>CM047000.1:84347125-85547125 GCA_025698465.1 Gossypium longicalyx
TAGTTAATATATATATATATATATATATAATTTATTTATTTTTGGCTTTAACCAAGCATGAGACATCTTTTTTTGATATTTCTAGGTTTCGTAAAATAGGGGAAAAAATCTTATAAAAAAAAATGATGGTTTTTAAGTTTCAACTCGAAAGTTGAATAAAAATTCTTAAGATTTTTTTACATATATATTTTGGATGTTTAGAAATTTTTTATTTTTAAAAATTTATATTTATATTTAAAAATTTTAAAAATATTTAAAATTATTGTTTCTATAATTCAAAAATTGAATTAATAATTAATAACCTACATATAGAAATTAAGGAAGAAACTAAATTACTGAATCGGGAAAAAGAAGTTGCCCATGGAATCTTTCTTGTTTATTGTGTTGGACGTAGATTTGCGGGATCCAAGCAAAGCTTCTTTAGGAAATTGTATGATTAGGATTAGGATTAGGATACAATGGATATCCAACCTTATTTTAACTTAATGAAATCCACTCAACTCAAATTTGATTGGTTTGTTAGCACGTAACTCTTACTACTTCACTCCCCATCACCTTTCTTCTTAATATTTTTGAGGTACTAGATAAAATGATAAAATAGAGTTTTAAGTTGTTTAAAAGTTAGTAAAAAAAAAATTTAAGCTCTTAAAAACTAAAAAAATATTTTTGGTATCATTTGAAAGTTGGCAATTCTTTTTACTTTTAAAAGAAATTTGTTTTGAACTCCTTAAAAATTAGAAAATAATATTTTAAATTCTTTTCATCTTTGGATCCTGGGTGACCGTACCTCCAAATGATCCCAAAGCCTGGCCTGCTAGAAATCCCCGATAAGAAACAATTATATTGATGATTCAACCAAAAATCGATAGTGTAATTAATTCAAATTATGAAAACATGGTATCAATCCATAACACCAAAGAATAAGGCCCGAATATAGTACAGGAATATGTGCCCCTCCAAAGGTCAGAGGTTAGAAAGGTTTACGAAAAGTCACAACTCAAGCATTTAGTTTGGAAGAAATGATTAAATTGAAATTGTATCCGTTGGAACTGAATCGTCACTTTATTTTGTTTAAACAATCAGTTTAGTTAATATTTGAACCGAATTACTATTAATCGAATTATTTGAAATATAAAATTTTTTAACTATTAACCGAAATGAAATATTTCGCTCGGTCGGTTAATTAAATAAACCAAAATTTTTACGTTTTTTGATTAAAATAAATATAAAACATATAAAACATATATTGCTAATGTTCATTTTTTAAATAGTTCAAAAAATTTTAAATGAAAGTAAAAATAACAAATAAGGTATTAGAAACACTACATAAATCTTGAAAGTTAACAAATAAAGTTAACAAATAAACAAAAGTTAACAATTATATATAATATATTATTTATTTCAGTTAATTGGTTAATTCGGTTAATTACCTGATTTCGAATCAGATTAATCGATAACTGAAATTTCAAAAAATCATTAACCGACTTCCGACCTAACTAAATTTGATCACTGATAGATTAACCAAATTAGATCGATTTAGTCAGTTAATTCGGTTTTAATTGAATTATGAACACCCCTATTTTATTCTAACTACACAATTTTTTAACTAGGAGCTCCATTAATCGAATTAGATTAATTCTCTCAGTTAATACAATTTTAACTAAACTATTAACATTCTATTATATTTTATCGACACAATTTTTTAACTAACAGTTCCAAAAAAAATTGTAAAAAATTGAACAAATTTTTTTTTTTAAAGTGGGAACTTGATTCTCACATTTACTTGAAAGTGAATCTAAGAGTCTTATATAAGTAAATATGGTGATTATTGAATTTCTCACAAATCCAAAACAACTAGAGAGATTTCCCTCCAAATTAAAAGTTGCACACTTTATTTTCTTTAAAAACACTTTGTCAAATGTTTCAAAAAAAAAAATACCATCTTTTATAATTTTTTTGGCATAATGATTTATTTAATTTTTTAATTTAAAAAAAAATATTTTAATCTTTTATTTAATTTTTCATTTCTTTAAATATTTAAATTTGTTTTATTTATCAAATCAACTCAAAATAGAAAAGAGTTAAGTCTATTAACTTTGCTTACATACACGTAGATGTCATTTCAACCATTCATTCAATTTTTAAATTTTAAAAAAATTTAAAAAAATATATAAAATATTTTTAATATTTTAAAATATTAATTAATTGCTTATGTGGGATACATGTGGACTACCATGTGGATGTCATATTCAGGGGCGAAGCCAGAACAAATTTTTAGGGGGGGCCGAATGAAATTTTAATATTTTATATTCTATATATTTATAATTTTTAAAAGATTAAATCAAATTTTTATAATTTTAGGGGGGGCCAAAGTAGAATTTTACATTTACTAATTTAAAATTTTAAAAAAAATTCAAGGGCCTAAATATAAATTTTCTATTTTAGGGTGGCCAAGGCCACTGGCAGCCCCCTTCTATTCACCTCTGGTCATATTGGCAAAGTAAACATGTAACACCCCTTACCCGTGTTCGACGCCGGAACAGGGTACGAGGCATTACCGGACTTAATCACTAATCATCGTATAAAAACCGATTCATAATTTCACTCTAATTTAAAACTTTTTTAAACACATTCATAAATTGCATCATTTAATTAATAACATAATCAAGACTATCTACATTAAATGAATTTATACAATAGAGACCTTCAAATAACATAGGTCAGTATTTTAGGCCAATTCCTAGCAACTTAATAACAATTAAACGAGTCTCTATACATGCCAAAGACTTAAAAATACTTTAAAACCTTTATATATCGATCAATTGTTTGATAGTGTGATTTAACCTCCGGCGACCTCCAACTCGAGCTAACATCTGCGACACTATAGGAAAAAGGAAAGGAAGGGAGTAAGCATTATAGCTTAGTAAGTAAGTATGTAAATATTAATAAACAATACGTTATCATACTTTAAACAAAGTCACAATATGTTCCCGGAATATTATCATCACAAACACACATACTTTTACTATTATAATCATAAACAGGTTTAAAATAAGCTGTCTAGCAGAGTACCAGCAGCTAAATTATTTATTTCTGGAGCTACAGAACTCCAAATTACAAACCGTTAATTTTCATTGAAACTAGATTCACGTATATTCTTACCATAAAATTTTCAAAATTTTTGGTCTAGCCAAATAGTACAGTTTATTCATTGAAGTTACCCCTGTTTCACTACTCAACCGTTCTGACCACTCTTCACTACGAATCAATTTTCTCCTCGTACAGAATTCAAAGGATGTTCTCGTTTATTTCATTTGAAACTAGACTCATAAGAATTTCAAGCATATAAATTATATCCCCTAATTATTTTTGAACAATTTTTAATGATTTTTCCAATTCAGAACAGGGAATCACATAGTCATTCTGAACCAGTCTCTCAAAAACTTAAATATCTCATAATATAGAATTCCTTTGCTTGCTCTGTTTCTGTTATATGAAAATAGACTCATTAAACTCTAATTTGATATCTCATCAGTCTCTGATTCAATTTCTACTATTTTTGGTAAATTTTTAGATTCACGTCACTGCAACTATCCAGAACAGTTTTATTGTCAATTTTGATCTTTCACACTTCAATTGTATTCATCACTTACCCATAACAACCTTTCAAATTTCCAATCACATATCGAGCATATTGCTCATAAGTTACACACGTATATACTTACACTTATCATCACAAAGTCATACACAATTTCATTTAATCAATTTCCCAGTTGAATGCTTCGGAATAATAACATATACGCGATGGTATCGCACACAGCCCACCTTTAAAATCGAAGCTCTCTTGTACACATAGTGGCCTTCACTTAGCACCACTCATGTGACCTAGATAATTTTGGCTCTCTTGTACACATGGTGAACACTTAGTACTACCCATGTGACCTAGCTAGTTTATCTCGTAGCTCTCTTGTCTACATGGTGTCCTTCACCTGGAACCACGCATGCGACCTAGCTACATATATCCCGTAGCTCTCTTGACTACATGGTGTATACATAGTATCACCCATGCGACCTAGCTACATCATAATGTCTCGTAGCTTTCTTGTACACATGATGTGCACTCAGCACCATACATGTGACCTAGCTACATATCGTCTGTATCATCCAATCTTTCCGAAGGTTCAACCGAGATTTCTCTCTCTTTCTAATACTTGATTCCATACTTCCAATAGTCAATTATGATTCAAAAATTAGCTACAATACAAAAAATATGCTGAAATATAAAAACATAATAAAGATAATATATTATTTACATACAAACTTACATACTTTCTCATTTCCATGTCGAATTAATATTGAACATTTAAATCATCATAATTATACTTATTTTCAACACCTCGTAAATCATAGTAAATATATCAATTTTACATTAAAACATGCATAAATTAATGCTTATTATACATATGAACTTACTTCGATACTAAAACGGCCATTTTACCAACTTTCCCGATTTTCGATTTTTCTCCCATTCTAGGTTCAAATCTCATTTTCTGGGATCTAAAACATCATATTTTACTTGTTTAATTAATGTACTATTCAAAACAGTCCTTAACTCAAACTTTGGAAAAATTACAATTTTGCCCCTAAACTTTTGCATATTTACACTTTTGCCCCTAGGCTCGAGAATTAAACTTAATCCCTTATTCTTATGTTTTATGACATGCTGATAATTTTTCCCTTCTATGGAAACATCAAATTCTCACTCTAACACATAGTTATGAACAATAACAACTTTTACCGATTAAGCCATTTTACTCATTTTTGCTTAAAACCGCTTAGCAAAAGTTGTTTAACATAATTTCAGCCTTCATATTCTACCATAAAACATCAAAATAAACACATTTCACCTATGGGTATTTTTCCAAATATGAACCCTAGCTTAAATTATTGCTAGAATAAGCTTAATCAAGTTACCGGGATTCAAAAAACGTAAAGAACTTGAAAAACGGGGCTAGAACGGACTTACTATTGAGCTTGAAAAGCTTGAAAACCCTAGCCATGGCTTCCCCCATGCTAATTTCGGCCTCCATGAAAAAGATGAGTCAATTTTGGCTTTATTTTCCCTTTTTATTTCTTTTAATTACCAAATGACTAAAATGCCCTTAAGGCCTTTCTTTAAAATTTTGTCCTATTCATGCCCATTTTTGTCCAAACAAAATATAATGGTCTAATTTCCATTTAAGGACCTCATCTTTAAACCCCCCATTTCAATCAAGTACTTATGAATTAGAACACATATTTTGCAACTTTTGCAATTTAGTCCTAAAAGTCCAATTAAGCACTTTATCAGTAAAATTACTTAACGATATTTTTACACAATATTTTAATCAATAAATAAACCTTAAAAATTAATCGAAATAAATTTTTTAACTTCGAATTCGTGGTTCTAAAACCATCATTCCGTTTAGGCACTAAATCGGGCTGTTACAGCAACTTCTGCAAATAAGCCCTAATAGGCAAATTAAACATGCAATCTATAAAATTTCTTATCAATACTCTAACACATGCATCTAATCACTCGGTAAATCAAAAAATTAATCGAAATAAACTTTTCTATCTCAGATTTGTGGTTTCGCAACCACTATTCCATTTAGGCCCTATTTCGAGATGTTACAAAATAGATGTTACTTTTTCATTAATTTTTGAGTGATTCAACAAACAAGGCAAGTTTAACAACTAAAAGAGAAAAATAAAGTTAAATGAAGGATTAAAATAACTTTTTTTTTGTAAAATTGGATGTAGAAGTAAATTATTATGTTATATATATATATATATGTAAATGAGGCTGCAATTTGAAGAAGTAAGCATGTGTTGAGAGCCAAAACTTCAACTACTAACTAGCAAGGCTTTGTTTGTGAAGTTAGAATTGATGCAAGTGGAAATTTGAAGAAATATTGGTACAATATTGTTGAACTATGTAGTTGGGGGAGAAAAATGAGTAACCAAAATGTTAGCAGAGTGACATTGTCCAAACCTGAGGGCTGAAGGAGGTAAGATTGTGGTTGGCCCAACAGATATATGGATAGGAGAAAATATGTTTTGGTTGTTGAATCTTGAGATGAGGATATAAGATCAACTTCATCATCTCATTATTAGGAGATGGACTCAAATCCATGTAATAACAAAACCAATTTCAACTTTCATTAGTTTTTGCTGATTCGACTTGCCATATACACATGGGACTAATTGATAAAAGCAGATAAATTAACACTACATATTTTTCACAGTGTGTTTCCAAAGTAAAGAAATAATACCGTCCTAAATATCCAAAATTTTGCATAAATTGATAGGTAAAAAAAAATTAGATAAGGAAGCATATTTAGATATGTCGAAATATTTGAATTTTATGATTTTGATATTTTAAATTAACACACAAGTATTTTAGAGAATGTAATTCTTTCTCTTTTCAGGAAGATGAAATCCTAAAAAAGTTATGTTTATGTAATTAGGAGATCAGATCCTTAATATATAACTTTTGCACACTAACCTCAATTTGTAATTAGTTCATCATCAATTAGAAATTAGTTATATGAGTATCTATATATATTCGGCCCTTTATTTAATAACTAAAACCCATTAAGCCTTAACCATATTAGATCATTTTTAATTTTGGTGAACTTTTTATGATAGTAAATGATAACATCTAATTACCCTTATATATACGTGATGTCCATATTAGCTAACAACCTCTCACTTAGACACCAAAAGCTAATTATCTTATAATCACATGTCATAATATAATCTTATGAACTAAAAAATTTACTATTATAACCAAAAGGTATTATGAATAGTCTTGTACATTAATTGTATTAATATAAAATCAAGACGACTTTTGTTACATACATAGTAACTAAATCCATCACTAATCATCTATATCAACACAACAAAATGACATAGATCAAGTATGAATGTGTAGTATGGAAATTGTATGCAATGTGATTTAACCATGTCTATTTCCAATTGGTCCTCTTTTAAACCTTGGTGAAATAAAATCTTACCAAAACCAAAGTGTGAATAAACCAAATAAACTTTATTTCTACAGAAAATAACCTTAAAATATCCATAAACTAGAATAATTGAAAATGCTGATAGGATAGAAAATATTTAAACTTAAATATCCTTAAATGTCTTTACACCCACATGATCGGTGTGCTCATAAAAACCTTGGGTAGTTCCCTTAGTAAGCGAATTAACAATGATGGATTTTGTTCTAATATGTTGTATAAACACCTGACCAATCTAAACTATTTATTTAATAATTAGGAATTTAAAGTCTATGTGCTTTAACTTTGATGTACTCCTATTGTTATGAGAATAAATGACTACCATCTATTGTCACAATTCATAGTCTAGTGACAAAATTTTGTATGCATATTCCAACAAAATTAGAGTCTGTATACCTGACGATCTTTAACTTAGTGGACCATTGATATGTGAGCATGTAATATTTTGATTTTTGAAGATAATGTATAACTCATTTGGATGCTTTTCTATGATTCATACCTAAATTGCTCAAATGTTTTTTTAACATCCCAATAATATGCACAATATTTGGATGCGCACAAGCCTAAGCATACATTAGACTCCTTGCTGATGAAACATAGGGAATATTTTGCATTTCCTTAATCTCAAAATCATTCTTAGGCCATTGATCGAAATTAAACTTATTAATGGCAAGCAATATGTTGTATGCATATAAAACTAGAAAAATATGCTGATGGTTGTTAAACTAACTAAAAATTCGACTAAGACAAGTGCACCTATCGAATAGTAGTATAGTTATGGTGAGACCGGAAATATCGTATCCATGAGGACTGAAAGTACTAGTAATTACTATCTTTTTATTATCTAGCCTAAGAATTAAAGCGATGTTTTTAAACTAAAAATTAACTATCCAATTAACTAAGAATTCGACAGAGATGAGAGTTGAAAATACTTTTGGAAAACCGATGGAGAAGATAATACCCAAGAAAAATCCACCTAGACTTCACTTATTACTTTCTAAATTAGATAATTTATTCACTTATCTTAATCCGCAGAAATCCCTGATTTATGTTAATATCTCTCTCGAGACTAAAAACAACTTACTCTAGGTTGATTAATTAAAATATCTTTCTAATTAAAACCCCTATCGTCATATTAACTCAATCTATAGATTCCCTTATTAGATTTGACTCTAATCCAATAGATTTATGTCATCCTATCTCTAGGATTGCATGCAACTCCACTTAATTATGAAAGATAAACTCTTAAATAGGGACTTTTTGCTCCACTAAATAAGCACATCAAAACCTGAATTAATATCCTGGAATATTAAAGCAATAATTAAAACTCACAATTAAGAATAAGAACAAGTATTTATCATATAACTTTAATAGTAAAAAGATCCGTCTTAGGTTTTATCTCCCTTAGGTATTTAGGAAGTTTAGTTCATAATAATGGAAAACATATCAAAATTGGGAAAACAACAAAACATAAAGAAACCCAAAGAACTTCTGAGGAAATTGAATGGAGATCTTCAGTCTTGAAGTAGATCCTACTTCCGAGCTAATTCTGATGGCTATCCTTGAGTGTTTTCTCCTTCTATTCTGTGTGTCCCCCTTTAATCCTCTTCTAGAGTGTTTATATAGGCTTTAAAATGCTTCAAAACCCTCCAAAGTACCCTTTTTCTAAATAGAATTAGATTTAGGTCTAATAGGGACACAGCTGTGTGCCACGCCCGTGTGAAAGTGCTCAGGCCGTGTGCAATTCTGACTTGGTTTACTGCCAACATAGCCATGACATACGGGCGTGTGCCCTTCCCGTATGCTTCACACGAGCGTGTAGTTTACCTGTGTATAAGTGCCTAGGCCGTGTGAAATACTGAGATAAGCCTATTTTGTTCGTTTTTGGCCCATTTCTTGCTCTTTTCACCTTCCTATGCTCACCTAAGTATAAAACATGAATTTAAAGGATTAGGAGCATCAAATTCAATAAATCTTATGATAAATCATCCAAAAATATACCAAGCATAGGATAAAAATATGTATATATTATGGTTTATCAAATACCCCCACACTTAAGCATTTGCTTGTCCTCAAGCAAAATCAACAACTCTCAATTAAAATAAATTCTTCTCAACTTATAATTCTCATCAATAATGTTCGAAATAATCCACAAGTAGTCATACATTGAGAATTCAACTAAAAGAACATCAAAATTTCAACATTCCAAGTTGAGCATTTTAATGATAAAATCATAGGTATCCCCCTTTATCTAAGTAATTACCTTTAATTCCAAATCGACAAGGGTTGACATCCTCACTAAAGATTCACTCAAATCACTCAAACTGTTTAAGGTTCAATAATCAGGCACTCAATAGTCAAACATGAAAATTTATTACCATAAGCTTGCATGAAAATCAAATCTCCACCACTATAAATGAGATGATACACGAATCAAATGGTCTTTAATAAGGTTGTAATGGGGCCTGGGTTAAAGGTGTGGATAAAGGCTGAAAAAGAGGGTTAGAATCGAGATTCATTTAATAAGTTACCAAACTTAGAATAATAAAGCTAATTACTAAATTACAACCGAGTGCCAGAATTAAAGTTACCTAATACTAATAATGTGAGCTTTTTCTCAAGATAATAACTTCAATTTGTCTAAGCTCAAACTGGAATAAAATGTAATTACATGAATCAATATATGTTTTTTTTAAGAATAAGAACAAGTACAATAATAGAAAGTACATAATAAGAAATAATTCAGCAATTGAAATGAAAATAGTTAGGTGATTAATCAAATCAAATCTCGATAAAAAGGAGTCAATGAAAAGGGAGAATTCTTAACGAATCAAAAAGGGTTAAGTTGTGGGATAACATTAGGGGGAAATCAAGAAACAATGGTTAAGGCTCAAAAAGGTTCACTAAGGGTCAATTATGTGGGTAGGCTTTTTTTTGGGGGGGTAAGTGGGTTAAAACCTAAGTGCCTTTATCATCTCAGTATATCAAATCAAAGGTGTGGTCTTAACATGCATAATTGAAGCAAGTTCTAAAATAACAAATCAATGTTGACACACTCATAAGTACTAATAAAAGTGAGCAAGAAAGGATATATGCTCTAAAGGCTCAAGATCTCACAAAAATCATAGCTTCTGATGTCAATCCTATGAATTCAGAACTTCAAGATAATACCTCAATTCAGGGAAACAGCCTAGCAATTTTAATTCTCAAAAGTTAACTTATCATTCTTGATTCTCTAATGCCTTTTAAAGTTTGAACAATCAATGTACAATTTTCTATAATTAAATTCAAATCATATTAATAAAAATTATAAATAAATCAGAATTCACTCTAATAATAGTATGAAGAAATGAAATAAAAATTTAGATATTTTCTAATATATAAATATCCAAGGCCCCCACACTTAATATGTACATTGTCCTCAATGTACGAAGATAGATAACGATAATATAAACATAATATCATAGAATAGGGGAAATGCGAAACTGCCCTGAATTTGGATGTAGTCCTTGAAGGAGTGGAAGTGATGTGTATGTGACATGTAGACAGAGGTGAAGGTGGTGGTAGAGGTTGGGTATAGGTGGTTGTGAGAGGGGAATGGAAAAAAAAAGGGGGAAATAGAGGAAAAGGGTTGTCACCGACGGCTTGTCGGAGAATGGTAGCTGAAGTGAAAAGAAGGAAGGGAAAGGAGAAAAGAGGAATGGGATAAAGTTCGGAGAAAGATATTAGAGAGGGAGAAGTTTGAAGGAAGAGAAAGGAAAAGAGAAAGAGGAAAGAAAAATAGAGAAGGAGAAGGAGAAAGGGAATGGCTGGTTGGAGAAAATGATGAATAGTGAAGGGAATGAAGGGTATGAGGACAAAATAAGGTTAGGTGGGGAATAAAAGGAGGCCACGATTGTGCAGGCCCTATTTTGGGCCACACGGTCGTGGCCAATGCCTGTGTGGTGTGGTTCTAGCCTGTGTTTTTCATGAAATCTTAAGTCAGTGTTGCACACGGTCCCTTCGACACCCCTGTGTCCCTGGGCCGTATGGTGCACACGGTCGGGTCGCACGGCCGTGTGCAAGTTCGTTTGTTTCTCCCACGCTCGTGTTTGGTACACCACGCCTGTGTTCATGACTTGTGCTTATAGTCTGATGATTTAACTCAGTATCGCACACGGCCTGTGGACACGCCCGTGTGCATAGGCCGTGTAGCCCACACGGCCGCATCGCACGACCATGTGGTGATTCATTCATTTCTCCCACGCTCGTGGTAAATTCAACACGCCTGTGTCTCGTAATCAGAATTGCACACGGCTTTCTGGTACGACCGTGGCATCAACCCGTGTTTTATTTTGACTTGTTGAGCGTTTTGATCTTTGAGCGAGTTCCCACACGGCCTCAAGCATGCCCGTGTTAATGACCATGTGGCATCCACGGCCACCTTGCACGACCCTGGTGATTTAATGTATGACGTGCCTCTGCTGAATTTTTGGGAAATTAAGTGTAGTTTCACCATGGTCTGGGACACGCCTGTGTCCCTTAGCCATGTGGGGCACACAACCGTGTCACACGGCCGTGGCTATTTATCACAGCCCGTGTGTCATCCTGTCTTGGAGAGATGTTTGTCCTGTTTTAGGACGGCCATGGACACGCTTGTGTCTCCTACCCGTGGCGATCCCACGGCCTATAGCACGACCGTGTGTGCCAAGAATACCTGCAGTTAGAATATAAAACAAATAGAAAAACAAACTAAAGTTACTTAGTGGTGTTAGTGCTAGGGTTGCCTCCCGAAAAGTGTTTATTTAGAGTCTAAGCTCGACTTTATCTTGTGGGTATGTTTAGGCAGGTTCACGGAGCCGTAGCTCATCTTCATTGTCTTTAAAATCCTCACCATTATAAAGTTTAAGACGATGTCCATTTACCTTGAAAGTGCCTTGGGTTGGGTGACTTACCTCTACTGTGCCATATAAAAAGACGGTTTGGACTACGGAAGGACCTGGCCATTGTGATTTAAGCTTCCCAGAAAACAATTTGAGCCTTGAGTTGTATAATAGGAGAAGATCTCCCACTTCAAATTGCTTGTGTTACTTTAAACAAGCATCATGGTGGCGCTTCGTTGCTTCCTTGTATATTCATGAATTCTCATAGGCATTAGCTCGCCATTCATCTAACTCGTTCAGCTACATCAATCTCTTTTCACCTACGAGTTTTGAATCAAAGTTCAAAAAAATTTTATAGCCTAAAATGCTTTATGTTCTAGTTCAAATGGTAAATGAAAACTTTTCCCATAAACAAGTCTGTAAGGAGATGTTCCTATGAGAGTCTTAAAAGTAGTTCTATAGGCCCATAAAGCATCATCTAGTTTCTTTGCCCAATCCTTCCTATTTGATTCTACAGTCTTTTCTAGGATATGTTTAAGCTTTCGGTTAGCGACTTCGACTTGTCCACTAGCTTGAGGATGGTACGAGGTAGCTGTTCTATGGCGAATTCCATATTTCTTAAGGGTTTTATCAAACTGAGTATTATAGAAATGAGTACCCCTATCACTGATAATTGCTCTAGGTGTTCCAAACCGAAAGAAAAGTTTCTTAAGCAACTTCACCACCACTATAGCATCATTAGTAGGTAAGGCTTGGGCTTCTACCCATTTAAACATATAATCAACAGCCACTAATATGTATTTATTCCCAAATGAGCTAGGGAATGGACCCATGAAATGAATACCCCATACATCAAATATTTCACATGAGAGTATGTACGTTTGAGGCATTTCGTCACGTTTAGAGATATTACCTGTTCGTTGGCATTTATCACAAGAAGTAACATACTTATTGGCATCTTTGAATAATGTGGGCCAATAAAAACCTGATTCGAGTGTTTTATGTGCGGTCCTGTTCCACTGTAATGTCCTCCAATCAGTCTTGAGTGGCAATGTTCCAAAATTTTAATTACTTTTGACTTCATAACACATCTTCGAATTACTTGATCTACACATATATGAAAAACAAAAGGTTCTTCCCAAAAATAGTTTTTCACATCAGTAAATAATCGCTTCTTTTGCTGATGTGTCAACCCTTTTGGTGTAATGTTAGTAGCTAAATAATTCGCAATTTCTACAAACCAAGGTTCCTCAGAGTTAGTTACAGCAAAGAGTTGTTCTTTAGGGAATGAGTCATTTATCTCATGTTCGTCAAGTCTCTTGAGATGCGGGTGTTCTAATCTAGATAGATGATCTGCTGCAAGATTTTTTACTCCTTTCTTATCTTGAATTTCTAAGTCGAACTCCTGCAACAATAAAATCCATCTTAATAGTCGAGGTTTTGCATCTGTTTTAGTAAAGAGGTATCGAAGAGCTGAATGGTCAATTTAAATGACAACTTTAGATAATATTAAATATGGTCTAAATTTATCGAATGCAAAAACCACAACCAACAATTCTTTCTCAGTCGTCTTCTTGTGCGGTTGTCAAAGTTTTGCTAGCATAATAGATCGGTTGAAAGTGCTTGTCTTTTCGCTGTCCAAGAACCGCACCTACTGTAAAATCACTTGCATCACATATTAGTTCAAAGGGTAAATTCCAATCAAGTGCAACTACAATTGGAGAATTAATTAATTTATCCTTAAGAGTATTAAATGCTTCTAAACATTCCTGACTAAAATTGAAAGGTACATCTTTTTCTAGCAAATTCGTTAAAGGCTTAACTATTTTAGAAAAGTCTTTAATAAATCTTCTATAAAATCCAACATGACCTAAAAAGCTTCGAATAGCCTTAACTGAATTAGGGTGAGATAGTTTCTCAATAATTTCAACTTTTGCTTTATCAACCTTAATTCCCTTACTAGAAATTTTGTGGCCTAATACAATCCCCTTACGAACCATGAAGTGACATTTTTCCCAATTCAGAACAATGTTTGTTTCCTCACATCTTTTTGGAACTCGTTTTAAATTTTTAAGGCAAAGATGGAAAGAGTTACCGAATACCGAGAAGTCATCCATAAATACCTCCATAATGTCTTCCATGAGTTCATCAAAGATGGCTAACATGCATCACTGAAAAGTAGCAGGAGCATTACATAATCCAAAAGGCATTCATTGATAAGCAACCGTATGGACATGTAAATGTCGTTTTCTCTTGGTCTTCAGGAGCTATTTGGATTTGGAAATAACCAGAGAGTCTATTTAGGAAGCAATAATACATATGCCTAGATAATCTTTCTAACATCTGATCGATGAATGGTAAGGGGAAGTGATCTTTCCTTGTGGCATCGTTCAATTTCCTATAGTCAATGTAAACTCTCCATCCCGAGACTGTTCGTGTTGGAATCAATTCGTTCTTCTCTTTAGCCACAACAGTCATGCCTCCTTTTTTAGGAACAACCTGCACAGGACTTACCCAAGAACTGTCAGAAATAGGATAAATAATTCCAGCATCTAGAAGTTTAATTACCTCAGCTTTTACAACTTCTTTCATGTTAGGATTCAGTCATCTTTGTGCTTGCACGCAAGGTTTATATTCATCTTCCGTTAAAATTTTGTGTGTGCAAAAAAAAGGATTGATCCCTTTTATGTCAGAAATCTTCCAAGCTATGGCTCTTTTGTGCTCCTTTAGTACTTGGAGTAATTCATCTTTTTCATTTAACTGTAAATCTGAAGCAATAATCATTGGTAATATGGAATTATTTCCAAGAAATGCATATTCTAAGTGATCTGGTAGTTACTTTAATTCCAATTTAGGAGGTTCTTCAACAGAGGGCTTTAATTTTAATTCATTGTTTACCTTAATACCCTCATAGCTCTTCTGCCTCAGTGAAGGCTCATTAGAATTTAGTTAATCTTTTACCTTACCTAGCGCAGGATCGTCATCATTTACCTCCTCCCCTTGGGCAAGACACAGTTCCAACGTGTCCTTATGTATGATTTCCTGTAAAGAATCTTGAGTAGCATGATCAATAGAATTAATGAAATAACATGAGTCATCTTGTTCCCTAGAAAATCTCATGGCATCGTAAATTTTAAAAATAATCTTTTCGTCTCCTACCCTAAGCACAAGTTTACCGTCACCCACATCAATAACAACCTAAGTAGTGGTTAAAAATGGGCGACCTAATATTAAGGGCACCTCAACATCCTCATCCATGTCAAGCACAACAAAATCGACAAGGAATGTAAATTTATCTACTTTTACAAGTACATCCTCTATAATGCCACTAGAATATTTAACAGACCTGTCAGCTAGTTGAATACTCATCCTAGTAGGTTTTGGTTCCCCAAAGCCAAGTTGCTTGAACATTTTGTAGGGCATCAGATTAATACTAGCAACTAAATCAACTAGTGCCTTTTCAACATTTAAACTACTAATTAAGTAGGAAATAGTAAAACTTCCTGGATCTTTTAGTTTGGTTGACAGTTTATTTTGGAGTATGGCTAAGCACTCCTCATTGAGTTCCACTATAGATAATTCTTCAAACTTCATTTTATTTGTTAGAAGCTCCTTCAAAAATTTTGCATATGTAGGCATCTGCGAGATAGCTTCAACAAAAGGTAAGTTAATATGTAACTATTTAAAAAGTTCAAGGAATTTACCGAATTGTGCATCCATGCGGTCTTTCTTCAACTTTGCTGGGTATGGGATGGGTGGTTTATATTCCCTCAGCACTGATTTTTCACTGGTTTCGGGGTTTACTTCCTCATCCTTTTTCTTTCAGCTTCTGGTGGCAGCTTCTTTTCAGATTCAGCTAACACTTTCCCACTCCTTAATGTAACTGCTTTCACATGCTCTTTTGGATTGAATTCGGTGTTACTAGGTAGAATCCCTCGTGGTATTTTTGAAATTATCTTAGCCACCTGTCCTATTTGATTCTCAAGCCCTTGAATCGATGCTTGTTGATTTTTAAGTGCACTTTCAGTGTTCTAAAAATGAGTCTCCGCTACTGAAATAAACTTTGTCATCATCTCCTCAAGGTTCGACTTTTTCTCTTGCTGGTAAGGTTGTTGTTGGAAGCTTAGAGGGGGTGGTGGTCTTTGATTGCCTTGGCCTCCCCATGAGAAATTTGGGTGGTTCCTCCTGTAACACCCTAAATTTGGGCGTAGAAGTAATGAGCCTTGAGTTTGGGATCAGTTAGAAGGTGGCTGGAATAAAAGAAATGTGTTTAAATATTTTGTAATTGTATGTTTAGTTTAATTGTTAAGTAATTTAGGAAGGGTAGGTAGTGTGAGAAAAGTCCTAGGTTCAATCTAGGGCTTTAGCAAAATTTTGCTTTTTTTTTTCTAAAGAACCCTGAGCATTAGGTGGAAGGCTTATTAATAAGGCCTGGTAAAATCTAACACAAGGAAGCATGTGGCCTAGTGGCAAAAGGCGTGGGTAGTAAACAGGAGGTCTAGGGTTCAAGTCCTGGCCTTGGCAAATTTTTTTTATTACGCATAAGATTTGTAGGGAAGCTAGCGTTTAGGCTTTATAAATATGTTAGGTGGAAATTTGACACAATGATGCGCTTGGCCCAGTGGCATGATGGCGTTAGGAGTAAGGAGAGGTGCTGGGTTCAGGTCGTAGCATGAGCAGAAGTTGTGGGTTTTTTTTAGACAACCTGGAGGTTGGCAGAAAGACTTTATAATTAATTGGGGAGGAGAAACGACACGAAGGAGCTTGTGGCTTGGTGGCAAGGGACGTATAGTGTATCCAAGAGATTAGGGGTTCGAATCTTAATGGTAGCAAATATTTTTCGGATGACCTGGTTGTGGGTTAATAGGCTTTAAAAATAGTTATGGATGTAATATGGCACAAGAGCACCTGCAGTGCAGTGGCGTGAAGCGTGCTATGGTTATGAGAGGGAGCAGGTTCGAATCCTAGGCCTGGCAAATGTTTAAATTTTTATTCTTTAAATTGAGGCTTAAACATATAAGCCTTATAATTAATTGTGACCGAATGGTAGCATAAGAAAGGATGTGGTGCAGTGGCCAACAACGTGTTGGGAGGTAAAGTAACCTTGAGGTTTGGAGTTCGAGTGGTGGCGTGCGCAAAGGGAGAATTTAATTTTTGCTACTCAAGTGCTGTACTGTGGAAGCATTTTAATGAAATTCAAATTGGAATTTTTGGTTAAAATCAAGGGGATTAGGATGAGGATTAAGTGTAGATATGAGGGTGATAAATTGGAGAATTTAAAGGGAATTATCTTGACAAGTTTACATCGATTGAGGAGTGTAGGTGTATTTTTATTTATTTATTTATTTATTTATTTTTAGTATAAATATGTGTGTTGTATGGGCAAGTAAGGGCATTTGTTGTTTTTGTGTGCTTCAGTCGTATATCACCTCCTATTTTCTTTAAGCCAAACTCTTGATCTTTTCTTCCCTATTTCAATCGAATCAACCTCTTCCCTCTTCAACTTAGTCGACTATTTCTTTTTCATTTAAAAGACGATTCATACACTTTGGGGGTTTGATTTTCTGTTGGCAAGCGATCTCGCAATCGGTAAGTGAATTAGATCTTCTTCGGCTTTTGTTAAATATTTCTAAGTTCTTTCGTTTCTACACTCTTAAAAGCTGATTTTTATTCATTCTTTCCAAAACTTTCGTTAACCTACGGTTTCTCCATTTATTTCTTTTTTTCCCCTCTCATTCAAGAGTGTGATCGTTGATGGAAAAAGGAGGTTCTAGCAGAGAGGTTGGGATAGAGGCTCCCAAGTTTAAGCGACGTAAGGTGTCAGCCGTTAGGGACTTTCCACCTGGATGCAGAAGGGTGACTAAGTCAGATTTCGAGTTACATAGGCAGATCACAGTCAATCAATCTAGTCAAGGCAGATATAGATTGTTCTTCGGTAAGTAGTGGATTTATTTTGAATTAATGAGATGTGACTGATGGAGTATAACGTTGAATATAGGTTCAGGAGATTATGAATACTTAGTACTCCAAGTGATAAGGTGTGTACTTGTACCCTATGATAACTTGTTATAAAGCCGAAGGTGTGTACCACCTACACTGCACATACACTATGAATCGGCAAAAGCCGAAATGCCGAAATGTCGAAATGCCGAAAGTTTGGCTACGGTAGTCTTGTGAGTGCACAAACACTCGTAAGGGGGAGACCGATAGGTTTCCTGTGGCCCACGGGCGATTCCGTGGACTTGGGTTGTGATCTGGCCAAATGGGTCGAAATGGGCTAAATGGGCCCGATGGGCTATTGGGCCCATAATAGGCAAAAATTGATTATTGATGCTATGTGATAGAAAGTTTGTATGTGAGCATGAATATGAATGTGACTGGGCCTAACGGGCCATATAAATGTGATTTGGGCCTAATGGGCCATATACAGGTGATTTGGGCCTAATGGGCCATATGAATATGATTGGGCTTAATGGGCCAGATACAGGTATATGAATTTGTTTGGGCTTTGTAAGGGGTTTTGGGCCTAGTATATGATGACTACATAAGACTTAATTAAATTATTAAAGACCGTGGACAAGTCATAGGGTTAATGTGTGGCAACGGGTATATGCATGTCTAGGATTGGATCTAGGGAGAGCTTGATACTTAAGCGGTCTTAATGACTCACCTTTTCTTCTCTGGAATCCTACCTGGTGCATAGTATTCGTTCATCTTAGCTCATGGAACTTGTTAACGGGCCAAGGTAAGTGAAAACTGTACTTAAGGGAAAATTATCGAAACGCCCCTAAGGGCAAAAATGACCGAATAACCCCTAGGTGCTGAATGTAAGTTTTATAGATGTGACATACATACATATGATAATTTGATTAGGTTGCATATAGGTTGGGAATTATGGAATGGAGGAAGTATATGAGGATCGCATGGTTGCTTGACAATCGTGGATCCACCGACGACAATTAAAGCCCAATGTGTAAATGAAGGTAGTTCCGCAACCGGGCTACCATGGTGTGTGGGTTGGGTGGGTTGATATTTATATCCCCACATGGTGTGACGGGGGACGGAGCTAGTGTGTAGCGAATGGATTATTGGGATGGGATTGCATTGCATGCATGATATTGTTGTGATATTATTGCGATGTGGGCTTCGGCCCAACTGAGGCTAATCTGGGCTAAGGCCCAAAGGCCACCGTTATTGAATTGGGCTCTGGCCCAAAATGACTAATGATTACTTTATACTCGTTGAGGGTTGTACAATTGAGTTTTTCGAAACTCACCCCCTCCTTCTAAACTTTTTAGGTGATCCTCAATAGGCGGTTCGACGGATGGAGGGACTCGGAGGTGGCCAACTAGCATAAAAAGTTTAGACTTAGTCTTCATGTAATTTTTAATATATTGACTTTAAATTATTTCTATTTGATTTGGGTTGTAACAAGGTCTTTCCTCTGGTTATTGTTTAAAATTATTAGGATTATTATCATTTTTAAGCTTTATATTTATTAGAAGTAGAACGTGGTTTCCTAAACCATAACTGTTTTTAAATACTACGTTTCTGCAACTCAATTTTTAAATGACGAGTTTTCATAAAATCATATGTTCTAAATAAAAACACAGAATCAAAAGAGATTTTACAAAATAATTAAGGTTTTTCATTTTAAGGAAGTGTTTCCAATGAAAATAAGGTTTTCGCTAAAACACTTCAATGTGACACACCAGATTTGGCCATAACGTTTGGGTCGGGTTTGGGGTGTTACACCTCCAACCTGCATTGTAAGTGTTACTATACGGATTATTTTGAGGCCAAGGGTTTTTACCCATATAATTCATTTGCTCGTTCTCCATGTTAGGGTTGTGGGATGGATATTCTAAATTGCTCGTTCCACCTCCACTTGCATCGCACTACATTACTGGATGAACCTGTGTAGAACCAAGTAAACCATCAATTTTTCTATTCAAAAGTTCTATCTGATTGGAAAGCATAGTAACTGAATCGACGTTAAAAACGCCGGCTGCTTTCGTTGGCTTTGTCCTCATGAATTGCAACTGATAATTATTTAGTGACATCTCTTCTATGAACTCATAAGCTTCTTTAAGTGTCTTATTATTAATGGTTCCACCGGCAGCTGCATCGATCATTTGTCTAGTTGAGGGATTCAAACCGTTGTGGAAAGTCTGAACTTGTAGCTAAAGGAGTAATCTATGGTGAGGGCACCTTCTCAATAGATCTTTGTATCTCTCCCATGCATCATAAAGTGTTTCTAAATCCATCTACACAAAAGAAGAGATATCATTCCGTAATTTAGCCGTTTTAGTTGGCGGGAAATATTTTAGTAAAAATTTTTCGGTCATTTGTTCCCAAGTAGTGATTGACCCTCGTGGTAACGAGTTCAACTTCTATTTAGCCTTGTTTCTTAATGAAAAGGGAAATAACCGAAGGCGAATGGCATCATCAGAAATTCCATTGATCTTAAAAGTGTCACAGAATTGCAGAAAGTTCGCTAAATGAGTGTTTGGATCCTCGTCCTGCAAACCATCAAACTGAACAAACTGTTGTATCATTTGAATTGTGTTAGGTTTTAGTTCAAAGTTATTTGCAGCAACAATAGGTCTAACTATACTCGATTCAGTTCCTGTTAAAGTAGGCTTAGCATAATCTTACATAGTACGAGGAGCAGAATTCTGGTCTACTGGATTTGCAGCAACCACAGGAGGTAGCAGATTATTCTAATTTTCAGCCATCTCTTCGTTGTAGTATGGTTATCGTCGTCTCGCCCTTCCTCTATGTATTGCAAGCTTCACCTTATTTCTCTTCGATTTCTGCGAGCTGTGCTCTCGATCTCACTGTCAAAAAGCAAAGGTCCTGACGGGTTTCTTCTAGTCATAAACTATAAAAACCTGCCAGAAGTAAATAAAAGAAAAGTAAGTAAATAAAAAAAAATTAAATTGCAAAAAATAAAAGAATGGATAAAGTAATAAAAATTAAGTGTTCCTAATATCTTAGTCCCCGGCAACGGCGCCAAAAACTTGATGGTCGTTAAACTAACTAAAAATTCGACTAAGGTAAGTGCACCTATCGAATAATAGTATAGTTTTGGTGAGACCAGAAATATCGTATCCACGAGGACTAAAAGTACTAGTAATTACTATCTTTTTATTATCTAGCCTAAGAATTAAAGCGATGTTTTTAAACTAAAAATTAACTATCCAATTAACTAAGAATACGACAAAGATGAAAGTTAAAAATGTAATATCCCGAATTAGGGCCTAATCGGAATAGTAGTTTTGTGAACACAAATCCGAGATAGAAATAATTATTTTATAATTATTTTGAGATTTATGATATGATTGCATGATTGTGTGAAAATTTCGTGACGAAATTCTATGCATAAAGTGCTTAAGTTGAAATTAGGGACTAAATCGAATAATTTGCAAAACTTGCATTCTAGAAGTTTTTAGTATGAAATTACTTTGGAATATTTATGAGGAGGTCTTAAATAGCAATTTGACCAATTTCTAAAATTTTGGACAAAAATGGGCTTGTACATGAAAATTTTCAAAGAAAGGTATTAAGGGTATTTTGGTCATTTGGTAATTAAAAGAGTAAAAAAAGGAAAAAGATGGCAAAATATGTCCATCTTCTTCATTAGAACGAAAATTAAAGGGTTCTCCATAGCTAGGGTTTGTTTCAAGCTTCCAAGCTCCATAGTAAGTGATTCCAAGCCCCGTTTTTAATGTTCTTTACGTTTTTAGAGTCCCAGTAACTTGATTTAGCTTATGCTAGCAATAATTTAACCTAGGGTTCATATTTGGAAAAATACCCATAGGTGAAATTTGTGTATTTTGGTGTTTTATGATAGAATGTGAGGTTTTAAATTACGCTAGACAACTTGTGCTACTCGGTTTTAAGTGAAAACGAATAAAAGGGCTTAATTAGTAAAAATACCTAATATTCATAAGTACATGTTAGAGTGTGAATTTGATGTTGCTATAGAAGGGAAAAATGATCAGCATGTCATAAAACATAAGAAAATGGGATGAAGTTTAATTTCCGAGCCTAGGGGCAAAAGTGTAATTTTGCAAAAGTTTAGGGGCAAAATGGTAATTTTGCCAAAGTTCGTATTTGGGGCTGTTTTGATGAATGTATGTATTAAATAAGATTAATTTGGCATTATAGATCAAGAGAAACGAGATTCAAGTCGCGATCGAGGGAAAAATAAAGTTTACGAAGAATAGGCTCGATTGCTAATAATTTTATGCCGAGGTAAGTTCATGTGTAAATGTAGTAACATAATTGTCATTTTAAGTAATTTAATGTTATTTATGTGATATGATGATTAATATCATGAAATATTATGCTTTATGGTTATTATTGAATAATATGTAAATTATGAATTGCTACCGAGTATCAGTTTCGATGTTCTGTGGAAGACGGCAAAGATGTGTAATCGAGGAAAAAACCCATTTGAAAACCGAGGAAAAAACCCGTTTGAACCCTGGGAATAGATTAGAATACAAGTGACATGTCACTAGGATGGTTGAGCATCCGAACTCGTTGAGTTGAGTCCGAGTTCACTTATGGATGCAAATGTCCAAACTCGTTGAGTTGAGTCCGAGTTCGTGAGATGTAACTAGGCATCCGAGCTCGTTGAGTTGAGTCCGAGTTCATTAATGGATGCAAACGCCCGAGCTCGTTGAGTTGAGTCTGAGTTCGCTTATGGGCGGGTTACATGGTAGCTTGGCTACATATGTGGCACTTATGTACAAACTTTCCGTGTATTCGAATTATATTCCGATGTGTTCAACGGGTGGATCTTAAGAAAATAAGGAGAATGCCTAAAATGAAGGTGACATGTTGGTAAGTGTGGTAAATGAGAAAATTTGACAGGTATGTGCTTAAACCCTCAGGTTGAAAACTTGGTAAGATGAAATCGTAGAAAGATATTAAATGTAAATGATGTTTTATGTGGGATTTTGTGATTATGTTACTTGCTATTTGCATGTGAACTTACTAAGCATTTATGCTTACTCCCTCCTTTTCTTTCATTGTAGTTGTGACAAGCCGGCTTGAGAATCGGGATAGGTCGAAGACTCGTTCACACTATCCGAAGGCTTAAATCGGTAAAATGGCTTGTATATTTTGAATGTGGCATGTATAGCAAAATACTCACTTTGTGTAATTGATCTTATGATATGGATATGGTTTGGCAAGAAAAGGGTTTGTAAATGATTAGCCATTGGAATGGCCAATCTAAGTCATATTTGATGTTATGTGTGTTTAAAATGATATTTAGTCCATGAAAATCCTTAGTAAAATGAAATTTGCCATAAAACAGAATCTGAAAGCAGCAGTGGTGTAAATTTGAAAAATCACTAAAAATAGTAGAAATGGAATTAAATGATGAGTAAGTTATGAAATTTAAGCTTAATGAGTCTATTTTCATATGGATTGAACAAAACAGGTATATGAATTATATGTTAGAAGATATTTGAATTTTAGTGAAACAGGGCCAGAGCGATTTATGGATCCCCTATTCCAACTTTATAAATTCACCATAAATTGTAAAAAAATAATTAGGTAGTGTATTTTATATTTTGGAATCCTTATTGAGCGTAGTTTCAGTATAAATAAACGGTATAGTTATATAAAATTTTAACAGAGAGAAATATGGTTTGTAGTAAACAGAGGTTAGTCCAGTCAAGTCCTAAAACAGGGGTAACTTTAAATAATAAACTGTACTAATTGGCCCAACCAAAAATTCTATAAAAAAATTAATAAATAGATATATGAGTCTATATTTAGGGAAAATTTACAGATCTTTATTTCGAGTTTCGTAACTCGAGATATGATTTTTCTTGTAACTGTGACGCAGGTAGCTAGAAAGCTGTGAATGTAGAAACAAATGATCCGAAGTTCTTAATTTGATAAATTATGTTCGGTAACACCTCAAGCTCGACTCCGGCGACAGTCTCGGGCGTGGGGGTGTTACAAAAAATACTTTTGGAAAACTGATGGAGAAGACAATACCCAAGGAAGAATCCACCTAGACTTCACTTATTACTTTCTAAATTAGATAATTTATTCACTTGTCTTAATCCATGGAAATCCCTGATTTATGTTAATATCTCTCTCAAGACTAAAAACAACTAACTCTAGGTTGATTAATTGAAATCTCTTTCTAATTAAAACCCCTATCGTCGCATTAACTCGATCTATGGATTCCCTTATTAGATTTGACTCCAATCCGGTAGATTTATGTCGTCCTATCTCTAGGATTGCATGCAACTCCGCTTAATTATGAAAGATTTACTCTTAAATAGGGACTTTTGCTCCATTAAATAAACACATCAAAACCTGAATTAATATCTTAAAATATTAAAGCAAGAATTAAAACTCACAATTAAGAATAAGAACAAGTATTTATCATATAACTTAAATAGTAATAAGATCCGTCTTAGGTTTCATCTCCCTTAGGTATTTAGGGTGTTTAGTTCATAATAATGGAAAACATCTCAAAATTTGGAAAACAACAAAACATAAAGAAACCCAAAGAACTTTTGAGAAAATTGAATGGAGAGCTTCAATCTTGAAGTAGATCCTGCTTCCGAGCTGATTCCAATGGCTATCCTTGAGTGTTTTCTCTTTCTATTCTACGTGTCCCCCTTTAATCCTCTTCTAGGGTGTTTATATAGGCTTTAGAATGCTTCAAAACCCTCCAAAGTACCCTTTTCCAAATAGAATTAGACTTGGGTCTAACAGGGACACGGCCATGTGCCACGCCCGTGTGAAAGTGCTCAGGCTGTGTGCAATCCTGACTTGGTTTAATGTCGACACGGCCATGACACACGGGTGTGTGCCCTTCCCGTGTGCCTCACACGGGCATGTGGTTTACCCGTGTATAAGTGCCTAGGCCCTATGAAAATCTGAGATAAGCCTATTTTGTCTGTTTTTGACCCATTTCTTGCTCTTTCACCTTCCTATGCTCACCTAAGTATAAAACATGAATTTAAAGGATTAGGAGCATCAAATTCACTAAATCTTATGATAAATCATCCAAAAATATGCCAAGCATGGGATAAAAATATGTATATATTATGGTTTATCATATGCTTACTCCTATTGCATAGCAACCCTTACCCAGATTGAAGGCCTGTTTGGATAAAGAGTACCACATAGGTCACTTCGATGACCTAATTGATAGATCAATCGTACATTCAATTCACATTTAAACTAGAGTTAAAAACAAGTGTTTCATCAATTTGAGCAATACTAAATCATTACAAACAAAACACTAAGCTCAAATAGGCCTTAAAACATTGATTGGAGGTTTGAATTTAAAAATTGGGAGCCAAGTCTCGATACCTAGGGCCAGTGTATCGATACATGATCCTATGTGTTAAAACTCATAAGCTATTTCTCGAGACTTAGGTGCCATATCTCAAAATTTTCCCCACCATGTTTTGAATATAATTCGATATGTCAAATATGTTGGTATAAGTTTGGTTATAAGTTAGCATGTTTTGAATATAATTCGATATGTCAAATATGTTGGTATAAGTTTGGTTATAAGTTAGCATGTTTTGGATGCAATTTGAGGCATGGGAAACTGATCGAATGTTTTCTGTCTCAATGTCAGTGTGAAAGTCCTAATATCTTTACGAGGTCGAAATAGCATCACAGAAAGAGCAGCCAGAACCTACTCCCAGTTGGCCAGCATCAAAGCATTCAAATGAAGAAGGAGTCCCCGTCCAACGGAGCACTAAGAAGCAAGGGACACATGGACAAGAAATGGGTAAGGGGAAAATTAACTCATCGGTTAATAACCCAGCATGTTTTGGATGCAATTTGAGGCATGTTTGCATGATTTTAAACCTTATTTTATGTAATTTTAAGCATAAGTCTTAAGACAAGATGAATATGCCTCGATATAGGATGGACATTCTAGGGATATGTATTGAGACTTAAGAAACATGTCTCAAGACATGACACTGATACTATAGTAATTTAGCCATTGAATTGTATAGTCCAAAGACATAAGGTCCATGTCTTGAGACATTGGATCCTTGAAGCTAAATTTTGGCTACTAACTTGTATTGTTTAAGACCAAGTACTATGTCTTGATACTTAAGAGCAATGAATCAAATTTTAAGTCCTAAAACACATCTAAATCATACAAAAACTCAATCATATCATAACAACTCATACAATAACAAAAGAAGACACTTAAAGACGTCTATAATAGCTCAATAATCAAAAGAATACCATATAATCTAGTCCATAACCTATCACGCTAAAATAAATAAAAAATTATACTCAATGTCATAGTTCATTCTAGTGTCTCAATGACAAACCTTTCAATAATAATTAAAAAACTAACCTAGTATCATTCATACCTTTAAGACCTTTAAGGAATAAGAAACTAAAATATATAGAACATAATTGAACTAACTTAGAACACCTAAGTACATTCCAACTGTGAAACGAAATGGTACACATACTAGATTTTCATACTCTTTCTACCTTGTAATGGTGACGTGACCCCAAAATATAAGTTGATCTTCTTTTGATCTACTTTAGTAGACAATAAAACAACGATTTGTTAAGCAAAATAATTATGAGATTGGGATATATAAATACAAATAGAGCAATTCCAAATTGCAAATGAGAATGTCATAAGTTAATTAGAGATAGAAACATAATCATATAATAATTTAGTTTCGTTACTCATGTAAAACACTTTAAGAAAGATCAAGATTCTTAGACATGTTTTATCTTAGTAGTTTAATCATTTCATTTCTTGTCACATCCCAAAATTTGGCCTAGTAGTTTCAGGTTAATGAATCGATTGTTCGATTTGGGGTCGTGATTAGTTTTCAAAATTATGGCCTAAAATTAGGTTTGAGAATTCAAAATTAAGTAACCGGGAAATATTTTCCTTAAAAAAATTTAAAAAATAAGAGTTAATTTAAAAAGAAATGAGGAAAAAACTTTTAGTTAGAAAGGAAGACTAATTTGAAAATGAGGCAAAGTTGGGAGTGGCCCACAAGCGAATTGACCAAAAATTAAAAGAGTTAGGATTTCACAATATTTTTTAAACGTAATCGTTGTTCCTCCCTCTTCCCTACTTAGTATTTCAAAATTTTACAAACACTAAAACTCTCTATTTTCCCTCAAATCAAACTCTTCAATTTGATTTTCCTGTCTCCCAAACTCCAAAATCTCTCTCAATTTTTAAGAAAATCATCAAGAACATCACCAATTTTTTCATTATTTTTCTATTGGGTTTTCACGAAATTCAATTCTCAGTTCATTTTTCTTCACTAAACAAGGTAAGATTATGTGTCTTGACTATGTTTTCATGTATCCTATTTTTACAAATCAAGGTTTGATTCTTTGGAATGAGTTTTTACGAGTTTAATGGATTATATCAAAAATTAAAGTCAATAATGGTGAAATCAGGAATTCCAAACTAAAATTTAGTTTCTAAGTGATTTTTAAACTTATTTTTATTAGATTAAAAGTTTTCCACTATTACTTTAACCAATTGTTTAGAGATTTGAAAGATTTAATGATTTCTTGTTCAAGATGTTCATAAAAGTCAAATTTTCTGGAAACATTAAATCTGAATTTCTAGGAGTTTTAGTGATTTAGATCTATTCTAAAGTGATTAGTTAGATATTTAGAATCAATTTCAAGCAACGAAAATGAGATCGAATCAAGAAATTTAAGTTTAGGCTTAACTAGTAGAAATTTTTAGTTTAAGAGGGGCTAGATTGGATTTGTGTTTTTGTTTGATTTTTATTATGTTTGTGGTTGTTAATAACATATATGTATTCCGTGTATTATGTATGTAACACCCCAGACCCAGCCTAGACGTTACGACTGAATCCGACATGCCACCTCGATTGCCCAAAAATCGATTTAGTGATTCTTGTTATTAACCACGTATAAAATTTCCAAAACGCCTGTTTTTATAAGAATCATCGTGACAGCTCATTTTCGAAAAACTTTGGTGTTTTGAAAACTCAATGTTCCTACTCTAGCAGTTTATAAAAACCAAATCATAGCCCAATAAAAATTAGAAATCACCCAATGGCCTTATTACATAACAAAACCCACAAATAAATCATTAAACAACAAAGTCCTTTGTAATCTCTATGGCCACCTCCGAGTCCCTCGCAGCTCTAAATCGTCTAAGGCTGGGGATTACCTGTACAGTTAAAGAAAGAGTGAGTTTACAAAAACTCACTGTGTAATCCCTTAACATACAAAAGAAGTCAAAGCACATGCGAGAATGATGCAGGCGAGCCCTATTCAGTGTAAGTACAATATGGGCCCTGGTTCTTAAACAGTGGCAGTGTGGGCCTCAGCCCAAAACAGTGTCAATATAATGCACCATGTAACCCATCCCATAACCAACTAGTACACTCAATATTATTGCGTGAAGCGCCAATTAATAATAATGTTGGCAACAGAGTCGCTTGCGAATATGATAATATCATAGCGTAGTTGCGATGCTTGATGCAGAAGTGTGGTAAACCACCAGTAATAACAATCGTGACATAGTCACCAGTACAGTACTTCCTCCATATCATATGCCCAACCCCATGTAGTATGTCATGTCAAAAATATTACGTGCATGCAGTATGTTGTAATCACAACCAGTTACATCAATGTCACACACACATCAGTTAACCTATTACCAGGATATAATATCATCTCGTCTTGTTAAGGGTAAAATCGTAATTTTTACCCCTCAGGGGTATTTCGGTCTGTTAACCAATTTTAAGGTTTCGATACAGCTAACGACCTCTCAGAGGTCTTCAGTCATTACAAAAAGCTCAAATAACCCATATAGCCAAACAGTGTAATTGGGCCCAAGTGGGCCCACACGCTCGTGTGGCCAATCCAGTTCCTATTCGGTCGTGATTATACGATCTTCGCAGCCCAACCCATAAACTGGCACTTACCACATATTTTATCCATGTGAGCCCACGAGCCCATTGCCCCACACGGCCCATCTTGGCCCAACAAAGCCCAAAAATGGCTCAAGCCCACGAGAATGCTGTGGTTGACCCCCTTAATGTATGGCACGGTTTACCCATGAGCATTCGCATGCTCTTGAGGCCTCATATGTCGAAATTTTAGCTTTTCAACTTTTGTCGATTTATAGTCGTGCAGTAGTGTGGATACATACTTTTTCGGCTATTGATCAGTAACAGAAAGGGGTTGCAATTACACACTTGCTAGGGGTTGTAATTGAAACGTTTCCAGAATCAATCACCTACGAAACCACCACCTATTAGCACACTTAAACTTTAACTAATCCAATATCAATGTATTGAAACCACTTAAATCTTCTAACGCTACTTACCAATATTCAGAAGACCTCTTGCACGGGAAAAGGTAATCGGCCTGCACCTTGGTCAAAGGAAACGAATCTCTAGCATCCATTGAAAGAGAAAGAAAAGTGTTAGACGAACCCATGCAACCAAAAAGGAAACAGTTTTTCGTCCAAAGGGATACAAAATCAAACACAAAGAAAGGAGCTTTTCAAGATTCGGCTAGAGAACCACTTACCTTTAACTCTACGAGATCAAGAAACAGTTAGCTCCTCGCCGATTCGGTCAATCACCAAAAGACAAGTATTCGGCTACCCTCCAAAAGAAAGAAGCAATGAAAAAGGAACAAAAGAAAAAGATGATGGGATAGAGTTCAGGTTTACCAAATTTAGAAATCAAAAGGGGAATTGTTTGAGACTTGGTAGAAATAATAGATTCGGTTTAGAAGAGAAAGAAAATGGTCACCAACATTTGGCTTAAGAGTAATTTGGCAGCCCTTGGAACAAAGATGAAAAGAGAAGAATTTAGAGGAAACGTCACAAGCTTTCCGGTATAAAGACCTTTGCCACTTGACACTAAAAGACTTGCACCAATAAGTCCCGAATAAACCCAAGTGACTATCAAGAAATCGGCACAAGAGAACAATGGAACCCAAAATGACAAAAGAGAAAAAACCGAGATTAGAAAAGGAAGAATTCGACTCCTACCCACACCAAATGCCGAAAAACGCACCCTAAGAGTTCCCCTAGCCGAATTTGCACAAGGGAGTTGCACAATTCGGCTACAACACTCTCCCTTGCCAAATCTCTTTAAACTCTCCTCAAAACCCTCCTTGATATCCTCCACAATCTTTTCCCAACAAATCAAGACCTATTCAAACTTCCACAACATAGAAGTCTACTCCAACTCAACCACTAGCCATCCCCAAGTACAAAATAAATGCTCCTTGTTTGCCATGGGTTTCGAACTCTTGTTCTCCCCAACAGCTATGTCACGCCACCTTCACCAAGTCACAAGGCTTTTTGTGACACAGCAACACCATAATTATTTAAAAGGCACAAGTGCCAGCAACCAGGTTCTTTTAAGAGCAAAACAAAAATGTTGCAAAAACCGAAGCTTGACCCCCCCAAGACTTCTCAGACCCTCCAACCACACCCAAATCAACTTACCCTTTAAAAAAACATGGAATTTATGCTACAACATGCAAAAATTATAGGCCACACCTTTTTGGGGCGTTAAAATCTATATGAAGTATCAGATCTTTTGGAGCCCTTTACGAGCAAGGAGAAAGGGAAGGCAAAGTTTGTTTAAGCTTTCAGCTAGTAAGGAAAAGTAAGATTGGTGAATGTTCCAGAGTTGCTAGTGTTATGAAGGATTCATAGTGTTAATCGAGAGCTTAGGATTAGCCTAAACCCCTATCCTAAGTTCCGAGAGTAAACATTTCCTAATTTTTTGGCTTTTTGTAGAATCATGCCTAAGTAAGATGAGTTGTGATATATGATGCTAATGCAACAGCAATATGTGAAAATACATTAATGTGACAGGTGATTTACTGATTTTAATGCACACATATGAGGTCTAATATATGATAGTTCAATGAGAACTATTGTGGCACTTGTAAGTGCAATTAAATGTGTATCCGATAAGTATGTATTGTGAATGAGGTTGTGATGTGAAACTGGTGAATACGAACAGAGGTTATGTGCGTTAAAAAAGTAAATAAATATGTGTAATTTTAGATATTTTGGCCTTGTGATCTGTTAAAACCATTGGATATAGTTGGCATGTCATAGGATTGTGAGTACTTACCTTTGTGTTTTATGATCAGGCAATTGAGGCCCTATGACAAGATAGAGAGATACATGCTTCATCAAGGGGACATGTTTGGTGTGTTGGAGAGTGTTTAACTTAATACTACACTTTTGAGACATGTTAAACTCTTTTAGTCATTAGTGTGATGGAGATTAGTTTATCCAATGTGTAGTGATTGAGTCCACTTATATGTTTCATAATCTTAAGATGCTAATCTATCATTATTTGAAATATGTGAGCTATGATGTGTGTAATCATATTTAGAAGTATATTCTAAACTTTTTAAACATATAAAACATGAAAATGATTCTATTTCTTGATTAAAATGAGTTCCTGAATGTGCCTTAGTATGCTTTCATTTAACTTATGCTATTGTGTATGCTTAGTAGTACTTCTAAACATTCATTGAGGTTGCAAAGGCTCACACTCTTTCCCCAAAACTTGCAGGCTAGTAACGCATCCAAAGAGTGAGGAGTAGGCAAGGGTGGTGATTCATCCAAGGCATAACTCTTGAGTAGGTGTTTTTGGTTTCAAATTATTGACAAAGGCAATGTGGGATCTTATTTGGGACTAAACTTTCTTACAAACTGTTAAAAGACTTTGGACTTTGATTTGTGGTTTTATTTGGATGGTTGTGAATATTGTTGATGATGCATATTATGCTTGCTTGATATATTTATATTAAAAGAGTTTGAGAAGTGATTGAAATGTGATTTAATGGACAACACAGTATACCAAAATTTTTAGCATGTTTCAATTGACCAAATAGTTCATTTTGTGCAGGTAGGTTCTTTAGAAAAGCATGGTATGTTATTTTGGTAAGTTGAGCCTAATGATTTGCTAGTATATATTGTTTACTTTTGAGGGCCAAAATATACCATGATGTGTTATGGAGGTTGAAAGCATGTTCTAAATGTTGAATGAGAGTAATATGACTTGTGTGGATTGAGTAGAGACCTTAAATGCACGAAATGGTAAGTGAGGAAGTGCCTAAAACACGGAATTGCAGGTTGTTGGACTGCTATTACAGAATATGTAGTCAACGTTGCGACATCGTTTGAATGACATTGTGACAAAAAGGCGACGTTGAGATGACTAGAGTCACATCATCGTGATAAGGAACCTATCCTAGGCCATGTCATGATGAGGTAAATCGTGTAGTCATGACGTGACTCACTGTTTGTTTTCGAGTTGTTTGGTTTCTTTGAAACCTAGTCCTAGACTTTATGCTATGCAATTAGAGTCCTTAAATGCTATGAAATGCCTTGAAATTGTGCATGATCCAATAATATATGTCTAATTTTATAATTTTACTTATAAATTTTCAAAAAGGTATTTTTTAAATATTGTGTCAAATTTACAAATTAGTTCTAAACTTTCGTTTTAAAATTAAATGAGTTTCATATATCAGTTTTTAGTAATTCTTTCAGATATCATTTTCTTTAATACCCTATTGTATGCATGTATGTTTGATTTATTGTTTTTGAGTAATTGTATGAATAGTGTAAAATGACAAATTTGCCCCTGAATGTTATTTTGATAATTTTTCTAGGAAAGCATGATTTTAGGATATGTATGCTTATTTTTACTCGATGATTATTTTTTTATGCATGTATTTGCATGGTGTAACAGATGGTTTTGTGGTGTGATTGGTGTTTGGTATGAAGAGTCACGAAAGTGACCAATGTGCTGTTCCAGATTCGGGTTAGATAGTCCAGCTGGGTTTGGGCCACCACCTTTCCATTTGCATTATCATAAGTCATTGTCTTTATAGTCATACCGACATGCCACTCATCCCATTAGTCACTAATGCGTTATTTTGCATCTAGTTCTTGATATTTGGTTTTTAGTTTTCAATTAAGATTTAGTGTAGCATCTAGTTTTCTTTGTTCACATCAAACAGTCGCATTGATAAATTAGACTTAATTTAGTTGGTAATCATAAGTTGGCAACTTACTAGTGCTTAAAGTCAGTAACTTCAATTCTAATTTCCTAAGTGTTTACTATCAGTTCTATGAGTTCGCTCCTTAGAATACTCGTTGTATGATTATTTCATTGTAAAATTTATTACTTGAATAACAATAATACAATTACAGTAAAAGAGGCTTCAAAATTATGTTATTTTATAACATTGTTTTGAGGTTGCTTTAAACAAAAAAGTTCAAATAAATGAATATTCATGATTCCTAACTCTCATCTAATTGTCGAAATCACTATTTCTCTAAAGGTTTAGTAAAAATGTTTGTCTGTTGATGCAAAGTATCTACAAACTCAAGAGCTTCTGATATAACAATATTTAAGACAAATTTATCACTAAGTCATTTAGGGATCAAACATTTTCAAAGACTTACAAAATGCTCAAAAACATATTCTAATTGCGTTTCAACTTGTTGAAAAATAATTTAAGTTAATACAAAAGTGTTTAAAGGAGTTTAAAATGTTTTAAAGGAATTTTGGTAACTAAGTATCGATTATAGGGTCTTAAGTAAACACATCTGGAAGTGAAAGTTAAAACTTAACTTTCAAGTTGCTAGACTTCGGCTTGCAAGTCTCAAGACTTAGCCTTGTAACGGTACTAGGGGTCTTAACAAATTGATACCTCCTTATTGCTTATGTCACTTTATCTATACCCATTTTAATACTTGATATAATCATTAGTCCAATTAACACTTATTATAAGCACTTAACACATGTCACTTTGTTTCACTTAAAGCAAGTCATGTTCATTATTATTTCTTACTAGCCAAATATTAACCATTTCACCCTTAGTAACCTTAGTAAAAGACACTTGAATACTCATGATTCTAACTAAACACCATACACTTGTTGCACTAAATGTGCAACCCAACCATCACACCAAACACTGGGGCCTTCACTATGAACTTTCGTGCAATGTCGTAAGGCATGTAACACCTCATACCTGTCTTGATAATCGATACAAATAGAAAATGCTACGAAAATATTTTCTTTGCTTAAACAAAATTTTCTTTTAATAAAACAACATTTTAGGACTTAATAAAAATTAGTTAAAACATTTTTTAATATTTTAAAAGCTTGAATACATTTTTAAAATCATTTTGAATCATTTCCCAAACATCAACATATGATATCAATAAATTTCCAAACATTTCCAAACTATTTCAAGTCTTATTTAAGCATAGTTTCGAATTGCAAACATTAATAATTCCATTTATGAATAAATGACTACATTAACTTCCAAATAGGATCTAAATGACACTTAATTTTGCAAGTCAAAATATTTACAAATTCATATAGTGCCTCATATTTTAGTCAAATTTGAGAGATAAAAAACTCTGTTTATTTGTTTAAGTCAAACCCTGATTAGTTTAGGTTATCTTATTATTATTTGACCTACAAATTTAGCTTATAAATAGGCTCTTGTACAACTTTAGAAAATACACCCATTAAAGATTAGAACTCATAACACTTGTGGAGAATTTTGTGTTTACGTTTTGAGGGTTCTTTATTTTTGGGTTTCGAGGTTTAGTTTTTATCTGTCTTTTTCACTCTTCGTTTTTTTGCCATTATAGTAAAATTATCTTTGCCTGTGGTTTTTATTCTCTTTGGAGGGGGTTTTTTCACGTTAAATTTGTGTATTCAATTTCTCAATTTCTTCTGTTATTTTTTACTTGTTCATTGCTTAATTGACTCAATCTCCAACAAGTGGTATCAGAGCTAATTTAATTTTTGTAGATCAGCCTATTTAGAGATGGCATTAGCAAGGTTTGACATTGAGAAGTTCGATGGTGTCACAAATTTCAATCTGTGGCAAGTGCGGATGATGGCAATTCTAGTTCAGATTGACTTGAAAAAGGTTGATATTGGGAAAAAGCCTAAGAATCTAGATTAGATAGAATGGGAAGAGCTTGATCAAAAGGCCTTGTCTGCAATCTAGTTGTGCCTCGCAAATAGGGTATTATAGGAGCTTACGTCCGAATGGATCCCAGATTCAGGATGTTCTTTCCACATGTGTTCCAATAGAGAATGGTTCTCCACATACAGTTAGGTTAAAGGTGGAGTTGTTCTCATGGGAAACGATTCATCCAGTAAGGTAATTTGTACTGGTATTGTTAAAATTTAGATGCATGATGGGACAATTAGGACACTATCAGATGTCATGTATGTACCTGATTTATGAAAGAATCTCATCTCTTTAAGTATTATAGACTCGGAAGTTTGCAGAATCAACATTAAGTCGAACGACATTAAGTTGTCTCATGGGGCTCTTATTTTTTTAAAAGGTAGAATGTCCGATAATCTTTTTATTCTGAAAGGTTCTATAGTGACCGGTAAAATCGGACATCTGTCGTCCGTTACAGAGTCGAAGTTAACTCGTTTGGAGTGGAGGCAACTTGAACATAGGAGGGAAAAATGTATGGCCTTTTCATTGAAGAGAGGTTCTCTTTTGGATGTAGGTTTTGAAAAGTTAGAGCACTGTGTTCATGAAAATTAGACCTGGTTTAGTTTTGATTTGGCAATGCAAAAGTTGAAGGTTCCAGCTTCTAAATACAAATTCGACTATGTTAATTCCTTACATAGTTCAATATAGACCCATAACGGGTTTTGGCAAAGATAGTGTTATGGAAATACGAGTCAAAGTGGATATTTGTTGAGTATGTCCATATTTATGCCAAATTTGAGAAATAATCTCCCAGTTAAACTCTATTTATTTGTTTTAGTCAAACTCTGATTAGTCTAAATTGTTTTATTATTATTTGACTTATGAATTTAGCCTATAAATAAGCTCTTTTACAACCTTAGAAAATACACCCATTAAAGATTAGAACTCGTAATACTTTTGGAGAACTTTATGTTTACATTTTGAGGGTTCTTTGTTTTTGAGTTTTGGGGTTTAGTTTTTATCTCCATCTTTTGTACTCTTCGTTTTGTTGCCATTATAGTAACATTATTTTTGCCCGTGTTTCTACATTAAATTTGTGTGTTCAATTTCTCAATTTCTTTCGCTATTTTTTACTAGTTCATTGCTTAATCGAGTCGATCCCCAAAAAATAGTCTAAGCCTCAATCTTTGTACATGCCAAAATACAAGTAAAAATTAGAACCTCAAAATATCGAATAGTGATGTGATGCTTCCAAGTCGAAATCACAAGCTTATTGTTAAGTCCAACACACATTTAAACAACTAATGCATAAGCTTGATGAGCTTAGTAAGTAACAATGAATAAACCTACATGTCTTATGCTTTATTATGTTAATCCCTTCTTAAAAATGTCATATCAATTTATTCAATCCACGTTTTAGTATCCCTAATCGATTCATTTACATTAATTGACTTATAGGCTAACTTACATTTTCGTAGTTCGTTAACTTATCACATATGAAATTTAGATTCTCATGAATGGCTCATACAATATTTAAATACTTTATGTCTTAACCTTTTATCATTTTCAAACAATCATACATAAGCTTTCATACATATTATTTACACCTTATATATATATATATACTTTTTTACCATTTCCTTTATTAAGGTATGCTTGGATCATCAATTTACCTAATATTATTCAAGATAAGTTTATTAAACCTCACATCTTTAGAGCACATTTTCATATTAAATTCTCTTTCAACTTATCTATTCATTTTCTATCTTTTCGTCTCATTTGGTACCCAATATCATTCGAGGATGAAATTTTGTCAAGGGAAGGAGAGTTGTAACACCCCGGTTCTGACGGGTATAAGGTTTGGTGTACAGTTCTAAGGTAGTGTGATTAACGGAGTAGGCTTCACCCAAGTGTATCTTTCGACATATAGAGTGAGTGTGTATAGTTATGTGGTTAAGTTAATAATGGTTCCTTGTCAAGTGGTTATGTTATATGGAATTATATCAACGACCAAGTAAAATTGGTACCGAGAATATGAGTTCATGTCAGGAATAGTGCGTCCGTTAATTGTGGTACTGTACAGGTTAAGTTGCAAAGTAAGCTGTTTAAGAACCAACTGAATGTGAACCAGAATAGTTAAAAGATTAGGGAATTCTCAAGTAGGTTTCTTAGAAGTTTTAGACTTTTGATAAGATAATTCAGTAATGATGTGAAATTTGGCAAGTTCTAATAAGAACTTATATTATAATAATATATATTCAGGTTTGGGAAATGATAGTTCTTTTTTTCTTTCTTCTAAAACAAGGTTTTTTGAGGCTTGAGGAACCAAAGACATTTCTCTAAGCTAAAGTTGAGATCCTGGATTTTATAAGTGATTGCTCCATATCAAAGTAAGTTTTATTACTCTGCATGTTGTGCTATGAAAGAGTAGGGCTGTAAGAGTGCATGAATAGTAAGATGAAGAATTAAGGCTGAGTATAAAGGTTATCTAGGTTTGTGATGATGGTAAAGGTTATGAATGAGTTTTAATGGTGTTCTTTTGATTTATAAGCTGTGGTTGTTGCAATTTCTTGTTGGATATGGAGTTCAAGCTGCTATTCATAATTGTCAGGTGAGCCTCTACATTGACTCTTGCATGAATATTGTTCACATGAGATATCTCTATAGAAATTGATTGAACAATGAAATTGAACCTTGAAAAGTATAGTATGATGGTCATGTAACTATATGATTGAATGCATGTTATGGTAAGGAATCTGATAAGTAGGTTTGGTCGTATATGTGTGTCTTAGATGTATGCTATGGGTATGCTCTGTTAAGAGTAAGTTGTAGAGTTAAAGATAAAGGTGAGTTGTATTAGTGCATGAAGGGTCTGTAAAGAGATTCTATGTTTGTTCACTGAGGTGGAGTCTAAAAGGGTCTATCGAGACTAAAAACACGATCTCTAATATGAATATTGAAGCAAAGCCCCTGGCCATGACACCTTCTAAAAAGAACTAAAGGACAATGATTACCTAATGGGGTTCCCTTGGTTTTCCAGGACAGTGATGGGCAAACCTTACATAACGTTAGTTTAGGCAAATCCATATCGTAAACATGTTAGGAAAGAAAGCCTCTGTGGCATAATATGAAAGAATGCCTTTCTGGCAAACTCTTTAAAGAACGCCTTTGTGGCGCACTCTTAAGAACCGCCCTTGTGGCGAACAATCAATAGCCCGTGTGGTAAATTCTAACATGATAGCCTTTAAGGCAAAGACTTGAAAGAACAACGTACGTGGCAAAATCTGAAAGTAGTGCCCATGTGGCGTATCCTAGTGGGGCTCACAATCGCGTAACCTAAAGGAATGATTCTTGGTAGATTCTATATTAAATTGCTTTGGCACATTCAGCATGGCTTGTAACTATGATTAGAAAGATTAGTAAGGGATAGTGTTTCTATGGGCTACGTTAAAGTGTTATACAAGACCATGATTGTGAATAATGAAGTGATAAGATGTAGAAGAAGTGATGGGTAAACTTAAAAGAAACATATTCTAAATAAGGATTTTTTACCTATATATCAGAAGGAATGTACCAGATATGTATAGGTGATTCAGTATGGATTGTGGATCGACGGCTTAAAGTTACGCATAGAAGAGTAATGGTGATTCGGTCGGATGAACCTCTGTAAAGAAAATGGGCAAAGACTTATGAAAGATCAAATTTAAAGAGGCAAGTGGCGTATCGAAGATGTTGATGGTTAAGAAATGAGCTCTGAGCAAGGTATGGTATCTGACGTGTAAATGAGAATAGAAATTGAAAGGGCATTCTTTATTGACTAAGTTGAAGGTTCAAAACGATATGGTCATCTAAATAAGTTACCAGTTGATATGTGTAAAAATGACAGAGGTAAAATGATGTTTTCCTCACTAAGTTTTGCGCACAGAGAGAAAATGCTAGGGCTAGGCCTAAGGAGTGACATATTAGGCTATTATGCATATAGAGCAAGTTGGCGGCATGTTAAAAGACTATAATACTCCTTAGAAATTCAATTAGAGTACCTGTAATTAATTAGGGTTTCAATTTGGATATCATTGTAGTTTAATTAGCTTGTGTTGTATCTATATTTACTCATTGTATTTACTTATGTATTTTAGTTTGAAATTTATAGTTAAGTAAGTTGTCATTATCTGTAAATGTGAAAAGTAAGTTAAGCCTGTGTCTATAATTGTATGGTAATGCCCAAGATCCAGATATGATTAATTGGATCGGGTTGAGGGCTTTACAAGTAAACTCTAATAAAATCAACTTAGATACACAAGAATCCTCCACCACACCAATGAGCACCAAAGTACTAAACTGTAATATAGTGTAAGACATCCCTCCACCATACCAATCAGCTCATGAAATCATAAACTACACCACACCAAGATAAACATAAGTGCAAGGCTCGAAGGTGATATAAGGCGCACATAAGTGCGAAACCTTTGACAAAACTCTAAACATTCTATAGACCCTAATTGGCATGCCAACTATATCCTAACATTTCACTAAGTCTATTTACGCACATTGCAATTATAATTAACATATATCCATCAAGGCAATTAATAAATATATGTACACATATCACATAAGGGCACTTTATGTGCTTTCACATACTTATGATCAAATCCATCAATTTTTTTTCCAAATGTAGGCATCATAGGTGCTTTTGTGACATGCCAAATTTTCGGTTTGACATGTGGCACTATTCTAGTGACAAATATAGTGCATTATTGAGAAAATTGAAAATTTTCCCCTTTGTGACTTGATTCCTCTTATAGCCAAAATTTCAAATATGGCTTTGAATAAGCTAGGAATGGCAATGGTTGGGGCCGCGCCCTACCCATCTCGTATATAATAATAATAATAATAATAATAATAATAATAATAATAATAATAATAATATTGTTATTATTATTATTATGAAATTCAAGGCAGCTTGATTTTTGAGTGGTCCACAATTTATTCTCCAAAAAGAAAAATATAGTCTCTTGCAAAAGTCCAAAACACTCTTTCGTAAAATATTTAAAATTTAGGTCTTCATATTTTTTCAATTGTCAATTTGGTTCATTTTTTAGAAAACTTCGTATTTTTAATCAGTCTCGTTAAATACTTTCTTGATAAATTCAGTTTTAATAATTTAATATCACATTAATATTATAACCCTTTTATAGTATAATGTGAAATGACCAAAATGCCCTTAAGTGACAATTACCATTTTGCCTATTTGGCCAATTTCCTTCGCAACAATTAGTTATTAATCAACCTAGATTCCATAATCTCATTTAATACTTGGTACACATTCTTAGGTACTAAAAATTATAAGTTTACCCTTTTTTCGGTAGGATTGATAAAATTGTAATTTTGCTCTTATACTATCAAATATTTCCAATTTGGTCAAATTGCATTTTAGACCTTCAACTTTTCAAAATTTTTGATTTGGTCATTTCATCTAATTTTTATTTTTGAGATCCCTTTCATTAATTCTCATAGCAAATATCACTTTATTTTCATAAGAATTCCTTTATCTAACAAATTTTTAATTTTCTAAGAAATTCATTATATCTACTACTAGTATACTACCATGTGTCTAATAAAAAAATTTTGGGGTATTACAAGACAGTTGTCACTTTCTTCTAACATAAAGCGCGCATACTCATCCCTATTGTCATGCCAACTGTACCCTAACTATTTTACTAAGTTTACAAGGGCAATTAATATCATTAATCACTTAAGCAAGCATATGGTTTTAATAACTTTTTTCTCAACAAGCTTTATAGCCACCATTGTAATTCACATTAAAGGTTCATTTGACATTATTATATTTAATATTCGTATATTACAATTATTTTAGTATTCTTCACTTCGTCATATCGATTTACAATCTTTTACTCATTTAACATTAAGCACTTCTCATTTCATAACCTCAATTTTATACAATACCATGGCATTTGAATCACTTTATTAGTTCATTTTCACTTAAGGTGAACCAAATATTAATACTAACAACAAAATCATTTTAACTATCCAGTTTCAACATTTTTAAGCCATGGTCTCAAGTTTCCACTACATAAATTCTACATCAACTATTTATTAGCTTAATTAATCTGAATTTGTAAATATAATATTAAAAGAATATTAGGAAATTTAAAGGTACATACCACTTGGATGTGCAAAAATCAAAGATTAACTTTTTAAGAACTTGAATATTCTCCAACACAAGCTTGAGAACTCCATTTCCAAATATTCTCATAAAAAATAAAACAAAATATTAATCTTCAAGCTTTCATAGCTTTCTCATAACATAAACAAAAAAAATACTAAGCAAGGAGGAGAAGCAATCATTACCAACCTTTATGAAGTTTTCTCTCAGTAGCTTCTATTTTCTTTTTCTAAATTCGTGAAAACCCTTGTTGAAATTTGAGGAAATGGCCGTACAAAGCTAGCATAGGAATTGTTTTCTAAGGACTTGGCAAAATTCCAAAGTTTGGGCGTTGGGTCTTTAGGAAATTTGAAGAAAAAGAAAAGAAAATAAAGAAAAGAGAGAGGAGAGATTTCATGAGAGGGGGGCTGGTTGGCTGTAAGGCAGTGTGGAGAGATTTACAATCTTTTACTCATTTAACATTAAGCACTTCTCATTTCATAACCTCAATTTTATACAATACCATGGCATTTGAATCACTTTATTAGTTCATTTTCACTTAAGGTGAACCAAATATTAATACTAACAACAAAATCATTTTAACTATCCAGTTTCAACATTTTTAAGCCATGGTCTCAAGTTTCCACTACATAAATTCTACATCAACTATTTATTAGCTTAATTAATCTGAATTTGTAAATATAATATTAAAAGAATATTAGGAAATTTAAAGGTACATACCACTTGGATGTGCAAAAATCAAAGATTAACTTTTTAAGAACTTGAATATTCTCCAACACAAGCTTGAGAACTCCATTTCCAAATATTCTCATAAAAAATAAAACAAAATATTAATCTTCAAGCTTTCATAGCTTTCTCATAACATAAACAAAAAAAATACTAAGCAAGGAGGAGAAGCAATCATTACCAACCTTTATGAAGTTTTCTCTCAGTGCTTCTATTTTCTCTCTCTAAATTCGTGAAAACCCTTGTTGAAATTTGAGGAAATGGCCATACAAAGCTAGCATAGGAATTGTTTTCTAAGGACTTGGCAAAATTCCAAAGTTTGGGCGTTGGGTCTTTAGGAAATTTGAAGAAAAAGAAAAGAAAATAAAGAAAAGAGAGATGAGAGATTTCATGAGAGGGGGGCTGGTTGGCTGTAAGGCAGTGTGGAGAGATTTACAATCTTTTACTCATTTAACATTAAGCACTTCTCATTTCATAACCTCAATTTTATACAATACGATGGCATTTGAATCACTTTATTAGTTCATTTTCACTTAAGGTGAACCAAATATTAATACTAACAACAAAATCATTTTAACTATCCAGTTTCAACATTTTTAAGCCATGGTCTCAAGTTTCCACTACATAAATTCTACATCAACTATTTATTAGCTTAATTAATCTGAATTTGTAAATATAATATTAAAAGAATATTAGGAAATTTAAAGGTACATACCACTTGGATGTGCAAAAATCAAAGATTAACTTTTTAAGAACTTGAATATTCTCCAACACAAGCTTGAGAACTCCATTTCCAAATATTCTCATAAAAAATAAAACAAAATATTAATCTTCAAGCTTTCATAGCTTTCTCATAACATAAACAAAAAAATACTAAGCAAGGAGGAGAAGCAATCATTACCAACCTTTATGAAGTTTTCTCTCAGTAGCTTCTATTTTCTCTTTCTAAATTCGTGAAAACCCTTGTTGAAATTTGAGGAAATGGCCGTACAAAGCTAGCATAGGAATTGTTTTCTAAGGACTTGGCAAAATTCCAAAGTTTGGGCGTTGGGTCTTTAGGAAATTTGAAGAAAAAGAAAAGAAAATAAAGAAAAGAGAGAGGAGAGATTTCATGAGAGGGGGGCTAGTTGGCTGTAAGGCAGTGTGGAGATGATTCTTTATCTCTTTTTAACTACTTGTTCTTTGTTGACGACCTTATACTTTTTTGTGAGACATATTGGGTTCAAGCGACTTTAATCAACGATGTTCTATATATTTTTTTGTAATTTCTTGGGGAAAAAAGTTAATAGGAACAAGTCTCAGCTTTTTTCTCCCCTAATACATCGGTTGAGTTAGTTAGTGATATCAACAATGAAGTAGGGTTTGAACTTGTTGATGATTTGGGGATGTATCTTGGCATGCCATTACTTAATAAGAGAGTTGGGAGGAACACTGTTGATTTTGTGGTGAGTAAGGTATGTAACAAACTAAATGGGTGGGAAGCGAAGAAACTTACATTGGGAGGAAAAATAAATTTAGCAAAGTCTATTCTACTAGCTATTCCTAATTATTTAATGGGCAAAGTCCGCATTATAGTGTTTGTTTGTAATGAGATTGAAAAGTTGACACGTAACTTTATTTGAGGTCTTCTATGGAAGCTAGAAAACTGTCACTTTTGTCAAAGGAAGATTGTTTCCTTCCTTTAGAGGTTGGGGGTCTCAGTTTGCGAAACTTAGCTAACTAGAAAAAAAAATTATATGTTAAAGTTAGGTTTTAAGATGCTGACAAATACGAAGGCCTTTTGGGTGCAAGTTTTGTGAAAGAAGTACTGTATCAATAGGGTTTTGCTGAGCTCTATTGAAAGTAGTAACTATTATAACACTGTATTACTTTAGATATCACAACTAAGATCTTGATTAAATGTTTATTACTTTAGATATCACAACCAAGATCTTGTTTTGGAAAAAAATTTAAAATTCTGGTTTTTCCCTAAATTTCTTTTTCGCTGCATTTTCCAAACCCCATTTTTTTTTCCAAAAGTTGGTATCATGAGCCAGGTTGTGTTCTATCTATAAGTATAAATAGACAATTAAAATAAATTTCTATTCTTCTTGAATAATTTGATTACATAGAAAATAATATTGTTTAGATCTTATGCTTGTTTTGAGTTATATATGGGAATGGTTGTGATATTATATATTTTTTATATAATTGTTTTTTATTGCTGAGGTTGTGGTTCTTATGCTATGTTTTTTTTTATTAAAATTCATAGAATTCTTGTGAGCTAGAAACAGACATAGGACTTAAATGTAATTTTTCCAAAAGGAGTCCATGATGGGGAAAAGATGCGATGTTAGTTGAACCCAAGGAATGCCTTGTGGTGGAAAATTATGTAATTTTAATTTTCCATTTATTTTCTAGAAATAGAACCATGAAAATCTTGGCTGGAAATTTTATTTTAATTAACTAGCTCATTATATATATGTTTTATGATTGTTTATAATATTATGTAAAATTATAATTTTGATATATATATATGAGATGATCCACTATTGATTGATTAAAAATAAGAAGTGTGGTACTGAGAAAATACATGTATTGTATTATTCTATTTATTTCTTTAGGTTATTCGATAACTATGAGAAATGTGGTAATGAGAAGGTGCATGTCTAGGATTGACTCTAGATAGGAAAGGCTTGGTTTTTAAGTGGTCAAAGTTGACTTACCTCCCTTTCCTAGGACTCTACCTGGTGCATGATTCTCATACACTTCTTTGAGTTTTCCCTTCAAAGAAAAACATTGGAGAATCAAAATTATTTGTTTTAAGATTGATTGATTCTTATTAGTGAATATTATAAAATTGCCATAGCATGCCATGCATATATTGGAAGCATTTCATTTAGATTAGGTAAGAATACCACTAGGACTATTGTATGATCATTCTTGAAATTTGGGATAAAAAACCTTGCATGTTTATAAGGTCCTTGAACAGGACCTATGGCCACCATTGATGGTCCTTACGTGATATCATGAAAAAGTTTCGAGCCAGTTCCTATCCTGGCCACACACCAAGGTAAACTTTGTCATGTGGATTCACTAGATGGGATTTCCTTTTAAAGACAACTACTCATACATGACTTTCAGAGATATTTTCCCAAGATGACTCACAAATGAGAGCATTTTCATGATAGGTGTCGAGTCAATGGTTACACACTCAAAATCATCTCTTATTAAATAGTTTCCCAAGAAATGATATTTAAGCTAGAGATGATGGCCAAACGTTAAACGATCGTTAGTTCGTGTGGAGTCTTGAGAATTAAGATTCATAAGTTGATTGGATGTAATCCATGTTCTTGATAGTTAATCATGGGACCCCAAGACGACATGGTTGATAGGTGTAAGAATGATCGTAGCAATGACATTTTTTTAAGGTTTTAATACAAGACATATGTATCATACTGCATTCGTGATATGTCGCTGAAATGAAAAATCTTTGCTTAATTCAAATATAGTAATTGGTGAATCTTTATTATTTTTTTGAGTTCAAATATGTCTCCTACTCCTTTTATTAGCATTCTTACTGAGAATAAATTAAACGGGGATAACTTTTGAGAATGGAAACAAAACTTGCTAATAGTTTTTAGCTATGAGAAACACAAATTCGTTCTTGATGAAACGTATCATCTTGAAGCTCAGCCCAAAATGAGAAATCGCAGGAGAGATTCTGACTCAATTGCTCGATGTTATATGTTAGCGAGCATTAGTAGCGTGTTGCAAAAGCAACACGAGAATTTTCGTACTGCCAAAGAGATCATAAAAAATTTGAAAGATTTGTTCGGAGGCCAAGTCATATTGGCTCGACAATCCGCTATTACAAATTTGATGAATTCTCAGCAAAAACCTGGTACTCTGGTCAAAGAACATATACTTAAGCTTACGAGATTCTTTGTGGAAGCGGAGGACAATAGTGTTCAAATCCTTAACTAATGAGTTTGCTGGTTTTAGGGCCGCTTACAACTTGGGGAATAAGGTGCTTACCTTGACTCAGCTCATGAATGAATTACAATACTATGAGTTGATGCTAAATGGTGGTAAGATAGTTTAGGAGAAACCTAAAGCAAACTTAGTTTTGGGCCCCTTTTCCACTAAGGGGAAATAAAAGGCTAAGGGAAAGAAGAAACCGACAAAGTTTTTGGTTCCACCTCGTGTGGATAGGATAAAGGCTAAGAAGTCAAAAGATCCTAAAAAGATCAAATGTCTGTAATAGGAAAGAGCATTTCAGATCAAACTGTAAGGAGTATTTAAATTACCTAGCCGAAAAGGGCAAATGTATTGAACTCTTTGTGGTTGAAGCTTGCTTAGTGGAAGAATCATTTGACAACTGGGTTATTAATTCTAGAGCCATTAACCATATGTATGTTTCTTTACAGGGGTTCATCAAAACGAGAAGCCTGTTGTCAAAACCATTTTTTGGAAAAACGGTAATCTACTTTGGTTTGAAAATGGAAATGAAAATTGGGAGTCGCCACCAATGTGATCGGATCACCTAGAAATTTGGTCATTTTAATAAAACATTTTGATTTACTAAAACAACGATTTTGGTCTACGAAAATTGAGAAAATGGGTTCGGGAGCCGGTTATGTACGAGGAAGGATTAGCACCCTCTTAACGCCCAAAATTGGTACCTAATTGATTAATTAATGTCTTAATGTCGAAATTTAAAAACTCGAAAAGAATTTGGAATACGATCCCTTTTTATGTTGATCTATACGAAGAATTTGCTTGAGTAAATCGAAATGGTTTCTAAAGACCTTCTTGTACTGAAGTAATAAAATGCCACGTCCAGTACGTTAGGACATAACATTTCAAACCTTCGAGAATAAGTTGGTCTTTTGATTTTCAAAACTCACAGGTTTTAATTTTAAAAGGTTATTCGGTCATTTGAATCAAACAAGAAAAATCGAAACCCAATACGTTAGGGCACGATCTCTCGAATTTCCAATTACAGAACATTGCCTTACTTTGAAAATTTCTTTCTTTCTTAAAAATTATATCAAACGTGAGTTAAAACGACATGGGCTTATTTGAAATGTGATTCAAAGATAACCGATTATATTTAAATATAGCATGGGGAAAAATAATGCAATAATATGTAACAACTATACGCGTCGAGTATATGATAAACAAATGAATGTTATGATGCTACTAATATGCTATAATGATCATAGTAATATTAACAAACAAATTACAATAATAATAACACGTATGAATATGAATAAGTAAAGATGAAATAAATAAATAATAGTGAGGACAATAATAATAAAGTAATGAATAAATAAATATTAAGGGAAAAAGAAAGAACCAAATTAAAATAAATAATATTTAAAGCACAATTTGTAATAAAACATATATAATAATATGACAATAATAATAACAATAATAATAAATAAATAAATAAATAATGATAATAAAAATAATAGTAAAGAAAATACAGATAAAATTAATAATGATACTAACGAATATAAGTAAAAGTAGTAAAAAATAATAATAAACAATAATAGTAAAAAAAATAGTAACAATAATGATAATAAATATTAGCAGTAAAAATGATAATAGGAATAATAATAGTAATAGTAATAATAAGAATATTAATATTAGTACTAATAATAATGATAATAGTAGGAAATAAAAATAATATAGTAATAATAAAAACAAAAATAATAGTAATAATAATGGTTAAAATAAATAGTAATAATACAATAATACAAATAATAAATAATTTAAAGTTTGAAATTATTTAGAAAGATATAAATAAAATAAATGATGAAATGATAAAAATAAGAGTAATGATATATAATTAAAATAAGTGTGCTAAAAAAATATATATCAAATTAGTTAATATAAAAATAATAAGGTATTTGTAAATGTAAAAAAAGAAAATATAATAATAATAGTAATAATACAATAGTAATAATAATAAAAAGGTAATAATAATACATTAATAAGAATAATAATATGTTAATAATAATAAATTAATGAATTAATAATAAAACAATAAATAAATAAAGACAAAAATAAAATATAATTATAATAGTAATATTAACAAAATAATAATAACAATAATAATATATTAGATAAATTAATTTAATTACAATATTGAAAATAACAAAAAAAATGGACTAAATTGAACTTAAAGTAAAAGTTCGGGGCCAATTCGGAATAAAAAAAATAAAGGAAAGGACCAATCTGGGTGCGCGGATAACAAGGGAGGACCAAAATGGGCAATATCCCATCCTCCCAAAACGCACAGCACCAAGTGGGACCAAATTGAAGGTAAAAATAAATTACGGGGCCAAATTATAAATAACAAAAAATCTAATTTCAAAATGATTAAAGCGGAGGGGCTAAAAGCGCAATTTGCCCCTTTATTGAAAACATGCGGATCCCCTGAGGCGGGTCGGGTCGGCGTGCGGGTCGTCTCAAAACGACGCAGTTTTGGTGCCCGAAAGGCTTGCCCAAAACGATGTCGTTTTGGGGGTCCATTTATGGCAAAATTTCTTTTAAAAAAAACACTTTAAACCCTTTCACAAAAAAAAAAAAGCTCCCCCACCCCTCTCATTTTCTCTGAAAGGGCCTAAGATCCGGTGAGGAATCCGGTCGGTTGTCGCCGTGTCGGCCGCCGTCGCTGGCCACCGAGCACGGTGGCTGAAAAATAAAAAAGGTAAATTTTTTATTTTTTTATTCTTTTTAAAATATATTTTTGATATATTTTAATATATGTATAGGAAGAGATAGATTCGAAAATAGGAAGAAAAAAATAAAATAAAAAGAAAAAGAAAAGAAAACCTTAGCCTGATTTTGAACATCCTTTCTACTCCAATTGCTTTGTTGTTATTTTTGCTTTGAATTGTTGCTAACTTTTATTCCAGAAAATGTCCAGAGACCCCCCATTGAAATACATTTAGATTCGACCTTTATAGCCATTTTTTTACATATTATTTTTACTATTTTCCTACTATTTGATACGTGTTTGTCCTTTCTTTTGTAGGTGACGGAACGGGAGCAGGTGGTAGTAGGTGGTGGCTGACGTTGGGGAGCGGCGGCAGTAGTCAGAAGGCTAGGGTTTCTCTTTTTTTTTAGTTTTTGGGTTAGGTGGGCTAGGTTTTTTTTGTTTGGTTAGGTTTTGGGCTTGCAATAGGTCTCGGGCCGAGTAAATTGGGCTTGTAACAGCTGCCTCTCTTAGCTTGTTGTCGTGTAATGAGAACAGAGCAAAGACTTTTAAGAAAGACCAATTTTGCATGGTCCCACTGAGTCTTGACTTCTCTTGGTGCTTCTCTTCTTTAGGTAGCCTTGTCCAGCCCACTGCATCTTGTCGCTTTACTCCGCTCTATCACTCCACTGCAACTTCAAGGAGATAGGGTTTGTTTTGATCTGCTCTACTGCAACTTCAAAGAGATAAGATCTGTAATTATAGCTTCAGTCTGTTCCACTGCAACTTCAGGGAGATAAGATTTGTTTTGATCTGCTCTACTACAACTTTAGAGAGATAAGATCTGTGATTTATAGCTTCAGTCTGTTCCATTGCAACTTCAGGGAAATAAGATTCGCTATCTTCAGTCTGCTCCACTGCAACTTCGGGGAGATAAGACTAGTGGCTTCAACCTGCTCCACTGCAACTTCAGGGGAATAAGGTTTGTTTTGATCTACTCTACTGCAACTTCAGAGAGATAAGATCTGTGATTTATAGCTTCAATCTGTTCCACTGCAACTTCAGGGAAATAAGATTTGCTATCTTTAGTCTACTCCACTGTAACTTCAGGGAGATAAGACTTGTGACTTCAATCTACTCCGCTGAAACTTCAAGGAGATTTGTTGTGGCTTTGAGTCACTCCAATGCCATTTCAGGGAGAAGAGATCCGCTGAAACTTCAAGAAGATCTGTTGTGGCTTCGAGCCGCTCCAACACCATTTCAGGGAGAAGAGATTTGTAATTTCCAGCCTGTTACCCTACTGCTTAGGGGGTTAAGGCTTACCGTATTTGATCTACTCCACTATTTCTTAGGGAGATAAGATCTTGTAATTCAGCCTGTTACCCTACTGCTTAGGGGGTTAAGGCTCACCGTCTTCGATCTGTTCCACTACAACTTCAGGGAGACAAGATCTGCAATCTTCAGCCTACTCCACTACTGCTTAGGGAGATAGGATGGTGGCTTAAATCTACTTTAGTACAACTTCAGGAAGGCAAGATTCGCCGTCTTCGATCCACTCCATTGCAACTTCAGGGAGACAATATCTACAATCTTCAGCCTACTCTACTACTGCTTAGGGAGATAGGATGGTGGCTTAAATCCGCTTCACTACAACTTCAGGAAGACAAGATTCGCCATCTTCGATCTGTTCCACTGCAACTTCAGGAAGACAAGATCTACAATATTCAGCCTACTCCATTACTGCTTAGGGAGATAGAATGGTGGCTTAAATCTGCTTCACTGTAACTTTAGGAAGACAAGATTTTCCATTTTCGATCTGCTCCACTGCAACTTCAGGGAGACAAGATCTACAATCTTCAACCTACTCTACTACTGCTTAGGGAGATAAGGCTTGTGAATTCACCGATTCCACTACACTGTCCTTTGAGGAATATGATCTGTAAAATCAGTTTCATGTATCAATGCTTATGCCAAATAATTAGGATGCTATGATTGAAATGAATCAAATACTCCTAACTAGATGTGATGCTTATGTCAAATAATTAGGATGCTATGATAGAAATGAATCAAATGCTCCTAACTAGATGTGTTATTATATGAATATAGAAATTTAATGAGAATGATTCTTTTTTAAAATCTTAAAATGTCATCACTCATTATTCATTAGAGTTTTATCACTGTCGTATTATGCTGCCTTCCTGCTCGACTAGCATTTCCAACGAAAACCCATAGAAACAACCCATTTTGTTCAACCAGCTTGCCCCCACTGTACTTTCACAATCTCTTCCACTGTACCTTCTGGGACATAAAGTTGGTACTCCCCACTGCAACTTCAGGGGAATAATCATTTGATTTCTTCTATCCATCCTATTGCCACTCAGGGGTATAGGATTTGCATCATTTTCAATCAATTTTATCTGTTACACCATTCCCTAGGTGTAATAAACAGATGTATGCCTGATATCTACATGAATACAGAATACCATTTTCCTTTTTTTCAAGAATAATCCCATTGCACTTGGGTTGACATTGCTCGCTATTTGGCGAGGTAGCATCACTAACATAATACCCTTTTTTTTTCTTTTGTGCAATTGATATCTTTAACAAAGAATCTAAAGAGATAGCCACAATTTAGACTCCTATGTCTGAAATATTTCCAACCTTTAGGCTCGGTGAGTTCTAAATAATGGTCCTGTTCTAGGTTCATATACTATTTAGAAGTTTTCAGAGTAATATGCAGAACCCCTTTTGCGAAGGTATTATTAGTCCATTAATCGTTATTTCAATGCAAAATGCTTGAAAAAGATCAAAACAATGGATAAGAAGGAAACTGATTAGGAGCGTAGCTTGAAATAAATAAATTAATCAAAGATTGCAAATGAAATAAGAAGGCAATTAACTCAACATGAATAAGTTAATCAAAGATAGCAATGCAATAAGAAGGAAGTTTATTGGTACGTATCTTGAAAAGAATAAGGTAATCAAAGATAACAAATTCAAAATGGGCAAAATGGAAACTAAGAGACTCATATATCGCAGCCTGAGCTTCTTTGTACCAACTTCTTGAGGACCTTTCTGAGCTCAATATGTGTTTAGGGGATCCAGAGTACTTTGTCGATGCCCCAAGACATAGCATACTTCTTTATTGTTAATTTAGGCATAGAAAAACTGCTGTATGCCTCACTTTCATCCAAATTTGAGCTGCCCTTTTCGGGTTTTCAACTCGAATCTCCTTTGATCTCGAGGCGCCCTTTGCGGGTTTTCACCTTGGGCTCTCTTTTTCTTTTCTTTTATCTTCTTTTTTGAAGGTCTCAAAGCGCCCTTTTTGAGTTTTCGCCTTGGCCTCTCACTTTCTAGGTGAAATACTTCTTGACGAAATTTGAATTCACCGACTTGGGCAAATCTTTGCCATCCATTTCGGTCAATATTAATGCCCCTCCAAAATAGGCCTTTTTTACTACATAAGGTCCTTCTCAGTTTGGCATCCACTTTTCTCTGAAGTTCTTTTGTATAGGAAGGATCTTTTCAATATCAAGGTCCCCTCGTGGAATTCTCTAGGATGAACCTCTTCATCGTATGCTTACATCGTTCATTGGACCATGACAGATGGCTTTCAACCTCCTTTCTTCAAATTCAACTGATCATATCAGGATTGGATCCGTTTTGCCTTATCCAACTACCGCTCTGACAAGGCTCAGAGACAAGGAGTCTCTTCTTCAAAACTGTTTTTATCCCATAGACTAGTGAAATATGCTGCCCCGACGATGGTCTTGGCCAACGTTCGATGAGCATAGAGGGTAAATGGTGACTTCTCATACCAATCTTTACAAGTCTCGGTCATCTTCCCCATGATCTTTAGTTTGTTGTTGGGTTCCTTTTTTTTTTTTGCCTTTGCCTTTGCCTTTGCCTTTGCCGCACTGCAATATAGTGCCTAATCTTTGGACAGACTGTAAACTTTTGACATTGTGCTGTTGTGTTAGACATGATCTTTTTTGGCATTCTTTGTTGGCACCTTTTTTTCTTTTCTTTTCTTTTTCTTTTTTTTTTTGAAATTTGATGACTGTCGACTTAGTGACATTGGCATATGAAATAACTTTCACCCTTTTCGCGGAGTAATCGACGACCCCAAAGACGAATCAGTATCAGTTAGAAGCTTTCAAAGAGATCGGCCCATAACCTCCATGCCTCACATAGGGAAAGTCTACGAAGAAATGAAAGGGCACATGAATCTTGTCTCCATAAATTTAGCATTTACGGCACAACTGATGCAATTCCCTTCTATGTTAGATCAGTAGAATTCGAATCTCATGATTAGCCTGACCATTAGTATGTGTCTTTCTAACATGCTTAGGGACCTCTTTTTACAGCATCCGCAGGTCTTAATAGCCCAGGTATATCTTGATATGGACGCTTTGTTTTGTCTTTGCGGCGACGCAGGCTTCGATCCTTGCCTTTTCTCTTCTTTTAAGCCTACTATTCATTGAATCCTCGTAAGGTAGGATCTGTTTTCATCTTACTCTACCATCCTTAACAAATCAGGAGATATGTCACAATCTCTGTCATCTTCCAAGTCCTGAGATCCCTCAAGACACATATCTCGCTTAAAAGGAGATTCTGTGTCAGTAGCAACGTCGCTCATGTCGTTGATATCTGGGGACCTATTGAAGGCAGATGCTAAAGAATAAATGATTCTAAGGATGATTATTTGTATGGTATGATCATGAATGAAAAATAAATGAATATTTGAAAAAAATTTTAAAGAACAAATGAATCTAAGAACGATTATTTGTACAGTATGAAATGAAATAAAAGAATATTTGCTCAAAAAGATGTATTTTATTAAAATAAAAACTTAGGACACAAACCTATTTCACAAAAGGATTCTCATTGCTTCTAGGCTTAAAGCAACAAGCGTGTTTTGAATATTACTCTAGATTAGCTCTAAAAATAAATAGATCTCTTCCACAGTCCCATTGTTCAAAACACTTCCAAATATGTAAGGGCAGATGCTCAAAAAAATTTTGTTAACGAGTTCCCTCTTCTAATACGTCGTTAATGTTTAGATTCCCCAATATCAGGTCTTACATTAGAGTCCTTAACTCGATGTACCCTTGGATCTCATGCCCCTATCCATCATGAAACTCATAATGTTTACCCCTTTAACAGAAAGGTTGGGTAACAGATTTTCTGCACCAGAGGGATCATCGAATTTTATGATACCCAAATTGATGAGCCTTCTGATCATCTTTTTAAAAGTGACGTAGTTCTCGATCGAATGCCCTGTGATTCCCCCATGGTATTCGCATTGGCCGCTTACATCGTACCATTTAGGGTATGGAGGCTATATTGGTTCTACGTAGAAAGGGGATACAACATGTACGTCAAACAAAATTTGATATAACTCCTCATATGTGATTGGGATGGGCGCGAACTGGGTTTTTTCTGAGTTCGATCTTGGATTGGGTTCTTGCTTTGGGGAGACTTGATGGCTGGTAGTTACCGTCCTTGACCGGCTTACTGTAACCTGCTTCGAATAGCCCTTGTTATACCTACTCGCATTATTCGCTTCCTTTTTCCTCTTCTTCAGGGACTTTAAAGTCCACTCTCCTCTTTCTTTCATTCGTGCCAGAACAACTGGTTTGGCTCGATCATTTTCCAGGTTAGAACCTAACCCATCGAGAAGATCAACAGTGTCGATGCATCAGTCTGTTATTGGGGTCCGATAACGACGGGTACCCCATGCGGATACGTGTCTAGTTGGGTCAGGACGCTTATTGGGGTAAAACCTGGGGAATAGATGAGGTCTTCATTATCATACCCACTGTTGACCACTAGGCCGCTCCTTTTCTCAAGTTCTTCGGCTAGTAACTAGGTTAACTGGCCCGCTATATTTCTTTGGAGTTCTAGCATTTGTTCCTGCATATCTTGTTGAATTTTGATCAATAGCTCTTGCATTTGTATTTGCCTTTGTTCTATTCTCTCCAACCTTTGGTCCATATCCTTTGTCGGTTCTGAAATAATTTTACCTAATTAGGGTCTTTTTGGGAAAATCTAATACAAATGATGCAATGTAATGCAAATGTATGAAATGAATGCAAAAGAAAGAGAGGCGTTGATTCTGAATTCAATTTCATTAGAAAAAATTTTCTAGAAAACAAATTCCTTTACATAAAACAGATTACATAGACGGCCTTTCTCTTATATTCCAAGCGAAGACACCTATCTTCCTCTTCATATCCGGATGTTATGGTCGAGTCTTACGAATTTTCTAAAAGATATCCCCATTAACTCCTTTTTGTTTGATCCAAGCTGCGACTCGTTGCTCACTTATCCCCGCGATACTCATTAGCTCCTTTAAGAAAGTTGAGACGTGATGGCTCTCGAATAACCTTTGTCGGTTTTAATCCTCGGGCAATGAAGCAAAGTTGTGTATTTCTTCATGGGCTATCAGCCTTCTTTCATTGTGTTTACTTGGACCATATTTAGACAACCGTGTTATAATCCACTTTATCAAGAAATTCATTTTCCTATGACAAACTATTCTATTTAGCAATCAAATATGAATCAACACCTCCTTTCTATGATGATGTAATGCAATGCAGTTATAAACAAAACAAAAACGCATTAGTACAGGAGGAATAAACAAAATAGAGTACCTACCTGTGTGACCACTAGGGGTTCGGAGTGGCTCTACCTAGGGTAAGCTCCTAGGTCTCTCTATATGTGGCTCGATTCTAGAGTAAGGGTACCCGAACCAGCAGATTCCTCGATCCTCACCCGTTATAAGCTTATATGGATTGAGTTCGGTTTAGGGGAATACATTTCCCTATGATCATGCGGAGATGAAAATCTCACGAAATCATAGGTACGGATATATCCCGGAAGTAATCGACTAGCCCATGCGGAGGTGAAAACCTCACGAAGGCATAGCTTCTCACTCCCACTTAAAAGGTGTGATCACATCGGTCATGCAATGCAATGTACGAGGATATATGCATAAGAAAAACTCGAAGCAATAAAGGAAGTAAGAAAAATAATGAAAACTGTAAGAAAAACAGATGAAATGTAATGAAGGGATCATAAGTTCAAAATGAGTTTTCAATTTTCGACAAAGAGCAAAAATCAATCAATTTATGGCTCGACTCTCTAATTCCCCAGTGGAGTCGCCAAGCTGTAGAAACCATTTTTTGGAAAAACGGTGATCGACTTTGGTTTTGAAAATAGAAACGAAATTGGGAGTCGCCACCAATCTTTTTTATTTAGGTGTGATCGGATCACCTAGAAATTTGGTCATTTTAATAAAACATTTTGATTTACTAAAACAACAATTTTGGTCTACGAAATTTGAGAAAACGGGTTTGGGAGCCGATTACGTACGAGGAAGGATTAGCACCCTCGTAACGCCCAAAATTGGTACCTAATTGATTAATTAATGTCTTAATGTCGAAATTTAAAAACTCGAAAAGAATTTTGAATACGATCCCTTTTTATGTTGATCTATACGAAGAATTTGCTTGAGTAAATCGAAATGGATTCTAAAGACCTTCTTGTACTAAAGTAATAAAATGCCACGTCCAGTACGTTAGGACACAACATTTCAGACCTTCGAGAATAAGTTGGTCTTTTGATTTTCAAAACTCACGGGTTTTAATTTTAAAAGGTTATTCGGTCGTTTGGATCAAATGAGAAAAATCGAAACCCAGTACGTTAGGGCACGATCTCTTGAATTTCCAAATACAGAACATTACCTTACTTTGAAAATTTCTTTGTTTCTTAAAAATTATATCAAACGTGAGTTAAAACGACATGGGCTTATTTGAAATGTGATTCAAAGATAACTGATTATATTTAAACATAGTATGGGAAAAAATAATGCAATAATATGAAACAACTATGCGTGTCGAGTATATGATAAACAAATGAATGTTATGATGATACTAATATGCTATAATGATCATATTAATATTAACAAACAAATTACAATAATAATAATACGTATGAATATGAATAAGTAAAGGTGAAATAAATAAATAATAGTGAGGACAATAATAATAAAGTAATGAAGAAATAAATATTAAGGGAAAAAGAAAGAACCAAATTAAAATAAATAATATTTAAAGCACAATTTGTAATAAAACATATATAATAATATGACAATAATAATAACAATAATAAATAAATAAATAAATAATTATAATAAAAATAATAGTAACGAAAATATAGATAAAATTAATAATGATACTAACGAATATAAGTAAAAGTAGTAAAAAAATAAACAATAATAGTAAAAAAATAGTAACAATAATGATAATAAATATTAGCAGTAAAAATGATAATAGGAATAATAATAGTAATAGTAATAATAAGAATATTAATATTAGTATTAATAATAATGATAATAGTAGGAGATAAAAATAATATAGTAATAATAAAAGCAAAAATAATAGTAATAATAATGGTTAAAATAAATAGTAATAATACAATAATACAAATAATAAATAATCTAAAGTTTGAAATTATTTAGAAAGATATAAATAAAATAAATGATGAAATGATAAAAATAAGAGTAATGATATATAAATAAAATAAGTGTGCTAAAAAAATATATATATATATATATTAAATTAGTTAATATAAAAATAATAACGTATTTGTAAATGAAAAAAGAAAATATATAATAATAGTAATAATACAATAGTAATGATAATAAAAATGTAATAATAATACATTAATAAGAATAATAATATGTTAATAATAAATTAATGAATTAATATTAAAACAATAAATAAATAAACACAAAAATAAAATATAATTATAATAGTAATATTAACAAAATAATAATAATAACAATAATAATATATTAGATTAATTAATTTAATTACAATATTGAAAATAACAAAAAAAGGGACTAAATTGAACTTAAAGTAAAAGTTCGGGGCCAATTCGGAATAAAAAAACAAAGGAAAGGACCAATTTGGGCGCACGGATAACAAGGGAGGACCAAAATGGGCAATATCTCATCCTCCCAAAACGCACAGCACCAAGAGGGACCAAATTGAAGGTAAAAATAAATTATGGGGCTAAATTATAAATAACGAAAAATCTAATTTCAAAAAAATAAAAAGCGGAGGGGCTAAAAGCGCAATTAGCCCCTTTATCAAAAACACGCGGATCTCCTGAAGCAGGTCGGGTAGGCGCGCGGGTCATCTCAAAACGACGCCGTTTTGGTGCCCGAAAGGCCTGCCCAAAACGACGTCGTTTTGGAGGTCTATTTAAGGCAAAATTTCTTTAAAAAAAAACACTTTAAACCCTTTCACAAAAAAAAAAAAAAAAACTCCTCACCCCTCTCATTTTCTCTGAAAGGGCCTAAGATCTAGTGAGGAATCCAGTGGTTTGTCGTGTCGATCGTTGTCATTTGCCACAGTGCGGTGGGCGAGTAAAATAAAAAGGTAATTTTTTTATTTTTTTATTCTTTTTAAAATATATTTTTGATATATTTTTATATATGTATAGGAAGAGATAGATTCGAAAATAGGAAGAAAAAAATAAAAATAAAATAAAAAAATTAAAATAAAAAGAAAAGAAAACCTTAACCCGATTTTGAATTTCCTTTCTACTCCAATTGCTTTGTTGTTATTTTTGCTTTGAATTGCTGCTGTTTTTTATTCCAGAAAATGTCCAGAGACCCCCCATTGAAATACATTTAGATTCGGCCTTTATAGCCATTTTTTTACATATTATTTTTACTATTTTCCTACTGTTTGATGTGTGTTTGTCCCTTCTTTTGCAGGTGACGGAACGGGAGCAGGTGGTAGTAGGTGGTGGCTGACATTGGGGAGCGGCGGTAGTAGTCAGAAGGCTAGGGTTTCTCCTTTTTTTTTTTTAGTTTTTGGGTTAGGTGGGCTAGGTTTTTTTTGTTTGGTTTGGTTTTGGGCTTGTAATGGGTCTTGGGCCAGGCAAATTGGGCTTGTAACACTTGTGTAGCAGGAGCATTTCATTGCAGACTGGAGATTGGAGCTATGTTTTAGCCGAAGTAGTGGGAGAAGTTATTTTACACTTTGATAATTTTAGGAAGATTGTTTTAAAAAATGTGTTTTATGCACCTTATTTTAAGAGGAGTTTAATTTCAGTAGCATATTTATTTTATGACGGTTATACCGTGACATTCAATAAAGGGATTGCTATTCATAGAAATCGCTCTTTGATCTGTAATGGATGGATGGAAAATAATCTCTACTTTATCAAACCAAATAACTACTAGATGCTTCAAACTGAAATAGTGAATAAAAAGCTTAAAACTTCTCATTCTAATAAGGGGTACTTATGGCACTTAAGACTTGGTCATATTAACTAAGAAAGAATCGCTAAACCCGTGAAAGATGGTCCCTTAAGTATGCTTAAGGAAGTTAGTCTTCCACAATGTGAATCTTGCTTGGAACGCAAAATAACTAAGAGGTCTTTTAATAGAAAGGTACAAGGGCATACTTAAGGGATATGTGTATCAGTGCCCAAAGAAGTTACAATTATTATGTGACTTTTATCAATGACTATTCTCAAACTAGATATATGTATCTAATGCACCGCAAAAGCGAAACCGTTGATAAATTTTGAGAGTTTCGTGCGGAAGTGGAAAAACAATTAAGTTTATCCATAAAGAATCTTCGATTTGACCGAGGTGGGGAATATTTGTCTGATGTGTTCTTAAGATACCTTATAGAGAATGAGATTTTATCCCAATTGATAGCACTGCGCACTCCACAGCAGAATGGTGTAGATGAGAGGAGGAATAGAACCTTTCTTAACATGGTTCGTTCAATTTTAAGCTATTCACAACTTCCTACTTCCTTCTGGGATATGCGATACAAACGACTTGCTATTTTATGATTGATGTGCTGACCAAGTCTTCTTGTAAGACACCTTATGTACTGTGGCATGGAAAGAAACTCACTTTAAATCACTTTAGAATATAGGTTTTTCCAGCACACATTCTGGATAAGGATGCAAAGAAGTTGGATGCACAGGCATTATTGTGCATGTTTTTAGGATATCTAAAAGGAACAAAAGGAGGATTATTCTATAATCCGAAAGATAATACGATTAAAGTTTCTACTAATGCTACTTTCCTCGAGCAAATCGACATGGATAACTTTAAGCCTCAAAGTAAAGTGGTACTCGAGGAACTTTCAGGAGTGGTAGAACAATCACCGAGATCCATTCTTGAGAAAGTTATAAAAAGACCTGGAAATGATCAACAACATAGGGGAATCAGTCTTAGTGAGAGAGTTTCTAAGAAATTAGATTTCTTCATCTATGATGGTAGTATTTATAATACAGAAGCCAATCATGAGGATAATGATCCACTCACTTACGAGGAGGCTATGCAAGACGTTGATTCCAAGCTCTGGAAATAGGCCATGGATTCCGAAGATAGATTCTATGAAATCTAATACGGTGTGGGAACTTGTGGACTTACTGGTTGGGATTAAATCAATAGGGTGTAAGTAGATCTATAAGAAGAAGAGAAATATGGAAGGGAAAGTGGAAACATACAAAGCTAGACTTGTAGGGAAAGGCTATACATAAGAAGAAGGCATCGATTACGATGAAACATTTTTTTCGGTAGCAATGTTCAAGTCTATCATCATACTTTTATCCATTACCACTGCTCTCAATTACGAGAGCTGACAAATGGATGTCAAGACAACATATTTAAATGACTATCTTGATGATAACATTTACACGACTCAACCAACTAGCTATGTTATCAAAGGAAATGAGCAGAAAGGTTGCAAAATGCTAAGATCCATTTATGGACTTTAGCAAGTGTCCCGCTAATGGAATAAAAGATTTGATCAAATGATTAAGACTTTTGGATTTGAGTAAAACGCTGATGAACCTTGTGTTTATTAGTGTATAAAGGACAAAAATATGGTCTTCCTTGTTTTTTATGTCGATGATATTCTACTTATCGGAAATGATATAGGAGAATTGTCATTGGTTAAACTGTGGTTAGCTCAATAGTTTAGCATGAAGGACTTGCGTGAAGCTAGTTATATTCTTGGAATTTGAATTGTTAGGGATCGAAAGAATAAAACAATTGCACTATCTCAAGTTACATACATCGATAAGGTATTGGAATGTTTTGCAATGACTGATGCGAAGCCAGGAGTTCAACCAACTGCATCAAATTTTCATCTTTCTTTAAAAGACTATCCTAAGACAATGGAAGAAAAAGAGCATATGAGTAAGGTTCCATATGCTTTCATAGTTTTGAAGCCTTATATGTATGATACTTTGCACATGTCTAGATATATGTTTCGTAGTAGGAATTGTTAGTTGATATCAGACGAATCTAGGTCTCAGGCATTGGCAAATAGTAAAACATATATTAAGTATCTTAAAAGAACTAGAGATTATATGCTTATGTATTTTGGGGAGAGTCTTACTCTCGTTGGGTACACAGACTCAGACTTCCAAACCTGTAAATATTCGAGGAAATCGACTTTGGGAAATGTATTTGTTCTAGGTCGTGGAGCCATAGTATGGAGAAGTGTAAAACAAACTTGCACTGCTGATTCTACTATGGAGGCCGAGTATGTGGCTTCTTCTGAGGCAACGAAAGAAGAAATATGGCTTCGAAAGTTCTTAACTAAACTTGAAGTTATTTCTGGTATGGAAAAAGCTATAATACTTTATTGTGATAATAATGCTGCAATAACAAATAACAAGGAAATGAGAAGTCACAAGAGGACGAAACACATTGATCGGAAGTATCACATGATACAAGAGGCAGGAGTCGAAGGAATTGTAGATGTGATGAAAGTAGTTTTGAAAATAACCTTACGGATATGAAAATGCGAAACATGACACTTTTACTTCACTAGGGCAAATGAGAGTTTGTTGGGAAATATACCCATATTGTAGTAAGCATGTAACTATTTTCTATTTATTTGAACGATGAATAAAAAAATAAAGTTAATTTCACATTTCACTAGTATGTATTTTGTATTTTGTATTTATGTCTTTTATATTTTGCATGCATAGCGAAATTGTGACAAACAAATATTAGCTCATTAATTGTCTAAAGTTCAAACTGAAGATAAATGGCACTGTAAAGAACATTTACATTGCAAGAAAGACCACTTACTTTATTATATAATATAAATAAGTCTGTAATCTTGTAAAAGAATCAAAGTGAGCATTTGATTCAAATACTGAGAAAGATTATTATGTCGTCTACAATTCCAATTGGGAAGATGGCTAGTCTTGGCTATCGGAGTAGTTGACTCCATGAGTAGAGACATAGATGTATTCATTGGTAGAATGATACATTAGACTGGACCCAAGATGAATTAATTTTGAATTCATTTGTGAATTAATTCACTTGTGAAATTTAGGGTGTAATGTACCTAAATCCTAATTAGTCATTGACCATGCGTATGCAACTCATGTGCTTTGATATAAGTGGAGACTTGTGCTCTAAAGATGATTTAGCCCATAGCTAGTATGTTGGATACATGAATTGTGTATGGCATGGCTTTAATAGCAATAGTGGAATTCATAACACAATTAAAGAGTTAATGATATCCTCTCATTGGTATTGTGTGGATTGATAAATATGAAATGTGGCCACGGGTTGCTTGTTCTCGAATGAGAAATTTATCACAGTCATTTGTTGAAAATGATCATATTAATCATTAAGAAGACACAATAGTGATAATGAGATAAAATAGGATTGTATATATGAAGGTAACACATATGTGATGAGGTTATTGGACAAAGCAGTTGGATGGTTTCTATAACAACCCATTTTCAATGTCATTGAAACAGTGTTTTTGGAACCATAATTCTAACGATGAAATTATTATTTTATTATTATTTTAATGTCTACGAGATTATATTTAGTTCGTGTTAAAATTTTGTTAAGGAATTTTGATGTTTAAGTAGTTAATTAAGTAAAAGGACTAAACCGTAAAAAGGATTAAATTTGAGTTCTATTAGTTGAAAGGGTCAAATGTCTATGAAACCTTAAATTGAAGGACTTGAATGGTAAATAAACCAATTGAGGTGATAGTGGACATTTATGGACATGGTTTTGATGGAATTATCATAGTTTTTAAAGGTTAAAATGGTAATTTGGTAAATTAAGCCTAAACTAAATAAAACAAAATTGGTTCATCTTTCACATTCAACACCCTAAATTGATTTTAGCCATTAAAGGAGGATGATAATTTGGTCAATCTTATTTCCTTTTCATGGTATGGCTTTGAGCCCCATTTTTAATGATTTTTATGTTTTTGTAACGTTTTAGCTTAATCTTGGTAGCCCGGGGGTCAATTTGCAAAAGTGTTAAAGGTTGAGGGTTATGCCATGAATGTTCTCGAATGGTTTTTGATTTTAAATGATATATTATGAATCTCTGATGAGAAATAAACAAGTTTTGTAAAGTGATTTTTAATGAAATTTGCATTTAGGGATTGGTTTGTAAAAATAGTAAAAATTCATGTTAAATTTATGAAATGATGATTTATTTGGGTTGGTAAAAGTTCCTAAAGAGTTCAGTTAGCCTATGATAGGGATTAAAATGATTAGATTTCTAATTATGAGCTTAAGGACTAAATTGTGAAAAGTTAAAATATTAAGGGCAAAATGATAATTTTGCATAAATATGAAATGTGGATAAAATTGAATGCTAGAAGTATTAAATTGATTTAAATTGTCTATTTAGATCAAGATAAACCACATTCGGACCTAGATCGAGGAAAAGCAAAAGCTTTGGATTAGTTTGATTTAACCTTCACGCCTCTAGTCGTCGAGGTAAGTTCGTATGAACATTTATTGTGTTATTGTTACTTAAATTGAATGTTTTGCTATGTTACTCTTAATATAAATGGACCAATATATATAAACATATCAATGTTATGTTGAATTGATGGATATCGAGTCCCATTTGAACCTGAGGAATTCTTAGGATACAAATGACATGTCATTAGGGATTTCATGTTTTGGGTGCTAGTCTTGAGTGTCCTACCGATGGCTGAGGTCTAGCATTTGTTGTAGATTCTCCATAACTCGTGTGCGTAGCATCATGTAGCTTGCATTCCGACCCACAGCTCATGTGAGTAGACCAATTTCACAGCTCGTGTGAGCAATGATGTAAAGGAAAAGTTACGGTTATATGTAAAGGCACACTTTGTGTGAGCTTTCTCGAGTATCTGAGGTAATTATAAATGGTTCAATGGGAAAGAAAAGGGAACGAAAAGGTAAGTATGCAATTGGATTGAATCATGACATTATGGAACATTGAAAGTGCAAAATGTTATGTTTATACATGAAGAATCACATATCCTATGGATGATTTCATATATATATGAAAAAGTGTATTAACTTGTGAACTTGATGTTGTTGTTAGGCTTATGTCAAGCTTATGGTTATGGTTGATTTTATGCTTATGCTTATTTTATGAAATTGATATGGTAAGTTAAGTTTGGTTTATATGAGCTTACTAAGCATTCAATGCTTACGTAGTTGTTTTTTATTTGTTTTTATATATTATCAGAAACTCGATCGATTTGGAAGCTCGTTAGAGATCTATCACACTATCTAAAAGTCTTTTCAATAGTTTTTGACTATTTTTGGCCAATGTTTTATAATGGCATGTATAGGTGATTTAAAATGGTGTTTTTGATGAATATGTAAATGGTAAATTGGTATGTTTATGCTTTGGTGTTCATGTTTGGATAATGGACTTATAAAGTTTATTTAGATAAGTCCCTTTTGATCACTTTATGATCATGGATAAGTATGGCTTCTTGGTACTATTTATTGGTTTGAGAATGGTCAATATGTGGTATGTTTTAGGTAATTAAATGAATAGGTTGTCATGTATGAATTGGTCCAATATGGACATGTTTGGGTGGTTGATGTTTTGGTATATTGTGGTGCCTTAGAATGACATATTGGTTAGTTTAGTTAGGGTTTTGAAATGGAATTTTGATGTTTGTTTTGGTGATGTTTAAGTCTCTTTAAAGTGTGCTTAAATGGGTTGAATGATTGTGCATGATATGGTCTTGAAAATGGCTTGGTTTTAAGTAAATTTGGGTCCACGCGGCCTGAGACACGGGCGTGTGACTCAACCATGTAAGACACACGGCTTGACAACATGTTCGTGTGTCATCTGATGATTTCTTAGGTTGGAAGTTAGTGATTTACATGACCTAACACATGGCCCGGCACATAAACGTGTGGGGAAACTTAGAGAGTTACACGACCTAACACACGGGCGTCTGACATGACCGTGTGACCCTACTTAGAGAGTTACAGTGGTGAGGACATGGGCTAGGACACAACCGTATGTCCCTAGTGTGATAGTCGCATGGCCTGGGACATGGGTGTGTCTCTTAGCCGTGTGAGGTAGACAGCCTGGCCACACGACTGTGTGACACTTGTTTCCAAATTTTTGTGACTTTTTCCAAGATTTTTCAAATGGTTTCAATTTGGTCTTAAATTGTTTCTAGGATATTTTTAGGGACTTGAGGGCTCGATTTAGGGACAATATGCATGTTTATAAATTATTTATATTATGTTTAATTTATTGAATAATTTAAATTTTAAATGTTTTTGATTGTACAATAATACTCTGTAACCCTAATTTGGTAATGAAAACGGGTTTGGGGTGTTATAATTGCTTTCGTAAATAGTATGCAATAAGGAGTTCTCAATCATGGTACTTCTTGTAAACTGACTCCATGATTAAGTAATTGCAAATTATTAGAACGATGCTTCTGGACATAATGGCAACCACTAGAGCCTAAGTGTATATGTCTGATTGGTCCCTCTGTTAGCTAAACAAAAGCTTGATCGAACTGCATTTGTAACAACCCATTTTTCAGTGGTTTTGGGGCCACCAAATCCGACGAGTAAGTTCATAAATATTATTATTTAATATTTACGAGTTAAACTATAGTTTTAAAAAGGTTTTTGATTTGATAATTTATCTTATATAAGCAATTTATTAAGTTTAAGTGGTTTGACCTCAAGGTCAAGTGGTTTTAGAAAATGAGGTATCGCGACCTCGTTTCTATAAATTGAGCCGTAAATATATTTATAAAGATAAACTGACCTCGTTGAAAAATTTTAATGTTTCGATAGTTAATTAATTGAAAATGACTAAATTGTAAAGGATGTAAAGTTTGATCACTACTTGATTCAAGTGATTAAATGGCTTATTGAGTAAAGAAAAAGATGCTTAAATGGTAATTAAACCATTTAAGAAGTTAGTCGATGGTTTTGGGTAATTAAAAGCTTGAAAATTGGTTGAATTTTAAATGGACAAAATTGTAATTTTATAATTAAACTTTAATTAAATAAAAGAAAAGCCATTATCACCATTTTCATGTCTTTTTCACCGATTGTGAAGACGAAAAGGGAGCCATTTTAGACCTAGGAATTTCAGCATGTTCAAAAGCTTAATTGGTATGTCATTTTAGCCCCGTTTCTTTTAATTTTTATGTTGTTGATATCGTTGCAGCTAGGTCCAGCTAGCTTGTACCTTTGATTTTGAAATTGTTAAAGATTTTGAATGTTGCCATTGATGAATCTAGTGATTTTTCATGTTAAATTATGAATTTGAAATGTTGGTTAGTATTTGAAAGTGTTTTGTTAAGAGATTTTTAATGAATTTTTCGATTAGGGACTAAATTATTGAAATAGTAAAAATACAAGGGTTTTTTTGTGAAATTATTGAAAAAAAGGGCTATATTGAATGCCATGAATATTCGGCTAGCATGGATTTGCATTAAAAATTGTTAATTTGCATGTTTTAGGCTCAAGTACTAAATTGAAAAAAGTAAAAATGTTAGGGGCAATTTTATAAATATGTCAAAAATGACTAAATTGTATAAAATGAATTATTTTATTGTCTAAATTAATAAATTGATTGAAATTATTAATTTAGATTAAGATCGAGTAGAAATCGAGGAGAATGGAAAATTACCGAAAAGCCTTTGTATTTTGATATTTCTACAATATACGATTGTTATTAATTGTATTGAATATTTCATACTATTTCATTATTGGTTAAAACTTAAATTTCATTTAGCTATGTTTTAAGAAATAGAAACGTGGTGATATTCAGGCTCTGTGCCTAGCAAGCTTTGTGTCGGTAATATTCTGGCTTCGTGCCTAGCAGGCTTTGTGCCGGTGTGTTATATCAAACTTTGTGCTTAGTAGGCTTTGTACTGATGTGTTATATCAGGCTTTAAGCCTAGTAGTCTTTGTGTCAATGGATTGTAACAGGTAAGTTGTACTGAAAATATTATTTTCATCATTCGATGTTATTTCATTTTATTCAACGAGTGTGAAAAGGAAGGGATCGGTAAGTATTCCAAGGACTTATGTCATGAATCTATGAATAGGAATAAAAAGGTAATGTTCAATGAAAGTATGTTTATGTTCATGAAATTGATGATTACAAGTGATGTTATTCATGTACATGACTTATCTTATGATATTTCGAGTGAATTATGAGTAAATGCACTAAATTGTGTATTAATGATGATATATTTATGCTTATGTCTTCTGTTATACAAATGATACGAGTAAGGAAATGTAATAAAATGGTAAGTTCATAATTGAGATGTAATGTGATAATGTAAATGCATTTATGAGTTAAAGGGTTTACTTATATGTGAGAAATTTACTTAAGTTATGGATGAATTTATCTAGGTTGTGGATAAATACACTAATTTGCGAGTTGATTATGGTTTGATAGATCTTGAAGCATTGTAATGGGTTTATGTTTACCTTATAAAGTTCATTACTGAAATGGAATGTTATGTTTAAAATTTATATGAGCTTACTAAGCATTCATTGCTTACATTGTTATTTTTCCTTTACTTTTTAGATTATCGAAAAATCGATCAAGTTGGAAGTTAGTCAGAGATCCATCACACTATCCATCGATTTTATCGGTAGATTTTGACGTCTTGATCAAGGTTATAATGGCATGTATAGGTGGAATAGGGTATATGTTAGTTTGATGAGTTTGGCATGTTTATATGCCATTTGGAATTAACTAGATTGGTGTCATTTAAATGGTTTTGATGCTTAAATGGTTGGTGTTGGAATGGTCAAATGAAAGTATTGTAACATCCCGAAATAGGGCCTAGTCAGAACAATGGTTTCGGGACCATAAATCCGACATCAAAATATTTATTTTATAATTATTATGAGACTTAGAATATGAGATTATGCATGTGTTAAAGTTTCATGAAGAAATTCCTTGAGTAAGGTGTCCAATTGGAAATTAGGGACTAAATTGAATAAATTGCAAAGCTTGTATTCTAGAAGCAATTTGTATGAAATTGCTTTAGATTATAAATTAGAAGGTCTTAAAGAGAAATTTACCCAATTTCTAAGTTTTTGGACAAAAATGGGCTTGCATGGATGAAATTTTAAAGAAAGGGCATTTTGGTCATTTGGCTTTTTAATGAAATAAAATGGGAAAAATCAAGCCAAAATCAGCCATCTTCTTCCCCATAGCTGCCAAAATTCTCTTGTCACCATAGTTAGGGTTTTCAAACATTTCAAGCTCAATAGTAAGTGCTCCCAAGCCTTGTTTTTAATGTTCTTTGTATTTTTGAAATCCCGTTAGCTTGATCTTTCCATTTCTACCCATATTTCATGCTAGGGTTCATGTTTAAAAATTTACCCATGCATGAGTTGCTTATTTTTTGGTGGATTATGGAGGGGTATGAAAGTTGAAGGTGTGATAAACATCTTTTCTCAGGTGATTTTCATGAAAAACCCCTAAAGGGACCTTCTTGCAAAAGTTGTTAAATATGTGGTAGAAATGTGAAAATAATGGAAAATGTGGACTACCATATGAGGGAAAAATGTTCGAATAGGCTTGGGTAAGATAGAAATTGCATGTGTTTCATTATACGATCCTAGGGACTAAATCATAAAAATGTCTAAGGTTGAGGGCAAAACGGTAATTTGGACCGAGGGTAGAAATTAAACTTGAAAAGTGTAATGTAGTGAATTAATAATATAATTTTGTTGTTATAGACTCTGAGGAACAAATTTTGGAGGTCGATCGAGGTAAATGCAAGGTTTCAGAATAACCGAAACACAGCTCCGAAACGAATACCAGGTAAGTTCGGATAACTCGAAATAAACCTATAACATGCATAATTATATGTTTTGTGAATGCATAGAGCACGGGCTAAACACACGGCCTAAACACACGCCCAAGTGTCTAACAAGGGGTTTCTACTTAGGGGTTTCCAGTCCTCACAATAGCAAATTGGGCCTCTTAGGGGTTTCTACTTTGGTCTAACTCAACCAGATGATACTATACATGTTTGCGATGTTGTGGATGTTACTTATTGTGAGGACTGGGCTCGCTTGAGGAGTTATCTTCAGAAACATCTTCTTATTTTGATAGCAGCTATAGTGCCACCTTTATCTAATGCAAATCCAGATCGGCTTTTGTGGAAATAGGGGACAAGAGATGCATTTTCTTCAGTGGAAACGTATAAAAATTTTCATCATTTTGGTTTAGATGGAAATTCTAATTTTTGGTAGTTGGTTTGGATGGCCAAGGCACCCCAGCGAGTAAGGATTTTTACTTGGCTTCTATGGCAGAATAGGTTACTGACGAATGGGGAATGGGCAAGGAGACATATGATGTAACATCCTTAAGCTCAACCCAATCATCAAGTCCAAGCTAGAGTGTGTCCCTTTCGTTATCGGAGCAATTGCAATTAATGAACAATTTAATTTAATTATATAATTCATATGATAATTATCTGAAAATAAACGTTCCTTAATCATACTAAAGAAAATCTATATTTGTTTTATAAAAGCACCTAATAACATACAATAAATCCAATATATATTCTTCTAGAATATAAGGTATAACATTTAATTAGAACATCATCTAGCTACCACAAAACTTAACCAATTAGGTAAATGCCAACTATAAGTAATGTTTAAAACAAACAAACATTGCTGAGACCACTACTGATTGGATGCTAAGGTCAATGCATGAAAATCTTACATTAAACCTAACCAGTGCATGGGAAAAAAACAATCCATATGCTGGGTAAATCATTCAAAGCTATTTCTATAATTCAAAAATGATAACAATAACATTAACAGTTCTAATCTAACTAAATATGTATATCTTTATGCATATATCTATCATTTACTTATAACTTGAAGTCACCAAGCATAATATTTTCAATATAAACATGTTAGGTGAAAAAAACTTGTAACACCCCTCGCCCGATCCGTTCGCCAAACCCGAGCTATAGGATACTTCAACAATTCATCCTGCACTTAGATACTTAACTAAGAGCTCGCATCTACATATTATACCAAGTCAGTTCACATATAACAACTTTAACGAATTAGTTTGCACACACTTGAAAAAGCCAGTTTGTGTATACATGACAAAATTAGTTAGTGCATGACTACTTACAAAATCAGTTCACACGTTTGTTACAATGACAGTTTGCGCCTTTTCACAACTTGCACATTTACACGGTCCACACATAACCCAGTTCGTGTAACACTTGCAAAGCACATGCAAATATAGAAACAATTTATTCTATCATTGATTCAAGGTATATATTCATGCATAAATTCATAATCAATTAAAATTGGGCCTTAAACGAACTTACGAGAGCTCTGAAGTTATCAAAAGCTTGTAAGAGGATGAAATTGAAAACTATTTAAAATTCAAGTGTAGGTATCAATACCAAGGCCAGGTATCGATAACAAATTGACATTTTGTCATTTTTAAGATACTGTTCATTTGGTAAAGTACCGATACCTCAATCCAAGGTATTGATACCTTTTCCTAGCTGGCAAAAAAATCACATGTTTTAAGCACTTTTCGTATCCCAAACTCAAATATTTTGCAATTACTGTCTTAGACACCTAAAACTTGCATAAAATCATCTTAAAAGCATACACAAAAATTCCTATTCGGGTAATCTAATAATTAAGTAACCAATTTACCCTAAAAGGCACTAATTCACAATAATTTTAACATGCCTTTTTAATTAATTAACCATCGAATTCTTCAATTTATTCATGCTAAGTCTTGTATCTTAGAAACCGACATATATTTATACCACAACATGATAATAAACTTCTGCATATTAAACATTTTCCAATTAAATTTGTTGCTCAATGCCAACTAAGTTCCCAATCAAAATAAGCATAACAAGATAATATGACATACCCTTAGTACATGCCAAATATAACCAAGTTCAAACGATTACAAATCTACCAAATTTCGCCATTCAAATGATCCATATGTCATTTAACAAGCTACCATCACAAACACATATTCATATATCATTTATCATTTCAAAATTAAACATTCATCAAGGTTCAAATTGAAACTATCATCCCAAAATAAACATATATATTAGCCCTACATGCATACCATGTCTGATTGACAACATTTTCATTTGTATAATCATTCCAACTCACCCAACTCAATAAGACACAAATTATTTGTGCCACATTTCCATTATGAGATTATATAATTCTAGCATATCATCTACTAATATTAAACATATAATCAGATTAAGCCAACATCCATGTACCTATTCGTACTTGCCATACATTTCATAATTTATGATTTAGTCCCTTATAAGCCAATATAATTAAAATTATAGTTAATATAACTAGTAACATTAAATATAATTAAGCATATCATAAAATTTACATAGTAAGTTCCATATAAACTTACTAGACAAAACAACTACCAGTAAGACGTCGATGACTAATCGACAATTTTTCCTTTTCTGCTATTATCGTCCAATTGGTTTATTTGTTGATCTAAATAATAATTCATTTCAATTTATCAATTTTAAATATCTTATAACAGCCTATGTTAAGCATGTATCAATTCAATTTCATCTTTTGGATGTCCCCTAAAGTTTTACATTTTATTCAGTTTAGTCCTTAAAACCGAAATTCCTATAAGTTTCGAATTTTAGCTTCAGTTTCAAAAATGATCTCAACTTTATCCTTCTAAAGCCCTATATGGTCTATAACTAAAGAAATTTTATACCAATTTTGAAATATTTTCACTTTAGTCCCTATATTCAAAACTAACAATTTTCACTTTACAAATGAGTTTTTTTCTCATTTCTAACATCAAATCTAACCAAATAACACCATTTCATCAAGAATTCATCAATCTAAACATTTTTAAATTTTAAAAATTTCAGAAAATAACACATGGGTTAACTAAATTGAGCTACCACGATCTCAAAAAACATAAAATTTAGGAAAAACGGGGCTAAAAATGCTTACCATTCAAGGGATAAAACATTGAAACTCAATCCTCTATTCTTCCTCCTACGTTCAGCGAAGAAAAAAGATGAGAATGGAAGGTCGGTGGTTTTCTTTTAATTTATTTTATGACACGTGTTTTTATTATTATAAATTTTAAATATAATATAATATAAATGGTTTTACACATATATGTCACCAACCGTCCACTATTATTAATAATGACCCAATTTTTATATTAACCCTTGATTTAATTACTATTTAAACCCTTGAACAAATAAAAATCTATAGTGATTAACTTTTACCATTTTACGATTTAGTCATTCTACTACAATTAATCACTAATTCGACAATATTACTTATCCAAAATTCAATTCACCTATATAGTAATTTCGTAAATATTTAGTAAAAAAATTGTAGGCTCAATTTACGAAAGCTAGGTCCTGATACCTTATTTTTCGACACCACTAACTTTAGGGTCGATATACTTGTACCTTAATTAACTATTCAATTAACAAAATTAAAGTACCAAACATTAATTAAATTTCATGCTAACCTCAGAATATTAAATAATAATATTTACGTGCTTGAACATAAAAAATAGGGTTGTGAAACCACCATTTTCGACACCACTGACTTTTGAATTTTTACATATGAATGCTGATAGCATCTGCTCGATATGCGGCATTTGTCACGAGTTTGGGATTCATGTAGTTTGGGATTGTTCTTTTTCAAAGGCGGTTTGGTTATCAATAATGTCATTCCAAAACTAGGTGAGTTTTTTTCCTTGTCGTCGGGAGATTGTGTAATGGCCCGGAAGTTAGTGTTATCGAAAAATGTAGTTTTGGGACCTTGACTCGGTAAAATGGACTTGTGAATATTTTATTATGTATTTGGGAAAGTTATATTATAGGTAAATTGAATTTTGGATAAGTAATTTTATCGAATTAGTGATTAATTAAGCTTTAAAGACTAAATTGTAAAAGTTGTAAAAGTTTAATTGTTAAAGAATTTTTAATTAGAACTAGAAAAATGAGACTTAAATGACAATTATACCACTATTTAAATGAAAGTGGACGGTGGAGTATGGCTAAATGTTGTGTAATATTATAAATTGAAATTGATTAAATAATAAAAACATAAAATATAAACAAGTACGAAAGTGGAGAGAAAGAGAAAACATTGTTGTTTTCATCTTTCTCAATGAAAATTAGAGGCGGAGAAGAGAGAGACGTACGACTAAGGTTTGTGAATTTCAAAGCTTCAATTGGTTTTTTCAATTTAGTTCTTTTCTTATATTTTTTATGTTTTTGGAATCCCGGGAGCTTAATCTAGTTGACTCATGTGATTTTTTTGGAACTGTTAAAGTTTTAGAACAACTTAATAAAAATTAAGCTTAAAAATCGAACCCAGTATGATATAAACTCGAATTAAAAGCACGAAAATCGTAATTTCTATCATAATCCTGTTCAAAAATCCTACTCATGTAGTCTTCACTAAAACAGTCATAACTTGAGCTTTCGAACTTGAAATTGAGTGATTTAGGGTGAATTTCAAAGCTAAGAGATAGATCTTCAAAATCTCTACAGACATCTAAGCCTATATATGTTTGGATCTCATCTAAAAGTTCGTCGCAAGTTGATTGATTTCTCAAACTTGAAAATTGGTAGCTTTAGTGAATGGAATTTAATAAACTTTACCCTATCTGTGCATGTATCATGGTCTTAAAATGACTATAGGGGAATAAACTTTAAAATTTGACTTTTAAATTTAAAATTATATTGGCCTCGGTTTTAGGGACTAAATTGAATAAATGTCAAAATATGTAAGTCTTTACAATTAATTGTGAATTGAGTTGGAATATGATGTTGTGTATTATTGTATTAATTTTTGTAGCTAAAGTTGACGCATGAGCATTAAAAGGAACAGGGAAGGTAAAAATCGACGACGAGTAGTTCGAGTTTCGGTAAGTGTTCCTATGGTTTAACACTTATTTAAGTTTTATATTTCTATGATATTATACATTTTTTACTACTATAATAAATTGTGCGTGGTGAGTGAAATGATTTGGAACATTTGAAATTGAATATCAAGAAAAGTGCCAAAATCAATAGATGTATAATTATAAGGTTGAATTATATTTGCTATTGGGTATAATTTGGACAGAAGCGCTTTAAGTATAGTAATTGAGACATGAGAACGTATTGATTTTAGCCATACGATAAAGGATAGAGGTGATCGACATGCCAAAGGGCTAGACTTGATAAAGCCATCGCCATCAAGCAACTCAGGGTGGCAAGTCATCGTTATCGGTAAATCCGGGATGACATGAATGAATTAAGGAACCACCATTGCTGGACAACCTGGGATAGTAAGTCATCATTGTTGGGCATAACACGGAATTCCAGAGGTAGCATAACATGGTAAGTCATCATTCAAGTAAGTTAAAATGGGTTTACTTGTAACACCCCAAACCCGGCCCAAACGTTATGGCCGAATCTGACGTGCCACATAAAAGTTTAAAAATCCATGTTTCGTTTTAGTGTTTAAAAATCGACTTTTGTTAAGCTAACAAAGTGAATGGAAGCTGGGCACCAGGTAGGAATCCGTAACAGAGGAGGTGAGCCATGAAGGCTGCTTAAGTACCAAGCTCTTCGATTGGACCCAATCCTAGACATGCCCACAACCATTGCCACACTTGGTTATACTGAGTTTGAAATTTATTTAAGTGGATATCTTTGATAAATCGAATAATCGTGGCGTTGTGTTATTTTGAAAACAAGTATCGTTTTGAAAACATGTCCTAAGTCTAGCCCATTTGAACTATTATCAACCAGTTTTAAAGTTATTAAAAATAATAATAATCCCAGAAAAGAAGGAAAAAGAAAAGTTAAAATGGCCTTATTACAACCCCAAAAATAAATAATAAATATAAATAAAGTAAACTTAAAGAAAACCGATTACTTAATCAAAAGCCTAAAGGTGATCACCGTGGCCACTCTGAATCCCCTCCGGCTCCAAGTCCCCAAATCAAGGCTCACCTGCAAGGTTAAGGAAAGGGGGTGAGTTTGGAAACTCAATGTGCAACAAGCCCCTTTCAGAGCCCAAAACGATATCGACCATCGGGCCTAAGCCCAAACTCCATCTCGCATATCTTGGGTCGAAGCCTTTTCATATTTCATATTTCATAACACTGGGCGAAGCCTTTTCATATTCCATAAACACTGGGCGAAGCCTTTATCAGAAACGGTATGGCCCATAGGCCCATTTCAATATCATATGCAAAGTCAATGAAAGAATGCAGCCCATTTGGGGAGACTACTCAACCCACCATCCGCTACTCTCTACCCGTACCAACCAAGCTCTCCATGTGGGGAATAACTCAACCCACCCAACCAATACTCTCCTTCGGCAAGACATAGTTTGCTTTATCATATTTGGAGGCCTAGCCTCTTTTTAATAATCTGGGGCAAAGCCCTTTTGATAAACTGGGGCAAAAGCCCTTTTAATAACTGGGGCAAAAGCCCTTTTCAGTAACCTGGGGCATAGCACTTTTGCACTTCCTCCATCCATATAAAACCCGACCCAATGCATTATGAATTCATCATGTGTATATCAATCATATCATGTGCATATCATACATATCATGTGCATATCATACATATCATGTATATCAAAATCCCATGTATCAAATTCATAATTAAACCCTAGGGGTATAATGGTCATTTTACCTAGGGGCAAAACAGTCATTTTCATATTATAAGGGTAATTTCGTAAGGCAAAACAGTCATTTTCATATTATAAGGGTAATTTCGTAATCTTACCAAATATTAGGGATTTTCCATGTTCATTATCAGTTACTAACTATTCATTTGTTTAAACCGCGATTCTGGCCCATTTTTAGCGAAACCGAGTTATTGGGCTAAAAACCCCTAATGGGCCCCTACATAGCTGATTTAGTCATCTAGGCCCATTTAGCCTATATACCATAATGGTGTTACCAGTCTTAACGTGCAATTTAACAGGTTTTCATTTTCTACCAATTTTTCCCAAATGGGCCCGAAAGCCCATTGGGCTCGTTTTTAGCCCATCGAGGCCCAACTTACCGTGAATGCCAAAAATCATGCTCTTCCCCTTTCCAACGTTCCCAATCACCATCTTAGAGAATCTAACTAACCAATGAGCGTTCGCTTGCTCACAAGTCCTCGAAATGCCAGAATTTCAGCATTTCGGCTTTTCGGCATTTATCGATTCAAGCTATGATAAAGGGTTCGTTACACACCTGATTTGCGATATTCCTCGACGAGATCTCCTACACGATTTCTCCTATAATCAACCGTTAATAGATCAGCTCACAATAATTAAACCAAATCGAGAACCATCTATTATCAACACTTACACATTCGGTCACCCTCCATAATGGCCTTAGAATCCATACCTTTGCCGAAGTTGATGACTAGATCTAGTCACTCCGGTGATCCAAGCTAATCCAAGTCGACCCTACGCCTTACTGCTCCTCCACTATACAAACCATAAAAAGATTAAAAGAAGAACCCAATAGAGCCTATACCCACATCCGGCCATCTCCTAAACTATAGGGGTTTCGGCTTTTGTCCACAGTTATTATAGGAATGGTTTAAAGTTTGAGTACGCACCACAGTCTTCTCTTCTTGAAACCGTCTATGCCTAGAAGATAAGAGAATTGACCACTAAAAAGTGAAAAGAAAAAGAGGGTTGCTAGTCAACAAAGAATCGGCACCACCTAGTTCATGATTTGACTTTTTATGTATTTCTAGAAGTGGAGGTAAGAGAAAGAAACGATCGATGAATGGAGGGAAGTAGTGGGCTGGTTTTGGAAAAGAAAAAGGAAGAAAAGATGAGAGGATAGATGATAGATTCGGCTGCAAAAGGAAAAGAGAGAAAAGACTAAACAAAAGGAAGAAAATGGCACACAAGTACCCAAGTGCCGAAAATCCCTAACTAAACCCCTCTGCCGAAATCCCCTCTCTAATCCCCATTATTCGGCCAACTCTATCTCCCTCTCAAATTCCTAAAATCTCTCCCCTTATCCCTCCTTAATCCATGCATTTGACTGATTCAAACTCTCCCCCAAAGAGTTCCATTCGGCTACAACTCTTGCATGCTCAAAGCATAAAAATTAGCATCATATTTTCCATCACAGGGAATCGATCCCAGGTCTTCCCTTATCCACTTACACGCCACCTTTATAGCTCCCTAGTGCCGTCACTTAACCACTTTTCTAGAGGCTCTTTTTGTGATACATTTTACCCACAAATTTTAATAAGACCACCTATCCTAGGCCCCTAACTTCTTAAGTCCAAAATTCAAAAATTCTACCGGGTTTTGGCCAACACATGGGCCTTCCATAAGCCCATTTACATACTCAAATTATGAATTTCACAACCAAATACCAAATTTTATACACTTTACCAAAATATCGAGAATCGCGAAAAAACCCGAAAATCAAGATGTTACAACTCTACCCTCCTTAAAGAAATTTCGGCCTCGAAATTTACCTGATCCAAACAGTTGAGGGTACTACTGACGCATCGCCTCTTCGGTCTCCCAAGTAGCTTCTTCCTTGCCATGGTTCCTCCAAAGTACCTTCACTAATGGGACTGACTTCCTTTTCAACACCTTGACGTCGCGATCAAGTATCTGCACAGGTTCCTATCCGACTATACTTCGATTTCTGCAACTGGCACGATATGAGTTGGGTCAGAACGATATCGCCTTAGCATGGACACATGAAAAACATCGTGAATACGATCCAGCTCTGGTGGTAACTCTAGCTGATAAGCCATCGGTCTTATCCGCTTAAGGATCCGATAAGGCCCAATGAACCGTGGACTCAACTTGCCCTTCTTACCAAGCCTCAATATCTTTTTCCAAGGTGAAACCTTCAAAAAGACCATGTCCCCAACTGCATATTCAATATCTTTACGCTTCAGATCGACATAAGACTTTTGTCGATCCCCTGCCTCCTTTAACCGATTCCTGATCACCTTAATCTTGTCTTGGGTATCTGTTACCAACTCTGGCCCAAGTACTTGCCTTTCCCCCAACTCTGCCCAACAAGTAGGCGAACGACACCTTCGCCCATATAGTGCCTCATAAGGAGCCATCTGAATACTTGCTTGATAATTGTTGTTATATGCGAACTCTGCCAATGGCAAATAGTCCTCCCAACTGCCTCTAAACTCAATAACATAGCCTCTCAACATGTCTTCTAAAATCTGAATGACCCTCTCTGACTGCCCATCCGACTGAGGGTGAAAAGCCGTACTAAAATCTAATCGCATTCCCAATGCTTCATGTAACCTCTGCCAAAACTGAGATGTAAACCTTGGGTCTCGGTTAGAGATTATCGATACTGGCACCCAATACAACCGCACTATCTCCGTCACATACAACTTGGCCATCTTTTGTAGTGAGTAATCGGTTCGGACAGGTATGAAATGGGCAGACTTCATGAGCCTATCCACAATTACCCAAACTGAATCCTTCTTGGAAGGTGCCAATGGCAACCCACTTACAAAATCCATCGTTACCCTTTCCCACTTCCAAAGTGGTATCTTTACTGGTTGTAATAATCCTGAAGGCAGTTGATGCTCGGCCTTCACTTGTTGACACGTCAAACATTTCCCCACAAATTCAGTCACTTCTCGCTTAAGCCCAGGCCACCAGTATAGCTCTCGTAAGTCTCGATACAACTTACTCCCTCCTGGATGCATAGCACAAGGTCCATTATGTGCCTCTTTCAAAATCATCAACCTCAAGTCCGAGTCCTTCAGCATACAAATTCTTCCTCAAAAATAAAGAACTCCCTCGCTTTTTAACCCAAAGTCTGGATACTCTCCCTTCTCAACTTGTTGAAACCGAGGAACCAACGATCATCCTCTAACTGTTGCTTCTTAATCTGCTCCACCCAAGTTGGTTTCACTTGTAATTCTGCCAATAAGCTCCCATCGTCATACAAACTTAAACGAGCAAACATTGCCTTCAACTCCGCCATAGTCCTTCGACTTAATGCATCAGCCAACGACATTTGCCTTACCTGGATGGTACTCAATCAAACAGTCGTAGTCCTTTAACAACTCTATCCACGTTCACTGTCTAAGATTCAGTTTCTTTTGAGTCAGCAAGTACTTAAGACTCTTGTGATCCGTATAGATGATGTATTTCTCCCTATACAAGTAATGCCTCCATATCTTAAGCGCGAAAATCATCGCTGCCAACTCCAAGTCATGCGTAGGATAGTTCACCTCGTGAGGCTTAAGCTGTCGTGAAGCATAAGCGACCACCTTACCCTCTTGCATCAACACGCAGCCTAAACCTACATGTGACGCATCACTGTACACAATGAAATCCTTACCAGACTCTGGCTGAATCAACACTGGTGCTTCTGTCAAAACCTTCTTCAGCTTCTCAAAAGCCTCTTGCTGCTTATTTGTCCAAACGAAAGGTGCTCCCTTCCTTATAAGTTTCGTTAACGGTGCTGCCAACACCGAAAATCCTTCCACGAATCTCTGATAATAACCTGCCAACCCCAGAAAACTTCGAATCTCTGTTACCGACTTTGGTGGCTTCCATTCCAGAATTGCCTCAATCTTTCGAGGGTCCACCTTGATTCCCTTAGCAGACACAACATGCCCCAAGAAAGTTACTTCCTTCAGCCAAAACGCACACTTACTAAACTTTGCATAAAGTTGCTTTTCCCTTAGTACTTGCAGCACAATACGAAGATATTCATCATGCTTCTCTTCCGTTTTCAAGTATACTAAGATATCATCGATAAAAACGACTATGAACTGATCCAAGTATGGCTGAAACACCCAATTCATTAAATCCATGAATGCTGCCGGTGCATTAGTCAAACCAAAGGGCATAACTAGAAACTCATAATGACCATATCGAGTTCTGAATGCCATCTTATGGATATCCTCTTCTTTGACTCTCAACTGATGATATCCTGACCGAAGGTCAATCTTAGAAAATACCGAGGCTCCTTTCAGTTGGTTGAACAGATCGTCGATTCTTGGCAAGGGATACTTGTTTTTGATCGTCAGTTTGTTCAACTGCCGATAGTCAATGCACATCTGCATGGTCCCATCTTTCTTCTTTACGAACAGCACTAGTGCACCCCACGGGGAAACACTTGGTCTTATAAACCCTCTATCCAACAGTTCCTGAATCTGAGCTTTTACTTCTACTAACTCTTTTGGTGCCATCCTATAAGGCGTAATGGACACAGGGGCTGTTCCAGGCAACAAGTCGATTCCAAACTCGACTTCTCTGTTCGGAGGTAATCTAGGAAGTTCCTCCGGAAATACATCTTGAAATTCCTTAACGGTCCTAACCGACTCCACAGTTATCCCCTCAGGTTCAGCTTGACTTACAAATGCCAAGTACGCCTCACAACCTTTCCGGATCAACTTCTTGGCTCTTAAAGCTGAAACAACATTGGACAGATAATTTCTTCGTTCCCTTATGACCATTATCTCCTCATCTTTGGCAGTTCTTAGTACCATTCTCTTCGCAACACAATCCAACGTCACCTTATGCTTAGTTAGCCAGTCCATTCCCAAGATAAGATCAAAATCCCCAAATGGTAGCTCCATCAAATCCCCTTCAAATATTTTATCTTGTATCTCTAAAGGCACCGCCCTAAAAAGTTTATCTACCTTGACCGAGTGTCCTAATGGGCTTACCACTGATACCTCACTCACAGTCTCCTCAGGAAGCACACCAAATACCCCAGATACATCACAAGCAACATACGAGTGAGTGGAACCCACATCAATCAAACCAATGTAAGGCGTGCTATGAATGAAGAACGTACCGGTTATAACATCAGGAGCGTCACCCTCCTCACGACGTCGTGCAGCATAAACCAACGCCGGCTGTTGAGCTTTAACATGTCCAGCACCCCTGCCAGGTGCCCCACGTCCTCGTCCATTACCAATGCCACCTCTACCTTGCCCACGACCCCTCTGTGGTGGTGGTCCTCCTCGCTGTGATTGGACACCCCTTTGTTCCGCCGCTAGTTCCTAAGCTATTTTTCAAGGACATTCTCTGAACTTATGCTCTTTTGACCCACATCGAAAACACACCCCAGTTCGTTTCCAGCACTCCCCCATATGCGCTCTACCATAGTCCTTGCAAACCTGAGGTCTAAAAGTATTAACCGGAGCTGGTCGAACTGGTTCCTCCACTCTAGCTCTTTTAACATTTCTGTTTGCAGCGCCCGAGGGTCCGGAATCTCTCCTAAATCTAGGTTGATTCTTCTCACGGTTCTGTTGTTCAGTCCGTTTCACTTCCTCGGCTATCTTAGCCTTCTCTGCCAATGCAGCAAAATCACGTTCCCTCTGTGGAGCTATCAATACCCTAAGCTCATCGCGGAGACCATCCTCAAATCGAACATTGCGCTCATATTCAGTTGCAACTATCCCGCTGGCATATCGACTCAGCCTCAAAAATTCTGCCTCATACTCCGCGACAGTCTTATTACCCTGAGTCAGATTCAAAAATTCCTTCCGACGAGCATCCACATAGCTAGCTCCAACATATCTCCCCTTAAAAGTAGTTTTGAACAATTCCTAGGTTACTCGTTCAATTGGGGTACTCTCCCTTATAGTAATCCACCATCGGTATGCCTCATCTCGTAGCAGCGACATAGCCTCCTTCAGCTTTTGCTCCATAGAATAATCTAAATCATCCATAATTCGCTCTGTTGCCTCTAGCCAATATTCAGCCACATTTGGGTCTAATCCAGATACGCCCTTAAAAACTTCTGCTCTATTGGCCCGGAGTCGCTCCGATATGGACCCCCTATTCACTGTCCCAGTGCTAGCTCTAGCAACTCTTTCTAAAACCCTTAACATGGCTTGGGACAAGGCATCATCCCCCGCAGCCCGATCATATGACCCTGTCTCCGTTGCATGTGGCACAGATGCTTCCTCAGCTGGCCTATGCCTTGAGGATGAAGATTCTGCTTGCACCCTTCCGCGACCCCGTCCGAGGCCTCGTCCACGAGTTCCTCTTGTACTCATATCGACTTATCTGATTACGAATTTTTATGATATTAGTATAATATTCAGTTGTTTATTACGAGATGTCTTATGGAAATATAGCAGTTCAAGGATTGTTTTCGCATCGTCGTAGCCTAGCTACAGTCTCATTTCTACCGTTTCACATCTCTACCCTATCTAAAGTATCATAGTAGGGTCTCAGTTCTATTCATAGCATCATATCATTATCACATAACGTAAAAAGAGTATACTTACAGACTTGGTGCCGGGGATTCAGTGCGCCACTTCTTTCTCCAATCCATTTAAAACTCAAAAACCATTTTTTGGTCATAGAAAATAGAAATTTAAAAATTTTCATTTGAAAACACCCTTATTTTGAAACTCTTGATTTTAGCCCCATTAAAAACAGAAAAACTTGAACCATTTTAACATATATACCTTGTAAAACATTGTTGAAAGGAACTTCCCAATACCATTTCCAAAAATACCCTTCTTAGGCCTAAGTTTTTGAAAAGATTTTCGGACCCGATCCACAGCCGAGTTGTTGCAACCTGGCTCTCATACCACTAAATATAACACCCCAAACTCGGCCATAACGTCTGGGCCGAGTTTGGGGTGCTACATTACTAGTACGGGATTCCAAGGTTAGCATAAGAAGAAATGATGTTCTTAAATATAGAAGTGGATAATCATTGAGAAAAAGATCCATGTCGAAACTTAATAGCATGAATTTTAAATATTAGGTCAAATGAATAAGGATTAAGTTGATTTTGTTATACTATCTCGATCTATAGAAATACGTTATATTAACTACTCATCGTGAAATTTGCTTTTTGTATGCAGGTTAGGTTCATAGATACATTCTGAGTTCACTTCAGCATCCAACTGAGATCACAAACTCCCTAAAGTTTGCACTTCCTTTTGGCTATATAATTTTGCATGTACCTAGGGATGTCATTTTGATTTTAGGTGGTTGTTGTATGATTTAAATGTGTTCGTTTGTGTCCTAGTGAATTATTAATATCTTGTTTATATAGTTATGCACTAATTGCACTATATATAGTTATGAGATGTTGAAGAATGTTGTTTATATATGGTATTAGGTTTAGTTGAAAGTTATAAATGATATGATAGTTGTATAATGTTTAAGGTATGTATGGTAGGAAATTGAGTGCTTAGACTTTGGGTAATGGAGTAGTAACATGTTTGTCGTGCTTGGTGCCAAATATGGCATATTGGTTAGATATTTAGAGTTATGTTGGATGGTATGTTTTTGCATGGTTTTGACATGTTTTAGGCAAATTCTTATTGGCAAAGAAGAAGCATTTTAGTCACCTTTAGAGTTGGATTGTATCATGCATCATGGCCTTATGTACATGATTACAAAGTTTGAATACATGGTCATGTGACTCAATTTCTACACGGTTTGAATACATGGTCATGTGACTCAATTTCTACACGGTTACAGCTTGCCACGCTGGCTGGGTACACGATTGTGTGACATTTGTTTTGCATAATTTCCCATCTTTTTGTATAAGTTTAAAAATGGTCTTTACTTGATTTTGGGTCAATTTTAGAGCTTTCGTAAGCTTGATTTAAACCTGAATATGTTTTAAAGCATGTTTTGTGTGATCGTAAGTAGTTATACAATGTTTTGTACAATTTTTAATTTTTGAATCGCATGTAACTATTACGTTAACTACTGTAGCATCCTATAGCTTGGGTTTAACAATTGGACTAGGTGAGTGACCTGACGTCAAATGTAGTAGTTATTTCAGCCTCTTTTCACACTTAAAGTGCTTGTTTTCTAGCACTTTTAGTATTTATTATTACATTTTCGGTATTTAGTAGTTAGTAAAATAAGAGTTTTTTTAACACATTTTGTGAGTTATTAGGCCGACATGGGCCTTAGGTAGGGCTAATTTGTGTAATTGAGTGTGTAGAATGATGAATTATAGGCCCAATGGATGTGAGAGCAAGGGACGAGTGATGTACAAGATTTCGAAGCTGTCAAACCATGAAACGAACCAAGAAAGCCACAATTTGCTTGTCGTGTTGTGTTATAGGCATTGTGTGGTGCGACATATGACCGGCGTGGTGCCTTAGTATTCCAGGGCTATTTTTGTTTGCACAATCAAGTTTATACGAAGACTTAGGATGTGTCAAAGATCTAATTCAGGTTGCTAGCACTCCTATAAATAAAACCTTAGGGGTTTGATGTAAATAAGTCGTCTTCGATGCATCCAAAAACACTTGTAGTTTGGGAGTAGGATTTTATTAAGTTTTCTTTTACTTTTCATTAACTCTTTGTTCTTTTCTCTTGGAATCAGTTTCGGTACAAGAGTTCTTTTATTTAATCAAAGTATTTCAACTATTTACCTTCGCAAGCAACGATATTCATTCTTCCAATTAAGAGATTCGCTATTCCTTTCTTCAATCGACATCAAATCTAGGATTATTCTAATCTCTTTTCTCTTTTGATTCAATCGTGTTATTTAAATGTTTAATTCAATTGAGTTGAGATTATGAATAATATGAGTGGCTAAATCCCTTAGGGGAGATTAACGAGTGGATGGGGATGTGATTAATGAAGGATTTAGGGTTTCCCAATAGGATTAGTTGGTTTAAATTATGCATTCTTAAGCCCCAGGCTTGACAACCCTAGAAAGTAATCATAGGTTAAACGAGGTCGGGAGATAAGTTTTGCCAAGTAAAACATAATATCTCTTGGTTGAGAAAGTGAGGTCGAGAGATAAACGAGGATCAACCAATTAATTAATCAATTGAAGGTCAAAAGGTAATAATTTTTTAATTGATAGCTTGTCCTCCCTAAAACCTTAATCTTAAGTTAATTACAACCCCTGAAACAAGTTAATTTTCTCAATTAGTTTTATCTGTTTAGTCATTTGTTTATTTTGTTCTTTATTTATTTTAGTGATTTAATTTCTAATCTTCATCTATTGTATGATCTATCATAATATATGATTTAATTATTAATATTTAGCCTTATTATTGTAAAGAAGTTTTCAATAGATTTAATACATCTTCTCTTGGGTATGATCCTCAGAATACTTTCTTGTGTCCCATTGTAAACACGTACTATATTACAATTTGAATTGTATACTTGCGGACACCGCCAATTTAATTTTATATATTTTTGGTGTTATATTTATGCTATAAACAATAATACATTTATAGGCAGTCAAGTTGTTGGCACTGTTGCGGGGAAGGTTTCGACATTAAGTCTAGAAAATAGCTTTACAATTAATAAAATAGAAAGGAACATTAAAAACTATAGATAAAATATTTTCATTATTTTTAATTTTTTATTCATTATTTTTAATTTTCAAGTTGTGTATGATCGGAAGCTCGAGCACCTCGATCGACCCACATCCAAATCCCGAGCAATTACTCATGTGAAATCGTCAATTAATAAACATCGATCCACTCATGGTATTTAATTTACCCAGGGAAAATCCATTATTTGAAGATCCATGAGAGCGACAAGGAAATATTCGGGAAGAAATTCCAATGGTACAAAAGACGTTGTGCAAGTATGCCTTACCTACACTCGATACGATGCAAGGTAGCATCGAAAGGCTGACTGGTAACGGAAATAATTTTAAGATAAAGATGGCCACAATCCAGATAATCTAGAACATATTGCAAATCAAAGGAAACATGGTGGAAGACCCAAATCAGACTTGAAGCAGTTCTTACAACTCTGCTACACCTTCAAGTAAAATGGGGTATGAGATGATGTTGTGCGTCTTCGGTTATTCCCATTCTCTATATGCGATAACGTGACTGATTGGTTAGACTCATTAGAACTAGGTTCCATCACTACGTGGGATGATTTAGAGGAAAAATTCTTACAAAAAAATTTCTTAATTAGCTGAACCATTCACTTAGGCGGGAGATCGCACTTTTTAAATAGTACGAAGGTGAATCCCTATACGGGGTGTGGGAATGTTTCAAGTCAATTTTAAGGAAATGTTGATCGACTGTTTAATGTCACAGCAACAATGTGCAAGGGTACACTGTCGATACAAGTATAGTTGACAGATGTGAGTCTGTTGGATATCGATCCCACAGGGATGGGTGTCTTTTGTCTATTAATGTCGTAGCAATAATTAGATATAAATGAGATAAATTGTAAGGATAATTGTCGATGCAATAACTTGAAAATAATAAAATAAAATGTGAATGATAAAGTGGGATCCCTAACATGAATCTTCAGCAGAATACTAAGTGCTCACAAGGTATAAAAGGTTAGTTGATTGTCAAGGCAATAAAATTCAATGTATATCTTACCAAACGTCACTCCTCTATTTAATCTGAGACTTAAACATGCACATTAACCCTACCTTCCGATGATGGAAACATGGCACTATTAAGAACAAGTGGACTAAATTCCTCTAATCCTCACTTAACTTTCGTTGTAATGCTTGTTGGCTCGAACTGTCACTGCACTTCCCAGTGTCAGTGACTACAATAACACTTCCATGTTAAGAAACATTCAAACCCCAAGACTAAACAATAAAAGCAAGATTGAATAAGATAACATTTAGCCAAGAATTCATGTGTACTTCCATACAAACAGAAAGCAGAGAGTAATCACCAACATTTAGAAGCAAATAAGAAAGAATAGAGTGGAGAGAACTATTCTTAGACAACTCGACTGAATCTTTCTATCCCCTTTTGTCTCACACTTAGGTCTCCTCATCAGAAGCTACTCTGCATCTGGTTTTCACGTTGGCTCACCCATGAGAGGCTTAAGCTGCCATGGCCATAAGCTTCAAGGTAGGATGATGAAGATGATCAAGGTAGGATGATGAAGATGATGATCGAGAGAAAAAAAAAGCTCTTCTTTTCTTCTCACATAAACCTTTTATGTCCACCTTCAACAGTACAGGTGTCCTTTCTTCAGAATTATTCTGTCCTTGTACGTACAGGTTGGTTATACTAGATTGGATAGCTCACGCAATTTTGGTTCTCATCTAGATAGCTATCAAGTGTAGTGACAATTCTAGACGCAATCTTGAATTAACTCATGCAACGACATTAATGCAAAAATATAGAAAAAATAAGGATAAAATAGGCTAGGATTCACTGAGTTATAAAATGCAATTTACTAAATCAAAAATGCTAAAATATATGCTAAGGATAACTAAATGGGAACAATTTAACCAATAAGTAAGGAGGAAAACCTATGTTCTTTCTAGTGCTATCAAGTGCCCACACCATGGATTGCAAACGTGGCTCCAAATTCAAATTTTCTATAACGTTGTTGATAGTAATAATAGAACCAGCCTAGATGGAATGGTCGGAGGATCTCTCATGTTCCACACTGTACGAGAAAACAACAAAATCATTGATGATATGGTTATGAATTCGTGCATATGGACCAATGAAATATTATCATACAAATCAAAGCCCCCAATGGTAAAAGCTATGAACAAAGATGACCCATATCAACAAATTTTGGAAAAGCTTAACCATTTAGAGTCGACTATCAAACCAAGAGAGGGGCCACATACTGGAAATCACATTCATATGAGCCAGCACTTGTGGTTAAACTAACATGACACTAAGCAAAAGATCAAGTCCCTATACATGCCACACTCAAAACATTTAAACTAGCTATACCAAAAGCTTCAGTTGATAGTGTGATCGATGCCTCCGACGTCCCATGATTTTCGATGCTAGCTTGGCGGCACTATATGAAAATGGAAAAGAGAGGGAGTAAGCATAAATCTTAGTAAGTTGCATATAAATAAGTAACAACATCAACCATGCATATTTAAACACATAACATATTATAACTCAACACAACATTCTTGAGTGAACAAAGGTAAATATCACTACATGCTTATATATCACAAGTATAAGCCAAAGATTACAAAATCATCCCAAAATCATTTTCATAGCTAGAACTTACTCATGTCATTCTTACCAATAAGGCATCCTAACTAGACTCATATCTCTTAAGTTTCAAATAAGAACCTGTACCACTCACAACATGATTATATCATTCCATATCTTTATCAAAAGCTTTAATATTGTAACACCTCTCACCCGTGTCCAACGCCGGAATAGGGTTTGAGGTGCTACCAAACTTAAACTCAACCAATCTTAGGAAATCGGGCCATAAAAATTTGTTCAATTTGAAAACTTTTCATTTCATATTCAATTTGTCCTTTAATAGGGCTTACGGGCCCCAAAACATACCCTCTAGGTGGTTCGGGACCAATCCGAGGGCTCGAGAATAACTCAAAGAAATTCATTCTTTAAGGCTCCACACGCTAATGTGGGTATAGGGCACACGCCCGTGTGCTAGCGACACGCCTGTGTCCCGTACCCGTGTGGCCAATTTAAATCCCACAATTTTTTATAAAACATGTGCAGACTTCACATGGCCTGGACACACGCCCGTGTCCTTTGCCCGTGTCCTTTCACACGGCCACAACACGCCCGTGGCGTAGCCCGTGTGTAAAAACCTGGGTATTCTATTTCTGACGTCAGCATCACACGACCATGGTACACGCCCGTGTACTAGGCCGTGCCCCTCCACATGGCTAAGACACACGGCTGTATCTCTGCCTGTGTGACCCTTACCATGCATTCTGACTTGAAATTTCTAAGTGCAAAGGACACACGGCCTTCTCACATGCCCATGGGGTTGGTCGCATGTCACACGGGGCCTAGACACATGCCCGTGTGTCTACCCGTGTGGACAATATGAGGCTATTTACCAAGTCTCATTGTCACCCTAGTATGCCCATTTTCATACCAATACCAACCAATACCAAATCAAGTATGATAGACAAATATTTAACTATGAAGATGCATCTATTATAGACTCAAAATGAATGTTACCCTCATTCAAGGCTTAATATAAAATGTGGAAACTATTTCAAGCCAACACATTTGGCCAATTCTCAAAGACACAAAATAATAAGGTCTAGCCCTATACATGCCATAATAAAAAATATAAATCCAACTATACCGAGTATTACGGCTGATAGTGTGATCGATATCTCTGACTTCAAGGGATCCTTGATCTAATTAAGCAGTGCAGAAAGAAAAAGGAAAGGAAAAAGAGTAAGCATAAAGCTTAGTAAGTTGCATACAAACAAATATACAAAAAAAAATTCACCATTAGTCATCATGCTCATAGCTCAAAGGTAAGCATAAACTTGACTTACTCTTTACCGTCTACTCAAGTCACATTTTCTAGTTTGAGCTCATTACTCATGCATACCAAATAGGTACCTATACCACTCACAACATTATTATACTTTCCTTATTAAATCACTTTTGTGACCTTTAAAGTTGAACATTTCAGAATACTACCGGATATTCTGTAAGCCTCAAACATGGGATAAGTTACCGATGCCATGTCCCAGACATGGTCTTACACTGGCTATCATCATCGAGGCTGATGTAATGTCCCAGACATGGTCTTATACTAGCTCTCGTATATACGTGCTGATGCATGTCCCAGACATGTCTTACGCTAGCACAACTCTTAGCAAATGCATGTCCCAGAAACATCTTACACTGGCTATCATCATCGAGGCCGATGAATGTTACAGACATGTCTTACACTGGCACTCCTCTCTAAGCCGATGCCATGTCCCAGACATGGTCTTACACTAGCACTCATAATGTGGCCGATGCATGTCCCAGACATGTCTTACATTGGCATACAAGTAATCCAAATGTTAAGGCACGAATATCCGGTTTGTTTCTTAGGGTTCTAATGGGATCTTTCTACTATCTCAATTATTACTATGCATTCTCAATTCACAATCTAGCAATTCATACTTTATCAATTCAATGACAATTTGAATACATGTATTAACAATGTAGTTATATTATTTACATACAACTTACCTCGGTTTACAAAATGTACTCAACTAGTCGATTTAGTCGATTTACTTGGCTTTCCCCCGGTCTAGGCTCGGATTTGGAAAAACTTGATCTATAACAACAAAATACCCTTATTTAATCACTAAATATAATTAGGAATTCATAAATTCACTTCTTTGGTAAAATGACCATTTTGCCCCTAGACCTTGGCAAAATGACCATTTTACCCCTATGCTCGAAATTTGATTTTTATCAAATTTCTTTATTTCTTAAGGCTAGCTGAACCTCTTTGACTCTTAAAGCAACTCCAAATTCCCACTATTTCACACATTTATCACTTATTTTGCAATTTATGCAAAATAGTCCCTTTAGGTGTTTTCATGCTAACACCCTTCACAAAAGTTGTTTAGAACTCTTCTAAGACTCATATTCTTTCATAAAAACTCAGTAACTATCATAAATCCATTCATGGAAAAACTCTAAACTCTTAATCATTTTCCAATCTAGACCCATCTTTTGAAAGCTCATGCTTCAAGGGTCTCACAAATGCAAAAATTATTAACTAGGGACATGGAAATCACTTACTTGTTGAGGTAATAAGCTGCTGAAATTTAAAAGCTTCAAAAACTCCTCTTTTTCTAATATTTTCGGTGGGGATAAGGCATGGAGAGGAAAGAAATTGATAGCTAAGCTCATAGGTATTATTTTATCATAAGATTATGTCATCAAGTCACCTAACTTTGACTTTTTGACTGAACTTGCTTCTTATGGCTGGCCACCTTGTTTCTAGGGGTCAATTGCTCTTTAAAAGCCCCTAATTTTAGTTCTTTAGCTATTTAACACATCTTGGTACTAAAATGCAACTTTTTCCTTTTATGCTATTTAGTCCTTTTTCGCAATTTAGGCTCTCAATCGTCAAAATTAACTTACCAAAATTTTCATGCACTAATGTAATCTTACTATAACCTCATAATAATAAAAATAAATTTTCTAACTTCAGATTTGTGGTCTCGAGACCAGTGTTCCGACTAGGCTCTAAATCGAGCTGTTACGTTTCTCCCCCCTTTAAGGATTTTCGTCTCCGAAAATCTTACCAGTGAATAAGTTTGGATACTGCTCTCTCAGAGACTCCTCGGGTTCCCATGTGGCTTCCTCGACTCCTTGTCTATGCCACAATACCTACACTAGAGGTATATTCTTATTTCTTAACTGTTTGACCTCTCCAGCTAAGATCTTGACCGGCTCCTCACCATAAGTCATATCTGAAAGAATCTCAACTTCAGTTGGCACAATTACATGCGAAGGGTCTGATCTGGACCGGCGTAACATAGACACATGAAACACATTGTGGATCCTTTCTAACTCCAATAGCAAATTCAATCGGTAGGCAACATGCCCTACTTTCTCGGTAATCTCATAAGGTCCTATGAAACGAGGACTCAACTTGCCCCTCTTTCCAAACTTGAGGACTTTCCTCCATTAAGAAACTTTCAGAAATACTTTATCTATCCGATGCGACTTTTAGGCAGTCACCAATCACTTTAACTTTCTCCTCAGCCTCTTTGACCAAATCAACCTCGTAAATCTGATTTTCTCTCAACTCAGTCCAGTATAAGGGCGTTTGACACTTTCGCCCGTACAAGGCCTCATAAGGCACCATTTTCAGATTCAACTGATAGCTGTTGTTGTAGGCGAATTCAACCAATTGCAAGTATTTTTCCCAACTTCCTTGAAATTCGAGAACACAACATCTCAACATGTCCTCTAAGATCTGTATCACTCTTTTCGACTGTCCTTCAGTTTGCAGATGAAATGCCGTGCTGAAACTCAACTTGGTTCCCAAAGCCTCTTGTATCTTTTTCCAAAACCTTGAGGTAAACCTAGGATCTCTATCTGACACAATCGACAACGACACTCCATGAAGTCTCACACCTTAGAAATATACAAGTCGGCTAATTTCTCGAGGGAGTAGTCAGTACGAACTAGTACGAAGTGTGCTGACTTAGTTAATCTGTCGATAATAACCTATACTACATCTTTCTTTTTTAGGGTTACTAGCAAACTAGTAACAAAGTCCATAGTGATACGATCCCATTTCCATTCAGGGACCATAATAGGTTGAAGTAAACCTGAATGTACTTGATGTTCAGCTTTTACTTGTTGACACAATAGGCACTTGGAAACAAATTCTGAAATGTCTCTATTCATACCCGACCACCAATACATTTTCTTAAGGTCGTTGTACATTTTCGTACTACCCGGGTGAACGGATAGACAACCATTATGTGCCTCACTCAAAATCTTCTGAATAAGCTCATTGTCCTTGGGTACATAAACCCTGTCTTTGAACATTATACACCCATCGGTACTAATACGAAAATCCGAATCAATTTCTGACTCACACTGAGTTCTCTTAGCTTGCAATTTCTCATCACTCCTTTGAGCTTCTTGGATCTCTTGTAGAAATGTTGTAACACCCCTAACCCGTATCTGTTGCCGAACTAGGGTTACAAGGTATTACCAGTCAAATACACAAAATAAAACGATCACATACACACACTTGAATTTGAATAGTTGGTTTAATCTTTACTATCACATAGTTGAATATACTTTTAACTCAAGCTCATAATACGTGAAGATAAACATATTTCATTGTACTTCTTAAAATCGTTTGATAGAAATCATATCATAATCGTATTCATTTAATATTGAACTAAACATTTATACATCACATAAAACACTTATAATTTTCATAATTATTATTGCACATGTAACACCATATACATCCTCAATCATATATAACCGAAACACATCATTATACTTCATGTAAATATCATGTGTCATAATGTTCATTTCAATTATCAATATTACCAAATCTTACTAACATATAATACATAATAGTAAATATATGATACCTTACTTATAACATAAACATAGAAGTGTACATATAATGACCTAATCTAATCACATTTGCTGAACCACATGTAAAACATATTAGTAAGATTAAATAACATATTCTATTTGGATCTACTTAACCAATTCATTATATTAATGTTCTTGACTTGCACACATGTAATTATATGCACTCATTTGAATATATATATATATATCAAGACACTCATTTTACAAAATTACATAGAAAAGGTATTAAAATAGTTCCCACCATTTTCGGTTAATACAAGATGTCCTTTAACATCAATTCATTTATAAAAACTTAACTATGCGAATTACCACATTCACTTATATACTTTATATTTATATAAATCACTGCCAAATCAATCAAAAAAATACCTATGCAAATATTGTGGCTAATTCATTCATACCACATCCAAAATTCTTTAACCAACTTCAATGCACAAACACATATTATAAATACTAGTCATCCAAAACACATAGCATTTTAACCGTAAATGAACTTGAATTATAATCAAGCAAAGCCAAATTCAAGCATAAGAGTCAAGCCATATTCGCATTGCTTAAAATATAAATATCCAAATTCAACAAAATACATATAAGCCTATACATGCCAAAAGTTTGAAAATTGACATTTAAAAGTACCAAAAGTTGACGATTGTATGGATGACTTCGATAATGATCCCCGAGCTCTTAACTTAAAACCAAAATCTATAAAACAGAGTAACAAAAACACACAGAGTAAGCTAACTTATCTTAGTAAGCCTTAAGCAAATTTAAACAACTCAATGAAATAATCAAAACAATCAAACCAACTGAATTATATCAATAATGTTATACTTTAAACAATAAAATACTTCGGCCGAATGTTGATAATCAATTATATCATCACATAAACACTTACATGTAGGACCGAATACACGAAATTCATTATAACATCACATGTAACCTATAGTTCAAATTCAATAGAATATCACATATGGCCGAATATGCACAATCAAGATATCTTCACATATAACTGAATATACAAGTTCAATTTAAGCTCACATATAATCGAATACTCAAATTCAATATAACTTCACATGCAGCCGGATACAAAAATTCAATATGAGCTTACATGTACTTACCAATGTGACCGAACATATACAATGTAATTTAGATCACTTTCACTTGCTCAATAGCCACAATAACTTAAACTCTTATAGTCATAGACTTGAAAACAAATCACCGGTATAAAACCTGCTAGGCATAAGCCTGAATCACACATCGGCACAAGGCCTGCTAGACCCAAGGTCTGATATTTATTCACTGGCACTAAGTCTGCTAGGCATAAAGCCCAATCAAAGTCACCAGCACAAGGCTTGCTAGGCTCAAAGCCCGAATATCTCACTTATAAAATCATTCCACAACATTTCATATATCGAATAATCCAATATACCAAGTAACACATACACACTTTCAGGGGATTTAAATCAATCAATAAAACTTAACCATATTATTTCATTGATATATCACATTCAGCTAACATACTAGTAGATTATAAAATTTGAATCATCATATTAAAACATTCTATGTTCAAAATAAACCATGTTTAATTGCTTAAAAACTTACCTCGGATATCGACAGACGTTACAAATCGGCTATTCAACTATATTTTTTCCCTGATCCAAGTCTGATTTCCTTTGTTCTTGATCTATATAATTTTAAATTAACCTTATTTAAACACAATTTCATTCAATTTAATCCAACAACACATAAATGGGTAAATTGCACTTTTACCCCATACATTTTACACTTTTAGCAATCTAATCCAAAATTCACAAAGCACAAAACAAATATAATTTGCCTATGCCATGCTTGAGACGAATACTCCTCATACACATGCAATCCTTACATTTCGTTTATTTCACATTTTAGTCCTCCAAATTATCATTTTTTCAATTTAGTCCTAATTACTGAAAATCATCAAAAACTCCAATACAAAACATATTAATCCAAAACATATCTTTCATAATTTATCATCAAACATCACAAAACACAAATATTCATCAATGACATAACTCAAAATATTCACCAAAATAAAAAATTCAAGCATGGGTAGGGTAGTATTTGAAGCAACGATCTAAAAAACATAAAAATTATCAAAAATTAAAGTAAAAACATACCTTGATTTAGCTTGAGAAGTAGTCGAATGCCTAACTCTTTTCTTTTCTTTTTATTTTACTAGTTTCGGTCATGCACAGATAAAAGAACCATGGCTTTTAATTTTTTTTTATGTTTTGTAATATATTAACCTTTTAATTCAATTACAAATTTAACCTTTATTAAATAATATAAAACCATCATATTACATGGTCACTACCGTCCATCTAATTAAACATGATCAAATTACCACTTAAATACTTCAACTTACAAAGCCATCAACAATTTGGCCCTTATACTTTTAACTATCAAATTTTCATTTTACGCGATTAAATCCTTTTATTAAATTAAGCACACATACGATCAATTTTTCACATGAAATTTTCACACATGCAAATTCACATATAATAATCATGAAAATAATATTTAAATATTTTTTTGACTCGGATTCGTGGTCCTGAAACCATCGTTCCAATTAGGGTCGAAATCAGACTGTTACAAAGGTCGATCTAGCCTTCAACTCAGCTAGAATCGAACCATCATTAGGTACAGTCAACTGGGTATTCAAGACTCTCAAGGCAAAAAATGACTTCCTACTTAGGGCGTCGGCGACTACATTCACCTTTCCTGGACGGTAGTCGATAAATAACTCATAATCTTTTAATAGCTCTAACCATTAGCATTGTCGCAAATTCAACTCCTTTTGAGTCATCAAGTACTTTAAGCTCTTATGGTCGGTGAATACCCGGAATTTCTCACCATACAAATGGTGCCACCAAATCTTTAGTCCGAACACTACAGCAGCTAGCTCCAAATCATGGGTCGGATAATTTCTCTCGTGTGGTTTTAGCTGTCTCGAGGCGTAGGCTATAACCTTTCCTTCTTGCATGAGCACACTCCCCAAACCATTTAAAGAGGCATCGCTATAAATCACAAACTCCTTGCTCGACTCTTGGTTGCACTAACACTAGGGCTTCCATTAATAAGGTCTTCAATCTCTCAAATCTTTGTTGACATTTTTCGGTCCATTCAAACTTGATGTCTTTTTGCAGCAGCCTTGTCATCGGGGTAGCTATCATAGAAAATCCATTCACAAATCGTCTGTAGTATCCGACTAAACCCAAAAAGCTTCGAACCTCTGTTATATTCCTCGGCGGTTTCCAATCCACAATAGCAGAAATCTTATTTGGATTGACTTGGATTCTGTCACCCGACACAATATGTCCTAGAAACCCAACCTTTTTAAGACAAAACTCACTCTTGTTGAACTTGGCGTATAATCTCTTGTCTCTCAAGGTTTGCAACACAACCCTCATATACTCTGTGTGCTCTCTCTCATCACGCGAGTAAATCAGTACGTCATCGATAAAGACGAAAACAAACTTATCTAGATACGGCCTGAATATACAGTTCATCAAATCCATAAATACCGTCGGGGTATTGGTCAAACCAAAAGGCATGACGAGGAACTCATAGTGCCCATATCTTGTCCAAAATGTAGTCTTTCGTACATCTTTCTTTTTAACCCTTAGCTGATAGTAGCCAGACCTCATGTCGATCTTAGAAAACACGGTGGCTCCCTTTAACTGATTGAACAAATCATCAATCCTCGGTAAAAGGTATTTGTTCTTCACTGTTACCTTGATGAGTTGCCTATAGTCGATGCATAATCTCATCGACCCATCTTTCTTCTTCACAAAAAGCATCGGAGCACCCCACAGAGAATAGCTTGGTCTCGTAAATCCCTTGTCTATTAGATCTTGCAACTGTGCTTTCAACTCTTCCAGCTCCGTTAGGGCCATCCTATATGGAGGGATCAAAATAGGTGTCATACCAGGAACCAATTCAACTTCAAACTCGACTTCTCTCACTGGGGGTAACCCAGGTAATTCCTCCGAAAGCACGTCCATGAACTCGCAAACTACCGGCACTGATTCAATCTTTAATTCTGACTCTTGAGTATTCAGCACAAAAGCTAAATAAGCATCATACTTCTTTTTCAAATATTTTTCAAGAGTCAATGACGATATTACCATAGGCAGGTTATCTGACTCATTTGGTCCAACTCAGAGAACATCCCTATCTTCACATCTTAACTCAATTACTTTTCTTCCATAGTCTACTACGACACCATGGGAGGTCAGCCAATCTATCCCAAGAATTACATAGAATTCATTAAACGACAACAACATCAAGTTGGGCGGAAAACAATTGCCTCTAATCATCAAGGGATAATTTCTACATACTTGGTCCACTAATACATGCTTGCCTAACGGGTTGGACACTTTTATTACAAACTTAGTGGACTCTACCAACATGTTTATACGAGGCATCAATTCCATACAAATGTAAGAGTAGGTAGATCCTGGGTCAATTAAAGCAACAACAGTTATATCATAGATAGAGAAGGTACCTGTGGTCACGTCGGGTGACTCTGCCTCTTCTTGGGCATGTATAGCATAGGTCATCGCTGGCGCTCTGCCTTCAAACCTCGTCGTAGCATCTCTTGATGCGCCTCTACCACTAGTCCCACTCCCGGGGTTCTTTTGTGGTCTACCCCTCAACGGAGCACTGCTTGCCTTCATTTCTTGTTTTCTCCCCCTCTCATCTATCTCAGGATAATCACGAATAAAGTGGTCAAGTGATCCACACTTGAAACAGTTTACTCGGCATTCACCTAAGTGACGTCTCCCACATTGTGAACACTCTTGTCTATCTGGCTGAGCACTACCAACACTAGCGATCGAAGTAGCCTGGGCTTTAGATGCCATATTCAGTTGACTCTTATTGCTTCTTGAATACCCCACCGAAGCATTAGATCGAGTAGCAAATTCTTTTAATCGCTGAGATGAGGACTGATGTGCCTTACCCATCTGTATTTTCTTTAAATTCCGTGACTCAAAGGCTACTTTCCTCCTCTCTTTTATCAACTCCTCTACCTTGCACGCTCTCTCGACGAACGCCACAAATTATCTTATTTCTAAGATACCCACAAACACTTGGATATCTTCATTGAGGCCATCCTCAAACTCTTACACATGGTAGCTTAAGTGGATACGCATTCCCGCGTATACTGACTGAGTTTCACAAACTCACGCTCATATTCTATCACAATCTTATTGCCCTGCTTCAACTCTAAAAATTCCTTTCTTTTCTGGTCTATGTACCTCTGGCTAATGTACTTCTTTCTGAACTCTTCTTGGAAAAATTCTCAAGTTACTCTTTCTCTCGGTACCACAGAAACGAGGGTATTCCACCATTGATAAGCTAAAACTCGTAGGAGTGATGTCGAACACTTCACGCACTCCTCAGATGTGCATGATAATTCATCAAATACTCTTATGACAGTTTGTAACCAAAACTCTGCCTTCTCCAGGTCATCATCTAAGTTAACCTAGAATTCCTCGGCCCCTTGCTTCCGGATCTTGTCAACCGGAGGCTTTTCTCTTCTAAACATGTCCACACCTTGTTGAGCTACCGGGGATATTGAGGAATCGGAGGAGGTGGGGGAGGTGGAGTGTTCGGGTTCACACGAAAAAACTCCGTATACAAAGCATCCATCATTCGGAGGTAGGCTTCTCTAGCCCCTCCGTCTTGGCCCATACTCACGGGCTTGCTCTCTACTGGCGCGGTCCCTTCTATGGGAGCCAGCACATTACTTTCCTCATCATCCGCCGTTGTTCTATCAGGATCCATTTACGATATAAGAAAAACATAATTTATTTCGTCAGGAATCTTCACACTATCAATACGTTTTTTATGACATGTATAGCTAACTCGTACTCTAGCTAGGTTAGTCCTAGAACTGACTAAACCATAGCTCTGATACCACTAAATGTAACACCCTTCGCCTATGTTCGACACCGGAACAGGGTTTGAGGTGCTACCAAACTTAAACTCAACCAATCTTAAGAAATCGGGCCATAAAAATTTGCTCAATTTGAAAAATTTTCATTTCATATTCAATTTTTCCTTTAATAGGGCTTACGGGGCCCAAAACATACCCTCTAGGTTGTTCGGGACCAATCCAAGGGCTCGAGAAAAACTCGGAGAAATTCATGCTTTAAGGCTCCACACACCCCTTTCTTGATGGCTGAAAGTTTAAAGCTTCAAAAACCCTTTTCTTGATGATAATTTTGGTGGAGAAGATGAATGATAAAAGATGAAGTCCTTTTATTTTATCTTATTTCTAGTCAAAATAAGCTACCAACTCCACCAAATTTTGATTTTTTTATTCATCTTTGTCCCTATGGCCGGCCACCTCTATTGAAATGGGTATGTTTTTCCTTTAAAGACCCCTAATTATGATTCTCTAGTTATTCAACACTATTTTCTAGAAAAACAAAACTTTTCCCCTTTATACAATTTAGTCCTTTTTCACAATTAAGCATGCAATCGCTAAAATTATTTCACCAAAATTTTCATGCACTTATATAATCATGCTATAACATATAAAATTATAATAAAAATAATTTATCTAAACTCAGGTTAGTGGTACCATAACCACTGTTCTGACTAGGCCCAAAATTGGGCTATTACAATTCTCCCCTTAGAGATTTTCGTCCCTGAAAATCTTACCAATGAAAAGGCTTGGGTATTTGTCTTTCATGGCCTCCTTAGGCTCCCATGTGGCCTATTCAATCCCATGTCTATGCCATAATATGTAACACCCCAAACCCGGCCTAGACGTTACGGCCGAATCCGGCGTGTCACATTGAGGCGTCACTGTAAAAGCCATGTTTTATCAAAAATCTTTCTTAGTGTTTAAAGAGTATCTTCGTTATAGATTAAAGTGAATAGAAGCTATACACCAGGTAGGATGCCAGTAAAAGAGGAGGTGAGTCTATTAGACTGCTTAAGTACCAAGCTCTCCACGGATCCACTCCTAGACATGCACACAACCATTGCCACACTTTAACTGAATGGTTGTTCAGGAAAACCATTTCGTTTTAAACCATTTGAAAACACTTATTAATTTTGAGAACGTTTTCGTTTAGGAAGCTTTGTCTTGTTTTTTGATATTTTGAAATCAGGTAATTTCTTTTTATCTTTTTTCAAAACGCGCCCTAGAGCTATTCGATTTCAAACATTTCAAACAATATCATGCCTAAGCTAACAATCATACTAAAGCAATTAAAAATAATTTAAGCAGCCTTATTACAACTTAAACCCAAAATAATTAAAGTAAATAATAACTAATCAAGTCATAAGAAGAAAACCGAGCTTGCAAAACATGTGGCCACTCGAACCCTTCACAGCTCCAAGTCCACTATGGTTGGGGGTTACCTGCATGGATAAAATTAGGGGTGAGTTTAGAAAACTCAGTGTGTAAAATAACCCAACCATAGTCCAGATCAGTACAAACCACAGAAACTGATTAAGTTGGGCCTTAGCCCTATACAAAATTCAGAATGAAGCCCATAGGCCCATAACAGATACATAACAGAAATATCATGTATGTAGAAAACCCAACCCATATCCATCCGTATACACCCCCGTACCAACCTTACACCATGTGGGGAGACAACTCGACCCACCCATCCGCTACACACCACAGAATTTCTAGCATGGTCGCTGCAGAGCAGATATTGTGTGAGTCACAGACATGAGATATTGTGGCAGAGCCATCAGAACCGAATTTGTAGCAGTGCCACCAGAAACAGATAATTGTGGTAAAGCCACCAGAACACTTCCTCCATCAAAATAACCCTTATCCATGCAACAGATATACATGTCATGGCATATCGCAAACAAAATTAGAATATCATGCAATTCAGTCAAAATTAACCTTAGGGGTATAACGGTCATTTTGCACCTAGGGATATAATGGTAGTTTTCATACTTAGGGGTATTTAGTGACTTTACTATTTTAGGGTTTTCATGCATATTACAACCATCAACATATTAACAGAAACACTTACCGAGCATTTTTACCGAATTGGGCCCGCTATCCCATTAACTCGTTTTCGACCCATTAAGCCCAAATATACCAAAGTACACGAAATTGTGCACTCTGCAATCATACTACTTGAGATTACCAGGATTAAAAAACAAACTATATCACGAGCGCTCGCACGCTCGCAAGTTCACAAAATGCCGGCTTTTCGGCATTTCGGCTTTTTGACTTTTGCCGATCTAGTCTATGAGTAGGTGTCGTTTACACACCTGATTTGCGACAACTGCTATGGAAATCTCCCACGATATCCTACAATCAGTCACTAGACATATCAGATCCAAAATACAATGACAACCATCATAAACTTACTTACCATAATCGGCCATTAATACCTATGGCCCTTGAGATCTTACCTTTGCTAAAACTAGTGACTAGATTTAGATCTAGTCGTTCCACTTGTCCAAGCCTTCGATTAGCAGCCTCTAGATCACTACACCAAACAAATCAATTGTTACAACCCTTAGAGCCTTAAGCTCCAATCGACAGCCTCCCTATGCCTTTAGGGACTTTGGCTTTTCTAAATCCCGAAATAAAGAATAGATCTGAGTACCTACCACAGGTTCTTTCAACCAAAATGATTCCACTTCAGTTTCCACTCAGATCTGATGTAGAGTTAGCCCTTAAGTACTAGCAGAAATCGGACCTTAGAGATCTAAAGATTCGGCTATATGTCCCTAAACTATGGTGTTTTCGGCTTTTGGACTGTGAAGAGGAAGATGATTTGGTATAGTGGTTTTGCATTTATATTGCCGACAAGGGTTGGGGTTTAGAGGATGTGAAAATCGGCCAAAAGAGATGAAGAAAATAGAAGGATTTTGGCTAGAAAAAATCGGCACAAGAAACAACTTTCGGGATTTCGGCTTTTATATAAAAGAGATGAAAAGAAGCTTTATAAAGAAGAGGAAATAATCGGTAATGGATGAGAGAGTTAAGGGTTTTCGGCTCTTGAAAGATTGGAATAAAGAGGGTAAAAGATTCGGCCAAGAGGAGCAATCGACTTCCAAGGAAATTCAGGTTTCGGCTTTTAAGGGTAATAGGCTATCTTTAAACGAGAGAAAAGACGAGTAAAAAGAGAAGAGAAGAGTAGAAGAAAATAGGTTCGGTTCTTGATGAAAAAGAGATGAACAAGAAGGAAACAACTCATAAAAGCCCAAAATTAAAAGAACAATTTCGGCACAATTTCTTTCTGACTTAAATTCCATGTTTTGCTCCTTAATTTCAGCCACCACCAATTTAAATCCCATCCAAATTCCTTGCACCATCAGCAGCAGTCCACCGCTTGACCGACTCAAGCCACTTCTAGGAGAGTTTCGGTCAAACTCTAACTTTCCCCCACGTGAGTAGCAAAATTTGTCCTTTGCGCGCACAGCAGCTCGAACTCCAGACCTCATCCTGTCCCTGCGCTTCACATCCTGCTGCTGGCCACTGCACCAAGCTTCTTTCTTTACTAATATAGGGTCACAATTAATCTTAATCTATTCCTGCTGAAGCCTCAGTTACTTGCGAAATAAAAAGGAAATTTCACCTGCTATACATCTCGAACCTGCGACCTTCTAAACACACACACACGTTGCTTGCCACTGCACTGAAGTTCCTCTCATGATATAATCTACTCACAATTAATTTTAAGGCTTGTCTGCTGCAGTCTCGATTCGTTTAAAAAAAAAAACATCGCTACTTACCAGACTCGAACCCCTACCCTTCATCTATACTACCCGTACCTTACCACCACGCCACTTGCTCGATTGTGTCATCTTTCCTCCCGAGGTAATTATAAGGCCTCCTTGTGGCAATCCCTGGTTGTTAAAAAAAATCAACATTTGCGCACACTAGGAATTGAACCCCAGCTTCCCTTCCTGCTACCTAGCGTCTCTAACCACTAGGCTAGGCACTTTCTTTATGCCCAATTTCTGCCCAACTTATTTTTAAGGCCTTATGTCCAAATTTCCTTAAGAGGCAAAATTTAAGAATTTTGCTAAAGCCACGATAAACCCTTCGTAATTTTTTTAATTACTAAATAAACATACTAAATAATAATAATAATAATAATAATAATAATAATAATTAAAACATCCAAATTATTCGGGCCGTCTTCTACCCGAACCTAGACTCAAGGCCCAATACTTTTAGGCCCAAAAATCGGGGCATTACATAATACCTTCACAAGTGCTATACTCTTATTCCTCAATTGTTTAACCTCCCGAGCTAAAATATTAATCGGATCTTCGTCATATGTCATATCTGATCAAATCTCAATCTCTGTTGGCGAAAGAACATGCGACAGGTCAGAACGGTAACAGCGCATCATCGATACATGGAAAACATTGTGGATCGTCTCTAATTCGGATGGCAAGGCTAGTCGATAAGCTACCGGTATAATTCTCTCGGTCACCTCATAAAGTCCAATAAAACGTGGACTTAATTTTCCTTTCTTACCGAATCTGAGGACTTTCTTCCACGGGGGCACTTTCAAAAACACCTTATCACCCACTTGAAACTCAATTTCTTTTCGTTTCAAATCTGCATAAGATTTCTGTCTATCTGAAGCGGCCTTCAAATAATCACAAATTACCTTAACTTTCTCTTCGGTCTCTTTGACTAAGTCGACCCCGTGAATCTGATTTTCTCTAGTTTGGTCCAATACAAGGGTGTTCGACACTTACGCCCATACAAAGCCTCACAAGGCACCATTTTTAAACTTGATTGATAGCTATTGTTGTAGGCAAACTCTACCAGTAGTAAATACTTTTCCAAATTGCCTTGGAATTAAAGGACACAACACCGCAACATGTCCTCAAGAATCTGAATTACTCTCTCTGACTGACCGTCGGTTTGTGGATGGAAAGCCGTGCTAAAATTCAACTTTTTCTCCAAAGCTTCTTGTAACTTTTTCCAAAATCGCGAAGTAAACCTCGGATCTCTATTTGAAATAATCGACAAGGGCACTCCATGGAGCCTCACAATTTCGGAAACATACAAATCGGCCAATCTTTCAAGCGGATAATCCATACGCACCGGTATAAAATGAGCTGACTTTATTAACCTATCAACCACAACCTATACGAAATCTTTCTTCCTTGGCGTCCAAGGCAACCCGGACACGAAATCTATAGTAATACGGTCCCAGTTCCATTTGGGAACCATCACAGGCTGAAGTAAACTTAGAGGTACTTGGTGTTTGGCTTTCACTTGCTGACAAATTAGGCACTTAGAGACAAACTCTGAAACATCTCTCTTCATTCCCGACCACCAATACATTTTCTTCAAGTCATTGTACATTTTCACATTACCCGGGTGGATAGACATACAACTGCTATATGCCTCATGCAAAATTTTTCGAATAAGCTCATCGTCTTTGGGTATACAAATTCTATCTTGAAACATTAAATAGCCATCTGAACCAATCTGAAAGTCTGATTCTATACCCGTCTCACACTGAGCTATCTTAACTTGCAATTCTTTATCACTTTTTGAGCTTCGCAGATCTCTTGCAAAAACATTGGTTTCACTCTCAACTCAGCTAAAATTTGAACCATCATTGGTTACTAACAATTGAGTGTTCATAACCCTCAAGGCAAACAATGATTTCCTACTCAAAGCATCGTCGACCACGTTCGCCTTCCCCGGATGATAGTTGATCACCAGTTCGTAATATTTTATGAGCTCTAGCCATCTTCGTTGCCGCAAATTTAAATCTTTTTGAGTCATTAAGTATTTAAGACTCTTGTGATTAGTGTATACCTGACACTTCTCACCATACAAATGATGTCTCCAAATCATCAACGCAAACACAATGGCAGCTAGCTCTAGATCATGTGTCGGATAATTCTTCTCATGCGGCTTCAGTTGTCTCGAGGCATATGCTATCACCTTGCCTTCTTGCATGAGCACGCATCCTAATCCATTCAAAGATGCATCACTATACACTATGAATTTTTTTCCCGATTTCGGTTGCACTAAAATTAAGGCTTCAGTCAATAACGCCTTAAGTTTCTCGAAACTCTATTTGCATTTTTTTGTCCAATCGAACTTGACATCTTTCTATTGCAACTTCGTCATCGGAGTAGAAATCATGGAGAATCCATTAATGAATCGTTTGTAGTAACCCGCTAAGGTAACCCGCTAAGCCTAGAAAGCTTCTAATCTCTGATACATTCCTTAACGGTTTCCACTCAATAATAGTCGAGATCTTACTTGGGTCAACTCTAATTCCATCACCTGACACGATGTGTCCTAAGAATCCGACCTCTTAGAGCCAAAACTCACTTTTACTAAACTTGGCATACAACTGCTTGTCTCTTAAAGCTAGTAAAATGGTTCTCAAATGCTCCGCGTGTTCACTCTCATCACGAGAATAGATTAATATATCATCGATAAAAACAACAATGAACTTATCCAAGTACGATCAGAAAATACGGTTCATTAAGTCCATAAAGATGGCGGGAGCATTTGTTAAGCCAAAGGGCTTGACAAGAAACTCATAATGACCATACCTCGTCCAAAGTTCCGTTTTTGGCACATCTTGTGCCTTAACTCTTAGCTGGTAATAGCTGGATCTTAAGTCTATCTTAGAAAACACTATGGCTCCTTTCAATTGTTCAAACAGATCATCGATCCTTGGCAAAGGATACTTGTTCTTCACAGTCTCCTTGTTGAGCTGTCTGTAGTCTATACATAACCTCATCGACCCGTCTTTCTTTTTCACAAAAAGTACCGAAGCACCCCACGGAGAATAGCTCAGTCTCGCAAAACCCTTATTCGTTAACTGTTGTAGCTGAGCCTTCAATTCTTTTAACTCCAATGGTGCCATCCTATATGGGGCAATCTGTAACACCCCTAACCCGTATCCGTTGCCAGAACAGGGTTTCGGAGCATTACTACCATTTGCAGATTACTTAAAAAAAATTTAAATGCTTACCGATTCAATGCATCATGTAAATAAATATATTACCATTCAATCAACAGATTAGTACTTGTATAAGCATCAAACAGTAATATTATTAGTGTACTTGCACATATCTCATATAAATTCAACATTGATATAACTATTTTCTCGACATATCGTACTTGAGTTCAATAATAGTCTCAACTTACATAATTTTCTTGTATCAACATATCAAAGATAATCATATATGTACATGTCATGAAACATATTATGCTCTTACCGTTTCTTCATAAGCATATATGATTCATTTCATTATATTAATATTTCATACTCCATCATTTCTATATATTTTATGTATATTTATTCCAATAATAGCTTATATCAAACCTAACATAATTTATATTCCACGTACTCATACTTATTTCGTTTATCTATCTTCATAATTATTTCATACAACTATTTTGTACATATATATTTCCATATGACCAGTTCTTGTAAACATTACACACAACCATTTCATATAACCATTCGTCATCTGATACATATTACCTGGATATCAATTGTTCAACAGATGTCATAGCATCTCCCATCCACGGTCTTATTCATCTTTGACATGATTTCATAGTATCTTTCAACTATGGTCTTACTCATTTTCTGTCATGTTGCCATGATATCTTTCAACCATGGTCTTGTTCATTTCATATCACGTTGCCATGGTATCTTTCAACCATAGTCTTACACATTTCATATCAGGTTGCCATGGTATCTTTCAACCATGGTCTTACACATTTCATATCAAAGTTGCCATGGTATCTTTCAACCATGGTCTTTCACGTTTCATATCAGGTTGCCATGATATCTTTCAACCATGGTCTTACACGTTTCATATCGAGAGCACACTCCGCGAACCTCATCCTTACGATGGGATTACGGTCCAGGCTAAATCCTCAGTAATATAAACTCATAGAGTATTGTCGGGATTACCGGTCAAAGCTAAATCCTGCAACGACAATTACTCTAATGAGCTTGGATCTGAATTACCAGTCCAGGTTAAATTCAGACCCTAATTTGGATTACCCGTCCGGGCTAAATCCATTTTCCACATATTCTTCGGGAGGGCTATATCAGGATAGGATCACCCGTTCGGGCTAGATCCTTTTTACCGTCAATTCATTTTCAGAGATCCATCGAATTTTTCCTTTTCATTCAACCGAGATTTATTTTCAATTTATTTCGAGTATTATCAATATTTCATCAAATATCATGAATTGAATATTCAAATCATATTTTCATCACATAACCACATATTTCAAGTATTTAAAATACAATTGAAGTTACACAAACTTACCTCATTGCTTGTTTGTGTTTATAATTTCATTAATCCGATATCTTTTCTTTTCACGATCGAGTCTCATATTTGAGTCGTTCGGATCTTTATAAATAAATTTGATCATCATTTTCATTCATTTCATATACTAATGCATTTAATTAATGCCTTAGGCAAAATTTACCATTTTGCCCTGAACTCTTAATTAATGACGATTTCATCCTTAGAGTCGGGGAAAATAAAATTCTTGCAATTTAATCCTTATTTCCAGCTATTATTCTTATATATATATTGATAACAGTCCATGAATTCTATAAAATATCGAATTTTCTATAATTTCAACACTTTTCAATTTATTCTTTCAACACTTTTCAATTTAATCCCTAAAACATGTTTTCCCCGATCTTGAACTAAATTAATAATTTCATTCAATTTTTAATTTAAATAATAAAATAATCCATTTCATGCAATTTGATCATTTTTTACATTTTTACAAAATTGCCCATAAAATTTTACTTTTATTCAATTTAGTCCTTGAGCCTAGAATATGCAAATTAGCCATGCTAGATGAATATTCATACATATTTTCCTCCTCCTCCTCTCCATTCCACATCCTTAATGTAGATAATACACTTGTAAGTAACATTATCCATAATTTTTATTATTTACTTTTATGAATATTCAAGCTGTCTATCTGCATCATGGTCACTAAATTATTTATATCTGGAGCTATAGAACTCAAAATTAAGATCCGCTAATTTTCCATGAAACTAGACTCATATATCTTCTTACCATAAAATTTTCAGAATTTTTAGTTTATCCAATAAGTACAGTTTATTCTTTAAAATTACCCCTGTTCTGCTGTCTAACAGTTCCGACCCTTCTTCACTAAAAATTAATTATCTCCTTGTACAGAATTCAAATGATGTTCCTGTTTGTTTATATTGAAAATAGACTCATTCAGGATTCTAAAAATATAAATTTAAACCCCTAATTATTTTTATCCAAATTTTTATGATTTTACAAAGTCAGAACAGGGGAACCCGAAATCATTCTGACCTTGTCTCACAAAATTCATCATATCTCATGATTTACAATTCCATTGCTTACATAATTTATTCTATAAGAAACTAGACTTAATAAGCTTTAATTTCATATTTTATTCATCCTATAATTAGATTTCTAAAATTTTTGATGATTTTTCAAAGTTAGACTACTGCTGCTGTCCAAAACTGTTTTAGTACAAAATATTAATTACCATGTTATAACACCCTTATTTTCTTTTTCTATACCATTTCTCATCACTTTCTCTTATTTTCTCTTCACTAACATATCATGAACATAGGACCTTATGTAAGAAAACTCTACTATAACATTATTTCCATGCTTTGTCAATAATAACAAACTTAAAAACATATTGAAATCTTGATATACTTACCTTGTTCTATTGATACTAATCTTTAACTTGATTTTTTCTCTCCTCCAGCTTCTATTTCTTGAATCCAACTTGATATTCTAACTCCCCATGGTCTCCTTAACATTTTCTCTCTTGGTAGCTATGGAAATTCATTTGATTTTTGGGTGAAAATGGTGAATTTTTGGTAAAAGGACCAAATTGTAAAGAAAGCAAAACTTTCTTTCTTCCTCTCTTTCTCTCACGTTAGTGCATGGGAAATATGGATGAGAATTTCTCATCTTTCTTTCTTTATATACTAATAAAATAATAATAAAATAATAATAAAATATCTTATTAAAATATTAATAAAATAATATTTATCTAATTAAATAATTATAAAATATCAAAATATCTCTAGCATCATTATTACTTTCTAGATTTCTCTCTCTTCCAATTGACCATTTTGCCCTTCATTATCTTTTAAAATTCCATCCTTAAGTCATCATTTAATTTGGTAAAATTGTAATTTAGTCCCTCATAATTTCTTCATCTATTCAATTTGGTCCTAATTCATCCATTTTCCTTAGTTTCTAGATTATTCCACTCTTAAAATATTTACACTATTGGTCCTTTAAATTTTCATATTTACACTTTAACCCCTCAAATTTTGAGTATTTACTCTTGTGCAACAAAACTTTTCTCACTTTTACAATTTAGTCCTTTCTTGAATTAATATATCATAATATACTTCTCAATATTGACATATCTCAAAATTTCCTCTTTTTTTTTCACTTTATTTCCTTATTTTACTATATCAAGGATAATATCTTCCTGTAAATATTTTCAGGGTATTACACAATCGATATAGGCATAGTACCAGGGACTAACTCGATACCAAATTCAACTTCCCTAGATGGAAGCAGTCCGGGCAACTCTTCTAGAAACACATCTGAAAGCTCACATACCATTGGCACTGACTCAATCTTTACCTCTGACACTTAGGTATTCAACACAAATGCGAGATAAGACTCATACCCTTTCCTTATGTATTTCATAGTAGTCATAGAAGAAATCAATACAGATAAGCTATCTGATTCACCTGATTCAACCCAAATAATATTCTCATTTTCACATTTCTGCTCAATAAACTTACTACCACAGTTTACTAACATGTTATGAACAGTCAAGCAATCCATGTCAAGAATTAGGTCAAATTCATCAAACGGTAGTAGCATGAGGTTAGCCGGAAAATAATGACCTCTAATTATCAAAGGACAGTTTTTACACACTTTGTCAACGAACACATGCTTGCCTAACGGGTTTGACACTTTTATCACAAATTCTGTAGACTCAACAAGCATATTCATGCTAGACACCAATATTACACAAGCATACGAATGGGTAGACCCCAAATCAATCAAAGCTATAATAGAAATATCGTGAAGAGAAAAAGTACCCGTAATCACATCCGATGACAATGCCTCTTTGCGAGCACGAATGGCATAAGTCCTTGCAGGTGCTCTGCCCTCGGACCTCACGGTGGAATCTCTAGGCGCATCTTTGCTGCTAACACCTCTTCCTGGGTTCTTATGTGATCTACCTCTCGAAGGAGCATTACTCGCTCTCACATCTTGCTTTTCGTCTTTCTCTCCCATTTCAGGACAGTTTCAGATGCAATGGTCTAGCGACCCACATTTGAAATAGCCTTTTTCATTCCCTCGACACTCACCAAAATGGTGTCTACCGTACTGCGAGCATTTTGGTCTGTTCGGTCGAGCACTACCAATACTCGCGATAGAAGTGGCGTGAGCTTTAGACGCCGTGTACTGGTTATTCTTATTTTTACTCGAGAATCCCACTGAAGCATATGATCGGGTAGTGAACTCGCTCGATCTCTTAGATGAGGACTGATGTGATTTTCCCATCTGTCTTTTCCTTGAGTCATGAGACTCAATATCAACTTTTCTCTTTTTTTTGGTCAACTCTTCTGCCTTGCTAGCTCTTTTAACCAGCATCACAAACTCCCTTAACTCTAAGATGCCAACTAATAATCAGATATCTTCGTTCAATCCATCCTCAAATCTATTACACATGATGGCTTCGGTAGATACGCAATCCATAGCGTATTTGCTGAGCCTTACGAACTCACGCTCATATTCTGTTATTGTCATTCGGCCTTGCATCAATTCTAGAAATTCTTTCCTCATCTGATCTATAAACCTTTGACTAATATACTTTTTTCGGAATTCCTCTTGAAAGAACTCTTATGTAATCCTTTCCCTTAGTACAACCGACATAAGAGTGTTCCACCACTGGTAGGCCGAGTCTTGTAGGAGTGACACAACACACTTCATGCACTTCTTACGTGTGCAAGACAACTTATCGAATACCCTAATGGTATTTTCTAGCCAGAACTTCACCCACTCAGGATCATCATCTATATTCTCTCTAAATTCCTCGGCTCCTTGCTTCCTAACTTTTTCAACCGGAGGTTTCTCCCTTCTTAACATTTCTACCCCTTAGGGTTATGAGGTTAAGTTGAGGGATTGGATAGGGTGAGGAGGTGGAGTGTTCGGATTTGCACAAATAAACTTTGAATAACAAGCATCCATCATATGGAGGTAGGCTTCTCTAGCCCTTCCGCCCTGACTCATTGTCACGGGCTTGCTCTCTACAGGCGCTGTCCCTTCAGCGGGAGCCTGCACATTACTCTCTACATCGTTCTCCATTACTTCGTCAGGATCCATTTACTATATGAAAACAAAATTTAAATTCGTCAAGAGTCATCACACTATCACATGTATTTATGGCATGTATAGCTAGACTCGTACTCATGCTAGGTTAGTCTAAGAATCGACTAAACTATAGCTCTGATACCACTAATTGTAACAGCCTAATTTTGGGCTTAGTCAGAACAGTGGTTTTGGAACCACTATTTTGAGGCTGGATAAATTATTTTTAATATTATTTTATGTGTCATAACATGATTATATAAGTACATGAAAATTTTGGTGAGTTAATTTTAGCGATTGTGAGCTTAATTGAGAAAAAAGACTAAATTACATAAAGAGCAAAAGTTTTATTTTGAAAGCTAAATGTGTTAAATAGAAAGTGAACCATAATTGTAGGTCTTTAAAGTGCAAATAGACCCTTAAATATAGGCTGACCGGCCATAGAGACAAAGATAAGACAATTTTCAAAGTTAGGTGGAATTTGGTGGCTTATTTGACTAAAATGAAAATAAAATAAAGAGGGAATGATATCATCTTCTTCTCACCTCTTTCTCCACTGAAAATACCAGCAAAGAGGGGGTTTTTGAAGCTTTAAAATTTTAGCTAGGTTATCCTCTTGCAAGTAAGTAATTTTCATAACTTTTCTTAAGGATTTTTGTACTTTTGGAACCTTTGTAGCATGAGCTAGCTAATGGGGGATTATTTTGCAAAATGGTTGAAAGTCTAGGGTTTTACCATGTGAATATTTATGTTTTTTTCTGAATTTTTATGGAAGAAAATAAGTCATGGTTGCGTAACAAAAAACTTTTGTGAAAGGATTTTCAAGAAAAACACCTAAATGGACCATTTTGTAAAGATGGCAAAATGAGTGATGAGTATGAGCAATAATGAGAATTGTGGGCTACTCCTAGTACAAAAAGAATTCAGCTAGGCTTGGGTAGTGAGAAAATTTGATAAAAATCGATTTACAAGCCTAGGGGTAAAATAGTAATTTTATGAAAGTCTAGGGGCAAAATAGTCATTTTACCAAAGTATAAATTATGAAATGTATTGATTAATCTGTTTATTAAAGTAGTGAATTTTATCATTATAGATCAATAGAACTGAGATTCGGGCTTAAATTGGAAAGTACGAGATTATGGACTAAAATGGAGTAACTAGCCGAAATTGCATTCGAGGTAAGTCCATGTGATTAAATAAGTATGATATCCATGTTATTGTTATTATACTTGAAATCTACCTTGCTATGATTGTATTGAATTTTATGTTGATGATATTGTATATGAGAAAGTGATGCTAAATGTTAATAACATTTATGTGATGATTGAATGCATTGGAAATTTGATGGAATATGATATTCCATTGAAACGAGTAAGTTGGGTGTAAATAATGCAACTACATGGTTATTATGTGTGATTGAATTGATATAGCATAAATTGTTTGATTGTGAATATGAGTAAGCATGATGGGACTTAACGTGATAAACTCTCGGTTGAACCTTAGGAATAGATGGGATATTCATGCCATAACATTTGGGTGATATGTGTGCTAGTGTAAGACATGTCTGGGACATGTATCGACATTGAGACGAGAGCTAGTGTAAGACATGTCTGGGACATGCATCGGCCTCGAGATATGCAAGCTAGTGTAAGACCTGTCTGGGACATGGCATCAGCTTGACATATGTTAGTGTAAGACCAGTCTGGGACATGGCATCTACTTTGATGTGAGCCAGTGTAAGACCATGTTTGGAACATGACATCGGCATCGTACCCTATGTTTGAGGCTTAGTGATTATCCTGTGGTATTCCAATTGGTTCAACGGGAAATTTACGGTTTAAGTCGAAATGATAGAGCTTTGGCTATGTTGTGAGTGGTACAGGTAGTTACATGAGATTGATGAGATGTGAATTTAATTCATGTTGTATGATTAGTAAGGAATGAATATGAGCATGTTGATTACCACAGGTATATATGCCAAGCGCATGAGAAATGATTTCGGTTTATGATGCACATTTGGTGAAGATGTAAATAGGTAATTCATGCCTATGAGAATGATTTTGTGATGACCTTGTTATTATAGGTCTATACTTATGATGTATGAATATGTATCTTTACTAATGTGGTGAAAATGAATTAATATGGTGTGATAAACTTAGTATCATAAATTTACACTAAAACAGTTTTGGATAGCAACCATAGTCCAACTTTGAAAATCCACCAAAAATTGTGGAAATTGAGTTAGAGGCTAAATAAAATATTAAATTAAATCTTAATTAGTTTAGTTTAAAAGAAACATTGTAAGCAAATGAGTCTCATATTATGAAATATTTAAATTGTTGTGAGACCGAGTCAGAATGATTTTGAAATCCCCTGTCTCGATTTGGGAAAATCATTATAAATTGTAAAAAACTAATTATGGGGTATAATTGATATGCTTAGAATTCTTAATGAGTCTATTTTAAATAGAAATAGATGAGAACATCATCCGAGTTCTGTATATTGAGATAATTAATTTTTAGTGAAGATGGGTCGGAACTGTCAGACAACGAAAAAGGAGTAAATTTAAGGAATAAACTGTACTAATTGGCCTGACCAAAAATTATGAAAATTTTATGGTATAGAGATATGTCAGTCTAGTTTCAAGGAAAATTAGAAGAAATTAATTTGGAGTTCTGTAGCTCTAGATATAAATAATTTAACAACTGTGACTTCAGAAAATAGCTTGACATGAACATAAATAAAAGTGTAAATATGGTTGTATTACCTTGAGAAGCAAGTTGGTAAATTGCTTATTATTTTCATACGGTCTTACTAAGCTATAAAGTGCTTATTATTTTCATGCGGTCTTACTAAGTTATAAAGCTTACTCCCTTCCTTTCCTTTTCTTTAGTGTTGATAGGCTAGCTCGAGGTCAGAGATCGTCGGAGGCAGTATCACACTATCAAGCCATCGCCTTTGAAGTAGTGACCCATATTTGTTAAACATTTTCGTGTGAGTGGCATGTATAGGGACTTAGTTTTTATGTTAGCCATTATTATGATTAGCCAAAGGTATTGGCTTACATTGAGTTACTTATTTATGGCCATGAGGTGTGGCTCATAGTGGTTATGGTTTTTAAACCTATCTATCTATGCCATGTTCTAATGCTGGTGATGTGATTATGCTTGTTGGCTATATTTGGTTGGCATTATGAATTATGCGCATGATGAATGTTTTATGACCAATCTAAACGGTCATGGCCATGAATTAAATGTGTCTTAATATGGGATGCTAAATCATTGAAATGATGTCATGATATGTGTCCTAGGTGTGTATATAGCTGTGAAAGATTAATGGTAACATAAAAGGGCTTGGTAAATAGCCTAAGTGTTAGCCACACGGGCAGAAACACTGACATGTGTCTCAGTTGTATGGAGGACACGGCCTAGTACATGGGCCTGTGGCCTAGCCGTGTGGTTCAATTTGTTTTGCTGACGTCATAAACAGAGAGTTACCCGGCCTGAGGACATAGGCGTGTTGAAGACACACGGGGGTGTCCCTGTGTCCACACGGGCGTGTGACCATGTTTCATGAAAACTTTCTTAAGTTTTTCCAAAACTTTTCAAAGTTCTCGGTTTAGTCCCAAACCACCTTTAATGCATGTTTTGAGCGTCGGTAGCTCACGTAAGGAACATTATGCATGTGGTGGAATGTTTTTAATTTCAATGAAATTTTATGGCCCGATTTTATGAAATGGTGTACGTTTAAGTCTGGTAACGCCTCGAACCCTATCCCGGTATCAAATACCGATAAGGGGTGTTACTTTTTATGGTATCAGAGCTATGGTTTAGTCGGTTCTCAGACTAACCTAGCACATGTAAGAGTCTAGCTATACATGCCTCAAGTTTGTGATAGTGTGATGTCTCCTAATGCGAATGAGAACTATCTTGTGTGGGCAAGGTACTCTCCAACCGAGCTACACTCAATCACGTAGATAATAATACTAGAGTATTCAATAAAGTGTAGTTATGAAGAGTTGAAACTCGAAAAGGTACGGACAAGAATTCGTGAAATGTATATGTACATATTTGTGATATGAGAAACAAGAAATAGAATGTGTACATGGTATAATGAGCTTATCTATGACTGATTGATAATCCCATGGTATACATGATTCATTTTTTCGAGTGAATGCATGTGTTTAGATAACTTATCAAAAATATAGATGGAATGAATGTTCATGTATACTTATTTTAATGAAAACGGTTGGCAAATTCACATAGTCTGAGTATAAGTGTTAAATTGCTTGGATTAATTTACATGTTTGTAATGATATGCATACGATGATGTGCAAGATGAAATTATAGATTGGAGTATACTTATCCATGTTTGTGGGCTCTCGTATCATGTTATGTACATGACTGGTTTGATTAAATGAGTGGGATAAGTAAAGTTACTTAGAATTCATAGAGTGCATGCATGAGTATACTTGTCTAAATGAGATAATTGGAAAGTTGGCGTAAAATGAATATGAATGTCGATCTGTCCGAAATGAATGATATGATTTTGATGATGTTGTTATGATGATGAAAGTTGTGTTACATGTGTATGTATATGAGAGTCGAGTCAGAGGTCCTACGACCTCACCTCCCTTACCAGAGTAGTGTATTGTAATGGAATTTTATGAGATTTGCGCTGAATAAACTCATAAGTATGAAACCAAAGAGTTCAGTGGAGAAATATCTATAAACACTATTAGAGATTGAAAATGAGTTGATAAGTAAGCCAGAGCTAGAAAAGTATTAGGTTGACATAAAGATTATGTGAATTACGCACTGTCACAGCTAGAGAAGAAATGTACTTTGGTAAATCGAATTACTCAAATACGAGGTTGAGAAAGTGTAGTAATATGGGATTTGTGATGATAAAAATAATTAGAGGAATAATATTTGAAACATGAGATGTTTTAGTATGGAAATCATAGTGAGTAGATGATGACTATCTCTCTTGATATATTTTAAGAGATCATTGTTCTCGGAAGTATTTATAGTGGCTATCTATCTTCTAATGAAATTCCTGTTATATAAAAATGTTATCTGATCTTAATGTCAGAGAAGGCATTGTCGGTCTGACTGGTTTATAATCTTTTGCTCTACTTCTCTCTAGTATTATGTTATATTCAGTCTGATGGGAACTTATGAGGAAATGCACATGATGCTATGATTCTGTTTCTTTAAATTGTCGTATTTGATTCCAATGGGATTAAATGATAATTTCTTTTAGAATTTTTCCCTCCGAGGAATTATCGAGGTCTTTCATATTTTCTTAAGAGGTTGTTTTGAGTCTTCCGATATAGTACCGTATATTGGGATTTCTCTATCCTGGATTTCTTACTTGGTTTTCTTGTTATCTTTGTTCCATAATCTGTCAATCATGACTCATGTGCAAAGTGTGTTTTTTAGCTTGCGGTAATCATGTCAAGTGTACTATGCTCCTGATTTGATCATGGTAATGCGGTGATTTTAGTATTTGGATTTCTCTAATTTACATATAAGGATTTGACATCGGCAAAGGCCTAAGTGGTGAAATTTTGAATTTCAATTAGTATGATAAATCTTTTTCTTTCTCAAGTAAGTTAATCAAAACTAATGTCTTTAGTTGAGATATAATGGTTATTTGAGCTAATGCAAGTGAAATGGTCTTTGAATAGCATGATGAGTGAATTCTGAATGAGTGTATGATAAAATTTTCGTCTTATGAAAGTCGAATGGCTTAATCTATTATTAGAAAAACTTGGACAAATTAGAATATTAATAACCAAAGCATTTGAACTGGTCTAGTCTGCACTTGGGCAGAGACTTATTGATTTTCAGTGATAGTTGTTGTATGATCTTTGAGAAGATCAGAATGCAAAGACAAACACTTGGGTAGAAAATCCATAAATTGTACAGAGATTTCTCAAGAAAACTTACAGGAGTAATGTATTAGTGATCGAGTTTGGAACTCGACATTGTTGAACCTTGTGTATGAATACTAGAAATGTTGAAAGGTTTAAAGATGTATATCAAGTGTCATCAGAATTATCTTCGCCCATGTTAGCAATAAAATGGAAATAAGAAGAAGTTATTATGGATTTCATGTCTGATTTATTACTGTCTCTGAAAGGGAAAAATGTTATGTGACTTATTGTTAAATGTTTGACGAGATATGTAAATCATGCCGGTATATACTAAATTTTTGCTCATCAAATTCATGGAATTTTGTGTCCTTATGATTATTGGATTTTTTGAATTCTAGTCTCCACTAATCGGATTGAGATCCGTGTTTTATATCATGATTTCTTGAGAAAGCTAAAGGTGGCTTTCAAATTTAGAAGCAATTGAGATTTGAATTGGTAAACAATTGGACTGTGTGAAATTATAAAGACCATAAGAACTGACTAGTTTCACTTTTCAAATTCGAAAAGATTCAAGTAATAGTGTATATGTAGCATGATGGTATGGATCAGACTTTTGAGTGCATGAACTCTCTGATAGAGGTTAAGATTTGGTGAAAGCGTCATATAACGAAGAATCGCTCATGATTCGAATATGAGAAAATAAATAGATAAATATTAGAGGCACAGCTGAGTGAAAGTTCTTTAGCGATGAGTATGGAAAAGAGAAGTTTATGTAAATACCAAAATCTCTTTTTTGGTAAGATTTTCGGGGACGAAAATCCCTAAAGGGGGAAGAATTGTAACAGCCCGATTTTGGGCTTAGTCGGAACAGTGGTTTCAAAAACACTATTCTGAGGCCAGAGAAATTATTTGTAATATTATTTTATGTGTCATAGCATGATTATATAGGTACATGAAAATTTTGGTGAGTTAATTTTAGCGATTGTGAACTTAATTGAGAAAAAGGACTAAATCTCATAAAGGGCTTTTTTTTTTTGCAAGCTAAATGTGTTAAATAGCTAGGGAACCATAATTGGAGGTCTTTAAAGTGCAAATAGACCCTTAAATATAGGCTGACTGGCCATAGAGACAAAGATAAGACAATTTTCAAAGATAGGTGGAATTTGGTGGCTTATTTGACTAAAAAGAAAATAAAATAAAGAGGGATATCATCTTCTTCTCACCTCTTTCTCCACCGAAAATACCAGCAAATAGGGGGTTTTTTAAGCTTTAAAATTTCAACTAGGTTATCCTCTTGCAAGTAAGTAATTTTCATAACTTTTCTTAAGGATTTTTGTACTTTTGGGACCTTTGTAGCATGAGCTAGCTAATGGGGGGATTATTTTACAAAATGGTTCAAAGTCTAGGGTTTTTCCATGTGAATATTTATGTTGTTTGCTGAATTTTTATGGAAGAAAATAAGTCATGGTTGTGTAATAAACAACTTTTGTGAAAGGATTTTCAAGAAAAACACCTAAATGGACCATTTTGTAAAGATGGCAAAATGAGTGATAAGTATGAGTAATAATGAGAATTGCGGGCTGCTCCTAGTATAAAAAGAATTCAACTAGGCTTGGGTGGTGAGAAAATTTGATAAAAATCGATTTATGAGCCTAGGGGTAAAATAGTAATTTTATGAAAGTCTAGGGGCAAAATGGTCAGTTTGCCAAAGTATAAATTATGAAATGTATTAGTTAATATGAGGATTAAAGTAGTGATTTATCATTATAGATCAATAGAAGCGAGATTTGAGCTTAAATTGGAAAGTACGTGGTTATGGACTAAAATGGAATAATTAGCCGAAATTGCATTCGAGGTAAGTCTGTGTGATTAAATAAGTATGATATCCATGTTATTGTTATTATACTTGAAATCTACCTTGCTATGATTGTATTGAATTTTATGTTGATGATATTGTATATAAGAAAGTGATGCTAAATGTTAATAACATTTATGTGATGGTTGAATGCATTGGAAATTTGATGGACTATGATATTCAATTGAAACGAGTAAGTTGAGTGTAAATAATGCAACTACATGGTTAATATGTGTGATTGAATTGGTATAGCATAAATTGTTTGATGTGAATATGAGTAAGCATAATGAGACTTAACGTGATAAACTCCCGGTTGAACCTTAGGAATTGATGGGATATTCATGCTATAACATTTGGGTGATATGTGTGCTAGTGTAAGACATGTCTGGGACATGCATCGGCCACATTATGAGAGCCAGCGTAAGACATGTTTAGGACAAGCATCGGCATTAAGACAAAAGCTAGTGTACGACATGTCTGGGACATGCATGGGCCTCGAGATATGCAAGCTAGTGTAAGACCAGTCTGGGACATGGCATCGGCTTGACATGTGTCAGTGTAAGACCTGTCTGGGACATGGCATCGACATCGATAGATGAGAGCCAGTGACAGACCTGTCTAGGACATGGCATCGGCCTCAATATATGAAAGTCAATGTAAGACTTTGTCTGGGACGTGGCATCGACTTTGATGTAAGCCAGTGTAAGACCATGTTTGGAACATGGCATCGGCATCGTACCCTATATTTGAGGCTTAGTGATTATCCTGTGGTATACAAACTAGTTCAACGGGAAATTTACGGTTTAAGTTGAAATGATAGAGCTTTGGCTATGTTGTGAGTGGTACAGGTAGTTACATGAGATTGATAAGATGTGAATTCAATTCATGTTGTGTGATTAGTAAGGAATGAATATGAGCATGTTGACTAACACAGGTATGTATGCCAAGAACATGAGAAATAATTTATATTTATGATGCACATTTGGTGAAGATGTAAATAGGTAATTCATGCCTATGAGAATGATTTTGTGATGATCTTGTAATTATAGGTCTATACTTATGATGTATGAATATGTATCTTTACCAATGTGGTGAAAATGAATTAATATGGTGTGATAAACTTAGTATTATAAATTTACACTAAAACAGTTTTGGACAGCAGCCATAGTCCAACTTTGAAAATCCACCAAAGATTTTGGAAATTGAGTTAGAGGCTAAATAAAATATTAAATTAAATATTAATGAGTGTAGTTTCACATAGAAGAAACATTGTAAGCAAATGAGTTTCATATTATGAAATATTTAAATTGTTGTGAGACCGAGTCAGAATGATTTTGAAATCCCCTATCCCGATTTGGGAAAATCATTATAAATTGTAAAAAAAATAATTATGGGGTATAATTGATATTATTAGAATTCTTAATGAGTCTAATTTAAATAAAAATAGATGGAAACAACATTTGAGTCCCGTATTATGAGATAATTAATTTTTAGTGAAGAGGGGTCAGAACTATCGAACAGCAAAAAAGGGGTAACTTTAAGAAATAAACTGTACTAATTGGCCTAACCAAAAATTCTGAAAATTTTATGGTAAAAAGATATGTGAGTCTAGTTTCAAATAAAATTATAGGAAATTAATTTGGAAGTCTGTAGCTCCATATATAAATAATTTAACGACTATAACTCGAGAAAACAACTTGACCTGAACATAAATAAAAGTGTAAATATGGTTGTATTACCTTGAGAAGCAAGTTGATAAATTGCTTATTATTTTCATACGGTCTTACTAAGCTATAAAGCTTACCCCCTTCCTTTCCTTTTCTTTATGTTGACATGTTAGCTCGGGGCTGGAGATCGTCGGAGGCAGCATCACACTATTTAGCCATCGCCTTTGAAGTAGTGACCCATATTTGTTAAGCGTTTTCGTGTGAGTGGCATGTATAGGGACTTAGTTTTTATGTTAGCCATTATTATGATTAGCCAAAGGTATTAGATTACATTGAGTTACTTATATATGGCCATGAGGTGTGGCTCTTAGTGATTAAGGTTTTTAAACCTATCTATCTATGCCATGTTCTAATGCTTGTGATGTGATTATGCTTGTTAGCTATATATGGTTGGTATTATGAATTATGAGCATGATGAATGTTTTATGACCAATCTAAACGGTCATGGTCATGAATTAAATGTGTCTTAATATGGGATGCTAAATCATTGAAATGATGTCATGATATGTGTCCTAGGTGTGTATATAGATGTGAAAGATTAATGGTAACATAAAAGGGATTGGTAAATAGCCTAAGTGTTAGCCACACGGGCAGAGACATGGCCATGTGTCTCAGCCGTGTGAAGGACACGGACTAGCACACGGGCATGTGGCCTGGCCGTGTGGTTCAATTTGTTTTGCTGACGCCATAAATAGAGAGTTACTTGGCCTGAGGACATGGGCGTGTTGAAGACACACGGGCGTGTCCCTGTGTCCACACGGACGTGTGACAATGTTTCATGAAAATTTTCCTAAGTTTTCCTAAAACTTTCCAAAGTTCTCGATTTAGTCCCAACCCACCTTTAATGCATGTTTTGAGCCTCGGTAGCTCGCGTAAGGGATATTATGCATGTGATGGAATGTTTTTGATTTAAATGAAATTTTATGGCCTGGTTTTATGAAATGGTGTACATTTAAGTCCGATAATGCCTCGAACCCTATCCCCGCATCGGATACGGGTAAGGGATGTTACAAAAACAGAGTACGAGGCACTACCTACACATGCAAACATACATTTCCTAGTTATGAAATTTCACTCCAATTTAAAACTTTTCACAATACCTTAACTTTCCTACTATGGGCCTACGAGGCCTCGAACACACTTCGGAATTGATTCGGGACTAATCTATGCACTCCAGAAAACTTTGTAAAATTTCAAGCAGACCAGGGCACATGCCCGTGTTGAAGGGTGAAATGCCCGTGTGTCTTCTCAACATGGCCATGTTGAAGGCCCGTGTGGCTCACACGGCCTGAACATATCAGGACACGCCTGTGTCCCTAACCTGTGCGAATTTATTTCTCGATTCGAACTTACAGGGGTTTTCACATGGCATGGCACATGCCCGTGTCCATGATTCGTGTTCCCCACACGGTTATGACACGCCCGTGTCTCAACCCGTGTACAAAAACCTTGACATTCTATTTTTGATGTCAGCAGCCCTTTAAGGGCGGTCCTAGTACACACCCGTGTACTAGGTTGTGTCCTCCACACGGTTGAGACACACGGTCGTGTCTCCGTACGTGTGGTTGCTACTAGGCCTTCTATTTTACCAACTTTAGGTGGAAGGGACACACGGCCTTACCACACGCCCATGGGGCATGCAGTGTGTCACACACGGTCTAGACAAACGCCCGTGTGTCTGCCTGTGTGGACAAAAACAAGGATATCTTCCAAGCCTTTTTGCCACCCTTACTTGCACCAACCTACATAACATCAAACATAACCAATCCAAGCACAGACACACATAACCAAAACAGCCACAACCATGAGAAATTTTATCAAATGCATTTAATAATAATCAATATTAGCCAACATTAATGGCCTATACAAAATGAATATCACATCCATATGAGCCAACACTTGTGGCTAAACTAACATGACACTAAACAAAAGATCAAGTCCCTATACATGCCACACTCAAAACATTTAAACTAGCTATACCAAAAGCTTCATGTGATAGTGTGATGATGCCTCCGACGTCCCTTGATTTTTTATGCTAGCTTGGTGGCACTATATAAAATGGAAAAGAGAGGGAGTAAGCATAAAGCTTAGTAAGTTGCATATAAATAAGTAACAACATCAACCATGCATATTTAAACATATAGCATATTATAAATCAACACAACATTCTTGAGTGAACAAAGGTAAATATCACTACATGCTTATATATCACAAGTATAAGCCAAAGATTACAAAATTGTCCCAAAATCATTTTCATAGCTAGAACTTACTCATGTCATTCTTACCATTAAGGTATCCTAACTAGACTCATATCTCTTGAGTTTTGAATAAGAACCTTTACCCCTCACAACATGATTATATCATTCCATATCTTTATCAAAAAGCTTTAATATAACCCGTGAAACCATTTGGAATACTAAAAGATATCTGATATGCCTCACACGAGAGGGTAAATTGCCGATGCCATGTCCCAAACATGGTCTTACACTAGCTCTCGTCTCAATGCCGATGCCATGTCCCATACATGGTCTTACACTGGCTCTCATAATGTGGCCGATGCCATGTCCTAGACATGGTCTTACACTAGCGCACATATCACCTAAATGTCATGGCATGGATATCCAATTTATTCCTAGGTTCAACCGAGAATTTACCACATTAATTTCATGATGCATTATTCATAAGCATATTCAACCATATTATGCAAAATCAATTATTCAACACATAATAACGATAAAGTTGCCTTACTTACGTACAACTTACCTCGGTATACAAAAAGTGGACGACTAGTTGGATTTAATCTATTAGCTTGGCCTTCCCCCGGTCTAGGTCCAAATTTCATATTTCTTTATCTAAGATGATAAAAATTTACTAATTTAATCATCATATTAATCAATGCATTTCATAATTCATATTTTGGCAAAATGACCATTTTTCCCCTAGACTTTTACAAAATTATGATTTTACCCCTAGCCTCGTAAATCGATTTTCATCAAATTTCCACATTAACCAAGCCTAGCCGAAACTACTTTAAGCCTATAGCATATCACAATTTCACTTATTTCACACATTTGCAACCTGTTTTATAAACTTCACAAAATGCTCCTCTCAGGTGTTTTCATGAAAACCACTTCACAAAAGTTGTTTATTTAACAACCATGATTCATTTTCTTCTATAAAATTTTAGCAACCAATATGATTACTCTCATGGCTAAACCCTAGACTCTCAACCATTTTGTAAAATAGTCCCTCCATTAGCTAAATTAAGCTACAAGGGTCCTAAAAGTACAAAAATTATCAAGAAAAGTCATCAAAATCACTTACTTATGATAGAACCTAATGCCTGAAAGTTTCAAGCTTCAAAAACCCCTTTCTTGTTGATAATTTCAGTAGAGAAGATGAATGATAAAAGATGAAGTTCTTTTTGTTTTATTTTATCTTATTTCTAGTCAAAATAAGCTACCAACTCCACCGAATTTTTATTTTTTCATTCATCTTTGTCCCTATGGCCGGCCACCCTTATTGAAATGGGTCTATTTGCCCTTTAAAGACCCCTAATTTCTCTAGTTATTTAACACCATTTTCTAGAAAAACAAAACTTTTGCCCTTTATGTGATTTAGTCCTTTTTCGCAATTAAGCATGCAATCGCAAAAATTATTTCACCAAAATTTTCATGCACTCATATAATCATTCTATAACACATAAAATAAAATAAAAAAATTCTTTAACCTTGGGTTAGTGGTTCTGTAACCACTGTTTCGACTAGGCCCAAAATCGAGTTGTTACAGAATCAGTTGGAAAGATGGTCGAGAACGACAGATGAAGTTGATAGGGAAATTTAAGGAATTGGCGGACAAGTCTGGTAGGGCGACATAATTTTAATCCATCAAACTTAATTATTCTGTAAATTTTGTATATTATTTTGTTTTTAATTTGTTAGAATTAGGAATTAGACTCAATATTTGATGTTACAATTATAAGAAAACTGGTTTTCGACAGTAACAGAGGAGCTAGATGTTAGTTGAGTGCAAGTACGGATGACCGAAAGCCTTTGACAAGTCCCGGAGAGGCTTAATTGAAGTCATGTCATCGCATAGAAATCCCATTGTGCGACACAACCATCTCAACATTGGAAATTTGAATATTCATTTTCGAGTCGCACCATAGACACCTTATGATGTGACACATACACACCCCTTGAAGCAAACATAAGGCAAAAATACACCTTGAAGCAAACATAAGACAAAAGACACCCTATGCCCCCTCTATGGCGCAACATGCAAGTTATTTTTTTATAACTTTCCATTATTGGTTCGACGCGATCTCCAGAGATATTCACTAAGTTTGCATGGCAAGTAAAGCCCTAAATGACCTTTATATATTGCCCTTACTGATAGCTACACCCTCCAAGCCATCATTACCAACCAAATCACTTTTCGCAACCATTTTCTTTGAGATTCCATGAATTCATTGCCTTTTCCCTGTTCCATAAGCTTCAAAACCATGCATAACAACCTTTCTGATAGCAAATCCGTAGTTGATAATCATGTCCACATCCGAGAAATGGAGCTAGAAAATAACCTTCGGGCGGTTCAATGAAAATCCTATAACACTCCCACTCGTATTCAACATCGAAATAGGGTTACGGAGCATTACCGAACTTATAAAACATTTAAACATTCAATTCACATATAATTTCACATTTCATGAAAAAATTATTCAAACTCAAGCACAATGTCCCTATAACGAGCTTACGAGGCCCTAAACATGCTTTAGGAGTGGTTCGGGACTAAATCGATAACTTAGGAAACTTTCATGAAACCTTGAAAATTTTTCTCAAAACAGGGGACACATGCCCATGTGGCCCGACCGTGTCTCTCACACGGCCACAGGCATGCCCATGTTACAAGCTGTGTGGACATTCGAAATGGGAGTACATGGCCATGTTCCAGCCCATGTCTGACCCCGTGTAACTCTTTGACTTGGGTCACACGGACAACACACAAGCCCGTGTGCCCTAAAAATGGCCATACATGCCCATGAATTAGGCCGTGTGCTAGACCGTGCCAAACCTGTAGGGTATACTGACTTATGCCACACGGCCAAGTCACACACCCGTGTGTGAAGCTGTGTGGAGCATACTCACTTGATTTTAATTTCAACACTAGGGGACACACGATCGTGTAACATGACCATTTGTCACACACGGCTGAGACACACGCCCGTGTCTCTGCCCGTGTGGACAAAAATAGGCTATTTACCAAGCCATTTTACCACCCCCAAATTGGCATACACCTACATCAAACCAGTTGATACCAATACAAGGCATAAATAAGCATTCAATCAACTTCAACCAAGCATCATTTATTCCATTACAATACCAAAAAATACAAGATTCAACATATCACAATATACAATTCAAATACATACCAAACTTTACCCTTTTCATTCATCACTTCAAAAATGCTTCAAATTACCTAAACTCATAAACATACTAATTACCAATTCACCAACCATTTGATATTCACCATATCTATTTTCAACAAACATCAAATACCATCATAGCTAGCATTTATAAGGCAATTACTAAACTTAGAAAAAGGCCATTTGAAAACTTATATACATCATCAAATTCACCATTATAAGCCAACTTATATGGCTATATATATTTAAACCAAACCTAATATTTACAAACCAACAGAAATGGCCAAAATACATATACCAAAAAGACCAAGTCCCTATATATGCCATATACTTTAAATACAAAAGTTCATAGGTACCAAGTGATAAGTGGATAGTGTGAAGCAATCTCCAACGATCCCCGAATCCAAGCTAGCTTGATAACACTATAAAGCACGGGAAAATAAAGAAAGTAAGCTATAAAACTTAGTAAGCTCGTATACAATAAACTTAATTTAATCTCAAGATTATAATACAAAATTTTTGTAATAACCGACTTTCAATAATGTCGGGAATAGTAGTTCGAGACCATTAAATTCAAAAAAATAAGCTATTAATTTATTTATTTAATAATTATCAGCCAAATGTGATTTTTGAGAGATTTTTAAATTAGTAATTTGTGTTTTATAAAGATTTATTAAGTCAAGGAATTGAAGAAAATAATTATCAAAATCTCAAATTTATAAATTGAGCCGTAAATATTTTTATAAACATTTATGGAGTATCAATAAGGTAGTATTAAAATTTCGTCAGAAAATTTTAACGTTTGGGTGGTTAATTAAATAAAAAGGACTAAACTGAAAAAGATGTAAAAGTTGCTAAAAGGATTAAATAACTCAATTGTCAAATGAGGAAGGACCTAAAGTGCAAATAAGCCCAAAGGAGATATTTTGGGCAGCAATAGCTGAGAAAAATCAGGAAAAGGGTGAAATAAGGGTAAAATTGGAAAATTACCAAAATAAACTAAATAAAAATGGGACCAAATTGGAATATCTAGAATTCTCTTCATTTTTCTTTATTTTCATCAGCTGAAAAATAGACATGGAAGAGGATTCAAGCTGATTTTCATTCTCTAGCTACATGTAAGTTTAATTCTTGCTTTCTCCTTGAAATTTCTATGTTTTTAGACTTTTACAATTGGGTCCAACTTACTATTTCATTAGTTTTTGATGTCATAGTTAATTTTTAAAGATATTATGGATGAGTTATGGAAGAATGTGATGAATAAACATAGAATTGAAGCTTTAATTTTGATATATGATAATTTTATCAAGTAAAATTGATGGAAATTGATTTTAGAACCTAATTGTGAAAAGGTTTGGAATTAAATTCTAGTAGTGAAATTATAATTTCCAAAATTTGTAAAGTAGCATAAAGTGATAGAATAAATTTTTAATTGAGAAAAATCAGCTCAATTGAGATGCTAATTGAGTAGGGACGAAATTGTTATTTATTAAAAGCTTAGGGGAAAAATGGTAATAAACAGCTTGCACTAAAACAATATTGGACAGCAGCAGTGGACTAACTTTAAAAAATCACCATAAATTTTATAAATGAAATTAGAAGATGAAAAAAATATGAAATTAAATCTTATTGAGTATAGTTTCTCATAGATGAAATGTTGTAAGCGATGGATTTGTAAATCATGAGATATAATGAATTTTGTGAGACAAGGTCAGAATGAATTCGGGTTCCCCTGTTCTGACTTTGGAAAATCATAAAAAAATGGATAAAAATAATTAGGGAATTAAACTTATATGCTTAGAATTGTGAATGAGTCTATTTTTAATAGAAATAAATGAGAACATCATTTGAATTCTGTACAAGGAGATAATTAATTTTTAGTGAAGAAGGGTTGGAACTGTCAGACAGCAGAACAGGGGTGACTTTAATGAATAAACTGTACTAATTGGCTAAACCAAAAATTCTGAAAATTTTATGGTAAGAATATGTGTGAGTCTAGTTTCAGGAAAAATTAACGAATCTTAATTTGGAGTTTTTTTATCTCAAGATATAAATAATTTAGTGACTATGACTCAAATGGACAGCTTTGAATATACATATAAGTAAATAGTGAAATTATTGATAGTGTTACTTATAAGCATATTATATAAGTTTAAGGATGTGGAATGGAGAGGAGGAGGAGGAAAATATGTATGAATATTCATCTAGCATGGCTAATTTGCATGTTTTAGGCTCAGGGACTAAATTGAATAAAAGTAAAATTTTATGGGTAATTTTATAAAAATGTCAGAAATGACCAAATTGCATGAAATGAATTATTTTATTATTTAAATTATGAAATTGAATGAAACTATGAATTTAGTTCAAGATCGGAGGAAAACATGTTTTTAGGGATTAAATTGAAAAGTGTTGAAATTATGGAAAATTTTGATATTTTATAGAATTCATGGGCTGTTATTAATATGCATGAGAATAATAGCTGGAAATAAGGATTAAAATTGCAAGAATTTTATTTTGCTGACCTTAAGGATGAAATCGTCATTAAATAAAAGTTTAGCGGCAAAATGGTAATTTTGCCTAGAGCATTAATTAAATACATTAGAATATGAAATGAATGAAAATGATGATCAAATTTATTTATAAAGATCCGGACGACTCAAATAAGAGACTTGATCGTGGAAAAGAAAAGATATCGGATTAATGAAATTATAAACACAAACAAACAATGAGGTAAGTTTGTGTAACTTGAATTATATTCATAAATGCTTGAAATGTATGTTTTTTTATATGAATATGATTTGAATGTTCATTATATGAAAATTTATGAAATACTGACATATTTGATAAAAAGGGGAAGAAATCCTGGTTGAATGAAAGGAAAATTTAATGGATCTTTGAAAAGGAATTGACGGTAAAAAGGATCTAGCCCGGACGGGTGATCCTAACTTGATATAGCCCTCCCGAAGAATATGTGAAAAATGGATTTAGCCCGGACGAGCAATCCGAATTAGGGTCTGAATTTAGCCTGGATTGGTAATTCAGATCCAAGCTCATTAGAGTAATTATCGTTGCAGGGGATTTAGCATAGACTGGTAATCCCGACAATACTCTATGAGTTTATATTACAGGGGATTTAGCCTGGTGGTAATCCCCTTTGTAAGGATGAGGTTCGGGAGTGTGCTTTCTAAAATGAAATGTGTAAGACCATGGTTGAAAGACACCATGGCAACATGATATGAAATGTGTAAGACCATGGTTGAAAGACACCATGGCAACATGATATGAAATGTGTAAGACCATGGTTGAAAGACACCATGGCAGCATGATATGAAATGTGTAAGACCATGGTTGAAAGATACCATGACAATGTGACATGAAAAGAATAAGACCATGGTTGAAAGATACCATGGCAACATGACGGGAATGAATAAGACCATGGTTGAAAGATACCATGGCAATGTAACATGAAATGAACAAGACCATGGTTGAAAGATACCATGGCAACCTGGCAGAAAATGAGTAAGACCATAGTTGAAAGACACTATGGCATCATGTCGAAGATAAATAAGATCATAGATGGGAGATGCTATGACATCAGTTGAACAATTGATATTCAGGTAATATGTATCAGATGAAGAATGATTATAGGAAATGGTTCTGTGAAATGTTTACAAGAATTGGTCATATGGAAATATATGTACAAAATAGTTGAATGAAATAATTAAAAAGATAGATAAATGAAATAAGTATAGGTACATGGGATTTAATTTATGTTAATTTTAATATGAACTATTACCAAAATAAATATACATAAGATATATGGAAATTATGGTGCATGAAATATTAATATAACGAAATGAATGATATATGCTTATAAAGAAACAGTAAGCAAATAATATGTCTCGTGACATGTACATATATGACTATCTTTGATATGTTGATATAAGGAAATTATATAAGTAAAGACAATTATTAAACTCAAGTGTGACATGTCGAGAAAATAAGTATATCAATGTTGAATTTATATGAAATATGTACTAGTATACTAACAATGTTGCTGTTTGATGCTTATACAAGTGCCAAGCTGTTGATTGAATGATAATATATTTATTTATTTATATGATGCATTGAATCGGTAAGTATTTAATTGAAATTCTTTTAGGTGATTCGTAAATTCTAGTAATGCTTCGAAACCCTGTTTCGACGACGGATACGGGTTTGGAGTGTTACAATTTTAAATATATAAAAATTTAGCATATATTAGCTAACAAACCTTACATATACACAATTATGATATTAATCATATTCTTCACAAGTTTTGTAACAGCTCGATTTTGGGCCTAGTCGGAACAGTGGTTTCGAAACCACTATTCTGAGGCCAGAGAAATTATTTTTAATATTATTTTATGTGTCATAGCATGATTATATAAGTACATGAAGATTTTGGTGAAATAGTTTAGCAATTTCATGTTTAATTTCGAAAAAGGACTAAATCGCGTAAAGGGCAAAAGTTTTGTTTTGCTAGCTAAAGGTGTCAAATAGCTATAGAACATTAAATTAGGGTCTTTATTGAGTAAATATACCATAAATATGTTAGTGGCTGATCAAGGAGACAAAAAAGGGTTGAAAAGTCAAAGTTGGTGTGCATTAGGTGGCTTATTTGGCATTAAAATAAAACAAAAAGAAAAAGGTGTCATCTTTTCATCTTTCTTCCTTCCTCCACCGAAAATACCAGAAAAATAAGGGTTTTGAAAGCTTGAAATTTTCAGCCACTCTTCACCCATGCAAGTAAGTGATTTTGATGGTCTTTCTTGATAATTTTTGTACTTTTGGGACCATTGTAGCATAATCTAGCTAATGAGGGGACTATTTTGCAAAATGGTTGGAAATCTAGGGTTTTTCCATGTGAATAATTATGTTTTTTGCTGAAATTTTATGGAAGAAAATGAGTCATGGTTGTGTAATAAACAACTTTTGTGAAAGGAGTTTGCATGAAAACACCTAAAAAGGGCTATTTTGTAATGTTTATAAAATAAGTTGTAAATGTGTGAAATAATTGAAATTTTGAGTTGCTATAGTTATAAAAAGAATTTGGCTAGGCTTGGTAAATGAGGAAATTTGATAAAAATCGATTTACAAGCCTAAGGGTAAAATCATAATTTTTGTAAAGTCTAAGGGCAAAACAGTCATTTTGCCAAATTATGAGTTATAAAATGTTTTAATTAATGTAATCATTAAATGAGTGAATTTCATCATGTTAGATCAAGAAAATCGAGATTTGAGCTTAAATCAGAAAGTACGAGGTTAAAGACTAAAATGGAGTAATTAGCCGAAATTGTATTCGAGGTAAGTCTGTGTGACTAAATAAGCATGTTGTCCATGTTATTGTCAATATAATCGAAATCTACCTTGCTTTGGTTATATTGAATTATATGTTAATGATATTGAGTATGATGAAAGTGACACCAAAAGTTAATAATATTCATGTGATGATAGAATACAATAGAAGTTTGATGGAATATGATATCCCATAGAAACAAGTAAGTTGTACGTAAATAATGCAACTTAGTCGTATTTATGCATCGAATATTTGATTATGTATATAATTCTTGAATGTATCTATGAGTAATATATGGTGAGATTTAATGCGGTAAAAACTCCCGGTTGAACCTTAGGAATAGATTGGATATCCTTGCCATGACATTTGGGTGATATGGATGTGTGCTAGTGTAAGACATGTCTGGGACATGCATCAGCCATATTATGAGAGCCAGTGTAAGACCATGTCTGGGACATGGCATCAGCATTAAGACGAGAGCTAGTGTAAGACATGTCTGGGACATGCATCGGCCTCGAAATATGCAAACCAGTGTAAGACATGTTTGGGTCATGCATCGGCTACGAGATGTGTCAGTATAGACCATGTTTGGGACATGGCATCGGTACTTAAGACGAGAGCTAGTGTAAGACATGTCTGGGACATGCATCGGCCTCAAGATATGCAAACCAATGTAAGACATGTTTGGGTCATGCATCGGCTACGAGATGTGTCAGTGTAAGACCATGTCTGGGACATGGCATCGGTACAGATATGTGAGAGCTAGTGTAAGACCATGTCTGAGACATGGCATCGGCCTTGATTTTGATACTCAGTGTAAGACCATGTTTGGGACATGGCATCGACTTGATGAACGAGCCAGTGTAAGACCATGTCTAGGACATGGCATCGGCATTATACCCTATGTCTGAGGCTTAGTGAATATCCGATAGCTCTCCGAATGGTTCAACGGTGAGAGTTACGGTTTAAGCTAAATGAGAAAGGTTATGACCATATTGTGAGTGGTACAGGTACTTACATGAAATTGATGAGATGTGAATTCAATTCATGTTATATGATTAGTGAGGAATGAATATGAGCATGTTGAGTAACATAGGTATGTATGCCAAGCTCATGAGAAATGATTTCAGTTTATGATGCACATTTGGTGAAGATGTAAATAGGTAATTCATGCCTATGAGAATTATTTTGTGATGACCTTGTGATTATAGGTCTATACCTATGATGTATGAATATGTAACCTTACCAGTTTGGTGAAAATGAATTAATATGGTGTGATAAACTTAGTATCGTTAATTTACACTAAAACAGTTTTGGATAGCTGCCATAGTCCGACTTTGAAAATCCACCAAAAATTGTGGAAATTGAGTTAGAGGCTAAATAAAATATTAAATTAAAACCTAATGAGTCTAGTTTCACATAGAAGAAACGGTGTAAGAAAAATTGTTTCATATTATGAAATATTTAAATTGTTGTGAGATAGAGTCAGAAAGACTTCAAAATCCCCTGTTCTGATTTGATAAAATCATTGAAAATTGTAAAAAAATATTTATGGGTTATAATTTATATTCTTAGAATTCTTAATGAGTCTATTTTCAAGAGAAATAGACAGGAACATCATCCAAGTCTCGTATTATGAGATAATTAATTTTTAGTAAAGAGGGGCAGAACTGTTAGACAGCAAAAAAGGGTAACTTTAAGGAATAAACTGTACTAATTGGATGAACCAAAAATTATGAAAATTTTATGGTAAGAGGATATGTGAGTTTAGTTTCAGGTAAAATTAACGGAACTTAATTTGGAGTACTATAGCTCCAGATATAAATAATTTAGTGACTATGACTTGAGAAAATAGCTTGATTGGAACATGAGTAAAAATGCAAATAGAGTTGTATTACCATGAGAAGCAAGCTGATAAATTGCTTATTATTTTCATACGGTCTTACTAAGCTATAAAGCTTACTCTCTTCCTTTCCTTTCTTTTAGTGTTTTTAGGTTAGCTCGGGGTTGGAGACCGTCGGAGGCAGCATCACACTATCAAGTTGCTACCTTTGGAATAATGAAGCATATATTAGAAATTTTAAATGAGTGGCATGTATAGGGATCTAGTTGATTGACATGTATTATTTTGCTTTGGCCAAATGTGTTGGCTTATATTGAGTTATATGTATATAGCCATGAGATGTGGCTCATGTTGATTATGGCTTGTAAGCCTAGCTATTCATGTCATGTCTAATGTTTTATAATTTGATTATGTTTGTTTGTCATGCATGGTTAGTAATATGACATGTGTGTTGGATGTATGCTCTATGACCAATTAAGGTGGTCATAACCATGTAGTAATTGCATGTTATAAACACAATGTGATAATGATTGAACAAGAGTGCTTGATGAATAAGTTGGTAACCATAGTATAATGGTAAAAGTGGTCATCAAAATGACAAGTCTTATGAATGTGAAATAAGGAGTCTAAACTTGGTATTGCATGAGTAGATGCATTACTTGTAAGAGGACATGTTAATGTTAAGGATATGTCTTAATAAAGAGTGTTTAATCACTAAAATGATGTCATGATTTGCGATTTTGATGTGCATAAGGTTGTAAGAGATTATGGGTAACATGAAGGCTTGGAAAATAGCCTAAGTGTTGGCCACACGGGCTGAGACACGGCCATGTGTCTCAACCCTGTGAGGGACACGGCCTGGAGACACGGGCGTGTGACCCGGCCGTGTGGTTTGATGTGCATGTTGACATCATAAACTGAGAGTTACACGGCCTGAGGACACGGGAGTGCCAAAGGCACATGGGCATGTCCCTGTGTTCACACAGGCGTGTGACTTTGTGTCATGGAAAAATTTTTCTAAATTTTCCCAAAATTTGCTAAGGTTCTCGATTTAGTCTGAATTCAATTCCAATGAATGTTTTGGGCTTCGTAGACCCAAATAAGGGACGACATGCATATGTTTGAAAGGTTTTGAATTAAAAGAGATTTTATGTCCCGGTTTTTGCATGAATGTGTATGTTTAAGTCAGGTAATGCCTCATACCCTATTCCGGCGTCGAACATGGGTAAGGGGTGTTACAAGTTTCTTCTAACCAAAACTTATACATGTTACGTACGTACCTATACCATCTCTTATCGTTCTCATACTCAATCACATCTTTCATTTACCCGTTGAACCATTCGGAATAGAAGTTGGATAATCAAGAGTCTCGCACACTAAGTACCTATAACACGGCCCGAAGCCAAATCAAGGTAGTTTATATCTAAAATACTGATATCATGGCCCAAATCAAAGTCAGCCGATATTCATGGCCCGAAGCCAAATCCATGTATCCTCTAATGACATGTCACTAGTATCCTAAACTATTCCTAAGGTTTAACTAGGATTTTGAATGTCGAATCATCGTCGAATCACTATCAATCATATCCATAGTCTCGTATTCACAGTTTATGCAATATCAAAACATATGAAATACATTTATATCAAAACTTATAATATACGAACTTACTTCAGATGTGAAAACGACGAAAAAGGTCGATTAGTCGATAACTTTAGTTTTCCCCTGATCTAGGTCCGAAATTCACTTTTCTTGATCTAAATATATTAAAAATTAACTTATTTAATAACTCTCTATTCAATTTAATCCAAAACACACATTTAAGCACATTTACGCTTTTACCCCTAAAATTTCGTAACTTTTACAATTTAGTTCCTAGGATTGTAAAACAAAATTTATTCAATTTCATCACAACCCAAGCCTAGCGGAATTACTATTATAACCTTATCAGCCCATACTTTTCATTTATTTCACATTTTAACCACTAAATTTCCACATTTCACAATTTAATCCTTAATTTGCATTTTCACTAAAAAACACTTAACAAAACTTGTATATCTCACAAAAGACATTCATAATCTATCATCAAACATCACAACAAAGGCTTATTCATCAATGGAAACATCTTAAATCTTTAATAGTTTTGCAAATTAGTCCCTAGGCTAGCTAGACCTATTTGCAACGATCTCAAAAACATAGAAATCATTAAAAATGGAGTAAAAAATACTCACATTCAAAGCTAGAAGTGTAGTTCGAATGTTGAAGCTATTCCATGGTGTTTTTAGGTTAAATTTTCGGCTAAGGAAGAAAAGCAAAGATGATAGCCTTTGTTTTATAATTTTTACTTACTTTAATTATTAAATTACTTAAATAACCTTTAATTAAAACCTTAAAATTCACTTAAACTATGTACAAAAATGTCCACTCAACTAAAAAATGGTCAAATTACCTCGTAAGGGCTTCCACTTTAAAATTCTATAGCTATTAGACACCTTTAGCTAATAGAAAATCACTTTTGCAATTTAAGCGATTTAGTCTTTTTTATTAAATTGACCACTCAAACAGTAAAATTTCTAAACAAAATTTTCACATAATCATTTTATCTTGCTGTAAACATTAAAAAATAATAAAATAAATATTTCAACTTCGAATTTGTGGTCCTAAAACCATTGTTCCCATTTGAACAAAAACGGACTGTTACAAATCTCCTCTCCAAGAACGAGGCTTTGAATCCATTAGCACATTGCAAAGAGAGACATGAGAGATGATTCAATTTCATCAATGGGTGAAGTTATGTACAATCTCGATTAATCTAGGGTACATACCGATTGTGTACAAATTCTACGCCGCATTAAAGGAGGCGGATACAAGTAGACCATGGATATACTATGGATGTGGATACTAGTATGAGGGAAGGAAATTTCTATTTCACCTTCTGAGATAGCGAGGTTTTACGACGTTCCATTATATCTCTGTGATTTGTACAATAAAATGACTTTATGTATTCCCAAGAGAAAATATGGACGGCATAATTAATCTCCTAACAGACAAAAAGGGTGAGTGGAAATGCCACTTAGGAACAAACTATCCCATATCGTTCTCTCAGACGAAGTTGACTTCGACAGCTCAAATGTGGTTGAAATTTATTAGCACTTGAATTTGCCTTGCTACAAACATGTCCAATGTCGATACGTTCTAGGAAATTTTGTTGTATGCGATTTTAACGAAGGAAAGAATTTGTGTGGGAACATGGATATATCAAAGCATGCTTTGTAACAGCCCGATTTTGGTCGTAGTCAGAACATTGGTTTTGGAGCCACTAATCCAAAGTTGGAGAAATTATTTTAATATTATTTTATGTGTTATAGCATGGTTATATGAATGTTTGAAATTTGTGGTGAACTAATTTTAGTGATTGCTTGCTTAATTTCGAAAAAGGACTAAATCGCATAAAGTGTGAAAGATTTGTTTTACTAGCTAAAAGTGTTAAATGGCTATGAAGCATTAAATTAGAGATCCTTAGTGAGTAAATAGACCACAAATTTATTAGTGGCTGGACATGGAGCCTTAATTCATGGAATGGTCAAATCTTAGGTGACTTAATTGGTAATAAAATATTAAATTAAAAGGCAAGCTATCATCTTTTTCATTTTTCTTTCTTCTTCACCGAAAATTTCAGCAATGAGGGGGGTTTTGAGAGCTCAAAATTTCAGCAAACTTCTATCCCTTGCAAGTAAGTGATTTTGATGGTCACTTTTGTTAATTTTTGTGTTTTTGGAACCCTTATAGCTTAATCTAGCTAATGAGGGGACTATTTTGCATAATGGTTGAAAGTATAGGGTTTTTACATGAGATTATTCATTTTTTTGCTGAATTTTTATAGAAGAAAATGAATCATGGTTGTTAAATAAACAACTTTTGTGAAGTGGTTTTCATGAAAACACCTAAAAGGGCCATTTTGTGAAGTTTATAAAATAGGTTGTAAATGTGTGAAATGATTGAAAATTGTTTCTATAAAAGTAATAAAGGTTCGGCTAGGCTTGTTAAAGGATGAAATTTGGTTAAAATCGTTTTACGAGCCAAGGGGCAAAATCATAATTATGTGAAAGTTTAGGGGTAAAATGGTAATTTTGCCCAGGTATGAATTATAGATTGTCTTGATTTATGTAGTGATTAAATAAATTTTTTTTGTCATTTTAGATCAAGAAATACGAAATCTGGACTTAGACCAGAGGAAGACCAAGCTAGTAGACTAATTCAATTTAGTCGTCCACCTTTTGTATACCGAGGTAAGTTGTACGTAAATAATACAACTTTATTGTTATTATGTATTGAATAATTAATATGGCATAAAGTGTTTGATTATTGTTGTGAATATGCATGATGAAAACTGATGTAGTAAAAACTCCCGTTTGAACCTTAGGAATAGATTGGATATCCATGCCATGACATTTGGGTGATAAGTGTGCTAGTGTAAGACCATGTCTGGGACATGGCATTAGCCACATTATGAGAGCCAGTGTAAGACCATGTCTGGGACATCGGCATTGAGACGAGAGCTAGTGTAAGACTATGTCTGGGACATGGCATAGGCCTCGACATGTGAGCCAGTGTAAGACCATGTCTGGGACATGGCATCGGCAATTTGCCCTCTTATGTGGGGCTTGTCAGATATCTTTTAGTATTCCAAATGCTTCCACGGGTTATATTAAGCTTATGATAAAGATATGAAAGGATATAATCATGTTGTGGATGGTACAGGTTCTTACTCGAAACTCATGAAATATGAGCTTAGTTATGATGCCTTAATGGTAAGGATGAAATTGAGTAAGTTCTATCTATGAGAATGATTTTGAGACAATCTTGAAATCTTTGGCTTATACTTGTGATGCGTAAATATGTAATAAATCTACCATTGATAAATCAAGAAATTTTTTCCGGTTTATAATATGCTATGTGTTTAAAGATGCATGGTTGATGTTGTTACTTATTTACATGCAACTTACTAAGCTTTATGCGTACTCCCTTTCCTTTCCATTTTCTTATAGCATCGCCAAGCTAACTTCGGGATCAAGTATAACATCCCGAAATAGGGCCTAGTCAGAATAGTGGTTTAGGGACCACAAATTTGACATTAAAATATTTATTTTAGGATTATTATGAGGTCTAGAATATGAGAATATACATGTGTTAAAGTTTAATGAACAAATTCTTTTAGTAAGGTGTCCAATTCGAAAATAAGGACCAAATTGAATAAATTTCAAAACATGGATTCTAGAAGAAATTTGTATGAAATTGCTTTAGATTATTAATTAGAATGTCTTAGAGAGAAATTTGCCCAATTTCTAAGTTTTTGGACAAAAATGGGCTTGTATGGATGAAATTTTAAAGAAAAGGCTTAAGGGCGTTTTGGTCATTTGGCATTTTAATGAAATAAAATGGGAAAAATAAGCCAAAAATCAGCTCATTTCCTTCTTGTTGTTGCCGAAACATTAGGGTTCTCCATAGCTAGGGTTTCCAAGCTTTTCAAGCTCAATAGTAAGTGCTCCCAAGCCCCGTTTTCAATGTTCTTTGTATTTTTGAAATCCCGGTAGCTTACTCTCTCTAGTTCTACCCTTATATCATGCTAGGGTTCATGTTTAGAAATTTACCCATGCATGAGTTACTTGTATTTTGATGATTTAGGGAAGAATATGAAAGTTGGATGGGTGTTAAACATCTTTTTCAATGTGATTTTCATGAAAAACCCCTAAAAGGACCTTTTTGCAAAAGGTGTAAAATGTGTGGTAGAAATTTGAAAATAATGGAAAATCTGGGCTACCATAAGAGGGAAAAACATTCGGCTAGGCTTGGGTAAGGTAGAAATTGTATGCATTTCATTATACGAGCCTTGGGACTAAATCACAAAAATGTGAAAGGTTAGAGGCAAAATGGTCATTTGGACCGGGGGTGAAATTTAGACTCAAAAAGTATAATGTGAGCTGTTAATAATTTACCTTTATTGTTATAGACCCCTAGGAACAAATTTCAGGGGTCGATCGAGGAAAATGAAAGATTTCGGAATAATCGAAACACGATACCGAGACAAATACTAGGTAAGTTCGGATAACTTAAAGTAAGCTCATAATATGCCTAATTGCATGATTTAAGAATGTATGATAATTACATTTGTTAATGGCATGAAAACACATGAAATGCATTCTTAACAGTGACATGTTGAAAAATGTCCCGATTGAGGTTGGAAAGGAAGTTCGATGGATGAACCATGTTGTATGTGATATTGAGATATTGCATGTGTTGGAGAAAGGATTTAGCCTAGACGGGTGATCCGTTAATTTCAAATATAAAAAAGATCTAGCCCGAACGGGTGTCCCTTGAATGATATGTGCATTAAGGATTTAGCCCGGACGAGAAATTCGATTAGGGTTTGAATTTAGCCTGGACTGGCAATTCAGATTCGAGCTCATTAAGGGTGTTTGTCATTATAAGGGATTTAGCCTAGACTGGTAATCCCGACATCACCTTATGAGTTTATATTATGGGGATTTAGCCTGGACTGGTAATCCCGCCATAAAATGTGAGGTTCGCGGGAGTGCATACCTGAAGTGATCATTCTTATGAATTGACGATTAATGGATAATCCATCAAGATTTCCTAAAAACTCAACGGGATTAATATGAGATCTATGTTTAAAAAGGAAATATTGGATGATGAGCTCATCTAAGACAAATTACATGATATATTATTATTGTAACTAATTTTTTGATTGAATGCATGTGATAGGGATATCATTTTCATGCTTGTTGACTCTATTGCTTAACATGGCTTTATGCTAATTAATCAATAAGTTTACTTTCCAGTTATTCGGGCTTACTAAGCATGTAAATGATTACTCCTCTCTTCTCCCTGTCTTACAGAACTCGAGGACTCGTAAAGATTGGAAGACGATTGGAGAGTCAACACACTTTCAACTAGTCTAGCTTTGGTATATTGACACTTTTATCTTGTTCAATGGCATGTATAGGACTTTTGAGTATTTTTTTATATGTGTCATTTGATTTTCCAAGATGAAGACATGTAAAGATATATATATCTTTTTGTATATGGCCATGGGAATTGGCTTATTTTGAAGTAGGCTATGACCTACAAATCTATGCATGTTTATGTTCATATGTGATGGCTTGATTTTAATTGGCAATGAGTTATAAGAATGAGCCAATCTTTAATGTGTCAAGGAGATATGGAAACCCTTAAATACAAGATGGGAATTAACCTAGCATGTATAAAACCGATGATATGAGGTTTTCATGCAATGAGGTTTATCATAGTCTTATATAAGTGTATAATTTGGTCTTATCATGTATTAAAGTAACCTATAAGTGTGATTGGTTGATAGAGGGTGACCAAAGGCTTGGAAAATGGCCTAACAAGGTCCACACGGGTGTGTGTCTAGGCCGTGTGTGACACACGGCTCGCCCCCAAGGGTGTGTGGTATGACCGTACGTCCCCTGCACTTAAATTTTTACGTCAGTATAGTGCACGGACTAGACACACAGGTGTGTGTCTTGGCCGTCTGCCCCTAAATGTATGCTACTGTCATAAATAGAGAGTTACACGGGCTGTGGGCATGGGCGTGTCCTAAGCCACACGGGCATGTGTGACCACACGACCTCACCCACACGGGCATGTGACTCATCAAGGCAAGAAAATTTATTAAGTTACCCAGAATCTATCGAATGTTTTCGGTATTGCCCCGAACCGTCCAACATATGCTTTAAGTCTCGAAGGCTTGTATATGGAACGATATGTATGTGTTTGAGAAGTTTTAAATTTGGGCAAAATTTGGTGAGCCGATTTTGTATGTAGTGAGAGTTTAAGTCCGGTAATGCCTCGAACCCAGTCTCGACGCAGGATACAGGTGAAGGGTGTTACATTTAGTGGTATCAGAGCTACGGTTTAGTCAGTTCTAGGACTACCATAGAGAGTATTGAGGTTCACTATACATGCCATTATGTGAACGTTGATAGTGTGATATCTCCTAACTGTTAAAATTGTTTATGGAATATAGTATATGTCTTCCAATCAAGCACTAGATGAGTCTGAGGGGGCCGAGAGCCATGCTCCAGCTTCCGTACAACGAGCTGTATCTAGTAGAAGTAGAAGGTTTATGTCTGAAGGCTGGGAAAAGGCCCGAGCCGCCTTCTTTAACATGATGGATGAATGGTTTGGGGATTATCTGAGGAATCAGCCCAACATACCACAACCTCCCCCACCCCTAACCAACCTGATGAGGATTTGCCACGAAGTAAGGCACCGGTAAGAATTGGTAAGGCTCTTGTAGATAAGCTTAGAAAGTATGGGGCTGAGGAATTCAGAGCTAAAATCGATGATGATGCTGAAATAGCCGAATTCTAGCTTGAGAATACTATATAGGTACTAGATGAATTATCGTGCACACCTGAGGAGTGCTTAAAGTGTGCCGTGTCTCTTCTAAAAGATACTGCATACCATTGGTGGAAGACCGTATCTTCGATGGTACCAAAGGAAAATATCACTTGGGAATTTTTCCAAGTAGAGTTTAGGAAGAAATACATCAGTCAAAGGTTCTCAGACTCAAAGCGAAAGGAGTTCTTGGAACTCAAACAAGGGAATAAGACTGTGGCAGAATATGAAAGGGAGTTAGTAAGGCTAAGTCAGTATGCAACTGAATGCGTTCAAACCGAGTCAGAAATGTGTAAATGCTTTGAGGAAGGTCTGAATGAGGAAATCAAGTTGTTAATTGGGATCCTTGAAATACAGGAGTTCACCGCATTAGTTGATCGGGCCAAGAAGGCCGAGGAGCTTAATAATGAAAGAAAGCAAGCGAAGAGAGAGGCTCGAGTTTCGAGCAAGAGATCCAACAGTAAGACGCTCCCATTTCCTACAAGGAAATCAATGAGCCAACATCAACGCTCCACTTCATCGGTAGAATATTCGGGTAAAGTGAGAGGCTCCAAACAACGTAATCAGAAGTCTTTCTCCCTGATGGTGACTAGTGTGGGGAGTGTAGATGACCAAAAGCTGAAGTGTAAGAGCTGCAACAAATTTCACTTCAGAGAGTGCCGAAAGAAGAGTGGTGCATGTTTCAGATGTGGTTCTCTCGACCACTTTCTCAGGGACTGCCCAGAGCGAATTGAAAAAGAATTGAAAGTAGCCCCGAAGTCGAGTGCTCCTACTGCACGAGGTAAACCTCCGAGGTATCCTGGAAGTGCTACTGGCAGTCGAGTTGCGGCCAAAGACACTGCAAAATTAGAGGCCCAAGCCCCAGCAAGAACGTATGCAATACGCGCTCGAGAGGAAGCCTCTGCTCCTGATGTTATCACAGGTAGTTTTTCTCTTTTCAATACGTGTGTTGTTGCTTTAATTGATCTGGGTTCGACGCATTCATACATTTGCATGAAATTGATGTCTAGTATGAATATACCCGTTGAACCTACGGAATTTATTATTAGAGTATCGAACCCATTAGGCAAATCAATCCTGGTTGATAAAGTCTGTAAGAATTGTCCTTTGACGATTCAGGGTCATTACTTTCCGGCTAACCTTATGTTGTTACCTTTTGATGAGTTTGATGTAGTACTTGGTATGGATTGGTTAGCCCTGCATGATGTAATTGTAAATTTTGGTAGCAAGTATATTAAATTGAAATGCCCAGATGGTAAGATTCTGCGAATTGATTCAAGAGAATTGGCTAGGCTGCCGGTTATAGTCACAGCGATGGTTGCTCAGAGATATATGGGAAAAGGGTACGAAGCCTACCTTGCTTTTGTATTGAATGCTAAGGAAACAGAGTTGAAGATTGAGTCTGTACCAATAATATGTGAATACCCAGATGTATTCTCGGAAGAATTACCCGGATTACCTTCTAAAAGAGAGATAGAGTTTGGTATTGAATTAATGCCAGGAACAGCTCCCATTTCTATTGCTCCGTACAGGATGGCGCCAACCGAGCTGAAGGAGTTAAAAGCACAGCTGCAAGAGCTGACGAATAAAGGTTTTGCAAGGCCAAGTTTTTCACCTTGGGGTGCCCCTGTATTGTTTGTAAAGAAAGATGGTTCGATGAGGCTATGTATAGATTATCACCAACTGAACAAGGTGACTATCAAGAATAAGTATCGTTTGCCAAGGATTGATGATTTGTTCGACTAGTTGAGAGGAGCCACTGTGTTTTCTAAGATAGATTTGAGGTCCGACTATTATCAGTTACGAGTTAAAGAATCGGATGTGCCTAAGATAGATTTCAGAACAAGGTACGGTCATTATGAATTTCTTATCATGCCGTTTGGATTAACAAACTCACCGGCATTATTCATGGATCTAATGAATAGGATCTTTCAGTCATACTTGGATAAGTTTGTCATTGTTTTCATTGACGACATCTTGATTTATTCCAAAGATGAGACAGAGCATGCGAAACATCTGAGAACTGTGTTGCAGACTTTACGGGAAAAGCAACTGTATGCTAAGTTTATCAATAGTGAGTTTTTGCTCCAAGAAGTTGGGTTTTTAGGTCATATTGTTTCAGGTGAAGGTATCCAAGTTGATCCAAGTAAGATTTTTGCTATTGTTGAATAGAAACCGTCTAAAAATGTAGTCGAGGTTAGAAGCTTTTTGGGCTTAGCCAGTTACTACCGAAGATTTGTAAAAGGATTCTCCATGATAGCGGCTCCAATGGCGAGGTTGCTACAGAAAGACGTTAAGTTTGAATGGACAGAAAAGTGTCAGCAGAGTTTTGAAAGGTTAAAGGCATTGCTGACTGAAGCTCTTTAGTATTACCTGTGCCGGGAAAAGAGTTTGTGGTCTACAGTGATGCATCCTTGAATGGACTGGGTTGTGTACTTATGCAAGATGGCAAGGTGATAGCTTACGCTTCATGGTAATTGAAGCCACACGAGAAGAACTATCTGACACATGACTTAGAGCTCGTCGCCATTGTTTTTGCCTTAAAAATCTGAAGGCATTATTTATATGGTGAGACCTATTATGTATTTACTGATTCCAAGAGTTTGAAGTATTTGATGACTAAAAAATAATTGAATCTGAGACAGCAAAGGTGGCTAGAATTAATTAAAGATTATGAGTTGATCATTGACTATCACCCAGGAAAGGCGACTGTGGCCGCCAACGCGTTAAGCAGAAAATCTTTGTTTGCACTGAGAGCCATGGACGCTCGATTAGCATTGCTTGATGATGGTTTAGTCTTGGCAGAGCTAGAGGCTAGGCCGACATTTTTACAGGAAATCTATGATGCTCAAACTAATAAAAGTGACTTGTAGACTAAAAGAACTCAATGTGAGTCTGGCATTGAATTAGATTTTCGGATCGGTCCTGATAGATGTTTGATGTTTAGTGATAGATTTTGTGTGCCCAAAGATGATGAGCTTATTCGAAAAATCTTGCAAGAACACATGATAGCCGTTTGTCTATTCATCTGGGAAGTACCAAGATGTACAATGATTTGAAGAAAATGTACTAGTGGAACGGCATGAAAAGAGAAATTTCTGAATTTGTATCAAAATGCCTGATATGTCAGAAAGTTAAAGCTGAACATCAAGTGCCTTCAGGTTTGTCACAACCTGTGATGGTCCCCGAATGGAAGTAGGACAAAGTTACTATGGATTTCGTGACAGGGTTGCCATTGACTCCGAAAAAGAAAGATGCTATATGGGTTGTTGTGGACAAGTTGACAAAGTCAGCTCATTTCATTCCGGTAAGGATAGACTACTCTCTTGATAGATTCGTCGACTTGTATATATCTGAAATTGTGAGATTACATGGGGTACCGCTGTCGATTATTTCAAACAGAGACCCGAGGTTCACTTCAAGATTCTAAAAGAAGTTACAAGAAGCCCTGGGTACAAAATTGAGTTTTAGTACTACTTTTCACCCACAGACCGATGATCATCGATCGGCGGGTGATCTGATTCTTGAGGAAATGTTGCGATTTTGCATCCTCGAATTCCAGGGTAGCTGGGAAAAATATTTGCCGTTGGTAGAATTTGCTTACAACAATAGTTTTTAAACAAGTTTAAAGATGGCGCCTTATGAGGCCTTGTATGGTAGAAAGTGCCAAACTCCATTATACTGGACAGAACTTAAGGAAAGTAAGATTCACGGGTTTGATCTGATCAAGGAAATTGAAGAAAAGGTTAAAGTGATACGAGACTGTTTAAAAGCAGCATCGGATAAGCAAAAGTCATATGCTGATCTGAAAAGAAAAGAGATTGAGTTCCAAGTTGGAGATAGAGTATTTTTGAAAGTGTCTCCATGGAAAAAGGTGTTGAGATTTGGCTGGAAAGGAAAACTGAGTCTGTGATTTATTGGACCGTATGAGATCATAGAAAGAGTTGGACCATTAGCCTATCGTTTGGCATTGCCACCCGAACTGGAAAAGATTCATGATGTGCTTCACGTATTAAGACGATATCGATCAGACCCTCTCATTTGATTCCATCGGCGGAGATTGAAATTAGACCAGACATGACCTATGGAGAGGAACCGGTCAAGATTTTGGCTCGTGAGGTTAAACAGTTGAGAAATAAAGATGTGTCTTTAGTAAAGGTTTTATGGCATCAACATGGTGTGGAAGAGGCTACATGAGAGCCGGAAGAAACCATGAGAAGCCAATATCCTAACCTATTTACTGGTAAGACTTTTGAGGACGAAAGTCCCTAAGGGGGGAGAAATGTAACATCCCGAAATAGGGCCTAGTTAGAATAGTGGTTTCGGGACCACAAATCCGACATCAAAATATTTATTTTATGATTATTATGAGGTCTAGAATATGAGAATATGCATGTGTTAAAGTTTCATGACGAAATTCTTTGAGTAAAGTGTCCAATTGGGAAATAAGGACCAAATTGAATAAATTTCAAAACTTGTATTCTAGAAGTAATTTGCATGAAATTGCTTTATATTATTAATTAAATGGTCTTGGAGAGAAATTTTCCCAATTTCTAAGTTTTTGGACAAAAATGGGCTTGTATGGATGAAATTTTAAAGAAAGGGATTAAGGGCATTTTGGTCATTTAGTATTTTAATGAAATGAAATGGGAAAAATAAGCCAAAAATCAGCTCATTTCCTTCTTGTTGCTGCCAAAACTTTAGGGCACTCCATAGCTAGGGTTTCCAAGCTTTTCAAGCTCAATAGTAAGTGCTCCCAAGCCCTGTTTTTAATGTTCTTTGTATTTTTGAAATCCCGGTAGCTTACTCTCTCTAGTTCTACCCATATTTCATGCTAGAGTTCATGTTTAGAAATTTACCCATGCATGAGTTACTTGTATTTTGATGATTTATGGAAGAATATGAAAGTTGGATGGGTGTTAAACATCTTTTCCAAGGTGATTTTCATGAAAAAACCCCTAAAAGGATCTTTTATCCCGGACGGGCAATTCGTTAAACTCAAATATAGAAAGGATCTAGCCCGGATGGGTGTTCCTTAAATGATCGAGCCTCCCGAAGAATATATGTGCATTAAGGATTTAGCCTTGGACGGGATGTCGATTAGGGTGCGAATTTAGCTGGGTGGCAATTTAGATTCGAGCTCACTGAGGGTGTTTGTCGTTATAAGGGATTTAGCCTAGACTGGTAATCCCGACATCACCTTATGAGTTTATATTATGAGGGATTTTGCTTGGACTGGTAATCCCGCCGTAAAATGTGAGGTTCGCTGGAGTGTATACCTGAAGTGATCATTCTTATGAATTGACGGTTAATGGATAATCCATCAAGATTTTCTAAAAACTCAACGGGATTAATATGAGATATATGTTCAAAAAGGAAATATTGGATGATGAGCTCATCTAAGACAAATTACATGGTATATTATTATTGTGACTAATTTATTGATTGAGTGCATGTGATAGGGATATCATTTTCATGCTTGTTGACTCTATTGCTTAACATGGCTTTATGCTAATTAATCGGTAAGTTTACTTTCCAGTTATTCTAGCTTACTAAGCATGTAAATGCTTACTCCTCTCTTCTTCCTGTCTTACAAAGCTCGAGGACTCGTAAAGATTGGAAGACGATTGGAGAGTCAACACACTATCAACTAGTCCAGCTTTGGTATATAGACACTTTTATCTTGTTCAATAGCATGTATAGGAATTTTGAGCATTTTGTTATATGTGTCATTTGATTTTCCAAGATGAAGGCATGTAAAGATATATATATATATATATTTTGTACATGGCAATGGGAATTGGCTTATTTTGAAGTAGGCTATGACCTACAAATCTATGCATGTTTATGTTCATATGTGATGGCTTGGTTTTAATTGGCAATGAGTTATAAGAATGAGCAAATCTTGAATGCGTCAAGGAGATATGAAAACCCTTAAATACAATATGGGAATTAACCTAGCATGTATAAAACCGATGATATGAGGTTTTCATGCAATGAGGTTTATCATGGTTTTATATAAGTGTATAATTTGGTCTTATCATGTATTAAAGTAACCTATAAGTGTGATTGGTTGATTGAGGGTGACCAAAGGCTTGAAAAATGGCCTAACAAGGTCCACATGGGTAGACACACGGGCGTGTGTCTAGGCCGTGTGTGACACACGGCTTGTCCTCAAGTGTATGTGGTATGGTCGTGCGTCCCTTGCACATAAATTTTTAAGTCAGTATAGTGCACGGGCTAGACACACGGGTGTGTGTCTTGGCCGTGTGCCCCTAAATGTTTGCTAACGTCATAAACAGAGAGTTACACGGGCTGAGGGCATGGGCGTGTCCTAAGCGACGCGGGCGTGTGTGACCACACGGCCCCACCCACACGGGCGTGTGACTCTCCAAGGCAAGAAAATTTATTAAGTTGCCTAGAATCTATCGAATGTTTTTGGTATTACCCCAAACCGTCCCAACGTAAGCTTTAGGTCTCGAAGGCCTGTATAAGGGATGATATGTATGTGTTTGAGAAGTTTTAAATTTGGACAAAATTTGGTGAGCCGGTTTTGTATGTAGTGAGAGTTTAAGTCCAGTAATGCCTCAAACCCAATCCCGACGTAGGATATGGGTGAAGGGTGTTACATTTAGATGTTGTTACTTATTTACATGCAACTTACTAAGCTTTATGCTTACTCCCTTTCCTTTCCATTTTCTTATAGCATCGCCAAGCTAACTCTGGGATCAGAGGACGTCGGAGGCTCGATCACACTATAAATCAGAATATTTGGTATAGTTAGATTTATCATTTTGAGTATGGCATGTATAGGGACTTGATCTTTTTGCTATGTGTCATATTATTTTAGCCAAATATGTTGGCTTGCCATGAAGGTTGATTCATTTTGTATAAGGCCATGGATGATGGCTAATATTTATTATTACTAAATGCATTTAATAAGGATTTTTATGGATGTGGTTTTTGCACGGTTTGTATTGATAAGTAGGAATGTTTGATGTTGTGTAGGTTGGTGCAAGTAAGGGTGGCAAAAAGGCTTGGAAGATAGCCTTATTTTTGTCCACACGGGCGTGTATCTAGGCCATGTGTGACATACGGTCTACCCAATGGGAGTGTAGTCAGGCCGTGTGTCCCCTGCACCTAAATTTCGCAAAACAGAATGCCCAATAGTAACCACATGGGCGGAGACACAGTCGTATGTCTCAACTGTGTAGAGGACACGGCCATAGTACATGGGCATGTGCCTAGGCCGTGTGAAGTCTGCACCTTAAATGCGAAATTAAATTCGCCACACAGGCATGTGCCTTGGTCGTGTGCCCTAAATGGTTGATGACGTCAGAAATAGAATGTTAAGGTTTTAGTACATGGGCTCTGACACGGGCGTGTCATGGTCGTGTGAGGGACACAGGCCATGGACACGGGTGTGTGCCAGGCCATGTGAAAACCCTTGTAAGTTCAAATTGAGAAATAAATCCACACGAGATAGGGACACGGGCGTGTCCCGATAGGTTTAGGCCGTGTGAGCTACACGGGCCTTCGACATGGCCAAGTTAAGAGGACACATGGGTGTGTTCGCCTTTCCACACGGGCGTGCACCCCTGGTTGCATTGAAATTTTTTAAAGTTTTCAAAAGTGTTCGGTTTATTCCCAAATCATTTCCAAAGCGTGTTTTGGGCCTCGTAGGTCCATATTAGGGATGTAAAAATGAAGTTTGAAAGTTTTAAATTTGAGCAAAATTTTATAACCCGAAAATTTTTGTATATATATATTTAAGTCTAGTAACGCCTCGTACCCTGTCCCGGCTTGGGATACAAGTAAGGGGTGTTACATGCTCCAATGCGCAAGGAAGAATGAAGTGGAATCTTTTCCCACACTTAGTGATAGCCTTATGTTGACTAGCAAAGGTGCCAATGAGACGATCATGTCATGTCTTACAATCAATAAAGTTTCCGATATTGGAACTAAGTGTGGAATATCTTATGGAGAATAAGAAACAAAAAAAGGGAGATAAACGATATTGGAACTAAAAGCAAACTAGGCAAAGTGGATGAAGGGTCAGATCCTGATTTCGACTGATTTTAAACAATTTTATTTAATTTTCAATTTTTATTTTAATTTGGACCTTGTGTTTTATTTTCATTCGGATGATTTTTATTTTTGGTTTTTATTTAGTTAGGATTTTAATATTTTATATATGTAGTTGTGTTTAATTTTTCTTAGTAGAAACCCCAAATTTTTTTAGGGCACAACAATGTTGAGCTAAAACAGAAAGAAGGATTTGCCCCACAAATTGTAATACGCGAATCACGACAATCGAGTAACCTCTTTACTTTATATTTTTTTTCTAGTTTTTAATACTCTTTACATTTTTTATTTTTGCATGTTTTCTATATGTTTGATGTAACAAATCGTTTTCAGTAGTGCCAAAAACAGTGATTTCGGGACCACGACTATGACCAGTGAGTTAGTAATTTTTATTTATTTATATTTACAGGGTTATTATAGTGTCGTATTAAAATTTGGTTAGAAAATTTTAACATTTAGATAGTTAATTAAGTAAAAAAGGAAAAAATTGTAAAAGTTGTAAAAGTGAATTGCTATTAGTTTAATTGTACTGAATGGCTATGGAACCATGATTTGAGAGCTTTAAAAGGTAAATATGCCTTGTTTATCATAGTGGACGGTTTTAAGGTGTTAATTTATGAAATTTTAGTTAAATTAAAAGGTTAAAATGATCATTAAGTTAATAAATAATTTAAACAAAAGATAAACAAAGTCAACATCTTCCTCTTTTTTTCTTTGGAAAATCGAAACTCCTTTGTTGAGTAGGGAGGCATTTGGCCAAGCTTTAAGTCTCTTGCATGGTATGTGTTTTGAGTTCATTTTTAGATATTTTTATGTTTTTGAAATCGTTGTAGCTTAATCTAACTAACCTAGGGACTAATTCGTAAAATTTTCAAATGTTTAGAATTATGTCATTGATAAATTTGTAATGTTTTTGAAGTTTAATTTAAGATTATTAAGATTTGTTGTTAGATAGGACTATTTTATAAAAGTGAATTTTAGTTATTTTTAAGTTTAAGGACTAAAATGATAAAATAATAAATTTATCATGAAATTCTTTTAATTTATCGATAATTATGGACTGTATATGCATAGAGGAAAATTTTTCTAGCCTTGTTTGAGTAAATTTGTTATTCAATTGGAAGTTTTGGATTTAGGGATTAAATTAAATTAAATGTAAAATTTTAGGGTAAAAGTGTTAAATGTTGTTAAAGGGTCAAAATGCAAATTTAAATGTTTTATGATATTGAATTGGTTGATTGACTAAATTTATTATATTTAGATCAAGAAACAAATTAGTCTGTTGATAAACACATGAAAGGAAAAGTCATTGAGTAATCGTTGTCGCGTGGCGTTAGCAATCGTATTTTGGTAAGTTTGTATTAAATTTATTGTGTTGTCAATGTTTTAATTTAATATGTGTTTGATTATATGAATTTGAATGATGTCATGTTTTATTGAATGGAAAAAAAATGGAGATGTAACAACCCATTTTTGATGAGGTCGGAACAGAGGTTTTGGGACCAAAAATTCGAGCCAAAAATAAAAATTTATTTTATTTTATGTTTGGCATCATGATAGGAAGGTCACAGGAAAATTTGGTATGAAAATTTTATCGATTGTGTGTTTAATTAGGGAAAAGACTAAATTGCATAAAATGCAAAAGTTGGATTCTAGTAGCTATAGGTATCAAATAGCTATGAAATTCAAAACTTAAGGTCCTTATATGGCAATTAGACCATTGAAGAGTAGTTAGTAGATATTTTAATGACTCATCCATGGAAAAATTAGAAAAGGGTAGGGACTAAATTGAAAATTAATAAAATTAATAGATGATAATTAATTAAAAAGAAAAAAATCATCTAATTTCAAATCATCTTCCCCAATTTTTCTATGGAAACCCTAGGAGAGAGGAAGAAAACTTTTCAAGCTCAATAAGGTATGAAATCAAGTCCCGCTTTTAGTAATTTCTATACTTTTGGAATCGGGATAACCTAACCTTTCTATTTAAGGGATTTATTTGAAAGGTTATCAAGGTATAAAATTTGAGTCATGGATGAATATGCTAAAAATTATAAACTTATGGTAGAAAATGAAAATTTATTCATAGATAAACAACTTTTACAAAGCAATTTTTGATGAAAACTTTATTTAATGACTAAAATGAAAAAGTGGTAAAACCCATGGAAAATTCTGAAATTTGTGAAATGTATGTGCTATAAGTGTAATATATAAATTTCGGCTAGGCTTGGAGAGAGGGATAAATTTCATGAATTTTATTTTCCGGGCCTAGGGACAATCGAAATTTTTGAAAAGGATAGGTGCAACATGGTAATTTTGCCTAGGATGTAATAGGGTGCAAATGTATATGAAATGTGATAGATTAATAGTTAAATTTACCCATATAAATCCGGAAAGATCAACCACAGAACTAGATCGAGGAAAGCAAAAGGTTTCAAATTAGTTGAAATTCAATTACAAACCATTTTCAAGGTAAGTTCGTGTAACTTAAAAATATATGTTAATATGATTGAATTGAATTGTATGATTGTGTTGATATGTGTAAGATGATATATACATAATGACATAGTCTTAAGTTGTGTAATATGGACAAATTATCATGTTCCAGTTGAATATTGAATTCCGATGGGTTAAGAATAATAGTACATAAGTTGTAGATAGAATTTAGCCCGGATGGGTAATTCTAGTGTAAGCCCTCTTGAGCCCGGATGGGTAATCCATATTAAGCTCTCTAGAGCATAGGTTATGGATAGGATTTAGCCTGGACTGGTAATCCTATAGTAAAATGTATGACTCAAGAGTGTGCCTTTTTTATTATGTACCCTAATGGGTACTTTTCCACATGTGTATATTACCCGAACGTCTATCGAGATTTCAATAGTTCAAAGGAAATGACTCTTGAAGTGTGGAAAGGTGAAATTAATGGAAGTTTGTAATATGATGAGCTCATCTATGTTTATTTGATATTCATATAAGATTATGTGACTAACTTGTTGAATAAGTGTATGTGTTTAGGTAACTTACCCAAAATCGATGGAAGGTAAATTTATGTATGCTTGTATTAGTAAATATGACCGGTAAGTTTATTTTCCGTTATATGAACTTACTAAGCATAAAATGCTTACTCTATTTAATTTTCCCTATTTTATAGTGCTCAAAGCTCACGAAGGTTGGAAGTCGGTCGGAGCAGTCATCACACTACCCACTATCTCATTTTGGTACAAATAGAAATCTCATTTTGGTATAATGGCATGTATAAGCTTATTTGGCCAATGATGGCTTGTAATTGTTGTTTTGTAATCTAGCCACTGGAGTGGCTAGTGGTGCTTATTATGTGTTAGTTTGTTGGAATTATGTTAGTATATAATTTCATGTTAAGAGTAAGTTTATATCCTTTGATGCATGAGATAATACCACATGATTGATGGATAAATTTATGTGAAAATGATGTTGGATTGGTGGATATATGCTTGTAATTTTTGGAGCAGGAAAATGGTAAGTTTCGGGTGACAAATAAGGCTAGGAAATGGCTTTATTTTGTCCATACGGGCAAACACACGGGCGTGTGTCTTGGCCATGTGTCATGGGCATGTGGTCCGACCGTGTGTCCATTGCATCTTAAAAATGAGAAACAAAATGCTCAGAATTGGGCACACGGGTAGAGACACGGGCGTGTGTCTCAGTCGTGTGGTTGACACAACCTTAAACACGGGCGTGTTACACGGCCGTGTGAAAACTGCACCTAAATTTTGAAAATAAAATTCGCCACACGGCCTAGCACACGGGCATGTGACTTGGCCATGTGACTTCAATTTCTTCATGTCTTAAAAGTCAAAAAGTTGCACGGGTTAGGGACATGGGCGTGTGTAGTACACGACCTGACCACACGAGCGTGTCCCTAGTCCACACGGGCGTGTGAGCCCTGCACCTTGAAAATTTTTTGACATGTCGCGAAAAAATTTATGAGTTTTTGATTAAGTTTCGACTTGATTCTAATACTCGTATTGGGCCTCGAGGGTCCAATTAAGGGACGTTTTGAATGATCTCGGTCGATGAATAGTAATTTACAGGAATTATCTAAAAAATGTTCTGAATGTTTCAGTAATACTCTAAAACCGTATTCCAACGACGGATCGGGTTAAGGGTGTTACAGGAGAGATTTTTGTTTTAAAGATAATGTTTGAGTATGAAATGGTCTCAGAAATATAGAATGAGCCCATGTGAACTTAGTGAAAAGCTACGATACAAATGACATGTCATTAGGATGTAGCAAGCACTCTATGTCGGTGGTCTTAGAAGCAAGTACTTTGTACCGCTATTGTATTAGCAGGCATTCTGTGCCGGTGATAAATTTTAGCAAGTATTATGTACCGATGATGGATGCCGTACCGATGTTTTGAGGTCTTGCATGTGTTACGGATTCTCTGAAGCTTGTGTGAGCAATATTGTGTATCGATTAATGTCCTTTTGTTAGCTAATGTGAGCATTACCCTCCCGTGTATCCGAAGTCAATTTACTATTGTTCTCCAGGCATAATAGTTAATGATCGAAATGAAAATGGAATAAAGATAAGATGATTTATATTTTGGTGTATAAATATTGATATTGTAACACCCCTAACTCGTCACTGTTACCGGATTAAGGTTACAAAGTGTCACAACTAATAATTTAACAAACAAAGACTTTAAAACCTTTCAACTACTAACTCGATAATTATAATTTAAAACATTTGTTAAGTGTGGCTAACCAACACAATAATACCTTAAATCAAGTTTTTAAGATGTAAACATAACTTCCAAACACTAAATAAATCGAAATTTTGGAGTTGAAAATAGTTAATAAAAATAGTTAATCCAAGAACAATACCTAATTGAAAAACGATGCCAAATTGCAATTCTACTTTCAAAACCAAAAAAGGGGTATCAATAATTAATTTATGATATTGATACTTTATATACGTGTAATGATACTTAATTAAAAATCGATACCATTTTAGCATTCTATTTTTCTGAAAAATTTTTCATAAAGCCAAGTATCGATACTATCGATACTAGATGATGAAGTATCGATACCTAAGTTTTAAATGGTAAAATCTCAAGTTTAAAAACTCAATATATACCATACACACATACCGTCAAACAACATAGTGCTTAACTATTTATAACCCTACAAGAACATATTCATTTACCATAAAACATGTCAATTCAACTTTTCTATAATATCTAACCAATATGTCATTCGAAGGCACCTCAAACGAAGTTTACTCATTCAAATGATCTAATCCAAATTTCACATAGCATTAACCATCTATTCATTTTCCATCCATCAACATTTTTGGCCATAATAAAAACATGCATAAAAGCTTACCAAAACAAGACACCATTACCAAATCTTAACCTTAAAGATTCATCTAACTAAAAGCTAACTTATATTCACATTCAAGATTCACCATTCAACTAGATATAATATCTCAACACAGCATTAGATATATGAACAACAAAGAGCCTATATACATGCCACATCCCAAAACAAAAATACCAAAAGCTACCAAATGACTGGATAGTGTGAGCCTTCAATTGATCCATCCAATCAATCTGCAACTTTGATAACTACAAAAGAACACATTTGATTAATATTAAAGTATAAAGAGATAAATTTACAATTACTGATAACCAAATACACATTTGTAATTCATATTAGTTCTTGTTCACATAATAACATAAATCATGATAATACTCTTCTCAAATACCCCAACCATTCCATAACATCTTTTCATCAATATAAATATGCTCATTTATATATATATATATATAAACAAGTAATTCATTGAACCCTTGATGCTTTCTAATATCTTGAATATGCATTAACATTTAGCCCGATAAACTACGTAACTTGACTTGGATACACAGGTAACTACACCACACCAGAGGCATCATAGATGCATAACAAGGGCATCGAAGTGCATACAAAGGCACGAATGAGCAAGAGCAAGCAGAGGAATCGTAGTGCGAACAGAGACATTGAAGTGTATACAGAGGCACCGAAGTGAAAATCTCGTACAAGAGCGCACACTAACCTTATTGGCATGCCAATCGTATCCTACGTGATTACTATGTTCAACCGAGCAGTACACATAAATCCATTACTTTAATACATTCTCATCATACAAAAGCACTTCATCATTTCCGTACGTATACTATATCCTTAATACATTCTTATATATATAAATATTCAACTCCAAACCAAACTACTATTGTTTCCTTTCAATTTCATATGAATAATTAATGGAATTTCTCGTACATTCAATAACTAATTAGAAACAAATAGTATATTCACAAGCATTTTATTTTATATAATAAATCATTATGAACTTACCTACGATTCAATTTCAGTTAACACGCAATGACTATTCTGTAATTTTCCCCTTTCCTCGGTTATTATCTTTTTGGCTCGGTTCTTGATCTATATAGTAATTAAATTCAATATATTAAAATTCACATTCAATTTAATGCATAAGACCCTTAACTTTTCATTGAATTACACATCTTCCCTAAACTTTTACATTTTTCACAATTTAGTCTTTAAACCTGAGATTTCCAAAATTAACAAAAATTTGTAACAAAACATACTAACCGAAGTTTTACTCTACTATATTAGGCCCGATTTATTCTAATTTCACAAAAATACTCTATCAATTTTTAATATTTAATCAACTTAATCATTTACTCAAAAGCTAACAAAAATTACTTTATAACTAATTTTAATCATCAACTAAAACTTCCATTTCATCATTTAACATCAAAAATAATAAGGATTCATCAATTGTGAAATCCACAATTCTTAACAGTTTCAAACACGAAGATATGGGTTAGCTACACCTAGTTGTAATTGTAACACCCCTTACCCGTAGCCAAGACCGGGACCGGGACTGGATACGAGGCGTTACCAGACATGAACTTGAACATTTTCAGGAAATACAAGTTATAAAATTTCATTCTAATATAAAATAGATCAAATTGCACCATAGTGTCCCTATTTTGGGCCTACGAGGCCCTAAACATACATTGAGAATAATCTAGGACTAAACCGAGAACTTACAAACGTTCATAGAAATTTTCCTAGGTAAAGCCTCACACGCCCGTGTGGAGGCAATGCACACGCCCGTGTGCTTTGGGACACACCGGTGTCCTCTGCCCGTGTTGAATTTATGAAAATTATTTTTCATTTTGAACCTACAGGAGTTTACACACGGCCGAGCATAGGCCCATGTCCCTGGACCGTGTCCTTCACACGGCCTAGGTACACTCGTGTGGCTGCTCATGTCCAAAAATTGACTTTAGCCTGTGCTCAAAACTGACTTAAAATTTTAGGTGCAGGGGACGCACGGCCATACCACATGCCCATGAGGGCGATCCGTATGTCACACATGGCCTAGACACACGCCCGTGTGTCTACCTGTGTGGACCTTGTAAGGCTATTTTCCAAGCCTTTGGTCACCCTCTATCAACTAATCACACTTATAGGTTACCTTAATACATAATAAGGCCAATTTATACCCTTACATATAACCTTGATAAACCTCATTGCATGTAAACCTCATATCATCGATTTTATACATGCTAGGTTAATTCCCTTTTTGTATTAAGGGTTTCCAAGTCTCATTGACATATTTAAGATTGGCTCATTATTGTAACGCATTGCCAATTACGGTCAAGCCATCCCATGCAAACATAAGCATGCATAAATTTGTAGGTCATAGCCCACTTCAAAATAAGTCAATTCCTATGGCCAAATACAAGAAGATATGTAAACTTTTACAGGCCTTCATATGGGCAATTCAAATGACACATATCACAAAATGAACCAAAACCCTATACATGCCTTTGAACAAAATAAGGGTGTCTTTATACCAAAGCCGGACTAGCTGATAGTGTGTTGACTCTCCAATTGTCTTCCAATCTTTACGAGTCCTCGAGCTCTGTAAGATAGGGAAAAGAGAGGGGTAAGCATTTACATGCTTAGTAAGCCCGAATAACTGAAAAGTAAACTTATCGAATAATTAGCATACAACTATATTGAGCAAATAAACCAACAAGAATGAAATGGTTTCCCTATCACATGCACTCAATCAACAAGTTAGCCACAATAGTAATGCACCATGTAATTTGTCTTAGATGAGCTCATCGTTCATCTTTTCATTTATATACATCATATTAATCCCGTTGAGTTTCTAGGAAATACCGATGGATTATCCATTATTGTCAATTCATAAGAATGATCATTTCAGGTATGCACTCCCGCGAACCTCACATTTTACGGTGGGATTACCAGTCTAGGCTAAATCCCCCGTATCGTAAACTCATAAGGTGATGTCGGGATTACCAGTCCAGGCTAAATCCCTTATAGCGACAAACACCCTTAATGAGCTCGGATCTGAATTACCAGTCCAGGCTAAATTCAAACCCTAATCGGATTACCCCCTCCGGGCTAAATCCACAATGCACACATATTCTTCGAGAGGCTCGATCACTCAATAAACACCCGTCCGGGATAGATCCTTTTTATATTTGAGATCAACGGATTACACGTCAGGGCTAAATCCTTCTGCAACATATGCAGGATCTCAAGTAACATGTAAATCATGGTTTATCCACCGAACTTCCTTTTTAAGCTCAACTGGGACATTTATCAACATGTCGTTATTAAGGATGCATTTCATGTGTTTTCATGCCATCATCAAATATAATTCAACATACATTCATAAATCATGCAATTAGGCATATTATGAGTTTACTATAAGTTATTCGAACTTACCTGGTACTCGTCTCGGTATCGTGTTTCGGTTATTCTGAAACCTTTCGTTTTCCTCGATCGACCTCCAGAATTTGTTCCTCAGGGTCTATAACAAAAAAATAAATCATTAACACCTCACATTTTACTTTTTGAGTCTAAATTTCACCCCCGGTCCAAATGACCGTTTTGCCCCTAACCTTTCACATTTTTATGATTTAGTCCCTAGGCTCGTATAACGAAATGCATGCAATTTCTACATTACCCAGCCTAGCCGAATGTTCTTTCTTTTTATGGCAGCCCACATTTTTCCATTATTTCACATTTCTACCTCACTTTTTACACCTTTTGCGAAAAGGTCCTTTTAGGGGTTTTTCATGAAAATCACCTAGGAAAAGATGTTTAACACACATCCAACTTTCATATTCCTCCATAAACCATCAAAATACAAGTAACTCATGCATGGGTAAATTTCTAAACATGAACCCTAGCATGAAATATGGGTAGAAATAGAGAGAGTAAGCTACCGAGATTTCAAAAATACGAAGAACATTAAAAACAGGGCTTGTGAGCACCTACTATTGAGCTTGAAAAATGTTGAAAACCCTAGCTATGATGACTTGAGAATTTCGGCTAGACAAGGAAGAAGAATGGCTGATTTTTGCCAAATGACCAAAATGCTCTTAAGCCCTTTCTTTGAAATTTCATCCATACAAGCCCATTTTTGTCCAAAAACTTAGAAATTGGGAAAATTGTTCTTCAAGACCTTCTAATTTATAATCTAAAGCAATTTCATACAAATTTCTTCTAGAGTCCAAGTTTTGCAATTTATTCAATTTGGTCCTTATTTTCCAATTGAACACCTTACTCAAAGAATTTCTTCATGAAACTTTAACACATGCATATTCTCATATTCTAAACCTCATAATAATCATAAAATAAATATTTTGATGTCGAATTTGTGGTCCCGAAACCACTATTCTGACTAGGCCTATTTTGGGATGTTACATTTCTCCCCCTTAGGGACTTTTGTCCTCGAAAGTCTTACCATTAAACAGGTTCGGATATTGGCTTCTCATGGTTTCTTCCAGCTCTCATGTAGCCTCTTCTGCACCATGTCAAATCCATAAAACCTTTACTAAAGCCATATTTTTATTTCTCAGCTGTTTAATCTCATGAACCAAAATCTTGACTGGTTCCTCTCCATAGGTCATGTCCGGTCTAATCTCAATCTCTGCCAATGAAATCACATTAGAGGGGTCTGATCGATATCGCCTTAACATGGATACGTGAAACACGTTATGAATCTTTTCCAATTCGGGTGGTAATGCCAAACGATAGGCTAATGGTCCAACTCTTTCGGTGATCTCGTACGGTCCGATAAATCGCGGACTCAGTTTGCCTTTCTGGCCAAATCTCAACACCTTTTTCCATGGAGATACTTTCAAGAATACTCTATCTCCAACTTGTAACTCAATCTCTTTTCTTTTCAAATCAGCATATGACTTTTGCCTATCCGATGCCGCTTTTAAACAGTCTCGTATCACTTTAACCTTTTCTTCAGTTTTCTTGATCAGATCAACCCCGTGAATCTGAATCTCCTTGAGTTTTATCCAATACAACGGAGATCTGCATTTTCTGCCATACAAGGCCTCAGAAGGCGCCATCTTCAAATTTGTTTGAAAACTATTGTTGTAGGAAAATTCTGCCAATGGTAAGTATTTTTCCCAGCTACCCTAAAATTCAAGGATGCAACATCACAACATATCCTCAAGGATCTGAATCGTCTGCTCTGTAACACCCCAAACTCGACTCGGACGTCATGGCCGAATCTAGCGCGTTACATTGAAGTGTTTTATCGAAAACCTTGTTTTCATTGAAAACCCTTCCTTAAAATGAGAAACTTTCATTAACTTATAAAAACCCCTTTCAATTCGCGAAAACTTGTTCAAAACATATGATTTATGAAAACTTGTCATTTTAATAAAATCTAGTTGTGGAAACGTAGAAAAACAAACTATGAATTAGGGAACCCATGTTCAACTTCTCATAATTACAACGAATAAAAATAATAATTCGCATTAGAACAAAAGAAAGGCCTTATCACATTCCAATATGAAATTACTAAATAAACTAGAAACTATATGCTTTTAAAAAAACAAGTCCAAGTCGTCTTGCTAGTTGGCCACCTCAGAGTCCCTCTGAATATCGAACCTTTTACTTAAGCATCACCTGAGAAAAATAAAAAAGGGGGTGAGTTTTCGCAAACTCAGTGTGTACAACCCTCGACATATAACTAGCATTCAACAGTCACCATAAAATCATACATGCAATGCAATGCAATACAACCCACCCCGATAATCCATCCACTATACATAAGTCTATCCCCCGGTACACATCATGTGGGGATATAAATATCGACCCACCTAACCGATACACATCAAGGGTAGCCCGGTTGCAGAACTACCTTCATTGCAGCAAGCTGCCAATCACATATTGGGCTTAATAGCCGTCGGTTGATCCATGGTTGTCAAGCAACCATACGATCCTCATATACTTCCTCCGGTCCGCAATTCCCAGCCCAGATACAACCTAAACAAAATATCGTATGTATGCAGCAGATATACATGTAACATTCATAAATCTTACCTTCAACATATAGGGGTATTTTGGTCATTTTTGCCCTTAGGGGCATTTCGATAATTTTATTTTTTTACGGGTTTTCACTTACCTTGGCCCGTTAACAAATCCCGTGAGCTAAGATGAACGAATACTATGCACCAGGTAGGATTCCAGAGAAGAGGAGGTGAGTCATTAAGACCGTTTAAGTACCAAGCACTCCCTAGATCCAATCTCAGACATGTATATACTCGTTGCCACACCTTAACCCTATGACTTGTCCACGGTCTCAATAAATTAATTAAATTTTTTGTCTGTTTAAGTGGTTATCGGATACTAGGCCTAAAACCCCTTACAAAGCCCTAACAAATCTACATACATGCATATGGCCCATTAGGCCCAATCTCATTCATATGGCCCATCAGGCCCAAATCACATTCATTTGGCCCATTAGGCCCAAATCACATCCACAGTCATGCTTTCATACGATTTTCCATCACATAGCGTCAATTACCAATTTTGCTAATTATTGGCCTTACAGCTTGTCGGCCCATTTAGCCCATTCTGGCCCGACTGGCTAAAACACTGTCTAAGTCCATGGAATCGCCCATGAGGACTCAAATAACCTATCGGTTTCCCTCTTACGAGTGTTCGCACACTCGCAAGACTACCGTAACCAAACTTTTGGCTTTTCGGCATTTCGACTTTTTGGCATTTCAGCTTTTGCCGATCTACTGTGTGTGTGTAGTGTATGTACACACCTGGCAATAAAGCGTGCTGCGATCCCCTTAGCCACGAACCTACAATCGATATCACTCAAGGATTAATCTCACATACTTATCGAATACTTTACCAAAAGTAGAAGTCTCACCTTAACCTTACCTAAAACACCAAGCCTTAATAGCTTTTCCTTGATTACTAACCAAGACTACTTTCCATATCTGCATTAACCTTTATCGTTAAAAACATAATGGGTGACTTGTATCCAACATATGTCACCCTTTTCTACTAAAGCCTATTCGGCCAACCCTTTACCGAAGTGAAGAACACTTACCAAAATCTCACACCTAAGGAGCAAATCGGCAGGGATCCAAAAGACTGGGAGTCGATAATAATCCTACCAAAATCGATTAGTAGAAGTGAGGGACAGGGTAAACAATACTAGCAAAACCAATTAAGTGAACAAAACACTTACACTAGAATTGGCCGAAGTAGAAAGAGTAATGGCGGCTTAGAGGATATTCGGCTCTTGCGACTTGTATGGTAAAAAGGTTATTCGGCACAAAGAGAAATCGTTTAAAACTAGAGGTGAATCAAAAAGAGATCCTGAGTAGGGAAAGAATGGAGAATCAACATAAAGAAAAGAAGGAAGACCAAGGGATTTTCGGCTTTTAGAAAAAGTGTTTTCTGGTAACAAGGAGAAGGAGAATTCGGCATTAGCCTGGCAACCTTACATTCGACACCTATATATAGAGTCTATAGCCAAATTTCCCATGCCCAAATTCTCAATTCGGCACCACCTCTTTTCACTCCCCATATTCTAATTTCTCTCCTTGATAACTCCTTAATCCCCTCCTCAAATTTCTCCTCTTATCACTCCCTACAGAGTTCATAACCAACACCACTACTAGTCATCTCTTAAGCAAAAATAAATCCTCCTTTTCAGCAAGGAGGGATTCGAACCCCAGACCTCCTTGCCAAGCATGTGACGCCACTTGCCACTCCACCACAAAGCTCTCTTGTGTCCAATTCCTCCTTCATTTATTTAAAAACCAACCTTCTTGCCATCAGGGTTTTTTATTTATTAACCCATAATTTATTTTACCCCTAAATTCGAACTCAACCCTTATCCAAGACCTACTACCACATAATTAACTCTTGACTAGGAATGTTAAGCATAATTTTTATCGAAACCGAAAAAAAAGAAAGTTTGGAATTTCAGGATTTTTGAGGCATTACAACTTTACCCCCTAAAAGAAATTTCGTCCTCAAAATTTTACCTGACTCAAACAGTTGAGGATACTGACGTCGCATCGCTTCCTCAAGTTCCCAAGTAGCCTCCTCAGCCTTGTGATTACGCCAAAGCACTTTGACTAATGGAACGGACTTCCTTCTTAGTACCTTAACATCACGTCCAATTATTTGTATGGGTTCTTCCTTGAAGGTTAGGTCTGGCCTGACCTCGATCTCCTCAACTGACACGACATGTGAAGGATTCGAGCGATATCGTCTTAGCATGGAGACATGAAACACGTCGTGGATTTGGCTTAGTTTGGAAGGTAATTCCAGCTGATAAGCGACTGGCCCAATCCGCCTCACAACCCGATATGGACCAATGAACCTTGGGCTTAGCTTCCCCTTCCGTCCAAACCTTAATACCTTCTTCCACAGAGAGACCTTAAGAAAAACTAAGTCTCCCACTGCGTACTCTATCTCTCGACGTTTAAGATCAGCATACGACTTCTGCCTATCCGAGGCCTCCTTCAATCGATCCCGAATCAATTTCACCTTATCCTCAGTATCCACTACTAACTCAGGGCCCAAAACTCTTCGTTCGCCCAACTCCGTCCAACATGTTGAAGTTCGACACCTTCGCCCGTGTAGTGCCTTATACGGAGCCATCCCAATACTTTCTTGATAGCTATTATTGTACGCGAATTCAGCTAACGGCAAATAGTCCTCCTAGCTACCTCAGAACTCAATCACACATCCCCTCAACATATCTTCCAACACTTGGATCACCCTTTCCGACTGCCCATCAGTTTGAGGGTGGAATGCCGTACTGAAGTTCAACCTAGTACCCAACGCTTCATGCAGCTTCTTCCAAAATCATGAAGTGAAGCGTGGGTCCCTATCAGATATTATAGAAAGTGGCACTCCATGCAATCTTACAATCTCTGCCACATACAACCTAGCCAGCTTTTGTAACGAGTAATCGGTGCGAACCGGCACAAAATGGGCAGACTTGGTTAAACGATCCACTATAACCCATATCGAGTCTTTCTTAGTAGGCGTCAAGGGTAGCCCACCAACAAAGTCCATAGTAATCCTTTCCTACTTCCACAGTGGAATCTTTACTGGCTGAAGCAATCCTGAAGGCAACTGATGTTCCGCCTTCACCTTTTGACAAACCAGGCATTTACTTACGAACTTCATAACCTCGTGCTTAAGTCCAGGCCACCAATAAAGATCCTGCAAATTTTGATACATCTTGTTTTCGCTAGGATGCATAGCATAGAGGCTGCTATGTGTTTCTTGCAGAATAGACTGTCTTAGATCATTGTCCTCGATCCACCTTAATCCCCTCAGCTGACACCACATGTCCTAGAAAGGTAACCTCTCTTAGCCAAAATTCACACTTATTGTATTTGGCATACAACTGCTTCTCCCTCAAAATCTGCAACACAATCCTTAAGTGTGCATCATGTTCATCGTCATCTCCCCTTGGACTACTAAGGGTACCTCCCTAAACAACTTATTCACTCCCACTAACTGACCTAACTGACTTATCACAATAACCTCATTCGCAGTAATTTCAAACATATCACCCAAAGGTTCGGTCATATTGCATGCAACATATGAATGCGTCGATCCAATATCAATCAATGCTGTGTAAGGTAACTCATATGTAAAAAACATACGCGTTATCACATCTGGGGCATCCCCGTCTTCTCGGTAATGAGCAGCATAAACCAAGGTTGGCTGCCTCGCCTCAGCATGGCTTGTATTTCTACTCGGTGCTCCACATCCACGTCCATTACCGTTATTGCCCCTAGCCTGCCCACGACCCCTTGGTGGCAGCTGACCACCCCTTGGTGGCAGGACACCACCTGGGCCCGCAACTGGCACCTGAGCTGGCATTTTAGGGCAATTCTTGATCCTATGCTCCATGGATCCGCAAGCTAAACAAGCTCACATTCTCTTCCAACACTCGCCTACATGACCTTTCCCACAATCAGCACAAAGTGGCACTCCTGGATTAACGGCAGGGGGCTCTGCTCTAACTGGCCTATTAACTCTGACCCTAGCCTTAGGCCTCTGTCCAACACCAGGAGTCTCAGCCTCCCTTTTATTCTTACCCCTTTCTTTTTCCCGATTTAGGCACTCAGTGCGCTTTACCTCCTCCGCTATCTTTGCTTTCTCCACCAACTCTGAAAAAACTCGCTCCTTTTGTGGGGCTATCAATACCCTGAGGCCATCTCTAAGTCCATCCTCAAACCTAAGGCAACGCTCATAGTCCGTCGCCACCATAACTCTGAAGGCGTAGAAACTCTGCCTCATACTCCACCACAGATTTGTTTCCCTGGGTCAAGTTCAGGAACTCCTTCCTTCTAGCGTCCACATAACTCGTACCCACATATTTCCCTTGAAACGCAGTTTTGTAGAACTCCCAAGTAACCTGCTCAGATTGGGTGCCCTCTTTCACTGTTAGCCACCATTGGTAAGCTTTTTCCCTAAGTAGTAACACCGCCCCTTTGAGCTTTTGTTCAGGTGAACAGTCCAAATCCTCCATTATCCTTTCAGTGGCCTCCAACCAGTATTCAGCCACATTAGGAGCTATACCAGCCACGCCGTTAAAGATCTCAGCCCCATTTGATCAGAGTCGCTCCAAAATGGACCCCCGATTTCCCGTGCCATTATTAGGCCCTACGACCCTTTCCAAAATCCTCAGCATTGCCTGATACAATACATCATCCCCGCGGCCCAGTCATATGGCCCGTTCTCAGCTACAGGTGAGGCCGGAGCCTCTTCTACTCCAACATTGGGCATATGGCCCGATACTGACGACTCAGCCCTAGCACTTCCGCGGCCTCGGCCACGGCCTCTTGCACCTCTTCTAGCACTCATCGTTGATTCACGTATTTTCTGGATTAGGAATTTTATGAAGTTTTAGTTAGTTTCAATAATTAAACCGATGTTTTATGAAAGTATTAAAAAGAAGGCTATTTTCACAATTCCTCTATAGTTTCAAGATCCTACGGGCTTCAGTTCCATTCTAACTAAAAACAAAAACATAATTATCTAAAGTAGCCCACTAACTATCTACTGTATATCAAATTAAACAGGCTTAAGAATAAAAGAACTTACTTGGTTCGACGTCGGAGACTCGGTGTGCCGCACAACAAGATTTCCTTCTTTTTTTCCAAAACATTGTGATCCAAATAATAAGGCCCACTTCACAGCCCGAGTTTTGCAACCTGGCCTCTGATACCACTAAATGTAACACCCCAAACCCGGTTCGAACGTCATGGCTGAATCTGGCGCGTTACATTGAAGTGTTTTATCCAAAACTTTGTTTTCATTTAAAACCTTCCCTTAAAATGAGAAACTTTCATTAACTTATAAAAACCCCTTTCAATTCGCGAAAACTTTTTCAAAACATATGATTTATGAAAATCTGTCATTTTAATAAAATCTAGTTGTGGAAACATAGAAAAACAAACTATGATTCAGGGAACCCATGTTCAAATTTTCATAATTACAATGCATAAAAATAATAATCCACAAAAGAACAAAAAAAAGGCCTTATCACATTCCAGTCTGAAATTACTAAATAAACTAGAAACTATAAGCTTTTTAAAATAAAACAAGTCCAAGTCGTCTTGCTAGCTGGCCACCTCAGAGTCCCTCTGAATATCGAACTTTTAACTGAGCATCACCTAAGAAAAATAAAAGAGGGGGTGAGTTTTCGCAAACTCAGTGTGTACAACCCTTGACATATAACTAGCATTCAACAGTCACCATAAAATCATACATGCAATGCAATATAGTGCAACCCACCCCGACAATCCATCTGCTATACACTAACTCCAACCCCCAGTACACATCATGTGGGGATATAAATATCGACCCACCCAACCGATACACATCAAGGGTAGCCCAGTTGCGGAACTACCTTCATTACAGTAAGCTGCCAATACATATTAGGCTTAATAGCCGTGGTGGAACCACGATTGTCAAGCAACCATGCGATCCTCATATACTTCCTCCGATCCACAATTCCCAACCCAGATGCAACCTAAACAGAATATCGTATGTATGCAGCAGGTATACATGTAACATCCATAAATCTTACCTTCAACATATAGGGGTATAATGGTCATTTTTTCTCTTAGGGCCATTTCGGTAATTTTCCTTTTTTACGGGTTTTCACTTACCTTGGCCCGTTAACAAATCTCGTGAGCTAAGATGAACAAATACTATGCACCAGGTAGGATTCTAGAGAAGAGGAGGTGATTCATTAAGACCGCTTAAGTACCAAGCTCTCCCTAGATCCAATCCTAGACATACATATGCCCGTTGCCACACCTTAACCCTATGACATGTCTACGGTCTCAATAAATTAATTAAATTTTATGTTTGTTTAAGTAGTTATCGGATACTAGGCCCAAAATCTCTTACAAAGCCCTAACAAGTCTACATACATGCATATGACCCACTAGGCTCAATCTCATTCATATGGCCCATCAGGCCCAAATCACATTCATTTGGCCCATTAGGCCAAAATCACATTTATATGACTCATTAGGCCCAAATCACATCCACAGTCATGCTTTCACACAATTTTCCATAACATAGCATCAATTACCAATTTTGCTAATTAAGGGCCCTACAGCCCGTCGGCCCATTTAGCCCATTCTGGCCCGGTTGTCCAAAACACCGTCCAAGTCCATGGAATCACCCATGGGGCCTCAGATAACCTATCGGTTTCCCCCTTACGAGTATTCGCACACTCTTAAGACTACCGTAGCCAAACTTTTGGCTTTTTGGCATTTCAGCTTTTTGGCATTTTGGCTTTTGCCGATCTATTGTGTGTGTGTAGTATATGTACACACCTGGCAATAAAGCGTGCTGCAATCCCCTTAGCCACGAACCTACAATCAAGGATTAATCTCACATACTTATCGAATACTTCACCAAAAGTCGAAGTCTCACCTTAAACTTACCTAAAACGCCAAGCCTTAATAGCTTTTCCTTGATTACTAACCACGAGTACTTTCCAGATCTGCATTAACCTTTATCGTTAAAAGTATAATGGGTAACTTGTATCCAACATATGTCACCCTTTTCTACTAAAGCCTATTCGGCCAACCCTTTACCGAAGTGAAGAATACTTACCAAAATCTCACACCTAAGGAGCAAATCGGCAGGGATCCAAAAGACTGGGAGTCGATACTAATCCTACCAAAATCGATTAGTAGAAGTGAGGGGCAGGGTAAACGATACTAGCTAAACCGGTTGAGAGAACAAAACACTTCCACTAAAATTGGTCGAAGTAGAAAGAGTAGTGGCGACTCAGAGGATATTCGGCTGTTACGACTTATATAGTAAAAAGGTTATTCGGCACAAAGAGAAATCATTTAAAACTAGAGGTGAATCAAAAAGAGATCCTGAGTAAGGAAAGAATGGAGAATCGGCACAAAGAAAAGAATGAAGAACAGGGGATTTTCGGCTTTTAGAAAAAGTGTTTTCTAGTAACAAGGAGAGGGAGAATTCAGCATTAGCCTGGCAACCTCACATTCGGCACCTATATATAGAGTCTATAGTCGAATTTCCCATGCCCAAATTCCCAATTCAGCACCACCTCTTTGCACTCCCCATCTCCTAATTTCTCTTCCTGATAACTTCTTAATCCCCTCCTCAAATTTCTCCTCTTATCACTCCCTACAGAATTGATAACCAGCACCACTACTGGCTATTTGTTAAGCAAAAATAAATTCTCCTTTTGAGCATGGAGAGATTCGAACCCCAGACCTCATTGCCATGCATGTGACGCCACTTACCACTCCACCACAAAGCTCTCTTGTGTCTAATTCCTCCTTCATTTATTTAAAAACCAACCTTCTTGCCATCAGGGTTTTTTATTTATTAACCTATAATTTATTTTACCCCTAAATTCGAACTCAACCCTTATCCAAGACCTACTATCACATAATTAACTCTTGACTAGGAATGTTAAGCACAATTTTTATCGAAACTGAAAAAAAGAAAGTTCAGGATTTTGGGATTTTTTGGGCGTTACATGCTCAGACTAACCATCGGTCTGTGGGTGAAAAGCTGTACTAAAGCTCAACTTTGTACCCAAGGCTTCTTGTAACTTCTTCCAGAATCTCGAAGTGAATCTCGGGTCTCTATCTGAAATAATCGACAGTGGTACTCCATGTAATCTTACAATCTCAAATATATACAAGTCGGCCAACTTATCAAGAGAGTAATATGTCCTTATCTGAATGAAATGAGCCGATTTCATCAACTTATCCACCACAACCTATATAGCATCATTCTTTTTCAGGGTTAATGGCAATCCTATCACGAAAACCATAGTAACTCTGTCCTACTTCCATTCGAGAACCATCACAAGCTGTAACAAACCTGAAAGTACTTGATGTTCAGCTTTGACTTGCTGACATATCAAGCATTTCGATACAAATTTGGAAATGTCACTTTTCATGCCATTCCACCAGTACATTTTCTTCAAATCATTGTACATCTTAGTACTTCCTTGATGAATAGAAAAACGGCTATCATGTGCTTCTTGCAAGATCTTTTGAATAAGCTCATCATTTTTGGGTACACAAACCCTATCTCTAAACGTCAAACATCCATCATGACCGATCCGAAAATATAATTCAATGCCTGACTCACATTGAGTTCTGTTAACTTGCAGGTCACTGTCATTAGATTGAACATCATAAATTTCTTACAGAAATGTCGGCCTAGCCTCTAGCTCTGCCAAAATTAAACCATCATCAAGCAATGTTAATCGAGCATTCATGGCTCTCATTGCAAGCAAGGATTTTCTGCTTAACGCGTCGGTGACCACATTTACCTTTCCCGGGTGATAGTCAATGATCAGCTCATAATCTTTAATTAATTCTAATCATCTCCGCTGTCTCAGATTCAATTCTTTTTGAGTCATAAAATACTTCAAACCTTTGTGGTCCGTGAATATACGATAAGTTTCACCATATAAATAATGCCTCCAAATTTTCAAGGCAAAAACAATGGTGGCAAGCTCTAGGTCGTGCGTCAGATAGTTCTTCTCGTATGGCATCAACTGCCGTGAAGCATAGGCTATCACCTTGCCATCTTGTATAAGTACACAACCCAGTCCATTCAATGATGCATCATTGTAGACCACAAACTCTTTTCCCGACTCAGGTAATACTAAAATAGGAGCTTCAGTCAGCAATGCCTTTAACCTCTTGAAACTTTGCTAACACTTTTCTGTCTATTCAAACTTAACGTCTTTCTGTAGCAACCTCATCATTAGAGTCGCTATCATGGAGAATCCTCTCACAAATCTTCGGTAGTAACCGGCTAAGCCCAAAAAGCTTCTAACCTCAGTTACATTTTTAGGTGGTTTCCATTCAACAATAGCAGAGATCTTACTTAGATCAACTCGGATACCTTCACCCGAAACAATATTACCTAGAAACCCTACTTCCTGGAGCCAAAACTCACTCTTGCTAAACTTAGCATACAATTTTTTTTCCCGTAAAGTCTACAACACTGTCCTCAGATGCTTCGCATGCTCTGTCTCATCTTTGGAATAAATCAAAATATCGTCAATGAACACAATGACAAACTTATCCAAGTATGGCCGAAAGATTCTATTCATTTGGTCCATGAATACGGCCGGTGCATTCGTTAACCCAAACGACATGACAAGAAATTCATAGTGGCCATTCCTCATTTTGAAAGCTATCTTAGGCACATTCGATTCTTTAACTCGTAACTGATAGTAGCTGGACCTCATGTCTATCTTAGAGAATACGGTGGCTCCTCTTAGCTGGTCGAACAAATCTTCGATCCTTGGCAAAGGATACTTATTCTTGATAGTTACCTTGTTCAGTTTCCAATAATCTATACATAGCCTTATTGAACCATCTTTCTTCTTTACAAACAATACGGGAGCACCCCAAGGTGAAAAACTTAACCTTGCAAAACCTTTATCCGTCAACTCTTGCAACTGTGTTTTTAACACTTTCAGCTTGTTTGGCACCATCCAGTACGAAGCAATAGAAATGAAAGCTATTCCTAGCATTAGTTCAATACCAAACTCTATCTCTCTTTCAGGAGGTAATCCGGGTAATTCTTCTGGGAACACGTCAAGATATTCACATACTATTGGCACAGACTCAATCTTTAACTCTGTTTCCTTAGTGTTCAATACAAAAGCAAGGTAGGCTTCGTACCCTTTCCTCATATATCTTTGAGCAACCATTGCTGTGATTACAACCGGCGGCGTACCCAATTCTCTTGAATCAACCCATAAAACCTCACTATCTAGGCATTTCAATTCAATATACTTGCTACCACTGTTTACAATTACACCATGCAGGGCTAACCAATCCATACCAAGTATTACATCAAACTCATCAAATGGTAACAACATAAGGTTAGCCGGAAAGCATTGACCCTGAATCGTCAAAGGACAATTCTTACATACTTTATCAACCAGAACTGATTTGCCTAGTGGGTTTGACACTCTAATAATAAATCCGTAGGTTCAATGGGTATGTTCATACTAGACACCAATCTCATGCAAATGTATGAATGTGTCGACCCTGGATCAATTAAGGCAACAACACATGTATTAAAAAGAGAAAAAGTACCCGTGATGATGTCAGGAGCAGAGGCTTCCTCTCGAGCACGTATTGTATACGTTCTTGCCGGGGCTTGAGCCTTTGATTTTGCAATGTCTTTAGTCGCAACTCGACTACCACTAGCACTTCTAGGATATCTCAGAGGTCTACCTCGTGTAATGGGAGCACTCGACTTCGAAGCTACTTTTACTTCTTTTTCATTTTGCTCTAGGCAGTCCCTGAGGAACTGGTCAAGAGAATCACATCTGAAACATGCACTGCTCTTCATTCGGCACTCTCCATAGTGAAATTTGTTACACCTTCTACACTTCGGCTTTTGGTCATCTACACTCCCCACACTAGTCACCATCAGGGAGGAAGACTTTCGATTACGTCGCTTGAAGCCTCTCGCTCTACCCGGATACCTACCGATGAAGTGGAGCGTTCATGTTGACTCCTAGATTTCTTTGTAGAAAATGAGAGCGTCTTACCGCTGGATCTCTTGCCCGAAACTCGAGCTTCTCTCTTTGCTTGCTTTCTTTCATTATTGAGCTCCTCGACCTTCTTGGCCCGATCAGCTAATGCGGTGAACTCTCGTATTTTAAGAATCCCAATCAGCAGCTTGATTTCCTCATTCAGACCTTCCTCGAAGTGTTTACACATTTCTGACTCGGTTTGAACCCATTCAGTTGCATATTGACTTAGCCTTACAAACTCCCTTTCATATTCAACTACAGTTCTATTTCCTTGTTTAAGTTCTAGGAACTCCTTTCGCTTCGAGTCTAAGAACCTTTGACTGATGTATTTCTTCTCAAACTCTGCTTGGAAAAAATCCCAAGTGATGTTTTCCTTTGGCGCCACTGAAGATACGGTCTTTCACCAGTGGTATGCAGTATCCTTCAAGAGAGACATGGCACACTTTAAGCATTGCTCAAGTGTGCATGATAGTTCGTCCAATACTCGTGTAGTGTTCTCGAGCCAGAACTCAGCTCGTTCAGCATCATCATCAATCTTAGCTCTGAATTCCTCAGCCCATACTTTCTAAGTTTATCTACAGGGGCTTTACCAATTCTTACAGGTGTCATATCTCTTGGAAAATCCTTATCAGGTTGGTTAGGGGGTGGGGGAGGTCGTGGTATGTTGGGGCAATTCCTCAAATAATCCCCAAACCATTCATCCATCATGTCAAAGAATGAGGCTTTGGCCTCTTCTCGGCCTTTAGACATAAGCCTTCTACTACTACTAGAAATAGCTCGTTGTACGGAAGCTGGAGCATGGCTCTCATCTCCCTCGGACTCATCTTGTGCTTGATTGGAAGACATTTACTATATTCAAAAACAATTTAAACAGTTAGAAGATGTCACACTATCAATGTTCGATTAATGGCATGTATAGCGAAACTTAATACTTTCTATGGTAGACCTGGAACAGACTAAATCGTAGCTCTGATACCACTAAATATAACACCCCTTACACGTGCCCGGGACCGGATACGAGGCATTACCAGACATGAACTTGAACATTTTCAGGAAATACGGGTTCTAAAATTTCATTCTAATATAAAATAGATCAAATTGCACCATAGTGTCCCTATTATGGGCCTACGAGGCCCTAAACATACATTGAGAATGATCTAGGACTAAATCGAGAACTTACGAAAGTTCAAAGAAATTTTCCTAGGTAAAGCCTCACATGCCCGTGTGGAGGCAATACACACGCTCTTGTGCTTTGGGACACGCCAGTGTCCCCTACCCGTGTTGAATTTATGAAAATTATTTTTCATTTCGAACCTACAGGGGTTTTCACACAGTCGAGCACACGCCCGTGTCCCTAGCCTGTGTCCTTCATACGGCCTAGACACGCCTGTATCCAAAAACTCGAGCATTCTATTTATGATGTCAGCATTCATTTAGGGGCACACGGCCAAGACACACGCCCCGTGTGTTTAGCCCGTGCTCGAAACTAACTTAAAAATTAAGGTGCAGGGGACGCATGGCCATACCACACGCCCATCAGGGCGATCCATGTGTCACACACGGCCTAGACACACACCCATGTGTCTACCCGTATGGACCTTGTAAGGCTATTTTCCAAGCCTTTGGTCACCCTCTATCAATCAATCACACTTATAGGTTACCTTAATACATAATAAGGCCAAATTATACCCTTACATATAACCTTGATAAACCTCATTGCATGTAAACCTCATATCATCGGTTTTATACATGCTAGGTTAATTCCCTTTTTGTATTAAGGGTTTCCATGTCTCATTGACACATTTAAGATTGGCTCACTATTGTAACTCATTTCTAATTACGGTCAAGCCATCCTATACAAACATAAGCATGCATAAATTTGTAGGTCATAGCCCACTTCAAAATAAGCTAATTCCCATGGCCAAATACAAGAAGATATGTAAACTTTTACAAGCCTTCATATGGGCAATTCAAATTACACATATCACAAAATGAACCAAAACCCTATACATGCCTTTGAACAAAATAAGAGTGTCTTTATACCAAAGCTGGACTAGCTGATAGTGTGTTGACTCTCCAACTGTCTTCCAATCTTTACGAGTCTTCGAGCTCTATAAAACAGGGAAAATAGAGGGGTAAGCATTTACATGCTTAGTAAGCCCGAATAACTAAAAAGTAAATTTATCGAGTAATTAGCATACAACCATATTGAGCAAATAAACCAACAAGAATGAAATGGTTTCCCTATCACATGCACTCAATCAATAAGTTAGCCACAATAATAATGCACCATGTAATTTGTCTCAGATGAGCTCATCGTTCATCTTTTCATTTATATTCATCATATTAACTCCGTTGAGTTTCTAGGAAATCCTGATGGATTATCCATTTATCGTCAATTCATAAGAATGATCATTTCAGGTATGCACTCCCGCGAACCTCACATTTCACGGTGGGATTACCAGTCTAGGCTAAATCCTCTTGTATTGTAAACTCATAAGGTGATGTCGGGATTACTAGTCCAGGCTAAATCCCTTATAGCGACAAACACCCTTAATGAGCTCGAATCTAAATTACCAGTCCAGGCTAAATTCAGACCCTAATCGGATTACCCGTTCGGGCTAAATCCACAATGCACACATATTCTTCAGGAGGCTCGATCACTCAATTAACACCCGTCCAGGCTAGCTCCTTTTTATATTTGAGATCAACGGATTACCCGTCCGGGCTAAATCCTTCTGCAACACATTGAGGATCTCAAGTAACATGTAAATCATGGTTTATCCACCGAACTTCCTTTTTAACCTCAACTGGGACATTTATCAACATGTCGTTATTAAGGATGCATTTCATGTATTTTCATGCCATCATCAAATGCAATTAAACATACATTCATGAATCATGCAATTAGGCATATTATGAGTTTACTATAAGTTATTCGAACTTACCTGGTACTCGTCTCGGTATCGTGTTTCGGTTATTCTAAAACCTTTTTTTTTCCTCGATCGACCTCTGAATTTGTTCCTCAGGGTCTATAAAAATAAAAATAAATCATTAACACCTCACATTTTACTTTTTGAGTCTAAATTTCACCCCCAGTCCAAATGACCGTTTTTCCCCTAACCTTTCACATTTTTATGATTTAGTCCCTAGGCTCGTATAATGAAATGCATGCAATTTTTACATTACCCAAGCCTAGCCGAATGTTTTTTTCCTTTTATGGCAGCCCACATGTTTCCATTATTTCACATTTCTACCTCACTTTTTACACATTTTGCAAAAAGGTCCTTTTAAGGGTTTTTCATGAAAATAACCTAGGAAAAGATGTTTAACACACATCGAACTTTCATATTCCTCCATAAACCATAAAAATACAAGTAACTCATGCATGGGTAAATTTCTAAACATGAACCCTAGCATGAAATATGGGTAGAAATAGAGAGAGTAAGCTATCGAGATTTCAAAAATATGAAGAACATTAAAAACGGGGCTCTGGAGCATTTACTATTGAGCTTGAAAATGTTGAAAACCCTAGCTATGGTGACTTGAGAATTTCGGCTGGACAAGGAAGAAGAATGGCTGATTTTTGGCAAATGACCAAAATGCCCTTAAGCCCTTTCTTTGAAATTTCATCCATACAAGCCCATTTTTGTCCAAACACTTAGAAATTGGGAAAATTTCTCTTCAAGACCTTCTAATTTATAATCTAAAGCAATTTCATACAAATTGCTTCCAGAGTCCAAGTTTTGCAATTTATTCAATTTGGTCCTTATTTTCCAATTGAACACCTTACTCAAAGAATTTCTTCATGAAACTTTAACACATGCATATTCTCATATTCTAGACTTCATAATAATCATAAAATAAATATTTTGATGTCAAATTTGTGGTCCCGAAACTACTATTCTAACTAGACCCTATTTCGAGATGTTACAGTAACGATCACAAAAACATAACAATTACAAAAAATGGAATTGAAACAAGCTTACATGCAAGAGAAATGTAGTAATCGAACTTAGAGCTCCAAAAATGGTGACTTCTCCCTTTGATTTTCAATGGAAGAATATGAAAAAGAGATAGCCATATTTTGTATTTTATTTTTCTTTAATTTGATTATATAATTATAGGTTTACCCTCAGTTATAACCTTATAATTTTAACAATTAAAAGGCCCATAACCGTCCATCTTTCAACCTTATGGACTATTTATTTCATAACTCCTCTTATATTTAGTATTTAAACTATCAAATCAATACAATTCAATAGTTACTAAATTTTGTGTCTTCAACAATTTAGTCCTTTTATTAAATTAACTAACTAAATATTGAAATTTTTTCACCAAAACTTAATACAACTCTAATGTAACTCCGTAATAATTAATTAAATAATAAACACAACCTCTCATATCTAAATTGTGGTCCTGAAACCACTTTTTGACACCACAGAAAAATGGGATATCATAGATATGTTATGTTTTGGTGATATGAATCATTCAGGTTTAAGTATTTTCGATAGTTGAGATGATGATATACGGCAAAGAGTTAATAGTATTACATTTGTATGATTTGTAGTTAAGTTCACAGGTATGTCATGTTTTGTTTACAAACTTACTAAGCTTTTTGCAGGCTTACTTTATTTGGTTTTATTTTTTTGTAGATTGTCAGACTTTTGCTATCGATTGGAATGTTGTTGGAGATCAAACTATCCAAAAACTCATTCGATAGATATTTGTTTATTTTGGCTCAATTATAAATGGCATGTAAATAGAGATTTGGTTATGTATGGTATAAGTACTATGGTTATATGTTGTGCCTTTTGAAGAATATAGCGTATGTTTTGATGTAAATCTTAATTGGTATGTTGGTTAGTTGAGGTATGTCATGGTGAACGATGATCTTGTATCTTAATGCACTTTTAATGGTTGCTTTGGTATGTTTATGTCAATAAGCAACTTGAAATGTTTTGTGTTTAGTTGAAATGATCAAATTGGTTATGGTAAGATATGAACATAAGATGAGATATATGTATCTGTGATAATTTGGCATATGTAGTTGAAATTTGGCTTTTGGAATCTAAAATTTGGATGATGATTGAATTTCACTTGTGGTATATGTTTTGGTTGAATGGCTGTTGTTTATGTTTGAAATTGTGGTGCCAATAAGGGCATATTGGTTAGGCTGTAACACCCCTAACCCGTACCCATCGTCGGAATAAGGTTTCAAAGCATTACCAAAACATTCAGAACATTTTTCCATCAAACCACGTAAATTACTATTCATTTATCGAGGTCATCCATAACGTCCCTTGATTAGGCCCTCGAGGCCCAATACGAGCATTAAAATTGAATCGGGACTTAATCGGGACCTCTAAGAATTTTTCGCGAATTTACAAAATTTTTCTAAGGTGTAGGGCTCACATGCCTGTGTGGTCCAAGGGACACGCCCATGTGACCCTGGGACATGTCCGTGTTGGAGGCTGTGTTTGACCCCGTGTAACTCTCTGACTTGCACACACAGCCATGCCACACGCCTGTGTGCTAGGCCGTGGCCGTGTGGGTAATTAATTTAATTTGAAATTAGGTGCAGGTTTCACACGGCCAAGACACACGTCCGTGTTCTAGGCCGTGTGGCACACACAGCTGAGACACACACCCGTGTGTCTGCTCGTGTGCCCAATTCTGAGCATTCTGTTTCTCAAAATGAATTTACTAAGTATACCCAAAATGCTAGTTGATAGTGTGATGATGCTCCGATGATCTTCCAACCTTTACGAGCTTTCAAGCACTATAAAACAGGGGAAAATAAAATGGGGTAAACATTACATGCTTTGTAAGTTCGTATAACGAAAACTAAACTTACCAATCTTGTTTATTAAAATCTAGGCATACAATGTTTTATTTCCATCCATTTGGCTAATTTGCCTAATCACATACATCCAATCAAACATGTTAGTCACAAAGTTTCCATACACATCAAGTAAGAATAGATTAGCTCATTAAGCAATACTCTTTCAAGTCATTACCTCAAGATTTTCATGCCATGTCAAGAGTATGATATCCGTTGAATCATTGAAATTTTGATGGATGCTCAAGTAGTACACTCATTGTGTACAATTCAATAATCCATCAATTTCTTATTCAAGGGTACCCATTAGGGCACTTAACCAAGAAACACTCTCTCGAGCCACATAACGTATAACAAGATTACCAGTTCAAGCTAAACCCTAATCATAACGTATGCTCAAGATGTATTATAACGAGATTACTCATCTGGGCTAAATTCTTTCTATAAAAAGGTCATTAGGATTACTCATCCGAGCTAAATCCCGTTCGCAACAAATACAGGACCTTATTAGTTTCGGGAAAGCGTATATAATCATCGGAATTCAATATTCAATCAGGACTTAACCCTTTTTCATCATTTCAAGCATGTATTCAATTTTTCTTTATAGAAATAAAATAGTTCACAACATTTCATACAATCACAACATTCAATTAAACATATTTACATGCCCGATTAAGTTACACGAACTTACCTCGACACTTGTTCGTGTAAAAGTCTACTAATCTGAAATCTTTTCTTTTCCTTGATCTAACCTCGAATTAGTGTTGTCTGAATCTATATAAATGAATTTAACCATAAATTTCATTCTTTTCATATTTAAATGGACTCAATTTATATCTTAGGTAAAATTACCATTTTGCCCCTAACTTTTCCATAAGTTCTGATTTTGTCGCTAGGCCTGGAAAATGAAACTTGTGCAAATTACTCCCTATTACAAGCCTAACCAAAGCCCCCTTACAAAATTTATAGCACATGTATACATAAAATTTTAGAATTTTTCCTTCAATTTCACAAGTTTACATTATAGTCCGTAATTCAAGTTTTCATCAAAAATCACTTTGCAAAAGTTGTTTGTCTATCAATAATCTTTCATTTCCTACCATAAATATCTAATTTCCAGCATCATACATCCATGATTCATTTTCATACATTGATAACTTTTCAAATTAATCCTTCAAATAGAGAGATTAAGCTATCACGGTTTCAAAAACACCAAAATTACTAAAAACGGGACAAGAGAACTTACCCAATTAAGCCTTGAAAGTTTCCTCTCTCTCTCCTAGGGTTTCTATAAAATTTTAGGTTGAAGATGACAATAATAAGATGATATTTTCTTTTATCATCTTTTAATTAATTAAGTATTTTGGTATTTCCAATTTAGTCCTTGCCTTTTTCTATAATTCTATGGATGAGTCACCAAGAAAAATCTACATACTTTTCTTAATGGTCTAATTACCATATAAGGACCTTAATATTTGAATTCCATATCTATTTGATCCTTATAGCTACTAGAATTCAACTTTCACATTTTATGTGATTTAGTTCTTCTCGTAATTAAGCACTTAATCGATAAAATTCTCGTTTCAAATTTTCACATGAAATGCCTATTATATAACAGACCATATAATGAAATAAAAATAGATCATGTTTTTGGGTCAGATTTGAGGTCCCGAAACTACTGTTCTGATTTCACTGAAAAATGGACTGTTACATAGGCATATAGGTTGATCGTGAATTGGTATATTTTGGCTTATTTTGGCACATTTTGAATAGGATTGAAAGTTGGTTAATGCATAGCTTGGATTCTAAGTTTTGGTATGTGAAATGGCTTGTGTTTGAAGGTGTTTTGTGTAACACCCCTAGCCATATCCGTTGTTGGAATAGGCTACGAGACATTACCGATCATATCACAGTTCATACTAATAATATGTTTAAATCATAATTCGGCATATATTAAAACAAATTATAAATTATATATTTAAACATAGAACATAATACAATTTAACATAATCATTAATGAAATAATAATCTAAAACACCCATTCGAATATATTCATGTATAAGTAAGTGTAATTAAGCATACTCAAGTAAGCTTTACAACAAATCATACTTACAGTTTAGTAAACAACTAACATACTAAAAATTTCAACATGTACCCCCATCTTAAGTTCATTACGTTATTGTATCATAAACCTTTTCAGACACAATTAATAACTTTAATACATGCATATGATAAAACCGATTAAATCTTATTACTTAACTTAACTAACAATCGCATATACAACTTAACATGACAGAACATGCTATTAAGGTACATATATATGAATATACATAGCATGCACTTACTTTAAATTCAAGGCCACGTTTAACATTGGAATTCATACCAAAACAATTGACTAAAATCATCATGGAGCATTTTATTTTCTTAATACTTTGCATGGCTGAATCTTATTACTTAAAACCGCATTCACATTCAAAATTTCCACCACCCAATTGCTAAGACTAAACTTATTAAACATTATAACTAAGAAAATATCAAACCAAGTCTAAGCATAATAAGAAAATTTCACATACACCTTATCTTTAAATAAAACACATCCCAAACCAACCATTTAATACCCTATGGCTAAATCACATAACAAGTTTCACTGTAACACCCCGAAATATGGCCTAGTCGGAATAATGGTTTTGAGACCATAAATTCGACGTTAAAATATTTATATTATAACCATTATGAGATTTAGAATATGAGAATATACATATGGTAAAGTTTCATGAGAAAATTTTAAGAATAAAGTATCCAATTAGAAAATAAGGACTAAATTGAATAAGATGTAAAAATTTTGGATTTTAGGTGTAATTTGTATGAAATTATTGTGGGATAGAAATTAGAAGGTCTTAAAGTGCAATTTGCCTAAATTTTAATTTTTTGGAAAAATATAGACATCCATGGAAATTTTTGTAAGTTTAGTGAACAAGGGCATTTTGGTCATTTGATTATTAAATGAATTAAAAAGGGAAAAAGAGCTAAAAATCAGCTCATCTTCCTCATGTTGCTGCCAAAACTTCAAGGGTACCATAGCTATGGTTTCTTCAACTTCCAAACTTGATAGTAAGTCAATCCTAGCCCCGTTTTTAATGCTCTTTGTATTTTTGACATCCTTGCAACTTGCTCTCTTCATTTCTACCCATATCTAATGCTAGGGTTTATTTTTAGAAAATTACCCATGCATGATTTAGATGTATTTTGATGGATTATGGAAGAATATGATAGTTTCAGGTATGGAGAACAATTTTTGTTAAGTGATTTTGCATGGAAACCCTAAAAAGAAATTATTTGTAAAAGTTGAGAAAATGGGTAGAAAAGTGTGAAATGAAGGAAAATATGGGCTGCCATAATTACAAGAAGCATTCGGCTAGACTTGGGTAACCAAGAAATCACTTGCATTCTGACATACGAGCTTAGGGACTAAATTGTGAATAAGTGAAAGTTTAGGGGTAAAATGGTAATTTTATCAAAGCATGAATTTAGGGTCGATTTGAGTAATGTATGAAGTTAATGAGCTAAATTTATTATTATAGATCAAGAAAGACGAGAACCGAATCTTGATAAAGGCAAAAACAAAGCGTTCGAGGCTTAGGCACTATACCGAATATTTTGTACCGAGGTAAGTACACGTGCAAATAAATACTTTAATTGACATTTTAAATGTTCAAATAGTATTTAGATAAATAATATGTTATTTGGTTACTTTGTTGCTATAATGTGTTTTGAAGTTTTATTCTTATTTTACAAGTGTTGTCGTGTTAGCATTTGTATTTAAAAATGTCATATGTTATGAGGCCAACATTCCGAGAATGTTCGACAAAGAGACGAAAGTCTGAAAATCCCGTTTGAACTTAGGAATAGGTAAGGATACAAGTGACATGTCACTAGGATAGCTATGTATGTATGAGCTCATTTGATGGCATGATACATGCTAGGTCTGGGAGCTTATGTAGCAACGTTGAGAGGCATGTAATTATGTGGTGCACGCTAGGTCCGGGAGCTTATGTAGCCTCGTTGAGAGGCGTGATTATGTGATGCATGCTAGGTCTAGGTGCTCTTAGGTAGCCCTGTTGAGAGGCTTGCTATGTTATGTTGTGGCACTTCGGTGCATATGTATTCGAGTATCATATTTATTATTCCAAATGTTCAACGAGTAATGCACATGTAGTTGAATGTGAGCTAGGTAAAGTATATATGTATGCATGGAAGTAAAAAGGTACGTGCTTAAACTTGTGTACTCTTATGACCATAATGGTTAATGGCAATGCATGTATTTATGTAATATTTTTGGAAATATAGATCATACGTTTTGATGGAAGCTTTGAAATAGTGACCAAGATATAAATAACATTCTAAAGTTTTACTTTATTTGTATGTGTACTTACTAAGCTTATAGCTTACCCCTCCCTTTTTTTCCATCCCTTTTAGATTCGTCAAGCTAGCTCGAAGAATCGGGAACGTCGGAGCTCGAGTCACACTATCAACTGAACTTTGGGTATAATACATTTGATTATTTTGAATCATGGCATGTATAGGTGATTATTATTTTGTATATGTGTCATGTGTCTAGTTTAAAGTATTGGTGCTCTATTGGGAATGATCATTTTGTATATGGCCAAGTGAGTTGGTCCATATAACCTTTTGAGATGTCTTCCTATGATGTTTCTATTATGTGCATGTTAAATTTTATATGTGCTTGTGATATGGGTTAAATGGCAAAATGATATACATGTTAGAGTGTATGAGAGACCTTGGGTGACTAATGGCTTGGAAAATAGCCTCCAAATGGTCCACATGAATGGACACACTGGTAGGTGATCCAAGAAATCAAGAGATGCACCTTTTCATTCTTATGCATCGATAGGACGCTCCTATGGAAACCGTAAGAAGCAAGGCTCGAGTTTTAAGACTCAAGCTACATCCATAGCTAGTGTAGGTGACACTAAGCCTCGTCAATTCAAGTGCCAACATTGTAAGAAGCTTCATCTAGATCCGTGTAGGAGAAATGAGGGGACGCATTTTGGATGTGGTTCTCCGGATCATTTTGTTAAAGATTGCCCTGAGCTGGGTGAGAAACCTCAGACTGTGAGATAGAGTGGTTCAGCTCCTAGAGGGAGGCCCTTGAAGAATACCGATGGTGGAACTAGCAGCAAGAATATGACTCGGGAGACTATTGTGTGATTTGAGGCTAGGACCCCAACTAGAGCCTATGCCATACGTGCTCGAGAGGAAACATCTTCGCCAGATGTGATCACCGGTACATTTTCTTTCTATGATAAAGATGTTATTGCTTTAATAGATCCAGGCTTTACTCATTCGTATATATGCATGACACTGGCATCTAGCATGAATTTACCTATAGAATCTATAGAATTTGTGATTAGGGTATCAAATCCGTTAGGCAAACATGTCTTAGTAAATAAGATATGCAAGAAATGTCTTTTGATGATTAGAGGTCTTTGCTTTTCGACCGATTTGATGTTGTTATCGTTTGACGAATTTGATGTTATTTTGGGTATGGAATGGTTGACACTCCACGGTGCTATAGTGGACTGTAAATGGAAAGTTATTGAATTGAAACATGAGAGCAGTGAGATCCTTCAAGTGGAGTCCGAGGAGTCTAATGGGTCATCGATTGTAATTTCTGCAATGAATGCTCGGAAATGATTAAGAAAAAGGTATGAAGCTTATTTGGCTTATGTAATGAATTCAAAGGAATCTAAATTGAAGGTTGAATCAGTACCTATCATACGTGATTTTGTGGATGTGTTCCCGGAGGAATTGCCAGGTTTGCCTCCGATTAGAGAGATTGAGTTCGGTATTGAGTTGATGCCAGAGACTGCACCTATTTCGATTACTACGTACAGAATGGCTCCAATCGAACTAAAAGAGCTAAAGTCTCAGCTACAAGAACTAGTAGGCAAAGGATTTGTAAGACCAAGCTTTCCACCATGGGGTGCTCCCGTGTTGTTTGTGAAGAAGAAGGATGGTTCTATGAGATTATGTATCGATTACTGACAACTAAATAAGGTAACGATCAAGAACAAGTATCCTCTCCCAAGAATTGACGATTTGTTTGATTAGATAAAAGGAGCAACATGGTTTTTGATAAACCGTCATTTATACATATTTTTACCCCATGCTTAGTGCATTTTATGGATGATTTTTCCTTAGAATTGATGAATTCGATGCTTCTAATGCCTTAATTTCATGTTTTATACTTAGGTGAACTTAGGAGAGTAAAAGGAACAAGAAACGGTCCAAAAACGGAGAAAATGGGCCAACGTACGAAATCAACACGGCCTGGAGTTCCTCACACGGGCAGACCACACGGCCGTGTCAATTTTGAAGAATCGAAGCACGACTCACACGGGTAGACCACAAGCCAGTGCTATTTTAACAGGCTTGACCACGGCCTGAAGTAATCGTACATGAGTGTGTCCCTGCCGAGCCCAAGTTGACTCCAATTTGGAAAAGGCTAATTTTGAGGGCTTTTAGGCATTCTAAAGCCTATAAATACACCTTAAAGGAGGAGAAAAGGGGAGACACAGAGGAGGAATAAAGGAATTGCTCAAGGAAAGCTAATTGATCTATCTTAGAAGCCGGATTCATCCTCAAGACTGAAGATCTCCCCTCAATTCCCCTTCAGGATTTTTGGGATTTCTTTATGTTTTGTATTCATTATTCTTCTTAGATGTTTTCCCTTTTAGTTATGAACTAAATCCCCAAAATACCTAAGGGGGATGAAACCTAAGACGAATCTTGTTATTATTTTCTGAATTGTATGATAAATATTTGACTTATTCTTAATTATGTGTTCTTAATTCTTATTTTGATATTCCAGGATATTGATTCAAGTTAAGCTCTTATGCAGAGGAGGAATAGACCCTGTCTAAGAGAACATTTGTCATAATTAAGCGGAGTTGATTGCACGCCTAGAGATAGGGTGATAAGATTTTGCCAGATTAGGGAAAAACCTAATAAGGGGATCCATAGATTGAGTTAGTGCAACCCTAGAAAGTTAATTAGAAAGAGATTTCAATTATTCAACCTAGGGTTAGACGTTTTTAGTCTCGAGAGAGATAATAATATAACTTAGGGATCTCTACGGAACAAGTTAAATGAATAAATCGTCCGATTCGGAGTCAGAATAACAAGTAAAGTCTAGGTGGATTCTTTCTTAGGTATTGTCTTAATTCAATCATTTTCCAAACGTAATCCCCCAATTCTATTTTCTGTGAATTCTTAATTTAGTTAATTAGTAAGTTAAAACAAACCCCCTTATTCTTAAGCTAGATAATAAAAAGACAATCATTACTAGTACTTTTAGTTCCTTTGGGTTCGACAATCCAGTCTTGCTAAAACTATACTACTGTTCGATAGGTACACTTGCCTACATCGTGATAATAGTTTATTTCAAGAACGATTAATTATAAACATTTAAAACCTGTCACAAAATAACACAATCAGTTTTCCAAGATTGATCTGAGGTCCGGCTATTATCAACTTCGAGTTAAGGAGACAGATGTGCCTAAGACTGCTTTCAGAACTAGGTATGGTCACTATGAATTTTTAGTTATGCCATTTGGATTAACAAATGCCCTAGCCGTATTTATGGATTTGATGAATAGAATCTTTCGGCCCTATTTGGAAAAATTTGGCATAGTGTTTATTGACGATATTTTGATCTACTCGAGAGATAAGGCAAAGCACGCCAAACACTTGAAGATCGTTTTACAGATTTTAAGGGACAAGCAATTGTATGCTAAGTTCAATAAGAGTGATTTTTGGCTTTGGGAAGTTAGATTCCTAGGTCACATTGTTTCAGACGATGGTATTCGGGTTGATCCTAGTAAGATTTCTGCCATTGTTGAATGGAAGCCTCCAAAGAACGTAACCGAAGTTAAAAGCTTTCTGGGTTTAGCCGGCTACTACCGGAGGTTCATAAAGGGATTTTCTATGATAGCCATTCCTATGATGAGACTACTGCAAAAATATGCCAAGTTTGAGTGGACAGAAGAGTGCCAACGAAGCTTTGAAAGGTTGAAGATATTATTGACGGAGGCACCAGTGCTAGTACAACCTGAATCAGGAAAAGAATTTATAATTTTTAGTGATGCATCTCTGAATGGACTAGGTTGTGTGCTTATGCAAGAAGGCAAAGTTGTGGCCTATGCTTCAAGATAATTAAAGCCTCACGGGAAGAATTATCCGACGCACGATCTAGAGCTAGCTGTGATTGTGTTTGCTTTGAAGATTTGGCGTCATTACTTGTTCGGTGAGAAATGCCATGTTTACACCAACCACAAAAGTCTTAAGTATTTGATGACTCAAAAGGACCTGAATTTAAGATAGCAGAGATGGCTAGAATTGTTGAAGGATTACGAACTTGTTATTGATTACCACCTAGAAAAGGTGAACGTGGTCGCCGACGCTTTAAGCAGGAAGTTTTTGTTTGCTTTTAGGGCCATGAACACTCAGATGACTTTATGCAATGATGGCTCTATATTGGCTAAATTGAGAGCTAGACGAACTCTTCTTCAACAGATCTATGAAGCTCAGGAAGTCAATAAAGAATTACAAGCTAAGAAAATCCAGTGCGAGTCCTCCAGTGAATCTGATTTTTAGGTTGACCCCGATGGATGTTTAAGATTCAAATGTAGAATTTGTGTTCCTAAATATGCCGAACTGATTCAGAACATTTTGCATGAAGCACATGATAGTCATACGTCAATTCACCCGAGGAGTACAAAGATGTACCATGACTTGAAGGAAACGTATTGGTGGAATGGCATGAAAAAAGACATATCCGAATTTCTATCAAGATGTTTGATTTGTCAACAAGTCAAAGCTGAACATCAAGTGCCATCTGGATTACTTCAGCACATTATGATTCCAGAGTGGAAATGGGATCGAGTTACTATGGATTTTGTGACTGGACTACTAGTGACTCCGAAGAAAAAGGATGCTATTTAGGGCATAGTTGACAAATTGAATAAGTCAGCTCGTTTTATACCGGTACGCTCTGACTTTTCTCTTGACAAGTTGGCTGAATTATACATCTCAGAGATTATTAGACTTCACGGTATACCTTTGTCGATCATTTCGGATAGAGACCCGAGGTTCACATCTCGATTTTGGAAAAAGTTGCAAGCAGCCTTGGGTACAAAACTAAAGTTTAGTACTGCTTTCCACCTGTAAACCGATGGACAATCTGAGAGAATAATTCTGACACTTGAGGATATGCTTCAATGCTATGTTTTTAAGTTTAAAGGTAGTTGGGAAGCTTATTTGCCTTTGGTCGAGTTTGCATACAACAACTATCAGACTAGTTTGAAGATGGCTCCTTACGAAGCATTGTATGGACGGAAATGCCGAACTCCCTTGTATTGGACAGAGCTCAAGGAAAGCAAGATTTACGGAGTTGATTTGATTAAAGAAACCAAGGATAAGGTTAAAGTGATTCGAGATTGTTTGAAAGCGGCATCAGATAGACAAAAATCGTATGCGAATTTTAAAAAGAAAAAGATCGAGTATCAAGTGGGCGACAAGGTATTTTTGAAAGTGTCGCCATGAAAGAAGGTTCTAAGATTTGGTAAGAAAGGCAAGCTAAGACCTCGTTTTATTAGACCTTACGAGATCATTGAGAGAATTGGACTGGTTGCCTATCGCTTAGCATTGCCATCAGAGTTGGAGAGAATCCATGACGTGTTTCATGTGTCCATGCTACGTCGATATCGATTAGACCCTTGCATGTAATTACTCCAACTGAGGTTGAGATTCAACCGGACATGACGTATGGTGAGGAACCGTTTAAGATTTTGGCAAGAGCAATTAAGTAATTGAGGAATAAAAGTGTGGCTCTTGTGAAAGGGCTCTTGTGAAAGTACTTTGGCATCGACATGGAGTCGAAGGGGCCACTTGGGAACCAGAGGAGTCTATGAGAAGTCAGTATCCGAATTTGTTTTCAGGTAAGACTTTCGAGGACGAAAGTCCCTTAAAGGGGGAGAATTGTAACACCTCGAAATATGGCCTAGTCAGAATAATGGTTTCGAGACCACAAATTCGATGTTAAAATATTTATATTATAACCATTATGAGATATAGAATATGAGAAATACATGTGGTAAAGTTTCATGAGAAAATTTTAAGAATAAAGTATCCAATTAGAAAATAAGGACTAAATTGAATAAGATGCAAAAATTTTGGGTTTTAGGTGCAATTTGTATGAAATTGTTTTGGGATAGGAATTAGAAGGTCTTGAAGAGAAATTTTCCCAAATTCTAAATCTTTGGACAAATATGGACATCCATGGAAATTTTTGTAAGTTTAGTGAACAAGGGCATTTTAGTCATTTGGATATTAAATGAATTAAAAAGGGAAAAAGAGCTAAAAATCAGATCATCTTCCTCATGCTGCTGCAGAAACTTCAAGGGTACCATAGCTAGGGTTTCTTAAACGTTCAAACTTGATAGTAAGTCAATCTTAGCCCCGTTTTTAATTTTTTTGTATTTTTGACATCCTTGTAACTTGCTCTCTTCATTTCTACCCATATCTCATGCTAGGGTTTATTTTTAGAAAATTACTCATGCATGAGTTAGATGCATTTTGATGGATTATGGAAGAATATGATAGTTTAAGGTATGGAGAACAACTTTTGTTAAGTGATTTTGCATGGAAACCCTAAAAAGGACTTATTTGTAAAAGTTGAGAAAATGGGTAGAAAAGTGTGAAATGAAGGAAAATATGGGCTGCAATAAGTACAAGAAGCATTCAACTAGACTTGGGTAACCAAGAAATCACTTGCATTCTGACATACGAGCTTAGGGACTAAATTGTGAATAAGTGAAAGTTTAGGGGTAAAATGGTAATTCTATCAAAGCATGAATTTAAGGTCAATTTGAGTAATGTATGAAGTTAATGAGCTAAATTTATTATTATAGATCAAGAAAGACGAGAATCGAATCTTGATAAAGGTAAAAACAAAGCGTTCGAGGCTTAGGCACTATACCGAATATTTTGTACCGAGGTAAGTACAGGTGCAAATAAATACTTTAATTGACGTTTTAAATGTTCAAATAATATTTAGATAAATAATATGTTCAAATAATATTTAGATAAATAATATGTTACTTGGTTACTTTGTTGCTATAATGTATTTTTATGCTTTATTCTTATTTTACAAGTGTTGCCGTGTTAGCATTTGTATTTAAAAATGTCATATGTTATGAGGCCAACATTCCGAGAATGTTCGACAAAGAGATGAAAGTCTGAAAATCCCGTTTGAACTTAGGATCTGAAAATCCCGTTTGAACTTAGGAATAGGTAAGGATACAAGTGACATGTCACTAGGATAGCTATGTATATGAGCTCATTTGATGGCATGATAAATGCTAGGTCCGGGAGCTTATGTAGCCCTGTTGAGAGGCATGTAATTATGTGGTGCACGCTAGGTCTGAGAGCTTACGTAGCCCCATTGAAAGGCGTGATTATGTGATGCATGCTAGGTCCAGGTGCTCTTAGGTAGCCCTGTTGAGAGGCGTTCTATGTTATGTTATGGCACTTCGGTGCATATGTATTCGAGTATCATGTTCATTATTCCAAATGTTCAACGGGTAATGCACATGTAGTTGAATGTGAGCTAGGTAAAGTATATATGTATGCATGGAAGTAAAAAGGTACGTGCTTAAACTTGTGTACTCTTATGACCATAATGGTTAATGGCAATACATGTCTTTATGTAATATTTTTGGAAATATAGATCATACGTTTTGATGGAAGCTTTGAAATAGTGACCAAGATATAAATAGCATTCTAAAGTTTTACTTTATTTGTATGTGTACTTACTAAGCTTATACCTTACCCCTCCCTTTTTTCCATCCCTTTTAGATTCGTCAAGCTAGCTCAAAGAATCGGGAACGTCAAAGCTCGGGTCACACTATCAACTGAACTTTGGGTATAATACATTTGATTATTTTGAATCATGGCATGTATAGGTTATTATTATTTTGTATATGTGTCATGTGTCTAGTTTAAAGTATTGGTGCTCTATTGGGAATGATCATTTTGTATATGGCCAAGTGAGTTGGTCCATATAACCTTTTGAGATGTCTTCCTATGATGTTTCTATTATATGCATGTTAAATTGTATATGTGCTTGTGATATGGGTTAAATGGCAGAATGATATACATGTTGGAGTGTATGAGAGACCTTGGGTGACTAATGGCTTGGAAAATAGCCTCCAAATGGTCCACATGGATGGACACACTAGTAGGTGTCTAGTCTATGTGTGACACACGGGCAGCCCACACGAGCGTGTTGTTCAGCCGTGTGTCCCCTGCTTCCCCAAATTTTCACATTGCATGCTTTGTAGTGTCTACACGGGTTGGAGACACGGCCGTGTGTCTCAACCGTGTGGATTTTTGTTTCAGGTAAAATTTGCAAATTTAAATTTTGAGTTTTGTGACTCGAGTTATGATTTATTTAGTGACTATGACGCAGGTAGGCAGTTTTATAAGGAATAATGAAATAAATTGTTTTGATTTGTCTAAGTATTCGGGAAATTTTTAATGTTCCCATTTTGGTCTCGAACCATTTCAATTGTATGTTTTAGGGTCTCGAGGGCCCTTTTTAAGGAAATATTGAATGAATGTAAATAAATTAATTTTAAAAGCAAATTTTATTCCTCGAATTAGTAAGTTAAGTCAGGCAACGCCTCGTGCTCGACTTCGGCGACTGTCTCGGGTAAGGGGTGTTACATAGGTACTCCATGTAATCTTTCAATCTGAGAAACATATAACTCGGCAAGTTTATCGAGCGAATAATCTGTACGGACCAAAACAAAGTGAGCCGATTTAGTCAATCTATCCACAATAAGCCATATTGCAGCCTTTTTGCTCGGTGACTTTGGTAAACCAGATACAAAATCCATCGTGACTCTGTCCGATTTCCATTCAGGTATCATGATCGATTGAAGCAATCCAGAAGGTACCTGCTGTTTGGCTTTTACTTGCTGATAGGCTAAACATTTCGATATAAAGTCAGAAATGTCTCGTTTCATACCTTGCCACCAATAGTGTTGTTTCAGATCATTATACATCTTTGTACAACCCGAATGAACAGATAATGGACTGTTATGAGCTTCGTTCAAAATCATTTGAATCAACTCTGTATTTTTTGGAACGCATATTCGGTTTTTGAATCTCAAACAATCATCAGCATCAACTCGAAACTCTGAATCAGCACTTGAATCACATTGAGCTCATTTTGCTAACAACTCATTATCAACCTTTTGGGCATCGCATATTTGTTGAACAAATAACGGTCTTGCTTTCAATTTAGCTATTATCGAACCATCATCAGACATAGCCATATGCGCATTCATTGCACGCAAAGCAAACAATGATTTTCGGCTTAAAGCATCAGCAACAGCATTAGCTTTTCCAGGGTGATAGTCAATCACAAGTTCGTAGTCTTTTAGCAACTCTAACCATCAGTGTTGTCTCAAATTCAGATCTTTTTGAGTCATCAAATATTTCAGGCTTTTGTGATCAGAATAAACATCACATTTCTCCCCGAACAGATAATGACGCCATATCTTTAATACAAACACAATAGCTGCCAATTCTAGATCGTGCATCGGATAATTCTTTTCATGCGATTTTAACTGTCTCGAGGCATAAGCTATGACTTTGCTTTCTTACATCAAAACACAGCCCAAGCCATTTAAAGATGCATCACTATAGATAACAAATTCTTTACCCGATTCTGGCTGAACTAACACTGGAGCTTCGGTCAAAAGGGCTTTCAACTGATCAAAGCTTTTCTGGCACTTTTCTGACCACTTAAACTTAACATCTTTCTGAAGTAATTTCGTCATCGGGGTTGCAATCATAGAGAAACCATTCACAAACTTTCTGTAGTAACCAACAAGTCCCAGAAAACTTTAGACTTCAGAAACGTTTCTTGGAGGTTTCAAGTCCAGTATTGCTGAAATTTTACTCGGATCAACCCGAATACCTGATGCTGAAACAACATGTCCCAGAAAGCTAACTTCGTGTAACCAGAACTCACATATATTAAACTTCGCATACAACTATTTTTCTCATAAAGTCTGTAACACAAGTCTTAAATGCTTGGCATGTTTGGTTTCATTACGGGAGTAGATCAATATATCATCAATGAATACAACCACAAATCGATCTAAATACTGTCTGAAGATCCAATTCATCAAATCCATAAAAATAGAAGGTGCATTAGTAAGTCTGAACGGCATAACCAAAAACTCATAGTGTCCGTACCTCGTTCAAAAAGCAATTTTTGGCACATCGGAGTCTCTAACTCGTAATTGATAATAACTCGATCTCAAATCTTTCTTCGAAAACACTAAAGCCCCTTTCAACTAATTGAACAGGTTGTCAATCTGTGGCAATAGGTATTTATTCTTTATAGTCACCTTATTTAGCTGGTGTTAATCAATAAACATTCTCATAGTTCTTTCTTTTCACAAATAGAACTGGCATATCCCAGGGAGAAAAACTCGGTCGTACAAAACCTTTATCTGTTAAATCTTGCAACTGTGCTTTCAACTCTTTTAATTCAGTAGGTGTCATCTGATATGGAGCTATTGAAATCGGAGTAGTCCCCGGTACTAATTCAATACCAAATTCTACCTCTCAGGTAGGTGGCAAACCCGACAATTCTTTAGGAAACATGTCCGAATACTTACAGACAACTGGTACAGATTCAATCTTCTTTTCAGTCACTTTACTATCAAGCACATAAGCTAAATAAGCTTCACAACCTTTTCTCACATACTTTCGAGCTAACATCGAAGATATTACTGCTGGTAAACCACTCAAATCATTAGATTCAATCTAAAAAATCTCGTTGTTCTGACATCTCAAATCAATGGTCTTTCTTTTGTAATTAACAACAGCATCGTGCAGAACCAGCCAGTCCATACCCAAAATTATATCGAACTCATCAAAGGGTAACAACATCAAATCGGCCGGAAAGCATGAATCTCAAATATCAATGGGTAATTTTTACACACTATCAACCAGAACACACCGGCCCAGGGGGTTTGATACTCGAATCACAAACTCAGTAGACTCAACAGGCAAAGTCTTACTGGATAGTAATGTTTCACACACATAAGAATGAGTCGAACCAGGATCAATCAATGCAATAACACTAGTATCATAAAGAGTGAAAGTACCAGTAATAACATCTGGGGAAGAAGCATCCTCACGAGCGTGTATAGCATATGCTCTGGCAGGTGCATGAGCCTCAAATCGAACTGTTGTATCTTTCATCCCTCTCTGACTACCACCTACATTACCCGAATGCCTGGGTGGTCTGCCTCAAGCTGACATATTACTCGGTCTTGCATTCTGAGCAGTGTCTTGCTCAGCTAACATCGAACAATTTCGGATCCACACTTAAAATAAAACCGATCATGCAATCTACAATCTCCAGAGTGCCATTTACCATAATGCTTGCACTCGACTCTATTCTGTCGAACATTGCCAACACTAGCTATCGAAGTGGCTCATGAACTCACAAGGGGTCGGTCTCGATGTCGTCTAGAAAAGCCCGCAGTATCTCTAGATCGACTAGAATCATCTCTAAACTTCTTCAATGCTGAGTAAAAAGTCTTACCCGATGATCTTTTACGGGAATCTCTAGCTTCAAAATCAGCTTTTCTTTTCTCTTTCCCGAGCTCTTCAGCTTTGCAAGCTCACTCGACATGTACCACTAACTCTTTGATTTCAAGTATGCCAACTAGCAATTTAATGTCTTCGTTCAAACCATCTTCGAATATTTTACACATGATAGCTTTAGTTGAAACACACTTACGGGCATATCGACCGAGTCTCACAAATTTTTGCTCGTATTCTGTCAAAGTCATACGACCCTATTTTAGTTCGAGAAATACCTTGCGCTTCTGGTCAATGAATCTCTGACTGATATATTTCTTACGAAACTTAGTCTGAAAGAATTTCCAGGTCACTCGCTCCTTCGAAACCACCGATACTAGTGTATTCCACCAGTGATATGCAGTGTTTCATAGCAAGGATATAGCACATTTTAAGCACTCATTCGGGGTACAAGATAACTCATCAAGCACACAGATAGTATCATCAAGCCAGAATTCAGCTCACTCAGCATCATCATCATCAGTAGCTCTGAATTCTTCAGCCTCGTGCTTTTTAATTTTATCAACAGGAGGCTTGTTAAATCTAATCGGATCAATCATCAGAGGTACCACAGGTATCGGAGATGAATTATTCGAGGGTGGAGGTTGTTGTGTAGTCGGGTTATTTCGAATATATTGAGTAAACCAATCATTCATCATTTGATAGAAGGCTTGTTTAGCCTCCCCCTCATGGCTACTCGAGATCAGTCGAGATTCAACTAGCACTATCCCATGCACGAGAGCAGGCGCTACACTCTCGACATCATCAGCTATAGCTCTGTCAGGATCCATTTACTATACGAAAACACATTTTCAAATGTCAGAAGTCATCACACTATCGCAGTAAATATTATGGTATGTATAGCTAGACTCACACATGCTACGTTAGTCCTAGAATCGACTAAATTGTAGTTCTGATACCAAATAAAATATAACACCCCTAGTCATATCCGTCGCCAGAATAGGCTACGAGACATTACCGATCATATCACAGTTCATACTAATAATATGTTTAAATCATAATTCGGCATATATTAAAACAAATTATAAATCATATATTTAAACATAGAACATAATACAATTTAACATAATCGTTAATGAAATAATAATCTAAAACACCCATTCGAATATATTCATGTATGAGTAAGTGTAATTAAGCATACTCAAGTAAGCTTTACAACAAATCATACTTACGGTTTAGTAAACAACTAACATACTAAAAATTTCAACATGTACACCGATTTTAAGTTCATTACATTATTATATCATAAACCTTTTCAGACACAATTAATAACTTTAATACATGCATATGATAAAACCGATTAAATCTAATTACTTAACTTAACTAATAATCGCATATACAACTTAACATGACCGAACATGCTATTAAGGTATATATATATATGAATATACATAGCATGCACTTACTCTAAATTCAAGGCCACGTTTAACATTGGAATTCATACCAAAACAATTGACTAAAATAATCATGAAACATTTTATTTTCTTAATACTTTGCATGGCCAATTCTTATTACTTAAAACCGCATTCACATTCAAAATTTCCACCACCCAATTGCTAAGACTAAACTTATTGAACATTATAACTAAGAAAATATCAAACCAAGTCTAAGCATAATAAGCAAATTTCGCATACACCTTGTCTTAATATAAAACACATCCCAAACCAACCATTTAATACCATATGGCCGAATCATATAACAAGTTTCACAAACATCATACAATTTGGATACACTCACGATATAAACTCAGGCCAAGATCAAACATATATAACATAACCAATTCATCCATACCACCTCCGAATACAAGCACATAACATAACTTATAATCAACCATAGCACACGGCATGATAATCAAAATAGACTTAAACCATAATTTAACCAACACCGAATTCAAGCATAGAAATTAAGCCATTTTTGCATGGCTCCCATTAAACACTGACCAAAATACAATATTCCAAACATAATCCAGCCTATACATGCCATAGGTTTGAAAGTTCACTTATTAAAATACCGAAGATAGTCGATAGTGTGATAGACTTGGCTGACGATCCCCGAGCTCGTAACTTGAATCCAAAATCTATAAAACAGAAACACACATATATAGAGAGTAAGGTTTTATAGCTTAGTAAGTCATAAGCAAATATCAACTCAATAATATATTCAACTCCTTAAAATTCAAACTAAACTAATTTACTATTTCAATGTCATATTTAATTTCAACTTAATCAATCCATAACCACACATGTTTAACATAACTATCACTTTGGCCGAATACTTTTAAGGTTAACATTTTACAAATTTTCATTCAACTTTCAAAGCCAAATATCATTACACATTCAAATATACTTCCACACATTTACACAAGCTCACAAAACAAAATTTAACTTCATATACCAACATCACGCAATTAGTCGAATACACAATATCAAATATAACATCACATATGTACATACCTATGTGGCCGAATATACAAGATCAAATATAACATCACATATGTACATAACTATGTGTCTGAATATATACATGGTCATTTAGCTCAGTTTACTTACTCAATTACCATATCAACATGATGTCTTGTAGGCAAAGGCTTGAAATAAATCACCAGCATAAAACTTGCTAGGCATAAGCCTGAATCACACACTAGAACATGGCTTGCTAGACTCAAAGTCTGATTTTATTCACCGACAATAAGCCTGCTAGGCATAAAGCCCGATTAAATTCACCAGCACAAGGCTTGCTAGGCTCATAACCCAAATATCATTATTATAAAGCTATCTCATAAACAATTCATATATCGAACATTTCAGATTTCCACATAATTCATACTGTCTTCCAAATGTTTTAACTCAATTGAGTTAAACTTAAATACATTATCTCTATGATTTATCACATTCGACTAACTATACCATAAATTCATGAATTCCAAACCAGCATATTAAACTATGTTACATTCAAAACTAACAATGTTTAATTACTTAAAGACTTACCTCAGATATCGACGAACGACGTAAATCGACTATTCGACTATTTTTGCTTTTCCCCGATCCATGTCCGATTTCTTTTGTTCTTGATCTATACAATTTCAAATTAATCTCATTCAAACACAATTTCGTTCAATTTACTCCAACAACACATAAATGGGCAAATTACCATTTTACCCCTAATATTTCATACTTTTACAAATTAGTCCTAATTGCATAAAACACAAAATACACAAAATCTCACAACAACATAGTTGGGACAAATCTTCCTTATACACACACTAGTCCATATATTTCATCTATTTCACATTTTAGTCCCTCAATTTATTATTTTTGCAATTTAGTCCTAATTACTCAAAATCATCTAAAACTCCAATACAAAACATATTAATCCAAAACATATCTTTCATAATTTATCATCAAACATCACAAAACATAAATATTAATCAATGGAATAACTCAAAATATTCTCCAAAATCATAAATTTGAGCATGGGTCTGATAGTATTCGAAGCAACGATCTCAAAAACGTAAAAATTATCGAAAACCGAACAAATTACATACCTAATTTGAAGAACACAAGGGCCAAACTTTGAAAACTCTTTATTTATATTTTTTATTTGTTATATTCGGTCAAATGGATGAACAAATGCATGGATGTTTTATTTTATGTTTTATTATAATACATATTATTTTACATTTTACTAATTTAACCTTTATAATATAATTAGAAAACCATATAATGGTTGTCTTTTACCATCCATCACATTATATCATGGGAAAATTGCAACTTAAAGCCTCCATATTAAAAGAACAACCATTATTCAGTCCTTTCACAAATAACCACTAAATTTTTATTTTACGCGATTAAGTCCTATTATTATATTAAGCATACAAACAATCAAATTTTCATACGAAACTTTCACACATGCAAATTCACATATAATAAACATGAGAAATAATATTTCAATATTTTTCTGACTCAAATTCATGGTCTCAAAACCACCGTTCCGATTAGGGTCTAAATTAGGCTGTTACATTTTGGGGGACACACGACTGGTACACACTTTGCCACACGACCGTGTGTCCCACATGGTTGCATGACACGACCATGTGACCTCTTTGATTTTTGGTGCAGGTTTGTCCATAAGGTTTCAAAAAGTTACACGGCCTGGAGATACGGTCGTGTGACCTTGAGATACACAGGTATAAGTTATTACACGATTTGGCCACACGGCCATGTTCTTAAGCCACATGGGTTGAGCCTTGTCACATGGCCGTGTAACCCCTGTTTTCACTTTCTACTCAAAATTTTGTAAAAGTTTCATTTTAATCTAAAATTATTCCCAGCTTGTTTTAAATGTTTCGTAAGCTTGATTTAGGTCCCGATTTAATTGAATAGCATAGAAATGAATGGATATGATTTATTTATTTGTTTTTGATTGATTTTAAAAAAGATATTCAAGGTTTAATGTCATAACACCTTATAGCTCAAGTCAAGCGATCGGAATGGGGATAGGGTGTTATACTGAGTTTGTAGAAATACAAGTTATTGGCTAGGAGCATGTTAATAGGATTTTGTGAATAAACTATAAATTTAGTTTGATAATAATTGATTCTAAATTTTATAATTTTAGACTACTTAGTTCAATTCATTACACTGTGAATAGATCTAAGATGCTAAGCATACCACATGATAAATAAATATATAAATAGCATGCATGTTTAATTAACTTATAGGTTGTAGAAATTGATAGACTTTGTCGATATAATTCATGTATTGAATTACCTAGAGATGACCTAAGACATTGTTTGGTAGACAATTTTTTTAGCCAAAAAGTTATCCCGTGAATATTTCCTTATTACCTATTTTGAGTTTGAATCCATTTTCTTAATGAACCAAAAATGAAACCATAAGCCTAATAAATAATCTATTTTATCCTTTATTTCTTGGTCCTTACATAGATTTAGACGTTCGACCATTGACATTGAGGGGTTAGGTAGATACATCATGGAGGCTTCAAAAGTGAAAAAAAGTGAGTGAACTAAGGTATTGTATGGTGAGTATAAGATTTCTTGAGCTTGTAAAAAAAATAAGACAAAATGCCAATAGAGAAAATCTAGATGAAAAAAAAAATAAAAGCAAAGTGAGTTGGAAAAAAAGTACACACATTTTTTCGAAAAAAATACGAGCTCAGATGATTGTACTCGTGAATACTATACTAGGCCTTAGTAATGGAGAGAAAAGGAATGTGAGATAAGTGGATATAAGGTGGTGAGATTATTTGAAATTGGGGAGTATTGGGGATAATACAATGTGCCAAACTACTTTCATGCTTAGCTATTTTGTTGAGCCTATTCTTGATTTCTGAACCAACCTAAAATGTAGAACGTTACAAGCCAAAAAGTCCTGTAATAGCCTGGTTTTGGCTAAATCGGAACAGTGGTTTCGGGACCACAAATCTGATGTCAAAAAACTATTTTAATATTATTTTTAGTATTTATAGCATGTGAATATATATGTGTTAAAATTTCGTGAGCTAATTTTATCATTTAATAGCTCAATTAGAGAAAAAGGACTAAATTGCATGAAATGCAAAAGTTGCATTCTATAAGTTAAAAGTGCTTAATTGCTATGGTTTATTAAATGAAAGGTCCTTTTGTTGTAATTAGACCATGGATAGTGGGAATGGACATAAATGGCCATTAAATGAATGTTTTTAAATGGTTTTAAACAAGGTTAATTTGGTAATTTAGTTAAATAATGTATATTAAATAAAACAAAAGATGAAAGCATATTCATCTTTGTTTATTTCTCAACCAAAATTGAAGAGGGGAATACTCCATTTAGGGCTCACATATTCGACACTTTTAATCCTTGATTAAGGTATGATTTTTGATCAGTTTTTGATGATTTTTATGTGTTTGTGATCGTTGCTTTGAGTACTAGCTAGCTCGTACCTTAATTTTTGAATTTGTTGATGATTCTATGAAGTTTCATTTTTGAATCTATGAGCTTTGTGATAGTTGATGATGAAAAATGGATAATTGTTGATAGATTATCAAGTTTTATTAAGTGATTTTTAACAAATATGTCAAATAAGGATTAAATTGTGAAATTTGTAAATTGAAGGGCTAAAATGTGAAATAAATGAAATTTTTGGGCTGCTAGGTACTATATAAATCGGCTAAGTATGGGTTAAATTGAATTGTGTGAATTTTGTGTATTTGTGAAATAAGGACTAAATTGAATAAATGTGAAACTTTAAGGGCTAAAGTGTAAAAATTCCCAAATAGGTATTTTTGGATGAAATTGAATGAATAGGTGATTAAATGAGCTAAATTTGAATTCATATAGATCAATAAAGAAAGAAATCGGATTTAGATCGGGGGAAATCGAAAGTTATTGAGTAGTTGATCCGGTTCATCTATTCCGAATATGAGGTAAGTTCGTATGTGTTAATCTCATTATAAATGTGTCGAGACCATTTTCAAATCGAGTTTTGGAAAATGGGAATCGACTTTAAAAAAACGAAAACGGGAGTCGCCACCAATCTTTTTAGGTGTGATTGGATCACCTTTAAAACATTTTGTTTTAAAATCATTAGTTTTGGTCCACGAAATAAAAGAACGGGTTCGGGAGTCAGTTACGTACGAGGAAGGATTAGTACCCTCGTAACGCCCAAAAATTGGTACCTAATTGATTATCAAATGTCTTTAATGTCGGAAATTAAAAAAATTTTAAGATGTAATCCTCTTTAAAATACTTTGATTTTGAAAATTTGGGTTCACTCGTATAAAAACATTGATACTAAGTTAACCTTTTGGAAATCCCTATCTCGAAACAACAAATCGCCACATCCAATAAGTTAGGATACAACGCTTTGAAATTCCAAGACAGTTGCTCATATTTTGAAAATCTTGAAAACTTAGAAGGGTACTTGACTATTCGAACTCAACGAGAAAAGTTGCAACCCAATAAGTTAGGGCACTACTTTTCTCGAAGCTTTCAAATACTAAGCATTGCCTTTTTTATTTTTATAAAACTTTTAAATATTGTTTTAAATGACCTTTTAGAGTAACAATTCTATATTACGAAACATAGATATTCAAATAGCGTATATTACAAAGTATTATAACACTTTATATAAATGCAATCACTATATAGAGGGTAAAATAGAATAATAAAAATAATCATGCTAAGCAAATAGGAATATACCCAAAAGAAAGCATAATAAATGCACTAATTATATACAATATATCATAAATAAAACATTAAATAATATAAAAACATGGTAAATATTAATGTGTAAAATATATACGAGTAAAAATAGATGACATGCATAGCAAATGGATAAATAGAATCTACATAAAATATAAAATATACAATCCAATAATTTAATGTACACATGAATGGATTAATAAATGAAATAATGCATATAATACAATATATCAATGTACATATATAACAATATGCATTTGAAAGTAAATTATAAAAGTCTAAGATATTACATAACATATGAAATACATAACATGACAATAATACATTAATTCTAAAGTAAAAACAAATATTGTATAATAATAAAAAACATAAGTTTTAAAAATATATGTATAATATAAACAATTGATAAATAGAATGAGCATATAAAAAAAATGTGATATTTAATAATAAATTTAAAATATATAATATATAATAAAAAATATATTTATAAGAATAATAATTATATAAAAAATATAAAATATATTGGTTTAGAAAAATAATGTATAAAATATCAAATATGTAAAAGAATTTATATTTATAATGAAATGATTATATAATATATATATACATGCATAGAAAATATATTTGAAAATAAACTATATAAAAAGGTTAAATATTATGATATATAAAATACATAATCAAATGTATAAAAGATAGGAAAAAATATACATATTTGAAAAATGAAGAAATTAAAATAAAAAAGGGTTGAAAAACTAAGATAGACGAAGAATAAAATAAGAACAAACCATAGAGAGTAAGAATGCAAGAGGGAGAGAAATTTGAGTGAATGCTCTCAAGAATTCTTATTGCTTCCCAAAACTCAAGTGATTTTTCAATTTTTTTTCAGTTCCTTTACAATGAGGGGAGAGGCCTCTATTTATAGCCTCCCCAAATCCAACGGTACAGATCAATTACATCAATGGTTAAGATTAAAGGATATCTACAAATTAAATCTCCAAGATTACAAAATCATATCTTCTAAGATTGTATATCATATCTAAGATTGCAATCATATCTAAGATTGTATCATATCTAAGATTGCGATCATATCTAAGATTGTATCATATCTAAGATTGCAATCATATCTAAGATTATATCATATCTAAGATTGCATATCACATCTAAGATTGCATATCATTGAAGATTATATTTCCATATGAGTCAAGCTTGTAGATGGACCTTAAATCTTTTCAAGTAATGGGCCATTCCGATCGGGCCAAATTATATTTGTAATTCTGGACTGAACTTGGACTTCGTTTTTTTTGGGGTTTATTATTTTAAATACTGAAATGGGCCGGGCAAAATTGAGTGTCTACAAAATGTATGTTAAATGCTTTGATATTATATAAACTGTGATTATGAGACTACGGATAATGTTTGAATTGTGAATACGACTCTACAGATGTGTTCGACGATGAAATCGACAAGTGAAATTTCTCGGTTGAACCTTAGAAATAGTTTAGGATGCTAGTGACATGTCAATAGGCTATTATGTTGGCTTTGAGCCATGATATCGACACTCTGGGTGCGAGTGATACCTTGATTTGGCTACGGGCCATAGTATAGGTACTCCAGGATAAGTTACCTTGATTTGGCTACCAGCCATGGTATAGGTACTTATTGACTGTGATCTTTGAGTATCCGATTTCTATTCCAAATGGTTCAACAGGTAAAGAATGATGTAGTTGAGAAAAATGTTAGTACAAGTTAGTACAGGTACATACGGAACCTATTTGAGTATTACATTGAGAAAGTTCAATGAGATGGTATTCGATCATGTTTTAAGACATGATAAAGGTTTGTGGTTAATGTGATTTTGATTTGATAATGCAAAAATGGTTAAATTACATTGATTTGATGAATTGAGTTATTCACTTACAAACTTACTAAGCTATAATGCTTACTGTATGTTATTGTTTATGTTTTATAGATAATCAAAGCTAGCTCAGGCTCGGGAATCATCAGGAATCATCATCACACTATCTATCATTTTGTTGGTACTTTTGAAGCCTTGTATATATGGTATATGGCATGTATAGGCTAGTGTCATCTTAGTATGTTTTGAGATATGATATTAGTCATGAGATTTGGCTTGTAAATGTTGGTGTGTATTTGGCCATTTAAGTTGGGTTAAATTATAAGTTTGATAAGTGATATATATGGTAATAGTTGTCTTGTGTTTTGGCATGTTTGGTATGATATGATGTGGCTTGATTTTGAGATGATAAAATGGTATGTTTTGAGACATAAAATAGATGATAAGATGATGAGGGAAATGTATTTACAAGTTATGTAAGTTTGGTGATTTTGGCATATTGATTTGAGTATGTTTTGGCTATGGATTTGAGTAGGTAAGAGAATGGTTTATAAATGGCATAAATTGTATATGAATTGGCATATTTTGGATGCCTATAAATGTATTGAAATGGTACCATTTTGATTATTAGGTGTGCATGAGAAAAGGGTGGCAAATTGGCTTTACAAATAGCCTATTTTTGTCCACACAGACAAAGACGCGGGCATGTGTCTCAGCTATGTGCGACACACGGTCATGCTACACGGCCATGTGTCCCTGAGGGTAGCCCTTCGAATTAATTCAATATACCCTATAGGATTGACACAGCCTAGACACACAGGCATGTCTACTAGTCGTGTGTGACACACGGGCTAGCACATAGGCGTGTGGTCGGCCGTGTGACCCAAGTCAGTAACCCCTCTAGTTTTCCTACGGTCAAAGCACACGGGCGTGTCTCCGGCCATGTGGTACAAGTCAGTTTGTATGCACTGTTTTCACAGGGCCTGCGCCACGGGCGTGTCTGGTGGCTGTGTGAGGCACACGGCCGGTTCACACGGGCGTGTGACCCTTAAATCAAAGAAAATTTTCTAAGTTTCCTAAAGTTTGCAAATGTTATCTGTTTAGTCCCGAACCACTTCTAAGCATGTTTTAAATCTCTTAGAACCTTATAAGGGACAAAGTGATTGAGATAAATGGATTTTAATTATGATTGCATGAATGTATGATTTATGTTATGGTTAATCGGTAACGCTTTATAACCCTATTCCAGCGATGGATATGGGTTAAGGGTGTTACAAGTCCTATGTGACTTAGGTAGTACTTTATATGGATGACATTGTGCCAAGTTTTGATATTTTTACCACTTATATTCAGTTGAACATAATTGCTTGTTTGTATATCTATTTTGATGGAAACGTATACTTAACATTCTTTTATTTGTTTGTTTTGTAATTTATTAAACTATATGTAATAGCCCAAATTTCAGCGATGTCAGAAATAGTGGTTCGAGACCACCAAATTCAAAATATGAACTCGTAGATTATATTATTTAATATTTATTAGCCAAATGTAGCTTTTAAAAGATTTTTGAAATAGTAAATTGTGTTTTATAAAGATTTATTTGGTCAAGAAATTGAGAAAAAAAAAGTATCGAGATCTCAGTGTTATAAATCGAGCCATAAATATTTTTATAAATATTTACAGAGTGTCAATAAGGTAGTATTAAAATTTCGTTAGAAATTTTGACGTTTGGGTGATTAATTAAATAAAAAGGACTAAATTGAAAAAGGTGTAAAAGTTGCTAGAAGGATTAAATAGCTCAATTGTAAAATGAGGAAAGATCTAAAGTGCAAATAAGCTGAAAAGAGATATTTTGGGCGGCAATAGCTGAGAAAAATCAGGAAATTGGTGAAATAAGGGCAAATTTGGAAATTTGCCAAAATTAGCTAAATAAAAATGGGACCAAATTGGAATATCTAGAATTCTCTTCATTTTCATCAGCTGAAAAATAGCCATGGAAGAGGGTTCAAGCTGATTTTCATACTCTAGCTTCATGTAAGTTTAATTCTTGCTTTCTCCTTGAAATTTCTAAGATTTTGGACTTTTACAATTGGGTCCAACTTACTATGTCATTAGTTTTTGATTCCATGGCTAATTTTTAAAGTTGCTATGGATGAGTGCTGGAAACACATGATGAATAAATATAGAATTGAAGCTTTAATTTTGATATATGATGATTTTATCAAGTAAAATTGATGGAAATTGATTTTAGGACCTAATTATGAAAGAGTATGGAATTAAGGTCTAGTGCTAAAGTTATGATTTTCGGGGGTTATGAAGTAGTTTAAAATGATAGACTAAAGTATTAATTGAGAAAAAATAGCTCAATTGAGGGGTTAATTGAGCAAGTACTGAATTGTATGAACTATGAAATTTGGGGTAAAATAGAAATAAACATTTTGCATTAAAATTGTTTTGGACAGCAGCAGTAGTCTAACTTTGAAAAATCATCAAAAATTGTAGAAATTGAATGAGAGGATGAAAAAATATGAAATTAAAGGTTATCGAGTCTAGTGTTTTATAGAAGAAATAATGTAAGCAATGGAATTGTAAATCATGAGATATAATAAATTTTGTGAGACAAGGTCAGAATGATTTCGGGTTCCCCTATTTTGACTTTGGAAAATCATCAAAAATTAAAAAAAATAATTAGGGTTTTAAATTTATATTTTTAGAATCCTGAATGAGTCTATTTTCAAGAGAAACAAACAGGAACATTATTCGAATCTCGTACGAGGAGATAATTAACTTTTAGTGAAGAATGATCAGAATTGTCAAAAAGCATAACAGGGGTGAATTTAAAGAATAAATTGTACTTATTGGTTAAACCAAAAATTCTGAAAATTTTATGGTAAGAAGATATGTAAGGTTTTAGGGAAAATTAGCGGATCTTAATTTGGAGCTTCATAACTCAAGTTAAAAATAATTTAGTGACTATGACACGAATGGATAGCTTTGGAATATAAATATAAGTAAATAGTGAAATTATAGATAATGTTACTTATAAGCATGTTATATACATTAAGGATGTGGAATGGAGAGAGGAGGAGGAAAATATGTGAGTGACTTATGCATAAATTGATCACATGCTTGATTATATTTGGTAAATGTTAAACTTTGTTAAAATGAAAAATGTTATAAATTCATGTTTGAATTAAATGTTATATATGTTAAAGAATAATTTGAATATTTGATATTGCCTAATAAATGAATATCCAATATTGTTTAGTAAATTTTAAGCCAAATATAAAAAAAATGTTATAAGTGGAACATGTGTGAAAGAATGTGGTAAGTATTTTCATGGTTATTATTGAGCTTATTCACATGAATCTGTCATTTGAAATTGTGATAGACAGGAAGAAATAGTGAATGCCATGCTTATGTATGGTTATATGTATTTATCTAAAACACAAGAAAATGATGGTTATATATTTGATATATGGAGACATGAGACTATGATATATGAACATGGAATATATTTTATAAATGTGTTCGTTCATAATTATAGAATTGTGCAACTCAAGTGTACTATTTGTATAAAGATAGTATTTCAAATGATTTGATGAGTAAAGCTCCAATGTGAGATAGTCTGAAATCAAGACAAATTGTTATGAAAGCGTATTTAAAATACATAGATATGATTATTATAAGTTATGTGAATAAATGATGTGTAAAAGTATATGCATATGAGAAATTTAATGAAAGTGTGTAGGATGATGAATTATAGGCTCAATAGATATAGGAGTAAGGGTTGAGTGATCCATAAGCTTCCCAAATTGTCAAAGCATGAAATGAACCAATGAAGCCACAATTTCCTTATCGTGTCGCACCATAGATTGTGTATGCCTTGATATAGGGTCGACGTGGTACCCAAGTATTTCGGGGTTATTTTCACCCATACAATAAATTTTATACAAAGACCTATGACATGTCGAAGACCTAATTCAAACTGGCAACACTCCTATAAATAAAACCTTACGGGTTTGATGTAATTAAGTCGTCTTCGACACATCCAAAAACCCTAGTAGTTTAGTAGTAGGATTAGATTAAGTTTTCTTTTACTTTCATAAACTCTTTGTTCTTCTCTCTTGGAATCAATTTCGATCCAAAAGTTCTTGTATTTAATCAAAGCATTTTAGTTATTTACCTTCGCAAGAGACAATATTTATTATTTCAATTGAGAGATTCACTGCTCCATTCTTCAATCGGTATCAAATCCAAGATTATTCTAATCTCTTTTCTCTTTCGATTCAGTCGTGTTATTTAAATGTTTAATTCAATTGGGTTTGAGATTATGAATAATATGAGTGGCTAAATCCTTTAAGAGAGAGTAACGAGTGGATGGGAGTGTGATTAACAAAAGATTTAGGGTTTCCCAATAGGATTAGTTGGTTTAAATTATGCATTCCTAAACCCTAGGCTTGACAATCTTAGGAAGTAATCGAAGGTTAAACAAGGTCGAGAGATAAGTTTTGCCAAGAAAAACGTAATTTATCCTGGTTGAGAAAGTGAGGTCGGGAGATAAGCAAGTATCAACCAATTGATTAATCGATTAGAGGCTGATAGGTAATATTTGGTTAATTGATAGCTAATCCCCCTTAAAACCCTAATATTAAATTAATTACAACCCCTTAAACGAGTTAATCTTTCGAATTGGTTTTATCTATTTAGTCGTTTGTTTATTTTACTGTTTATATATTTTATTTATTTATTTTATTTTATTTCTAATTTTATATTTTATGATCTATCATAATATAGGATTTAATTATTATTATTTAGTCTTATTATTGTAAAAAAGTTTTCAATAGATTTAATCCATACTCCCTTAGATACGATCCTCGGAATACTTCCCTGTGTTCCGTTGTAAACACAAATACTATATTACAATTTGACTCATATACTTGCGGACACCACCGATTTAATTTTATATATTTTTGGTGTGAGATTTATATAATAAACAATAACAAACATAAGTTGGATGAGGAACTATATGAGGACAATTTCTATCGACTGCCTTAATAATCCTCGGTTGATAGTTTTGCACTGGTCTATTCCTGATGTAGGCGAGATTAAAATCAATACGGATGGGGCAGTATCACCAACTAGATCATATGCTTCCATTGGAAGAGTTTTTAAAGATGAGAATGGGACTTGTTTATATGGCTTTTTAATGAGGCTTGGGGATGACACAGTGTTCAAGGTCTAAGCAAGGGCGATACGTGAGGGTCTAAATTTAGCATGGGATAAGGGGTTTAGACAATTGGAATTGGAATGTGACAATATCCTATTAGTGGACACGATTTCAGCTGGTGGAGCTGCCAATAGTAGACTGGCGAAGCTTCGCCTAATTTATCAACTACTAAACCAAAATTGGAAGGTTCGTATGTTCCAAGAACTCAGAATGAAGTTGCGGATCACTTGGTCAAGTATACTGCTACATGTTTCATGAGATTACAACTGATTGAAGAGCCATCATCTTTACTGAAGGATCTACTACTGGTTGATTATAATGGTCTTATGCTGCCTAGTTTGATTTTCATTGTGTAATCCCTTAATGCTAGGTTATTCTACCAAAAAAAAAATCCTGTCATATTTTAATCAAAGTCCATGTAAATTGTGTGGTCCACATTTGATCACACTAAAGTAACCTGATCCAAAGGTTCATATTAATCCTAAATATCAATAACCTTATCAAAATAATACTTCCATCGTAAAACCCTTGAGAATGACCAAAATATCCTTTTATGGAAAAATGGTTATTTTACTATTTTTTTACTCTTTGTACAATTTTTTTCATAAGAAACAATTATTAATCAACCCAAATTCCTTAGTTATCATTTAATACTTGATACACATAATGGGATGCTTTAACCTTTTCTCAATTAAATTGGTATATTTACAATTTAATCTCTTTAAATTAAATAATAATTCACACTCCCCATTTTATCAAATTTCAATTTTACCCTTAAACTTTTCAAAATTTACAATTTAATCTTTTCATCACATTTTAACTTCTAGAATTCTTTTCATCCATATCAATCTCAAATATCAACTCTGTTTTCATAAAAATTCTTTAATTGACTAATTTTCCAAATTTCTAAATCTTAGCATATCAAATCATAAAACAATGTCTTCTCGAAAATTTCGAGATGTTACGTAGAACTTTCTATGCTATGTGAAATGTAGTTTTAATATTGGTTAAAAAAAGATTATATATAATATTATCATTATTTCAATAATGTTTAGTTGGTCAAACACTCGAAGAATGTTTGTATTTCCATCAAGCATTAGTTGATGAAGTTTTAAGATTCTCAACAAGATTCAACCTGTCCAATGTGGCAAGCAAAAAGATGCAGGGATTGATTTTTCAGTAGATATAGCTCTCCCTCTCTTCGAGTTTTCCTTTTCCCCTACTGGGGTTATAATATTATTAGTGGTTGCTTCTTTTAGAAGTGCCAAGTTTTAATTTTAATTTATTTGAACCGAGCTTGGAGCTTTAAATTAATCTGCTGATGGGTATTCGTTAGATTCTAATTTGGAATCAAGAACTGGAAGATAAACTTTTGGTTTGTGGAACTTGTTTTTTTTTTTTCTTGATTTCAGTTAGATTTTGGTGATTAAACCTGTAGTCTTGGTCAATTTCCGTCATGGGTTATTTAGGATTTTATTTAAGTATATGAGCTAGAAAAGGTCACTGTTGGCTTCATCAAATTTGGTGATTGGTTTTGCTTAGCTTTGGTTATAAGTAATTACTTGAAGTGTAAAGAGTAGCAGAGATCGTTGGCACCATTTGGAGTTCAAAAAATGGAGGAAACTGATGAATCCATAGTTGGCGTAGAAGAAGATGAGGAAGACTTTCGTAGCTATTGTGAAGACGAGGATGTATGGAAGGAAACTGAAGGAGTGGTAAAAGAGGAAGTCGATGAATTTTCGGTGAAGATGTTCTTCAAGGGCATCTCTTTAGCTGAGTTTGGCTTTTTTTGGCTTTTCAGGAATTGGGGTCGTAATGGAGGGATCAGCCACTAGCCCGGTTATTCAAGTGCAGAAAATGCTTGACTTTTATGTGGACGAATCCGTGGTTGATTATTTAGCTTTAATGAATGGTTTGACAGCGGCTATGCAGAACAAAATCCGCACTGTATATGCTTTTCCTGATTCCCCGTTGTTATATGATCAGGTCGGTGAAGATTAATGATTATGTCGTTTTTATGACACCATTGTTCATCATATGATATCTCTGAACCTTCGTGTAATTTGAAGTTTCATTTTCCTTTCAATGTTTTGGAGTTACAGAAGATATGTATCTCTTGTTGATATTCACCCGCTAGGGAATATGGATTATAGATCAAGTAAGCTGAAATTTTGGTATCTTAAGTTTTGAAATTGGGTTCTTCAAAGCTAGTGCTAGAAACTCACTTTATTGCAACATTTATCTGTTTAATTATTAAATTGACTAAATGCAGAATTGTGTGTCCATTCATTCGGTTAACTCGGGCTAACTGTTAATAGTTGCTTTCATAGATAATAGCTTATTTGAAGTTCAATGTCTATAGTAACACAAATAGCTTTCATGTTTTACCTTGAATTATGCTTTACTGACGTGAATTTCTGGCAGATAATGTACAAGAAAAAACTTGATAATCCACTTTTGTTGGCACTGAGGGAAAGGATCCTAGAACTGGCTCATAATTTGGAAGAGTTTGTTCTGAAACTTACCCCAAGCATCAACCTTTTGAGGCCCTAGCTCAAGTAGCAATAGGAGTCATTTCTTCTCCTGCCAAGGGAGATAAATCACTTGAAAATTGTTCGATTTGCTGTGAGGACAAGCCAACATTGATGATGATTAACATTAAGTGTTCTAATAAATTCTGTTCCCATTGTATGAGAACTTATGTTTATGGTAAACTGCAGTCGTCCCAGTCCCAATCAGGTGCCCTCAGTTAAGATGCAAATATTACATCTCCACTGTCGAGTGTAGATCCTTTCTTCCACTGGCTTTCTACGAGTCTTTAGAAATGGATCTACTGTCCTTATCGGAATAGTTCTATCTTGCTTGACCCTCGTGAATCCTTGTCAGCTGGGGCTAGTTCATCTACTCAATCGGATAATAGCTGTGTTGAGTGCCCAGTTTGTCGAAGGTTTATATGTGTGGAATGTGGAGTTCCATGGCATTCGTCAACGAGTTGTGAAGAGTATCAAAACCTCCCTCTTGAGGAAAGAGATGCTGCAGACATTACCTTGCATTTCTTGGCACAGAACAAGAGATGGAAACCTTGCCAGCAGTGCACTAGAATGATTGAACTTACCAAGGTTGCTATCATATGACATGCTGGTAAGATCAGTAGTACTCAGTATTGCAAAGAACAATGCTTTCATTGATTAAATAATAAGCAGAATGAACTTTGAAAGATTAAAATTTTTATGTTGATTTCCTTCCTACTAGAGGTTAAATATTTGGTACAGTTTTCTTGCTTTCTTCTGAGGCACATTCTTATTTGCTGCACTTGAATCTAGTAACAGGCCTGTTTACCAAGGACTATCTTTGAATGGTAACTTGGTTGGAATGCTGAAAAAGGGGGTTGCAGGAAAGTGGCCTTTTATGCTGAGATGGTCTCTTGGTGTTGGGACTTTATTTGGTGCATCGTATGATATAAAGTTATAACCATGTCATCCATGACTTAACTACTTGGTTAATGGAGTTGGCCATCCTTTGTACTAATGAATTCTGTATGCTTGTGTTCAACTCTTGTTTGTTTACATTTGATGTTTTGAGCACGAACAATTTTTCAGTATATGGCTTCGTTTATTATATGGCTTGAAACCGACTTTGCTTCCATGCCTACTTTTCAGGTGCGGGCATGAGTTTTGTTATTCATGTGGTGCTGAGTACAGGGAAGGTCAACAGACCCGTCTATGTGCCCTTTGGGATAAAGATAACTCTGAAGACTTGGTCAACCATTGTGTCCAAGAATCGGAACAATGGGCATGGGAGACTTTCAATTCACTCCCTATGATCATGGATGCGTATTCAGACCAAGAAAGATAGCATCGGGCACTAATCCAAAGGTTCCTTGCTGGGGCTTTTAGTCTAAGCGACCATCATCGATCACCTCTCTGTACAGATTCTTATGTAGATACCATGAAGGACCTCCATCAGCTTCCTTGGCTCCAATGAAGTGAGTCCAATAAGGTTTACTGGGGCAAAGAATTTCTCACTCTATGGGCTCCATTTTCATTTACACACAATAAGATCATCACTCCTCAAAACTTATCTAGTTCTTGTTAGTTTGCAGGGAAGATTCTCTGCATGGTAGTTGCTTTCTTCTTGAAGGGAAAAGAAAGATGATAGGGTAAACATCTAGGTGATGTCATCAAATTGAATGGGAAGTTAATGAAACAAAATCTTTGCAATGATATTAATAGCAGTCATCTTATAGTGGTTTTGTGGTTGTAAAGTATTGTGATAAGTTTATTAACCATTCATTTTATGGGAAAACCTAAACATGCACTGCCATTTTCAGTCTACATCATTGCTCGTCTCCCACACTTACCCATAACAGCAGATGGGATTTCTTTTTTGATTTCTCGGCAAGGACACTATAATATTTAGAATTTTTGGCAACAAGAAGTTATAATATAGGCTTTCTCATTAGAGTGAGGCTATGGAATGACCCTTCATTTTCTGCCTGTATGTATGGCCATAACATACATATATGTATCAAACAAAAAAAAAAAGAAGTTATGAACCCTCTTTATGGGCTTGATGGTTGAGAGATGTTTATTTACTTACTATGCAAGCCTTTTATGAAAGTAAGTAAAAAATAAGTTAAATAAGGTATTAGAAAAAAATGAGGGACATGTTTTCACTTGACTACAACTCCTCCCATCATTGGTCATAATTGAACAGCGCCGCCAACGTTGGACCTACGTAATGATAATGAAACTAATTCTTTGATTCTAAGTGAAGGCAACAAACGGTGGTGATTCACTCCACCTTTCCACTCGAATCCAATCTGGCGGAAAAAAAATGACCCCAAAAAAGCTCTTAATTTTATCTATTAGTTGAGGGTGAAGATCATTTGGTTTGATTAAAACATGAACTAAGAGGACAATGGCTTCGTAATGAAATATAGTCTATGAATATGTAAAAAGATGAAAGACTACCTATCTCAGTATTCAACTGTATCTTGATATTCTCTCCTATTGCTATTCTTCATATGCAACCTGAAGGATGAAGTGGGTTAAAAATGGTGAACCTGCAGTGATGATAACACCCGCAGGCCACAACTTAGATAAACTTCAACATGAGATGGCATTAGAACCATAACTAATTGCCTTGAGATTTGAATCAGACATATTAGTCATCCACTTCTGCGGACCATTTGATTCCCCTGGTATATTATATGCATAAGATGGCCATCGAACATCAATGCCACATGAGCTTGTGATGCCCATTCTAATCACCCTTTGTGTTCTCTCAAGAACAATGAGGCTAGAAAAAGTGGAAAAACTGTTGCCTACAAATATATCAGCTCTTGAGCACACCTCATAGTCGATTGCTGACTGAATCAGATATGAATGCTTCTTGTAAATTCCATCTACCCCTAATTTCTTCTTCTCGAAAGGAACCAACCCTCTTTTCCAACCATCCAATATTGAAGAATCATTAAGGAGGCTATCGGCAACCGCGATATAAACAATGGCCGTAGATTCTAAGCCCACAATGTTCCCCACTCGTTCCATAATCTCTTCCTTGCTACTACAAATTTGGCTTATCCTTGATCGTTGCTCCAACTTCTTACAATGAATCATCCAGTCTATTTCTACCCTCATATGGATGGCTACATAAGGAGCATGTGACAGTGAAAAATCCTCTGCTCCGAAATTGGTTTTGCTCCTAAGCTTTCTTCCAATCCGCCTAATCTTGGACACAACTTTATCTGCTTCCTTAGCAATCTCATCAACCAACACAAGGCACTCAAAGACCCTTGCATAGTCCTTAACGGGCCAATGATCATGCCAAAGAAACGGATTCTTTCCAGCTATACTAATCACTTGGTACTTATCAATAGCACCTCGGCTGCTTTGCTTCAGCTGCTCCAGGTCTCTCTCAACTGTCCACTTTCTTCCACTTCCCTTTCGGAGATCAAATTTTCCTGTTTGATTCCCAAGGTCCGAGTAACGACCCAACCGTACAAACCGGTTACAAAGTGAATTAAACCTTTCATATTGGAAGACTTGATCGAAGGAAATAGGGTGCAAGAGGTCAATTTCCTTGTAGAAAAGTGAAGCACTTAAGCTAGGCATCAAAAGAGTTCGGTTCAACATTCTAGCTGTTAGACAAGCTCTTGCAAATGCTATCTTCTGATTGTTTAGTCCCCACACAATTTGAGGAACTTCCAAGAACTTATCTCCACGAATCCCTTCATGAGATTCCAAGTGTAAAGAGGGGCTTAGAATCAAGCGTAGGTTATTCGATTTGATCACACCGTAACCAGAAAATGAATGAAGAAAGATAGCTCTGAAAAACAGAGCAATAGTGACCAAAGCAAGGCAACATTTGCATGTTAAAGGAGTGAAAAAGCAGCCGAATAACCTCGAAAGCTTACAGGTAGAGGACAAGTCCATTTACAATTCACAAAATTTTAAATCCTTCTCATAACCAACCTCATTGAATAGGAGAAGTTAACGACGGGTTTAGCACATACCGAGTCTTATAATCACTACAACCTTGGGAATTACAGGCATCTAGAGTTGAGAAGACATCAAAAAGGTCACTTGGATATCACAATCTGCATAATTCACAAAAGACATTATCATCAGAATCCATTTAAGCAAGACGAAATAAGAGATTGGATGATGATGAACGCCAAAAGAAAACCCTGTCTACCATATTTTTCAAAAAAAAAAAGGAAAAGAGAGACGGAAGAAGATGATGAAGTAGGCTTAAAAATTTACCTTGCTGTGGAATCTGCAAGTAGAGACAAAAGGAACTTGAATTTCGAGCAAGACCCAGGATTGAAAAAAACAACAAAATTTAAACAAAGAACGAGAAAGTGATGATCATGCATGGGAAAGAAATACAGAAAAGGCTGAATTCACATGAACCAAAATCAAGCCAATCCATGGCCATCACCATCATATGACAACCAAGAACGGATCAAGACATGATTAAAGACAACATGTCTATTTTCTTTTTAATATTAGATTAAAAATAATATATAAAAGATTCAAAAGAATCAACTGAGGACAATAAACAAGAATAAATCTTGGAAAATAGGATGGTATAGTTGTGGGGAAATTGCCAACAGAATGGAAGTGCAAAAGGAGTCAGAAGGCTGAGGAAATAATATGATCATTGATAAACGTCCTTTAACTGTCTCATTAGGTCAAATCCAAAACAAGGATTTACTAAGATGATCCTTATTTATTAATCAAATTAATTGAGAAATTATTTGATTTATAAAATAATTTTATATTTATATAATATGTAATGTTATAAAAAAAACTTTAATTTTGTATGATTTTATAAATGAAATTTTGATTTGATTCAATTTTCACAAATTGCTAACAATATTATCGAATTAGGATCATTTTACGTTTATATATTGTATTCACAAACATTTATATTAATCTAATCTGAATATACATGTATGTATTTATTTCTTTAAATGTGTATAATTGAATCAAAATTAAATTTCATAAATACATATGAATCACAATTCAAGTTTCTTGTGTATAATTACTTCAAAGAAAAATTTATGTATCAAATTGCACATTAAATCAACTTTCATGAATAATTTTGAGATTTATCCTAAAATTTTATCATATTTATAAATAAAAATTCTTATTCTTTCAAAAGACTTTTGTTATAATAAATTTATAATAAATAAAAATATTATATTTTGTAGAGAATTACTTCATATTTAAATTATTATTTTTTTCATTAACCAAAATATTAATATAAATATATATAACACTTTAGTTTTAAATAGAAAAAAATAATGGGTTCAAAGAATCTTTTCAACAGACTAAAATATAATTTGTTGTTAATTTATATTATTATATTGACATTAGAATAATATTCTATTATAATTATTAAATTTTGAATATTAAAAATTATTTTATTAAAGATAAATTTATATTACTTATCAACATTAAATTATACTTTCATATGATTTAAGATTACCCATATTTTCTTATAAAAAAATATTCATTCATAGTTTAACTTTTAAAATTGTTAATGTTAGAGTTGTGTGACTCAAATTTTATTAAAGAAATAATACAGTGGTAAAATTAGGGTATCTGTAAAGGGCTTAAGGCCGAGGGTCGAAGTAGAATTTATATAGAACTACACTTTGTCTATTTGACATTGATTAGAATAAGATTTTTCAACCTTTAAATAAATCTAGTCGAAACTCTTCTTGTATTAGTAAATTTTATTCTCCTCTACTATAGTTTTTTTCGAAAAATGTTTCCACATAAAATCTGTATATTTTATTTTTCTTTTTTATTACTTTGCGATCATTCTATACTATCGTTATCGACATTAAATTTTAACATAAACATTATTTCAATACAACAACATTTTTAAGTAACTCCATTTAAATAATAAGTAAAAATGAGTTAGAATTTAATTTTCATTTTTCATTCTAACTTTTATAGTTTGAATTTTTATTGTTGTAATTTTTTAATTATTAAAATATTTTTATATTTAATTATGTTAAACAATTATAATAATATTACTTTACATGTAATTAATTAATTATAATCATGTAAAATCAAGTTCAAAGTATATAACATTAAAAACTATTTCCTACTTAAAAAGAAAGATGAAAAAAAAGCTCATGCCATACAGATATGTTTTTAAAACAATAATCAATATATTTACCTGTAAAAGGAAGGATCTCCCCAAAATAGTTAAATTTCAGTTTTGGTTTCTATCATATTTAAATTTGAGATTTAATTTCTAGCAATTTAATCATATTTTTATAGAGTTATTAATTAGTTAAAATATATATATCATTAATTTCTTTTACTAAAATATCATGTGGTTATATATAATTGGAATGCACTAAAAGTCTTAGAGATTGACACATTGTTTTCCATTTCTCTTAAGTTTGTTTTGTTTTCTCTTTTAAAAAAATTATAAAATAGTAGTCAAATTTTAGTTTTATCCCCCCCTTATAATATGACGAAACTTAAGATTTAATCTATATACTTTAATTTTTTTTATATAATTTGATTTCTCTATCTTTATAATGTTATTAGTTAATCTGAATAGTTAATATTGTTGACTATTCCAATCAAAATGATTACGTCAATTTTTCTTAAGAGCACAGCTCCAATAAAAATAATTATGTTATCATGAAGAGTTCAACAAGATGTTTTTAAGAAAAATCCTAATCAGTATTTTCAACATTATTTTTAATGGTACATGAATACCAAGTGTTAACCTGAAACAATTGTTAAATAACAAGTTAAGTGCTGGTTGAAGTGACTAGGGAAGTCCACACTTCTCCAAGCACTGCAAAACACAAAACAAAAACATGGGACACAAAAATTGTTTATACAATTCGATTTCCCTATGTCTGCGAAGCCTAGCAAGGTGAGAAATATTCATTATTTTCAAACACTTACAACAAGTGACCTAAACCTATCACGTCCCCAGTGACAATTTCCTCATTTAATTTGCACTTTTGAAGACTAGAACTCTCACCACTAAATTCACTTCTAAAAACCTAGTTTTTAAAATCACAACACGAAGATTTTATAATCAAATACACTCGCAAAAATAATGTTTCTCACTTGAACATATTAAGTGATCTCAATACTCAATACATCACCTATACAAGTTTCTTAATTATATAGAGTTTTTCAAGACTTACTAATATAATCAATATCTATCACAATCTCTATTAAACAACAATTAAGCTAGTTGAAAGCAATATAATAATAATAAACAAGGTAAACATGAATTGTTGTAGATCAAAGACTTCAACGTTCCAATCCAATCCAATTTTCTCACTCCAAGAAATTAAATAGACTCGATCCAATCTAATCATGTTTCTCCAAGTTATATGATCTTCATTGATGGACTAGATACTATCCATGATTTTATCTCAACCCAAAAACCCGATTCAATAAATTGTCAATCACATAAATATGAAAAGTTACTTGTTTGATGCAGTGAGTAAAGAAGTAATCACTTATGCATATATAAGCAAATTCATATTTTTGAAACACCAAATTAATATATATTATAATTTCAAAATGTTATACAAATAAGTTTAATAGAAAAATTTTAACAGCGGTAATAATTGGACCTAATTTCTAAATCTAAAATATAGAGAAATTAAATTCTTAAAATAAAAATAAAAATAGGAATTAAATTCCAAATATATAAAATATAAAGAAACTTAAAACATATTTTAACATTAACATCTTTACTCTATAATTTATTATAAACAAATAATCAACCTAATATGAACCACACAATGAAACAATTAAAAGAAGAGAAAAACAAATTTATATCTAATTTTATTCATTTGAAAAACAAGTACAAATAAATACTAATTTTTATGTTTTACTTATATTTTAAGAAAAAGGAAAACTTTACTTTTATGATTTATAAATAATTTTAATCCAAAATACATAAAAACAAAAAAAATCTGATTGACAGTTGGGACCCGGAGCAGGTGCCTGTGTAAATTCTCGTGACTTCCCAGTTGGAAAAAGTGAAAAAATTAAATTAGACATGTCTGCTTTTTAGTGAAAAAAAAATTTTAATGCAGTTATTCTCTTATTTAAACACGGTATAATAATTAATAATTTTTTTAAAAATAGTTCATATTTTTTAAAGTAATTTGTCTAACGATTTTTTTTAGAAAAATTAATTAATATTTTTTTAAATAATTTCAATATAAATTCTGATTATATTTATTTTTTTAGCACAATGTTTAGAATCACTCATAGTTTCTCCCTAACGCATAAATAATATGATAATATATTAAAGTGCATTTGAACTTATGTCTTCTTACATTGATAATAACATTCATATTAAGACTTAATCCTAATAATTTTTAAATGAAAAGAAAATGGGTGAAAAATGTTTCACTGTTATTCTTATGATCGAAAAACTATTTTTTATAAAAAAAATTAATTATATAATCAATTTGAAAATTAAAAAAAAATGAAAAGAGGTGTTTTTTAATTGAATGCTTGTAGTAGTTATTTATTAAATTTTAGCAGTCATGGAAGTTATTTAATAATTAGATTTAGATGTAATTATTTTTAATTAGATAGAAGTGGTATATTTGAATAATTATTGTAATTGAAGTCTCCCATTAAATTGGGTATAATTGGAGGAGTCTAGTTTAAGGGTGGGATTGCTCAATTCGATTTTTCTAAACTATATCAGAGTATTCGAATTTTTGTTTTCCTAATTGAAACTGAATCGGTGGGCATAAAAATTTGGTTATTACTAAACCGTACTCGATTCGGTTCGAGTTTCCATATATTTTTTGGGCTTTATTTAGATAAAATTGTCTTTGAATTTGAACTTTTTAACTTTAATTATATAAAATTATCTTTGTTTTATGTTTCTCAGACACTATTTGACAATTTTATTTTGTTTTCAATTGTACATAAAATATTAATTAATATATTTATCTAAAAAATAATTTGTAAAATCTATAATTATAAATGTTTATTAAAAATCTAATTAAACCTTGATTTAATCACGCTCAATCTTCGTTGATCATAATCAAATATTAAATTATTTGTATTTTATAATTCTTAATATGTAATGACAACAAAAAAACACCCAACTTGAAAAGGTTAATAATGATAACCAAAATTTTAGAAGTTTTAACAAATATAATAATAGAAAAAAGAACGCAATATATAATAAGTAAAAAAGAGATGAACACATGAATTCTTGGAAGTTTTAACAACAACAAAAAATAATAAATGCATTCGTGAGAAATAGACACTGAAATTAGATTTATGGTTTATTTTTTATTTAATTATAAAATATGTAAAAGCATAATAAAAGTTATATTTAAAATTTAGAAGCAATGAGTTTTGTTTTGGATTTTAAATGGATTTATTTATTGGGATTATATGTTCAAAAAAATATTGAGTTTTTTTGGAAATTTTAAACTTTTTTTTTTGGACTTTTCAGTTTTCAATGGAATAAACTGAAACTTAATCGAATTGATGTGTTCAATGACATCATCTAATCGAAACTGAAAAGAACTATAAAAAAACTAGAAGCAAACCGAATCCAATTACGAGTTTGACTCGGTTTGATCGTTTTTTTTTTTTACTTAGCCCTAATCCAATTATACTTTCGAATACTTCTCAAGGAGGATGAGAATTGAAGTAATTACATGAGTAATTACACTCAAATCCAATTATCTTATTGCTTCTCAAACACTTATACATAATTTAACTTTGAGAAATTATTTTTTATAAGAGTTTAAGTTATAAAAATTATAACTGAATCCATAGTAGTAGGTTGGATTAGATATATTTTGAGTATGTATATAACTAATTCATTTTATAAAGATATAACAAAAAAATATATTATTTAAATCCTAAAAAAATTTAAAAGTTATGGCCAAATAATATATTGCAGAAAATAATTTATATGTTATAAAACTGTTATAAAAAGTGTTACAATATATTTATTTATAAAAAGGTGTGTCCAAAAATATGAACATAACTTATTTATTTGTCTAGACTATATATTATAAAAAACACCTTTCTAAAATTATGAAAAAAAAATTATAGGAAGTGTTCTGAAAATTTTTAGACATTTTATAAAACATTTTATAAAGCTTATATATATCATAAATTTTATACTACTTGTTTTACTCGATTTATGTATTATAAAAGGTTATAACCTAGCATAATTTTTCACACCAAATTTGGTTTATATAAGTTCTTATAATCCAAGCTATAGATTGTGTAACGCCCTCAACCAGACCAGATTCGTCGGGTTCTGATCTCGAGTGTTACTACACACATTATTTAGAAAATCTATGAAACAGTTTACAATTCTTCATTTCTCTAATTAATTTATTTATAGTTTTAACTGAAAAACTTATATGAAACAAATAAAGTATTTTAAAATAAATTGTTACAGCAGTTTCAATACAAATCTTTACAATATAAAAGTTTGTTATTAAAGACAGACACTAAAGACGTATCCCCATACTACACCATTTTTTTGCTGTATACATTATAGCCCACTCCGCCACCACCTTGGTGTACTCCTAGCGTTGTCCCTCTAGGCGAAGTCTATTCCCAAAGAACTAAAAAACAATAACAAGCCTTGTAAGTACAAATGTACTTAGTGAGCTTTATTACGACAATACCTTGATGAATACTTTACATTCTTATTTGAATTACTGTGCTCCAACCATTCTTTTGTACCATTATTTAACTGATACCACTACAATTTTATCATACTTTTATACGCTACCTATCATGTTCTTATCACACTCACATCTCCCTTATCTAACTAACTGAGTATCTTTCTAAATTTTTCATAAATCTCTTTTGTCACGTATTAATTTCTCAATAGAGCATACCCTAAGAGTCCACTTCCTACAAACCATGCCTTAACACATACACTTATCTCAAAATAGTTGTTTATTGACATTTACCACAGGTAAATATATATATGATTGAAAAATACTTACGCAGAACTAAATACCATCAAATTCACACCCAGACATACCCTGGTTCAATACCACACATACCCATACTGATAATATATTGCATAGACCATTAAGATGAATTTCATATAATTTATTATGGAACCTCATAAACTCAAGATAACACTAACTCAGATTCTAAATAATTTTAGAATAAGATACAATACAACTTAGACATAATGAATTTTGCATAACTCAGATTCAACCCTCACATAATACGAATTTAATCATTTAATAATTTCTTAAGTCTCTCATAACTATAAATACACTCAATTTCAATATTTACAAATCATCACGATGGATACTCTTCTTAACATACAGACACGCGTCTCTTTTCACGAAAACACTTAAGACTTATTCAGTTAAATTACAGATCCTATTCAACTCTTAACCCTAAGTATCTTAATACATTATCTTAGCTAGAATTAACATAATTTATTCATATCTTACTATAAAGACAAACATTCAAATCTTACTAGAAATTCTTGACAGATCACGCCACATAGGCCAAACAAAACAAGCCATAAAGGCGCCATACAGAATATCGTGTTTACTGTCTCGGCGAACTTCACGAAAAATGCCGTGGGTCTCACCCTCATGGTCTTATAAAAAGTTTCATATATCGTGATATGCTATTTCGATTTAAACACTATCGAAGGCTACACCACGAACATATATACAAGCATATCATATCATGCTATGGATCTTGACCATATGGTTTTACACACATTCATGTATCGTGTTCTGCCTACTGGAGGCTGCACCATGAATAGTTCCAGATCATTTCAAGCTGTCATGTGCCTCTACCTCATGGTCTTACACTCGTTTTCAATCTGTGATATACCAGTCTTATAACTGCCTTACCAGAGGCTTCACAATGGGACATTTCTCATTACTTACTTACCCAGATATGATCGTATTCCTAACTAACATTCTTTTTGTATCACAAATATACCTACATTATTGCCAATCAGTGTTCTTCTCAATAGAACCTTACACATATCATCATAACACTTACTTCATCTTTACTATGATCGTACATTTACCGATTACTATAGATATCATCATCATTTATATATAAATACTTCTATTTGAAAAGTTTACACAAGCAAGTCAAGGTAAAGACTCATTTGATTCTCACCTACTGTAGTTCTAAGCTCCAGACCCAGACATCCCTCTCGAACCAACAACAACTGCTTCTTAGAAACATAATTTCACTATTACAACTCTTATACATACAATTAACTTATCATCTCAATCGTTGACAACCTCATGTAAAACCTTACACTTACAACTTACTGTTCAAAAACCACATACAAACTTACACATTCATAACTTAGCATGTAAAGCTAAAAAACTTACCCTGATATGAAATAACCACTGATTAAACTCAGAACCTTAGATTCCAGTTTAGTGAGGAAGAGATATAAAAGAGAATCAGAAAACAACATTTTGGGAAAAAAAAAAGAACCTCCTTCAAGACCCATCACACACATATAAATATGACCCAACTTACTTAGTATAACTTAACAAGTGCCACACATTTTCAGAACCTGTCCATCTTAATGGCCTATGATGGTCATTAAACTAACTATAATTACGACAAAGGAAAGCGCACCTATCGAACAATAATATAGCTATGGTGAGTAGGGAATATCGTATCCACGAGGACTAAAAGTACTAGTAATTACCGTTTTACTATTATTTAGCCGATAAATTGAAATGATTGTTTTTAATATAAATTTACTAATCTAATTTAACTACGAACGCAACAGAGAATGAAATGTGAAAATAATCGAAGATAACCAATGAGAAAGACAATACCCAGGAAAGAATCCACCTAGATTTCGCCTATTATTTTGAATATGAATTAAACAATTTATTCACTTGTGTCTTGATCCGTAAAAATCCCTAAATTATGTTCATATCTCTTTCGAGAGTAAGAACAACTGACTCTAGGTTGATTAATTGAAATCTCTTTCTAATTAAAACCCATATCGTCATATTAACTCAATCTATGGATCCCCTATTAGATTTGACTCTAATCCAGTAGATTTATGTCGCCCTATTTCTAGGATTGCATGCAACTCCACTCAATTACGCTAAATCTACTCTTAAACAGTGACTTTTGCTCCACTAAAATAAGCACATTAAAAATGAATTAATATCATAAAAACATTAAAACATGAAATAAGCATACATAAATGAGAACAAGAATCAAGTACTTATCGCGTAAAAATAAAAATTAAATAATAAAATTCATCGTAGGTTTCATCTTCCCTAGGTATCTAAGGAATTTAGTCCATAATTTTGAATAGAAACATCTCCAAGTTAGGATAACCACAAGACATAAAGAAATTCAATAAAACTTCTAAAGAAGTTAAAAGGAGATCTTCAATCTTGAAGGAGATCTGCTTCTGAGTTGGCTCCTATGGTGTTCTTCAAGTGTTTTCTTTGATCTTCTCTGAGTGCCCCCTTAGGTTTTTCTACGTATCAAGGAAGCAGAGTGCGATATCGACACGGGCTGGCACATGGACGTGTGGCCAGTCCGTGTGAAAATGCCTAGGCCGTGTGGATCTTGGAAATAGCTCTATTTGTTGAATTTTGGCTCGTTTTTCGCTCGTTTCACTCCCCTATGCTCACCTAAGTATAGAAACATGAATTTAGAGGATTAGGAGCATCAAATTCACAAATTTACATAATAAATCATCCAAAAATGCATCAAGAATGGGATTAAAAATATGTTACTTTTATAGCCTATCAACCTACAATTCTGAAGGAAACATAATTAAGTTCCTTGCATTTGTAATTATCAAGTTAGACTGTATAGTTAATTTTTAACCAGGTTACTTATAATCTAACAAGCACAATATTCTAGACAAATCAAGTTACTATACATTTGGTGATAACTTATTCCATACTTACCCTTTTATCACCTAACACGAACTTCTCCTTAATATAGAAAAATAACATGAAACCAAATCCTTACTTTCTTATGTGGCAGATACTAAATGCCCATACGTATACACTAAAATAATCATTTGGGCGGATAACACTTCGTCAGACAGTCTTTTAACTACTATACGCCAAAACTTTAAACTCACCAGACCTGGGGTGCTATAGACTGTTTGCACTATGAACCCAAATATTTTGTAGTAGATGCTATACTACAAATAGAAAAGGTTTTCTTACACCATATTGTTGGATATAATACTATTTGGGAGAACAGAGCCAGACACAAACACTAGAAAAGCTTGTGAACTCTTTAAGTTGAGACATTTCAAGCTTCAAAATATAATTGACAGAACATTTGTTGTTATAAAATTTTTTTCTCATATTAACAACATTACCTCAATATAACATAAAAAAGGTTGAATCATAGTAGTATATTGCATAGTTCATTACTTCATTCATAAGTAGAATGGGGATAATCCACACTTTGAAGAGCACATGAAACAAGGATATGTTAATAATATTAATGATACAAATTCAAATTCAGATGATGAAAAACTCGATCAAGGACCAATAGATCTTAATAAGGAATATAAGTTAAACTTTAAAGAGGGTGTGACATTTCACACTCGACCCAATCGTTGGGTTCGAATACAAGGCATCACATTCATTGCCGGAACAATTCGAACAATGTTAATTATTAATCAAGTTGAGAAAAAAATTTTAAATTTTTTATAGAATTATGAAAATTAATTAAAATCACTTATAGGTCCACAAAATCAACTTAAAACACTTTAAAAATGGTTTTAAGGTGTTCGAAGGTGATCAAGACCAAGTACGGGTTTTCAGGGGTTGAAACAACTCATAACAGGAGAGGCACCCTTATCTTGCAATTGTCTGTTACTGTACAATTTTGCATACTAACTTACTTGTTACAGTACAACTAAATACTTATGTTGATACAGCTATGAAAAAACCCAAAAATCACCCTGAAAACTCACCTAAATTAACCCCTAACACTACCATATCAAAACCAATACTTGTAATACATAAAAACCAAGTTCAAAACACATACACTTAGCTTAAATACAACTTCAATAATGCCATCTATCCAAAATCAACAAAAATGGACTCGATCAACTATTTATAACTTAGGTACATGCTAAGACACTTCTATTAATTGAAATAAGCAAACAAACTTTGGTGGAGTTGAGCTATAAAACTTTGGTGTTAGTATAATTTGAATTCATTGTTGGGCCTAGTGCTCTAAGTGTGGTATATCCGTTTGTAAACTTTTTATTTTTTCGAATAGATTGGTTAATAAAATATTTCATGGATTACATTAATATATTTTGTATAATGTTCTCATGTGTTTTTTGCATGCAAAGAAAAATAAAAACAAATATTGACTCACTAGTTATCTAATATTTAAACTAATATTAAGCGATATTACGTGGTCAGATCGTGATACAGAAAGACAACTTATATTAGTAGATGAACCTAAACATGTCTTTAGTCTAATCGAAATGACCAAATCGATTGAAACACTAAAATGTTGCCTATCAAGTCCAATCGGGGAAATGTCTTATCTTGGGCATCGGATGTAGCATCCCTAACATGACCTAGACATTACGACTGGATTCTGAAGGCTATGTTAGCCACCAAAATGCCTAGCAAAATTATTGAATTTTTTAAAACAATCTTTCAAAAAAATTTATTTACCTTAGAAGAACTCATCCATCCCTAAACACCAGATAAACCACCAGTAATTTTCAAATAAATTGCCAATAAAAATTATGGGTAAACCACCGTTATTTTCAAATAAAAAGTTTGCAAATAAACTGCCAATTAGTTATTGCAAATAAACTGCCAATAAGTTATGGATGAACCACCAGTGTTTGCAGATTATTAAACTGCCAATACTTACTTCATTCATATCATTCTACCCTATGCAATGTAATATGACATGTTTGTAATAGAACAATGCGGATACAGTAGACATGCTTAACATATATTCGATTCAATAATAGTAGTAGACATGCTTAACATGCACTCAGTATAATAGAAGTAACAATAATTGTATCGATTTATCAAAAATACAATGACAATAGACATGTAACGATTACATATTATACATTATAACAATAGCAATTCAACCATTAAATCATAGGTTCTAGAATAAACATAATATCAGGGACTCAATTTAGTGAATAAAAACTAAAAGGAAAAAAGAATTCTGGGAGTTACAAGGACTAACTTGAACAATTCACAAAATTTTGGGCAATACTACAAAATAAAAGCACACAGTCGTGTGGAAAGCTGTCGCTGTGTGGTAAGGGGTACATGGTTGTGTAATAGCTTGGGGTCGTGTGAAAAATGATAAATTACCCTACAACAAGGATACGGCCATGTAGCAAGCCATGTAATAGGATAAGGTCGTGAGGTTCACGAACTATCTTAAAATTTATAGGTGCACATGGTCGTGTGGTCCACATGTCCTATGAGAGACCATGTGGCCCTAAAACTGCACACGATTGCCACCAATTCACTTGGAAAATACACATTTCACAACGGGTTTGATGGGCGCTCCTCACGATCGATTTTGATCTGATTCATTTAGATTCAGTCCTTCAAATGACAACAAATACAAGTATTCATATGTTAAATTCGTCGGTTGGGATTTCGACGAAATCCAAAAAAAAATTGATTTATGAGTTAAAAAGATTTACGTTGAATTATAATATTACAAAAATACAGGATCTAATCATTGAAGCAAAGTGTACTTACCGATTCTTGGCAAAGGTAATGGGTGTTATTGATGACAATTCTAAATATCGATAGAAAACGATTAAACGGGGGATGATTTAACACAGGAAAGAAAATAATTAACAACATAAAAAAGGAAAATATGGTACAAGATTGAGAGAAAAGAAAAAGAAAAAGAAAGTGGAAGGCAAATTTTATTAGAATCATGAAAATGGGTAATATGCAAGGTCTAATTAGGAAAATAAAGTGATTAGATACCTAGGGTTTGTAAACCCTAGGGCTACACATGCAATTTTCCCAAAGGCCCGTTGAATTCACAAAAATAAAAGGGAAAGAGAAGACTCGAACTTGGGTCTCTAGGGAGGAGTACTAACACTTAACCGTTGAGCCGTAGCTCATTTCTTATTTAATATTAATTTCTAACCATATATATTTCAAGGTGTGACATCGAAGAGGATGACTTCAGAAGATAGAGACATAGATATGATTTACTGGACTGACAATACATCGGGTTGAACCTAAGAAGAATAGATCCTGAATCCATTTATGGATTTATTCACTTTTGATGTTCAAAGTGTGGCATACCTTAATCTTGAGTGGATGATAGATTATGTATGTGTGATTCATGAGTTCAAATAGATAAGGAACCAAAAGCTGATGCATTGGGTATATGACTTCTACAGTATGTAGCGTCATTCACTATAATGGAATTCATAGCTTGAGATATGGGTAAAGGATATCCTCTCATTGGCATTACATGGTTGATCAAAAGTAAATGTGGCCACGGGTCATTCATCTTTGTGATGAATGACTTGATTACTATTTGATAGTAATTGACTTTGCATGAAAGAAGATGTAATGATTACCATGAGATAAAATAGGATCATATTGGGAGAACATATTTATTCCAAAGAGATTAAGGATATCCTATGAAGGTAACACACCTATGACAAGGTCATTGAACGAGCACTGGTTGAGTTACTTTCGTAATAGTATGCCATTAGGGAGAGCTTATTCATGATAATATAGTAGAATGAATTCATGACTAAATGAAGTTGAAACTTAATTATAAATCGTTTGAGCCCTAATCGCATATGTCCAATTGACCTCTCTGCTAGCTCGTTGAAATAAAAAATGAATTACATGATGAATCAAATGAACAAAAATGAATAAAAATGGTGAAGTTAGAGAAACGGGAAACATTTGGAAATGAATGTGATTTTCTCTAAATGGAAATGGCCTGAAAAATTAAATTTATGGATTTTCAAATTATTATTTAATTAAGTGATTAAATTATTGAAGTTTGAAAATGGAAATAAATTTATTGGTCATGGTGAATCCATTAAATGTAGAAATATTAAATATTTTTTCTCATATATTATTTTACTGTAAAGTTTTAATGATTTTAATGGAATCAGAATTGAGTTGAGAAAATCATTTAATTGGGAAATTAATTTAAGATGTTTATTTTGGAAAATAGAAAAGCAAATATCTGGTTGAATTGAATTATAAAGTACTGTGATAAAACTTCAAGAAGTACTTGTAATTAGACCCGACATAGGAGAAGTCCAAAAGCCTCTCATGTTAATGCTGGGGATGACAAACTCTAGTTTGTTTAACTAGGGTTTCCACCCAACCTAATCCTAGTTAAACTAGGATTTTAGTTTTCTATTGAAATAGACTTTTATAATTCAACAAAAGTTTCAACTCTTCTCCCTATAAATAGATGGCACCGATAAGGCTAAAAACAAACTTTGAGATATTGTTATTTTGCCCAAAAAACAGTGAGAGTTTATTCTCTAAGTATTAATTCTATTTTACGAAATAACAATTCTGCCAGTTTCTATTGAGAGATATTTTGCTTTCACACTAAAAGTAAAGGAAATGATTTGTGTGAAATGTGTAATTGCCATGTAAAATACTGATCACATATCTGGGAAATATCTTATAAGTACTAAAACCCATTTGAACTTTGGAAATTCGATGAATACAAAAGGCAATCATGTCATTAAGGGTTCCTGATTGGTTGTGATCTTGCATGTGTTGCAGACACACCACAGCTCTTATGAGCGTCCCGATATTTGGCTCTCATGAGCTTCCCGTTATTTAGCTCTAATAAGCATCTTGTTATATGGCTCTCTTGAGCTTCTTGATTTATGGCTCGTATGAGCTTCTCAATAATTGGCTCTCAGGAGTTTCCTGATAAAAGGCTCTCTTATGAGCTTCCCAATTAATAGCTCTCTGGAGCTACACGATATTGGCTCACATGAGGTTCCCGATTATGGCTCTTATGAGCTTCCCATTACATGACTCATATGAGCTTCCTGTTATGGCTTGAAAGAGCTACCCGTTTATATGCTCACATGAGAATTCTTGAATATGAATTGACGGATATTATATAAATTGACGGATTATAGTTTTGTACACTTAGTGTGTACTACCCGTGTATCCATTGACATTTAAAATGGTTCAACGGATAATATTCTAATATAAGAAAATGTGAACCTGATACGATTTGTTATATGTATGTACATAAAATTACATGGAAATGAAAGTACATGATATATGGAAATTATGAGATGAGTGATACATGCATGGAACTTGTTTGGTAAACTTATTCATCCATGATTATGGATTATTATATTTGATTACTTGGCTAACGAGTTGAGGATATGTGCTTAGGCTTTTGGCCAAGTTGTTGGAATATATATTGTATGCTTACCTTATATGTGAAATAATGGTAAGTTAAATTCCATGTTATACGAACTTACTAAGCTATAAAGCTTACTCTGTTTTATTTCTCCTGTTTTATAGTAATTCGAAAACTCGTTGGGTTGGAAACTTGGTAGAGATATCTCACACTATCCATCAACTCATTTCGGTATAAATAGTAAATTAATTTTGGTTATAATGGCATGTATATGTTAATTAGCCAATGTTGACATGTAAATGTTTTGTTGTGATTAGCCATTTGAATGGCTTATGTATGATACATTTTGGTATATAAGTGTATGGCCTTATCATGGTAGATTTTTTTTTTTTTGGTATAATTGATTGATGGTTAACTAATAGACATATTAAGCCATGGCATGAGTTGGTATATTTGGTACAAATATGTTTATATATATAATTGATCAATTTGTTAAGCATGGATACTTGGTCATATATGATGATATGTCATGTATAAGACTTGATTTTGGCTTGGTTTAAATGTCTAGTATTGGTTTGTGAATATGTTAAAGTGTTAATATAGGTGGAAGGAAAATTTGGATGAGAAATGTGGCTTGGAAATAGCCTATTTTCATCCACACGGGCATGTGTCTCAACCGTGTGTAACACACAGTTTAGCACATAGGCGTGTGTTTTGGCTGTGTGTCCCCTGTATCCTTTAAATTGCAAAATAGAATGCTTAAAATATTCACACGACCTGGCACCCGGGCGTGTGGCTTGGCCGTGTGACCCCTACACCTATTTAATACAAGTCAGTATGCTCACACGGCCTAGCACACGGTCGTGTGGCTTGGCCGTGTGACCCAAGTTAGTATGCTCCCAAATTTGGACACGGGCTGGGATACGGTCGTGTGTCCCTATTTCGAGTGCCCGCACTGACTGAGACATGGGCGTGTCTCTTGACCGTGTGAGCCACACGGCCTGACCACACAGGTGTGTGTCCCCTACAACTTTGAAAATTTTTGATGTTTTCTGAAAAATTATCTGAGTACCCGGTTTAGTCCTAATTTATTTCTACTGTGTAATATGGGCTCGAGGTCTCATATAAAGGACAATATGATTGATTTTACCAGGTTTCTGATATGAATGCTAGATGAAATGAAATGTCTGTTAATTGATCTGTAAATTCTGGTAATACTCCGTAACCCTATTCTGACGACGGATATGGGTTAGGGGTGTTACACTATTGCAAGGTTTTTTTGGCTAAGAATTGACTTGTGAAAAAATTGGCTAACTGATCAAAGGTGTGAATAAAACCCTTCGGTGATGACAAGTGCCATGTCCAAGCTGTATAGGTTAGGGTCATTAGGAATACCCTATATTTGAGCTTATCCAAGGCACAAAAAATGTTTATATGGTTGTTACAGTGAGTGAAGTGGTCCTTTGGGTCTTTTAGGCCCACGTAGGAAACCTTGGAGAATTTAAATGATGATGGAGGTGGTACGCCAAGACTGCTACAGATAGTGGCCCGTTGGCATAGCTCCATAAAGCTTCATCATGCTTGGCACCTCAGAATTTCTACAATAAATCTATTTTCATTACTTGCATTTGCTCTTCCAAGGAAGCATCTTAGTCATGTGGACCATTGTCTTAAGAGTCAACTAGTTAGGGGTCGTCTTGAGGTTGGTGTTGGGGATCACTTGGTATTCATCGGTTCTACTGCCTCTGGAGGAACGAGTGGGCAATTTACTTCCCCTAGCCTGGTAGGTTGGCCTTGGTAGAGTCTCTACCAATCGTGTGCTCTTTGATAATTTGTTCATTTTTGGCATTCTATTGGTCCAAAATGTGACATCGTTCTGTTGTTATAATTGTTGCTCGAAGAGTTGATCTTTATGGCGTGTCATTTTTTCTTACATCTTAGTGAACTGTTGGGACTAGGAGTTGGGGTTTTGGGAGGCTTGGTTAATGGATTGAGTGGTGGCATATCCCTGAGGAGGCTAGGCATATCACCAAGGTGGAGGGGGAAACTAGTTTTAAGGTGGGTAAGTGAGAGTGATACATACACGAATAGGGTGAATTTATTAAATACCATTCACCGAAGCTGCCAATTTTCAAGTTTGGAAAATCAATTGAATTACGACGAGTTTTTGGACGGGATCTACATATTTCTGGGTTGAGATGTCTTCATAATGCTCAAAGATCTATATCTTAACTTCGAAATGCATTTTGGATCACTCGCTTTCGAGTTCAGGAACTCAAGTCATGATTGTTTTAGTGAAAACTACGCGAGTAGAAATTCTAGACGGGATTATTACAAAAATTACAAGTTTTAGGCTTTTAATTTGAATTTAAATCATATTGGGTTCGATTTTTAGGCTTAATTTTTATTATATATGATCCCAATATTGTATTTATTAGGCCTTATTATTTCATTATTTATTTCTTTAGGATTTTAGATATATTTTTAAGTATTTTACGTTATTTAGGAGTTTTATATCAATAAAAAAATTAGTTTAAAACTACTTGTTTAGGTTAATTAGAGTTTCATTATATTTGAGAATTTTATTTGGATGTACTTAGCTAGCATATATAAAGGCCTCTTCACTGTACACAATTCATAATTCATTCAACAACTTCTCTTGCTGAGTTAATAAAATTCGCTTTGAGTTTTTGTCTTCAAAAATTTCTTTTGAGTTTTCTTTTAGAAGAGTTTTAACAATATTTTTAGATTGTGGGGATCATATTCAAGTTTTTTCTTGCCAAATTTTCTTTGTTGGATGGAAAATTAGTGTAACAGCCCACTTGACATAGATCATACTGATATGCTATTGGCATATAATTGAATAAGCTAAGGTTGAAAAAGGGGTGAATTATCCGTTAAGTGTTTGGATATCATATTGTGTAAATTTGATAGTAGGCCCTTTTGGGGGATGCCTTGCTAGAATTCGCCATTTGACAAACTCTAAGGTTTGGTGAACTCTAGGGTTTGGCGGACTCTTTTATGAGACAATCAGTCAACCGAAGACGTTCTAGATGAACTGGTTAGTTCACGGAGCGATAGAATTATTTTAAGTGGAAACGATAGCTCAGTGAGTATCGTTGAGTTTAGTTGAGACCTAGTTGGAATTGAACTAAAATACCGTAGGTGATAGCTTGATATGGTTAGGTAGCCGAGTGACTTGCTTAGTTGGTTGCTTAAGTGTACAAGAAATGTTTTACCTTTTTGATTAGTGGTAACAGTTGTGTTTGGTAAAATATTAGACTTCAAATTTTGTTAGGCAAGTTTAGTATCAGATTTCAATGGTGATAGTGGGATTTCTAACCTTTCCACTAAGCTTATTTTCTACTGTCTATACTATAAAATGATGCTTATAGCTGACATGTTTCACTTTTGTTTTCTCTCTATGTTCTTTCCTACGTCTCTAAGAATTTTTAAGTTATCTTCGCTAGAGGAGACGAGAAAGGTTTGCAGAACCTTATCAAAACGCCATTGGTAAGTACCAGTTGACTGGTAATTTTCTAGGAAACCCTTAAGTTGATGACAAGGGGATTTACATCTTTGCATTAGTGTATGCATGATCAAATTTTAATAGATATATGGTTTGATACTTATGATTTTTTCTTATTTAGCTCAAGAAGTTAGCGAAGGTTCGAGCAATTGAGGCAAATGACCATTAAAGTAGATTCTATCCTGGAGTTTTTAGTGAGTTCCTTCTTACTTCCTTTGATTTATAAAAATTCCATGATTTGTGGGTTGTGTAAAGTAAGTTGCCTTTACTGAAGATGGGTCAATATGTTGTGAATTAACGTATGAGTAATAAACTAGTGTTGTATGTGTGAGCATGGCCATTGTCGAGGTGAAAATACCCACATTGTGTATGAGCCCAGTACCAGACTATCTGTGACGTGTGAAAATGTGGAAAGAAGCATTATTTGTGATGCCTCTAGTAGGGCAGCTTTATTGCAAACCGGCCTAATAGATTACAGCCCAACCTTGTAGGAGAACACAAGTTCAATTTAATAAGGAATATGAATATAAATATGATTATGGTTGATATGCGATTCTGATTTCTGAAATATAGGTCATAGGTAAACATATATGATTGAGGGAAATATATATATAAGTTGGCGATATGTATCCACCAGGGATACTGTGTGCGTTATAATGGCTAAGTGTTGTCGCAAAAAAATTGTACTGACAACTTGGTGTTATGTGTCTATAAGACTAAGTCTCAAAAATGTCTTTATTTTTTGGTTGATTATTGGCAACCTGATAATGATTTTGTGTCTGTTTGGAAATCACTAAGTTTACTTGAACTTATCTGTTACTTTTCTTTCTCAGACAATTTATTAGTAGAAGAAGATCAATAGAAGGGGATTACGCCAGAGCTATGTTTGTGAGTAAGCCACTTGTCTATTTTGTATCATGCATGACTATTTAGCGGATAAATTATATATATGTTTTGTACCTAACTTTTTCTTTTACCCCAAAGTTGCATTGTTTTGTCTTAAAATTGGAATTGCCCTTTATTATACATGTGTACATGAAGTTCCCTTGATTTGCAGTTTACAAACTTGTCTTTTCTTTTAAGTGTATTTGCCATACATGGTATTGTATGATTAATAGATTGCCTTTATTAATTCCTATTACTTTCCTTAAAGATGTGTTACTAAATAAGTAAAGAATAATGGTTTTTAACAAAAAGGGGAACCCTTACAACTATTTTTTTTAAGATTTAAATTAAGCCAAAGGATCTGAATCTATTAGTAATGCCCCAGTCCGTTGAGTATTTTGTTTGGCTATTTGATACACACTATGTCATTCCGGTGGGCTAAGGGGTATTACAATTAAATTCATTTGAAGGGAGTTGTTGATTCATCTGGTTTCCAAGGTTCCTTAGGACTTTTACATGCCACTTTCCATCATTTTCATCTATCTTGTTTCATTTCTTTGTTGTTATATTTTGTTCTTGTTTAATTGTTTCTAATCTTTAATTTGGATTCGTTGTTCTTTTTTAATCTTTTATTACTTGTTTTAATTACTGCGTTTTTTTAATTCTTAGATCTGACTTAAATTTGATCGCGTTTTATATTGTGTCAAAATAATTATATCTAAAATTCGGAATAAATAAGTAATGAAATACGAAGACCTAATAAATACAATATTGGAATCATATATAATAAAAATTAAGCTTGAAAATTGAATATGATTTAAACTCGAATTAAAATCCCAAAACTCTTAATTTTTGTAATAATCTTGTATAGAAATTCTGCTCGCACAATCTTCACTAAAACAGTCATAACTTGAGTTCACGAACTCGAAATCAAGTGATCCAAAGTACGTTTCGAAGCTAAGACATCTCAACCCAAAAATGCCTAGATCCCATCCAAAAAGTTATTGCAAGTCGACTGATTTTCTAAACTTAAAAATTGGTAGCTTTGGTGAATGGTATTTAATAAATTTCACTCCATTCGTACATGTATCAGTGATTGTCATAGGGAAGAGTGGAGGAGGTACCTAGTGGAGGCTGGGACTGGTTGTGTGCTATGTTGCTTGCCAAGGTTGAGAGGTGGTTGTTGAGTGGCTTATAGAGTCTGATGTGTTTGTGGTTGGGTTGAAGGGAGTTATAGATTTTAATTTGTGACATTTTCAAGGACTACAGTGGAAGAATGAATCATGGTTCATTCCATGCTCATTGCACTAGTTGTTGATATGAGTATTCAATAATGAGAGAATAAAGAGGAGATGTGGTGGTGATTGGAGGGCCGATTCACTTGTGACAAATGAAAAGTCGAAGATTGAAGGAGGAGGATATGAGAAGGAATAAGGAATGAGATAGTTGGGGAATATTTAGGTTTGCTTAGTGAGGAAGAATGATCATTTGCTTTTATGCTCCAAAGTATATATAAAAGAAGTTCCCCTTGTTTGGTAGTGCCATGTCGTTGACAATATGAATGGTAGGCCTGCTCGTGTGGTTGGCTATGTGGTAGGTCGATTACATGTCAATTGTCGTTATGCATGGTACTATGTGGTCTTTCTTTGACATTCTCCTTGCTGATGCTATACGAGGTTGTTACGCTTTAGTGATCCCTTAATGATCCCCCTTAAAAGGTTTGTAGCTGGTGGGCTATGGGGGATGGCCTCTCAACTAGCTTAAGCGAGATTTGCAGATAGTTGGTTGCAAGTGACTTTAGATGGAGGGTACAAGACAAATGACCACTTGCAAGTCGCACCTAACGAGGGTCCTCATCTAGGTTCTTGCCAAGTCATCCATCGTTTTGCCATATGTCATTTTTGGAGTTAGGATATAACAATTAAAATGGTGTGGAAATATGGAAATACACTTTGTGGAGTACGGGTCTAGCAATGTCCTTTATATATAGAATTATGGTAAAAAGAAAAGATGCTTTGTGGTAAAGACAAGAACTAGCGATTAGTGAAGTACTGGAAAAAAAGGGAAAGGATGACCCTAAAAAGGACGTATAAAAGGACATTTTAGCTACTCCATAGCTTTAAGGAGCAGTGGGGTAAAATGTTTTGAACTTGAATATGAAAGGTGTCCCATGTGAACGTTGGTTCAATTATAGGATGCTACCAATATAAGATGGTTGTACACTTGTAGGATATTTTTTAGATGAAAACTACCATATCCAAATCTCACTTTGCCGCTTGTGCTTGGGGTTTGGTTCAAAGTCTTTTGGTCTTTCTTTGTGTTTAGTGCAATCAGTTATTCAGGTGCATGTCCAAAAAGTTGCAAAAGCTATAAGTCCTTCATCCCAGAAAACACTTGGCTCACCTTTCTAGGCGAGGTGGCCTGATTATATACCATATCATATGCCTCCAAAATTGGAGCAAAGGGACCCCTTTAGCTTTGGCATCTCTTCTCCATCTGAATTTCGGAGCAATGGCCCCTCTTTTCAATTTCCCTTTTTCTTCTTAGAAAAAGAACCTTTCCTCTATTACTCTCTCAGTGACTCTTAGATTCCATTAGACATTAGCTACATGGCTCATAAATCTGATTGCTATTATTCCCTATTGGTCCCATCGTGATAGACTAGTTTTTGGTAGAACAAAACATCTTAGGATTTGGTTGGAAAAATGAGCATTTTACTAGTTCAATCCATTTCAAGAATTAAAACTATGTTACTATCATTTGTACCGTTATAAGGGAAGCTCCCCCATCTACACCCCACCAAGAGAAAATATGAGCTAATTGGCTGCTTGAGTTAATTTGACTTATTAAGTTCAGTGTTTATGATAATTTATTTCATTTGAAATGGTTGATATAATTAAATGTAACTTACAAAAAATATGAAAATAATGTAGTAGACATGATTGTCACAATAATACATATTTATAATATTCATGTTTAAGATTTTGGGACATATAATGATTGTGTTATTTTTAATTTTGCCTAGTTGACAAAGAAAAATACAAGATAAAACATTGATACACGAATTTTCAAATCTAAAGAATGCGTTGCTTCAAGGTTGAGACAAGTTAGTATATTGTTTTCAGTAATCCAGATAATTGAACAATAATCATCAAACTATATTTCTGACGCTTGCAATACATAATGTCGTGTGCTGTCAACTTACTGGTATTCAGCATTCCCACGTTCTTGGATGAAGCTAACCATCTTTGAACAAATCTTTGCTTCTTGGATAAATTCTAACGTAAAAGCTGGTCCAGACAACTAGGTGACTACAATTGGTGGAACATAAAAGTTTAATACGGAGATACAGACATGACATTCTGCAACGTCCATTTTCTTCTAAAGGAAATGCCAGCAGCAGATTCATCCTTGGTGTACAACAAGATCATGGTGTTCGAGTTAATTCTTGTTCACAGTGAGGAACGGTGTTTTGGATATGACATGAAAGCAAGTATGCCTACTAGCGAGGACATGGAATTCAATGCCACCTTCAACACTTCTTCTGAACAACCTGGTTTAATCATTATCTTCACCTGCAACATACCAAGCTCTAGGTTAACCTCAGGGTTAGACTTATTTAAAAGTTGTAGAAGGTTTTTAATTTACACAATTTGATTCACAAGAAACAAAACTAGATATGCCCCAATATTAAAAATATACATACATAATGCCCATCCTGAGAAAACCAGATCATTGCAGTCAAATTTTGATATAAAATACGGACTGTGAAAGATACAAGAAATTAAGCCTTCTTAATGAACAGAAATGTACCGGTTGAGTTCAAAGAGCATGAATCAGCAAGGATGTGAACCCATTAACTCAAAACATTATAGTAAACATATTTCCAAGCTGAAAATGTTCATATCTGAACTAAAGAAGGCAGTAATCTAATCAACGTGGATACTGCTACACTAATCTTCTTTCTGCCCGTCAATAAAAGGAATCCATGTTTGCTAGCCACACAATTACCAACAAAACACAATCCAAGAACTAACAGAATTTCACATGCCAAAACTTTTAAAAGATGAAAAAGAGAAGGGGTAAGTGGGAATAAGTATATATATACCTTTTGAAGGTAATCCTGAAATTCCTTTATCTTTCCAATGTGATCTTCATCCTCTCTGTGCGTATCCATAAGCTCCATACTGGAATCTGGTTCTTCCAACAATGTGGTTCCTGCTTCTCGATAGAGCTCATCCATTACATTGTTTATGTTATCTGATTCCTCTGTCTGCTCCCAAGATAGACAATTGTCATAGGCATCAGTATATTGGATTATCTTATGGATTGTGTCAAAAGACAGAAAGCTATTGCCACCAAACTTCATATGCTTGTTATTGACTAGGAATAAGAAGAAATGAAAAAGAAATGAATAAAAACTAAGGAAACAAGGAAAGAAGATTTTGAACGAGTTATGCAGGAGTAAGACCATACTCCATAGTCTCAAACAAAGGGCTCAGTGACAGGGATGTTTATGTCTGTCTCAAGCAAATTTGACTTTATTTTGCTTGAGAACCACAGAAAAACGTTTTTCATTGTAATATAAGGACAACAAAAATCGGTTTTTTTAAAGCTTAGCAAATTGTGTTGCTGAAGGATTTATTACACAACAAAGGAATCTCTCTGTTATTGTGTAGCCCAAGGATTATGTACCAGAGATGGATATTCAAATCTCCCATACCACAAAAAGTTCCTCCAACCACGCTAAAACTCTCCTTAGCATCTAGAACATCAATAGTGTGCAAAGCAATATACAATTTAACTAGTAAATTTTTACAAGTCACCATGAAATCCTCAGATTCTAGCATAAAATAATTTTTTTTAATCATACTCAAGACAGACAAACTTGGTATCAGAAAACAAATCATTCAAATACCTTGAATACAAAAAAAGAAAAAGAAAAAAGAGTAGCATGATTTATAATCCAGCCCAGATAAAGTAGGAAAATGAATTGGGGTTCTTTCTTCTTTGCGGCATTCTGCCAATGGGAGTAAGTTTTCAGATTAATATTACCAGTTAAAATTGAAAAAAAAATTAAGCCAAATGAAAACGTACCAGCTTACTAGAAGAACCAAGCGTATCAAGCGAATCCATTCTCGTCTAAAAAAGAAAAAAAATTGTTTGAATTGGACAATCCTACCTGCCCTTCAGCTCCATAGCAGTTGACTTACTTTTTCATATTTTTGTCAGCCTATCTCCATGAAACATGCGCAAGTTACAAGTTTACCCCTAATTGAAAATGATTTAACATGGGCTAGGCCCAAGAAAATTGCAATTCGAGAGTCTTCCTTTGAAAGCCCTTTTTCTTTTCCTTTTTCCCCTTATCCATTTCATTTTAACCAAGAGATAATAAAATAGGGTTGAGTTTGAAGGCTGGCTCAAGCCAATTTGATATGTGATTAAATCTTGAAAATAATATCTTAAACCCCAAACATAAATCATAAAAGTATCCAAAAAATAAATAAATTTTGAAGCTTTAAAAAGGTTAGAATTAGAGAAAACATGAATTGAATAAAACACCCAAACTTTTAACCTATTTAGTTAAGACTGAAGATAAAACTAATCTAAAATTTGAAAATAAAACCCTCAAATTTATACCTAAAAAGCAAAAAAGCACATTAATATAATTATATAATAATGATTTATTAACAATAAAAGTAATTAATAATGAATTTTATTTAAATTATGAATTAAAATGAATTAGAAAAACTTTAGTTATGAATATTTTTTTTAAAATAAAATCATCATATATATATATATATATATAATAAATATGCAAAATTACCATTAATTCAAATATACAAATTTCAAATAAAATTTATCAATATTATAATCATAAATTTCAGATATTTATAAATATAAGGCATATTGTAATTTTTCATTAAATTTTAAAATACGGTATAGCATTACATAATATAATAATATACAATTATTATATTTATATTATAATATTGTTTGTATAGTATATATATATACTATAATATATTAATTCATATTTTATATATTAAAAATTTAGCTAAACTCAGTTATACGAATATCTTATTAACCATGTTCATAATGTACACATACATAGTCATATCATTAATCATAAATAATATATATAAAATATAATTTTCGCTAATCATACATTATTATAAGATATAACATAGTTATAGTATTTGGTAGATTGCAGTAAACTATAGTGCTCTCATGATCTAATTTTCATTAGTTTATATTATAATCATACACATTCTCAAATTTCAAAAGATTTGTAGAATCAAGCCATCAGCAGAGGTTGAGACATCAACGAGTAAACTCCATATTTGGGGAACTTGCCCGACGTACCCGAGTAAGACATCAATAAGCGTAAGTCCAACCTGCCGAAGTCGTCGGTCCTTCAAACCTAGCTCCTTATCCGATAAGGATACTATGGTGGTGACCAGGACCTAACTCGACTTTGCATAGATGTTAACCCTAATATATAGCTTATCCACACTTACAAGTCTCGCCAATGTTTCTAGCTTGCTTGTAAAGAATTAATGTAGTTACTATAACACCTCTTATTCGTTTTAATGTACGGTACGAATAGAAAGTGTTATTAGAGCACTTTCAAATTTAAATCAAAATTTTCTTTTAATAAACACCATTTGATAGCTTTATAAAAGTCTTAAAAATAATATATAACATTTAAAAGAGAATAAAATATGATTTGAAATCATTTTGGGTCATTGAGAGCCCATATAAATCGTAAACTAAGTGTTTGGGGCTTATCAACTTAAATTAAGCATGTTCACTCTTAGAAAAATAATAGTTTTATCGTAATTTAAAATTTTACAAATATTTTTATAAAATCTCTAATCTAAGTTTAGGACAATTATAAGACTTTATAAACTGTTTAAAATAATTTTAAAGTCGCTTGGGCGTGTTTGGGACCTAAAATGGACCCCCGAAAAATCAAAACAGCTCAAAATAGTGTAGTGGCATGAATTTGGGGCACTTGTTGCCGCACAAGTCCCAAATAGTGGCGATAGAAGTCCCTAGAACTGTAGCAAAGTGCTTCCTATTGAATGTAATTAAAAATTTGATTTTAGATAAAAAATTAAATTAATTTGTCATCAAAATTTTTATTAAATAAGACAACTAAATTTATTTACTCATATATTCTAATATAATAAAGTGGTCATGCCTTAGACGAAATTAACATTGAGTTGAAAAAATTAATTTAATTGGATTAATTATTTTTTTTAATTAAATAAATAATATTTAGAGAATAGAAAAGCTAGTTATTGGAAATTAAAATCGATTTGAATTATTTCATGGAAATTAGGTGAATTACTAAACCTACCAAGACACCTTCTTTGTTTCTTCCTTTAGTCCCAAATTTTATTTATTTACATATTTTTTTTCTTCTTCTTCTTCTTCTTTTTTATTTATTTATTTATTTATGTATGTATGTTGAACCTTTTGACGCGAAGAGTGATGACAGCCAAACACCAAACCCCGGTTACTCAGCCCAACACATTCTTAAGAATTAATTCCGGTTAGCGGAGCTTTAACTATCACGTCACACAATCTTTTGACGCGAAGTAGAATGACAACCCAAGCACCCTACCCCAGTTACTCAGTCAGTCACATTCTAAGCTGTACTCATAACTATGGAAAAATTTATTAACAATTAAATGAAATTAAAATTTTGAGAACTCAGGAAAAACAATTTAAGTGTCAAGAACAAGTTTCAATAATCACCTAATAGCCATGAACATAAATTAAGCATGCAATCATTTTAAGTGTTCACTTTATATTAAACTTGATCAATTTTACAAAAAGCAAGATAAAGTTAACTCCATTAATCACAATTATTTTTAGCCTAATAAAAATAAAACAGTAAAGATGGCATCAACTATGGGAAAAATCACAACTTCCTCAGAAGGCAAGAATCATGCTTGTGGGGCAAACAGTATGCAATTCCTGGTCAAAATCTTGGGCATGAAAAGAGGCAGGATATTCTAAAAATATATATATGGACAGCAACAACTAAATTAGCAGCAACAATAAAAATTCAGCATCTAAAATGACAGAAATAATGAGGAATGCCTCCCTCCTACTTAAAACACATAGTCCTCGATGTGGAATAAAATAGGAGAAAAAGGAGTAATGGAACTCCCCGTGTAATTACTGTCATTCACGTATGATGGCAATGAGATCCGCTAGTTGCTAGCCAAAAGTGTCGAGTAGGGGCTGCTTGGCTACAGATTTGTCGTTCTTTCTTTTTTCCTATCTTCGTTTCGGTTTACTTGGAAGAAGAGAATTTTATTAATATCTGAAAATAATAAATAATAAAATAATAAGAAAAAATAAATAGAAATAAAATAAAAATAAAAATTGGGTTGCCTCCCAACAAGCGCTTGTTTAACGTCGTTAGCTTGACACCTTGAACAGTTTTATGGTGGTTCTAACTGAATTTTCTCTACCGTGTGGGCTTGGAAATTTTCGTAAAATGGCTTCAGCCGTTGAACATTGACTGTGAACCACTTTCCTGATTTTTCACTTTCTATTTCAACTGCGCCATGCGTAAATACTTCAGTCACAATAAAAGGTCATTGCCACCGAGATCGAAGCTTACCTGGGAATAGCTTTAATACAGAGTTATAAAGTAAAACTTTTTTTCCTACCGAAAAGTGCTTCGAGGCTATTTTCTTATCATGAAACAGCTTTGTCTTGTCCTGCGGGTTCTAACTCCATGTTACATTGTCGAATAGCCCAATAAGCTTTATGCTCCAATTCTACTGGTAGATGACACGCTTTGCCAAAAACAAGTCGATACAGATTCATGCCAATTGGTCCCTTATACGTTGTCCGATAGGCCCAAAGCGCGTCATTGAGCCGAAGACTCCAATCCTTACGGTTGGGTCGAACTGTTTTTTCCAAAATGGTCTTGATCTCCCTGTTCGAAATCTCTGCTAGACCGTTTGTTTGGGGATGGTAGGCTGTTGCTATACGATGATGAACTCCATACTTTGATAATAGTGCCTCCATGACCTTGTTGCAAAAGTGGGTACCATGATCACTGATCAAAGCTCGAGGTGTGCCAAACTTAGAAAAAATAGTTCGTTTTAAAAAATCCACAACAGTTTTAGCATTATCATTGCGAGTAGGCTTTGCTTCTATCCACTTAGAAACATAGTCTACTGCAAGAAGTATATATACGTTTCCAAACGAAGAAATAAACGGGCCCATGAAATCAATGCCCCATACATCAAAAATCTCACATACATGAATCGGGGATAGGGGCATTTGATTTCTTTTAGTGATGTTACCTGTATGTTGGCATTTATCGCAAGACTTGCAGAAGTTATATGCATTGCGAAAAATTGTGGGCCAATATAGCCCACACTCCAATACCTTGTGAATTGTCCGTTTAGGGCCAAAGTGACCTCCACAAGCTTTTGTATGACAAAAAGTAAGGATAGAGGTTACCTCAGTTTCTGGAATACATCGTCTTATTATCTGATCTGAACAGTGTTTCCATAAGTATGGGTCGTCTCAAATGTAATATCGAGCTTCTTGTCTAATCTTGTCCTTCACGGAACATGCTAACTAAGTGGATAACGAACCTGTGATTAAAAGGTTAACTATATCTGCATACCATGGATAGTGAGCCTCGGTCGAAAATAAGCCTTCATCAGGGAACTCATCCTTGATAGGAACATCATCAAATAGAGTTTTTATCCTACTCAAGTGGTCAGCCACCAGGTTTTCACACCCCTTATTGTCACGAATCTCGATGTCAAATTCTTGGAGTAGTAGAATCCATCTAATGAGTCTTGGTTTCGCCTCATTCTTTGCGATCAAATACCTAAGAGCTGCATGGTCAGAAAAAATAATCACCTTAGATCCCAGTAAGTATGATCGAAATTTATCTAAAGTAAATACAATAGCTAAAAGTTCTTTTTCTATGGTGGTATAGTTGTTTTGTGCAGTGTCCAAGGTTTTGGAGGTATAGCAGATGACATGAGGCTCTTTGGCTATCTTTTGTCCCAACATGGCCCCCACGCTACGTTCGCTTGCATCGCACATAATTTCAAGGGGATAGTTCCAGTCTGGTGCTTGTATTATAGGAGCAGTTACCAACATTTGCTTATGTGTATCAAAAGCCTCTTTGCATTTTGGACCGAACTCAAATTTCTTATCTTTCTGCAACAACTCGCACAATGGTTCAGCTATTTTTGAGAAGTTCTTTATAAAACGCCTGTAAAATCCTACATGGCCAATAAAAGAATGTATCTCTCTAACAGTAGAGGGATATGGCAAAGAATTTATAATGTCAATTTTGGCCTTATCAACCTCAATTCCCTTAGCTGATACTATTTGACCTAGAATCAAACCTTTGTCTACCATAAAATGACATTTTTCATAATTCAAGACAAGATTAAATTCTATGCACCTGTTCAAAATTATTGTGAGATTTTCAAGGCATTCAGTAAAACAGTTCCCATACACGGTAAAATCATCCATAAAAACTTCAATAATTTTTTCCACATATTCAGAAAATATACTCATCATGCATCTCTGGAATGTAGCTGGTGCGTTGCAAAGTCCAAATGGCATCCTCCTGTACCCAAATGTGCCGAAAGGGCATGTAAAAGTGGTCTTTTCTTGGTCTTCTGGCACAACAGGGATTTGAAAGAAACCTGAATATCCATCAAGACAACAAAAATGAGTTTTACCAGCTAAACGTTCAAGCATTTGATCTATAAAAGGAAAAGAGAAATGATCTTTTCTAGTATAAGCGTTCAACTTCCTGTAATCAATGCAGACATGCCACCCGTTTTGCACTCGGACCGGTACTAAGTCCCCCTCAGCATTTTTCTTTACTGTCATGCCCGTTTTCTTGGGCACGACTTGTATCGGACTTACCTATCTGCTATCAAAAATGGGGAAGATTATGTCAGTATCCAGTAACTTAATTATTTCCTTTTTTACCACCTCCATCATATTCGGGTCTAAACGTCTTTGTGCCTCTCTCATTGGCTTTGTGTTCTCCTCCAAGTAAATCTTGTGGGTGCATGTCAAAGGGATTATTCCTTTTAAGTCGGCAATAGTCCAGCCAATCGCCTCCTTATGACTTTTTAGTACCTGGATCAAAGTTTTTTCTTCGTGTTTAGCTAGTTTATTTGAAATTATAATGAGTAAGGTATTACCTGTTCCCAAAAATGCATACTTAAGATGTTCAGGAAGCGGTTTCAGTTCCAACTCTGGGGCCTGTACAATAGAAGGTAAAAATTTAGTGTCTGTTGGGGATAATAATGCATTAACAAATTCATAATCATCAAAAAAAATTTAGATTTGTCTTCATAAATTGACTCAAAAGTCTCGTCTAATAATGAGTCAACTATGTCGACACGATTTACTCTCAAGATTTCGCTTAGATGACTAATGGTATCGTAAATATTAAATTTCACGATCTCCCCATCAAATTCCATCGTGAGAGTTCCACTTCGAACGTCGATCTTGGTGCTAGCAGTACTCAAGAAAGGTCGGCCCAACAGAAGGTCTAAAACTCCTGAAGTGTTGTACTCCTCCATTTTTATCACGTAAAAATCTGCAAGAAAAATAAGTTCATTAACTTTTACCAAGACATCCTCCAGGACTCCTTCGTGGTGCACAATAGACCTATTTGCCAACTGAATGATAACACCTGTCTTTGTCAAAAAACCCGCGTTAAGTGATTCATAAATAGAATAAGGCATAACATTTATGGAGGCCCCTAAATTACACATGGCCTTGTTGATCCCCAAATGGTTTATTTTGCATGTTATAGTGAACATACCCCTATCTTTGCATTTTGCCGGCATTTTTCGCTGTAGCACTGCGGATACATTCTCACCAACACTTACCTTTTCATTACCTGTTAGCTTTCGTTTGTTGGTGCAAATTTCTTTGAGAAACTTGGCATACCGCGAAATCTATCTGATGGCATCTAACAGTGGTAAATTGATCTCGACATTCCTGAATGTTTCGAGGATCTCTTTATCTTCCTTACTTTTTCGACACTGATTTAATCGTCCTGGGAGTGGAGGTTGGATTTTCGGCATTGGGGGTTTCTCTCTGACCTATTCTTCGTTTTTGGATTTTTCCTGGGCGATTTCTTGGCCAAGATTTCTACTAGGAATTGGTTCCAGTACCTTTCCACTTCGCAGCATTACTACATTAGCGTTTTGCCTCGGGTTTGGTTCTGTTTGTGATGGAAACTTCCCTTGAGAACTCATCTTCTCAACTGATGTGGTCAATTTTCGTATAAACGCTTCAGTTTTCTGTTGAAAATCAAGCATGTTAACCGCTAATTTATTGACCAGAGTTTCTAGAGAATTACCTGAATCTCGTGGCTGTTGTGGAACTCGGTTCTGGTATGGTTGGTTATATCGTAGGTTGGCCCCATAACTTAAGTTAGGGTGATCCCTCCATCCTGGGTTGTAGGTATTAGCGTAAGGATCGTATCGCCTTTGTGGTGTCCCAAAAAAATTTTCCACAGCATCTAAATGAGCCATAGTATCATCGTTTAAACTGGGACATGCATCAGTTGTATGTTCAGGGGTAGCACATATTCCGCATAACCGGGCTGTCTTTGTTTTTTCTGCAACAAGAGAGTTCAAAATATTAGCAATTCTATCAACTTTATCTTCTAAGGTTGAATTACTTAGCTAATGAACCCTTCTAGGGTGTTCAGGGTTGGCTCGAAATTGCTGAGAATTTACAGCCATTGTGGATATTAAGTCTCTTGCTTGTTGTGGAGTCATGTTGATCAACGCTCCTCCACTCGCGACATCTACCATATTCATCTCCATGGGTTTTAGGCCTATATAAAAGTACTGGAGCAAAGACTGTTCTGTTATACCGTGTTGTGGGTAACTTGCACACAACTTCTTAAATTGCTCCCAATAGTCATACAAAGACTCTGCATCTTTTTGCCTTATTCCCACGATTTCTCTTCTTAACTCGGCTGCACGCGACGCTGGGAAAAACCTGTTGAGAAACAAATGAGACAATTCAGCCCAAGTCGTTACAGATCCAGGAGGTAAATAAAATAACCATTCCCTAGCAGAATCTGCTAAGGGAAAAGGAAAAGCACGCAATTTAATTTGGTCCTCAATTACCCCTTGAGGTTTCATACTAAGGCAAACCATATGGAATTCTTTCAAATACTTGTGGGGATTTTCATTCTGTAATCCTCGAAAAGTTGGCAGTAGCTGGATCAAGCCTGACTTTAATTCAAAATCAGTATTCATAGTAGGATACGCGATGCATAGTGGCGGTTGTTCCGTCGGCGCTTCAGCTAGTTGCCGAATTGTTTGAGCCATAGGTTGAGGTGCTAAATTAGGGTTTTCGTCAACCCTAGCATTAAGCACTTCTTCTGGGGAATTGACTTCTACTTTTTCGCCTTCAAAAGTTTGAGTAGGGTTTTCGTTAACCCTAGACTTTGCTTTGTCATCGATTCTGATTTCTAGCGGGGGATTACTTTGAGTCCCAACCACCGCTGACTATTTTTTCCTTAGCTTTGTTTCCTTGCGATTAGCTTTCGCAGTCTTTTCAATCTCTGAATCAAACGCAAGAGTTCCTGGAGCAGATCTGGTCATAAGAAACAAAATACAAGATTAGTACGTTATCGATCCCCAGCAATGGCGCCAAAATTTGATGTGTCGTTGAGAACACCAAAAATATCCTATTCCCTGTAAAATAGTAAAAATAATAGTAAAGATAATAGTAAAGGGAAAGTAGCGTCGAATCCTCAGGGACCGGATTATACGAATGCTTGTTTCTCGAAATCTTGGGCAGAATCATGCCCAAGAAAATGTGCGTGACAGAAAAAAATAAAAATAATAGAATTAAAGATTTGATTTGGAAAAAATTAAAAAAAAAACAGAATCTAAAGTTGACTGAAATTGTGATTAAAAATAATAAAGAGAGTTATAGGAAAAGAAATTCTTATTGGTAGATTCTAGCCTTCAGTTGTCTCATTCTGCCTTGGGTTCAATCCTCAGCTTTTAAATAACCCTTCTTAACTCAAGTAAGTCAGTTATAATGGAAAAGGACGCCTACGACCACCAGCTCCAAAGATTAGAGTTACGATTTTTAGGGAACCTGACTCTAGCCAGTAATCTATGCTAGATCAACGCTTCTCAATGGCGAATCCCACGCCATTTTGTCTCTTTGGCTCGCCAACCTCTGATGCAGTAAGTTAACGAACCGACTGTGCAATCCTTTCAAAACATACAAAGCGGCCGCCTTTGCATATGCTGAAAAGCTTACTTCTTAAGGGCCATGGACGAAAGCGTCAGCCCGTAGTGCAGAGAAACGATGAATACTTGGCGAGAAGGCTAAGTACGGATTCTAGGCCTCAAGAACCTTTTTTGGGAAATATTGACAACTTTCGGCTAGATAGGTTTTAGTGGCTCGTGATAATGGTGGAAAAGAAAATAAATATAAAAATGGAAAAAAAAGAATTTTATTGAAAGAAAATATGAAGAAGCAAAAGCCTAAACTTTTAGGGGGAGAGTGTTTACAGAAAAAGATGAACCCCAAATAGAGTCACTTCACCCCCTATTTATAGTGCTTGGGAGATAGTCTAATTTAACTTAAATTCTAAAAAGATAAATACATTTAATTAAAGATAAATAAAGATAATTAAAATTAAATCCTAAAATTAAATAATCCTAATAATTATCTTAATATTAATTATTCTAATATAAATAAAATGGAGTCTTATAAAATAAAATCTCTTCTTTTTGCGTTTTTAGTCCTTGTGTCTTCCATGCTCGCACTTTTGGCACAATATTTTTCCTGTGTCGCATATCAGCCCATTGTGTCTCCAAATTCGCACTTTTGTCCCTTAATTTTACTTTTGCCTCCAAATTAGTCCCTAAAAGATAAAAAGACATAAATAGCTCAAATTAGTAGGATCAAGCTCAGAATAAACACATGATTAATACACAAAAATACGTTATTTTAGAGCATTATCATATAACTCTTGTAATATTTCCCTATATAAAAAGACTAAGGGTGTAACACCCCTTACCCAACCCAATCACTAGGTCCAAGTTATAAGATGTCGCATTCATTGCCAAAGCAACTATAATTGATTTCAACACAATATAACCATTCCAACATGCTAACAAGTATAAAATACATTCAACAGTATTGTACAATCATTTACGGGTCTTATACGAGCTTACAAAAGTTCTTTTCATAACCCAAGACCATCGGAGGACTAAACTACAAAGCTTCAAAATATTACAGGTTGGAGTCACGACTTCAGTGGTGCAATGTCACAACCTCCAAAATAATATGTTCCCGTCACAACTCGAGGACTAAAATATAAAGTTTCTAAACTTTACCGAGTTGGTGTCGTGGCATTAGGGGTACAATGTAGCGAGATAGAAGGTTAGTACCGCGACATCCATGGGGCGGCATTGTGACCTTGAGAACAATCTACTAGAAGTTCATATCCTTTTTCATCTAGTGTCGCGAAATCTATGTGGTGGTGTCGTGACTCTATAAGCAGAATACAATAATTTCAATCCCTTTTGGATTCAACCTATCATCTCATATAAGATGCAAATTTGGGACCTTTAATGACCATCATCACAATGAAACTTCATACGAATTTCATAAAATCATTATTTCATGTCAATTTATACCAAATAAAGCATATGAACATTTGAAATCATGTATTTAATAGGGCACCAAACACATGATCCACATCTAGGCATATCCAAAAACCTTAATCAATCTTAATATACCAAGTTATTTCACTTTGCAAGATTTAACATATAAGGCATATGCAAGCTTGAAATCATGAATCCCAGTAGCATCACACATGATCAAAACTAAACACAAACTAGGCCGTATACCAAGCTTAACATGAAATTAAACCTTAACCATATTTACAACATCGACATTCACAATTGGAGATGATCATTTACAAAATAAAGACCCTATATACACGCCACAATTTTACGACTCAAAATGAATATAATTCTATCGTCTTGTTGGTTGTTTGTTATCCGCAGTGATTCAGCTTGGTTTTGCAAGTTAGGGATCTACATGTAGGAAAAATAATGATAGGTAAGCATTTAATACTTAGTAAGTTCAAATAGAATTTACAACACTTGCCTTGCTCATAGGTGAGCATGTTACTACCAAAGATTAGGCACACATTTGGCTAGAACATATCACATAATGTCACCAGAAAGTGAGCATAATATGCATAGGTACACATAAGTGTTAGGCATTATAACATATCTAAAACATTACTAATTCATACCAAACTATATAAGATCATTACAATTTTATATACAACCATCAACCTACCAATTCATGCCATTTCAATTTGAGTCACATATCATTATAACATATCAAATTTGATTCATTTCTTCTGTTTTTCCAATTTTAAGATCCACTGTCAATATTTTTCCCAATGAAACACTAGTAAAACGGACTTGGACAAACGGGTGAACTACACCACACCAAGATAGCTAGTATAAGCATAAACTACACCACACCAAGGCACCAAAGTGCAAAGCTCGCAAGCTTAAAATGTTTAAACATACTCAAAATCCTTCCACCACACTAAGGTCTCCGATGAGACAATGAATAGTCGATGATCCACAACAGATGTTGGATCTCAAAATAACCTTTCATAATATTCATATCACCAACTATCCTATACACAAGCACGCATATGACCCTATTGGCATGCCAATTGTGTTCTAGTCATTTATTAAGTTCACATGGGCATAAACCATTCATATTGTATATACATAATTTGTAACTGTCACATATCATTTTTCGAATTCTGTCGATTGAATCTAAACATGAATTATACAGAAAGTAATGATTTTTACCATTCTTCTAGTTACAAACAACAAACATAATATCAACCACTTGTCTCGTTCCATTTCAAATTCAATCTCGTTATTAGCTAAGTATGCCAATTTCCACCAACATTTCAATTTGTGTTCAAACATAAATAAAAATGGAAATAACACAAGCAAACCTATTAAACAAGGAAGGGTAATAAGTTCTATAAGAACTTATCTTTCAAAACACAAAACAGGTAGATTTCTCGAGGCCTATTTTGCAATTTTAGTTTTTCCTCTATCAGCTCTACTTGTGCCAATTTTTAGTTTTAAACAATTATATATATACCAACCAATATCATATGTTAACACACAATAGCCATTAAATGGCTAGCAACAACAATACCATGAAATGCAATATTAAAATTAATCCCTATTTTATTATACACATATTTTCTATTTTATTCAATTTAGTCCTTAAACTCAGGATAATCATAACTTTTGATTCCAAGCTTTGAATTAAAATCTGATTTCACATCTTTTCATTACGGGCCATATATTTTCTATTCCTAGCATAATTTCATGATAGATGTCACATTTATTCAATTTGGAACATAATGTTACAAATCTAATAACTAAGCTTAATGAACTTTGCAATATAGTCTTTTTCATAATCTAAGCTCAATATCTATAAATTCCAAGCCTAATTTATCAATTTATCAACAACAAAAAAGTTGCTAAAATTTTAACAATTGATCAATTTGGTACATGGGCTAGCTAAAGCAATCTCCCATTATCATAAATTTATAAAAATTACAAGAAAAAAAACTTGTCTCTCTTACCTAATTTAATGGTTGAATGGTGTAAGGGTTTGAAAGCTTTTCTTCCTTAATTTTATTTATTTTTGGACGGCATGTATGAAATGGAGAAGATGACCTTATCACCTCCACTAACTTTAACTTATATACTTTGATTAAGACTTAATTAAATTAATTTAATTAACTTAATCATAGTTTAATTAACTTAACTAGTTATTAATCTCACTTAGTGGAAATGACATCATCATCCACTATCTCTCATTTAAAAATGGTTTAACTTCCATTTCGTCCTTTTGGTTAATTTCTATTTAAGTCCTCAAGTCTATTGTTAATTAAAGTTCAATAGAGATTGGATTTTTACAATTTAGTCCCTAAATTTTAATTAAGTATTTTATCGATGAATTTACTTGACCAATCTTCATCATATTTTCATATTAACTCAATAAATATTCCTATTTTATCTTTACATACCTATTTTATGAAAATGGGGTTTTGAAAGCGCATTTTTCGATACCACTGTAATTGGACCATTACAAAAGGCTCCCGAAAATCATAAGGAAAATATACAAGGATACTCTATTGAGGAAAATGTATTTGAGATCAAAGAAATTCTATTATTTGTGAGATTATAATTGCAAACTCTTTGGCAGTTATAATTCAAATTTATCAGCTTGAATTTTTAGTTTTGAACTTTTTCTTAGAAAAAAGTTAGATTTTCCCTACTAGAAAGTCTCGTTTTTCGTGCTATGTCTAGTTCTTGAAAAGAGTCCACTCTCTTAGCATTTGATGGTTTGAGAATAGTGAAGAAGATCATTCGATTGAAAGTTAGAAAGATTTAGATGCTAGATCTAAGATTCAACATATCTCCCTAACTCGAAAACACATATACTAAATTTGGTAAATTTTATTGCTATAGATAAATTTCTAGTTTTATGAAAAATTTTAAAATTCTATTATGCCACAAAACCATTTTTCATAATAATTATTTTCAATAGGGTGATGGTTCAGTGGCATCCTAAATGCCAAAAGAGTAAAGAAAAAACTTAGCAAGTACGAACTTGAGGCTAATATGGGAAGAATTCATAAGAAGAATGAAATCTTTCAAGGAATCATAGATAAAATGAATAATAATGTTGCACTTTGAAAAGCTAATTGCCTCGCAACAAGAGGGGGGATAACATTTACTAAATTTACCCTTGCTTTCCTGCCCTCTTATTTGTTCTCTACTTTCAATGCCTCAACATACATTTGTGACAAAATTAAAAGAAACATCATATCCTTCTGGAAGTGCCACAATGTGGGGAAAAGGAAAATCCACCTCTACATTTGGGACAAGATTTGTTCTTGTACCCTGGGAGGAGAATTTGGCACAGGGCAAGCAAAATTGATGAATAAAATCTTCCTTTCTAAGTAAGCTTGGAGAATTATAAACTCGCAAAATTCTCTTGTTGCTTGCATTCTCAAAGCAAAGTAATGTAAGTCTAATTTTTTTTGTGGTTGTTAAGGTTAATCTTTCTGACTTATGGATTTAAAAAGTATATTGCTTGGGAGGGACATTTGTAATCAAGGGAAGGATGCCCATATTTGGAATGGGAATGATTGTTGGATTAACATCACTCTTAATATGCTTTATTCGGATATTGTCAAAACTTATTGTTCCTCCTTCCAAGTGCATTCATGCTATGACTTTAATAACAGAAGTTGGGAAGTTCTCGATTGTCTGAAACACATAGTGAAGGAGTTAATAACCTTTTAACCAAACCCTTCTCAATCTTAAGAGGTAAGGATAGGTTGGTATGGACAGACGAACCTAGTAGGAACTTCTCTATTAAAGGGGTCTACCATTCCATATGGAAATCCAATCATCATAATAATCTAGCTCGATGAATAGTTTCAGAAACTGGAAAGCCCTCTCGAAGTTCTATCTTCCTTTTAAGTTAATCCTATTTTTATGGAAAATCTGCAACAATTGACTGTCGATTAGGGAAGCCCTTCTAAGAAGAATGTAATTTCTAATAGCTTTTGTCCCCTGGGTCTAATGGATTTGAAACTTTGGAGCAATTTTTCATTTAATGTGATTTCACTAAAGCTATATGGTTTGGCTCCTCACTCTCTTAGTGGATCTTCTAGTGGCTTCAAACTAACGACATCTTCTTTTGCACTTTCTTGATGATTCGAAAAACCAGAAATGACTTCATTTTTAACAAAATCCCAATAAATAAGATAAGTTCCATCCTCAGGCTAAAAGACCAAAGTTTGTCTATTTATCTTCCTTCAATAAGATAATTGACCAAGGAAACATCACCTCTTCCTCTACCTTCATGTTGCGATCGCCTGTGAGATCACTGGAAACCAAGACCAACAACATTAGTTGGACCCTTTGTCTCCATATTAATAAGGGGTGATATGATAGGTGCTGCCACAATTATACAAAACGAAGAAAGTGTGTTCTACATTGTCTGCAAAAGCTTTAACATCACTCTAAAGATACATGCCAAATTTCTCATTCTTTGCATATCCTTGTTCGTGCTAAAAGATTTCCAAATCTCATCTTGCTAAAGGATGAACAAAGAAAGGCAATGGGCCAATCTCCTTCTCAGTAACACAAAGGTATTATGGAAACTTTTTTAGGCATTTAAGGACATTCCGGACCACTCAAACTTGTCAAAATAATTAAATATGACAGTGACAATCATGCTCGGAGAAGAAACCAAATGACGGGCAATTTATGCCTCTACTACTAATATTTCTTTCACTTGACCTTAATTCTCCTCCTATTTACTTTTTGAATTTCTAACCTTTTTTTAGGAATCTCGCTGTATAAATTTTTAAAATTATGAAAATGACCCAACTTCAAGATTAATTATGAGGATGACCTAATTTCTACAATAGAGTTGGGTGTCGCCACTTTCCCAAGCAACACCATCCTAAAAATTTCTCCAATCATACTTTAATCATTACAAAAAATAAAATAAAAAAATAATTTGTTTGTGCCACCTACAAATTGGCGGCACCGGATTGAAGTTTACAGGGGCAAAACGTTCAAGGACTTGATAAAGTAATTACCCTTTTCAGATTGACAGAAAAAAAAGGTGTCGCATGACAGTATGGCGGCACCAAATTAAACTTTTGATCTATTTACATGTTAGGTCTGTCCCCTTTTGAAATTAAATTTAAATAGTTCTTAAAAGATATAACAATAACAAAAATAAACTCTTCTCATATTTTATTTTTTAAAAGCAACAAAATAAATACATATATAATGCTTATTTAAATTACCCAAATATATTCCTAAAACAATTTGCTTAAGTGTATCTAAATTTAAACATTTTCAATTCATTCCCTAGCATATTTGAATTTAGATAAACAAGGTTGATCTTAGGGGTAGTTTCGAGGTGTAGCTGTCCAGGGCCCAAAGATAAAAGGGGCCCAAAAGATAAAAATATCTTTAAAATAATATTTATTTAAGATAAAAAGATTCTTAAATATTATTTATTGTTTGGTATAAATAATAGATTTTTAGTAGGGTAATTATTCTGTCCAATATTAATAGAGTAAAAAACTAAACAAGCATATCTAAACTAATGATAAATTTTTTTTAATTATTATTTTATTATACTTTAAAAACAAATGACATCAATCTAAATTGTTTTACTCCAATAACAATATATAAAATAATTATATTTTTTAATAAATTCACAATTAAATTGAGGTTGGATTAATTCATCATATAGTTAAATAAAATTCTTAAATAATAATAATATGAATAGATAATTTTTTCCTACTTGAGTATAAAATTTATATTGTTTCAATGCATTAAAATTGAAAATTATGATTTATTGTGATAACCATGACGGCATATCCACTTATAATTGGTTTTTTTATATATATAAAAATCTAAAAAAAATAATCTAATCTACGAGATTTGTACAACGGCGACCTAGGTGTAACTAAAATAGATATTATATATATAATAGCTTAAAATATGTTTTTAAATTATTATACTTTTTATATATTTGAAATTTAATCTTTTTATTTTTCATGTTCTAAAATTCGTGGTCAATTGTTAACTCCTTCCGAATTTTCTAATAAGTTCACTAATATGATATTTTAAAATAAAAAAGATACTCACTTAATATTTATGTATAACATTACACATTAGACCAATATTTGTGCGTAATTTTGGTTTTGTCCCTTTTATTAGTAGTAAAAAATTTTAAAATAAAAAATGGAGAAGGATTTTTTGGAAAATATTGATGTTGATGTTATCATTAATGATTTTGCATTTCAAAATGCTCATAGAACTTTTTTTTTATGATTTTTTTTTTGTGTTTTTGTAGTTTATGACATAAGAGTAGATTGAATGAAAAATGTTATTTCTTTTTAATTTTGTTAGAAAATATATTATTTGCTTAATGTCATAAAACATATTATTTTAATGAAATTACTAGTATATGGTTTTATTTTATTGTATTACATTTTATAATTTTTTTAATAGGGCTCGATTTATTGTTTCGCCTATAGCCCCAAAAATGTCAAGAACGGACCTGTAGATAAACCAAAAGGGACAGACTTAGCATGCAAATAAACCAAAAGTTTAATTTGGTACCGTCGACACCTTTTTTTCAGCCAATTTGAAAAAAGCAATTACTTCACCGTGTCCCTGAAAGTTTTGCCTCTACACACTTCCATTTGGTGTCATCACGACACCAAAAAAAATATTTTTTTTATATTTTATGTAATGATTAAAGCATGATTGGAGAGATTTTTAGGGTGATGTCACTTGAGAAAGTGACAACATCCAATTTTACTGTAGAAATCATATCATTCCCATAATTAATTTTGAGTTGGATTATTTTCATAATTTTTAAATTTTATAATGTTGGATTTAAAAAAAGCGGAATTTCTATCTTTGCAAAAAGCCACCTTTTAAAAAAACAATTCCAGGACAACAAAGAAAAAAGCATTATTTCAATAAAAAAAACTTCTTCGATATGTTCCACTGCTTGAACATGCAGGAAAAAAATAGAAAAAGGAGGGTATATTAATCCATTTGGTTTAATCGTGGAACTTTCCTTTCGAAGTCCAAATGCTAACGCGTTAGCTTCTACTCCTGTCCTGGGGCTGCCTTCACGTTAAACGACCTAATAAGTGACCACTTTCCCTCGTTCCATCTATAGGAACACGCTCTAACCACGAAATAGAAATTTTCCCATCTCCTCATGCAAAGAATATGCTAAGAAAGATTTTGGAAATTTACCTTTTCCAATTTTCTGTCGGTTGACCTGTTGTAAATGATTTTTGCTTTTGTCGTTGACTTTCTTCTGTATATAATCGTGTGGATGACTTGGCTATAACGAATAGAAGAAAGTCTAAAAACCATGTTGAGTAGGAATCCTTCGGTCAGGTCATGTTTTCCGGCAGGATTCTCTAACTCAAGCCTTGATGACAATGGACAAGCCTCGAGGAATAGCAGCTATGGTACATCACCTGCAACTGCAACTCCGAGTTGGAGCCAGCCTAATTCCAGCAGCAGGGCCTGCCGCACTGACGACAATAAGCCTTTGACTTGTGCACAAATGCCAACTTCTGGTGCAGACCTTGTTATCAATAATCCCTCTAAACTCCCACTCCCGGAACATGCAAGTGCTCTACGGTTCTCATACCAGACTCATGCTACTAATCACCACCACAACAACAAGGATGTTAATTGTAGTGCTGCAACACCAGTTCAAGTAGTTGACAAATTTATACCAGACCCTCCTCTTGCAATTCCGCGACCTTCTGTATTACCAAATGCGCTTCCGAGAGTCGGTAAGTCAACTTCTTTTGGACAGACTTTTGTCTAACAACAACTCGAAATTCTGACATTCAATCAATATAATGGGTGGCAGGGAATAATAGGACTTCTACACGGCTTACCTTGTATGCACCTTTACATCAAGCCGCAATGAAAGGTGATTGGGGAAAAGCTAAAGAGTTCCTAAATATTCATCCAGGTGCTGCAAATGTCAGGATAACCAACCGATTGGAAACAGCTCTTCACATTGCTGTAAGGGACGGTCACATTGGATTTGTGGAGGAGGTAGTCAAATTGATGAGCGTAACAGACTTGGAACGAAGGGACAAATCCAGTAACACCGCGCTTTTTGTTGCCGCTGCTTCGGGTATTACTAGGATTGCGGAGGTGATGGTAAAAAAGAACAAACTTTTGCCAGGGTTAAGGGGGAACAAGGGGGTGACACCACTCTGCATTGCTGCACAGAAGGGCCACCGAGACATGGTTTGGTATCTTTACAATGTGACCGCTGCTGAGTATCTTAATCAGGAGGATTATATTGGGTTGCTTATAGCAACCATCACTTCTGATTTATTTGGTATGAACTATGAAGTGAAATCTATTAGATGTTTAGTAATGGTTAAAGCCATTAAGTCCATACTTTATGGTCCATATATAAAATAGCTGATCAAATTCTCCTTTTCTACTTAGACGTAGCCCTCTGCTTAATTCAGCACAATCCAGAATTGGCTATTCTGCGTGATTCAAATGGGGAGACGGCACTCCATGTTTTAGCTCGAAAGCCCACGGCATTTTCCAGTAAAAATGAGCTGGGAATCTGGGAAAAGTTTATCTACCCATGTAAGTTTTAAGACTTTCCTTTTAATATCCTTTTCATAATTCAATTAGCCGGATTTGGGAAGCACTGGAAAATGAATCAAATGATTCAAATCGTTATATCTCGTGTTTGTAGTTTTATATATGATTGTCTCATTGCAAACCAGTATTTTCCGTTCTCTGCTTATGTTTTGATCAACATTTGCAGCATTTTTGAACTTTCCTTGCCTTTATTTCAAGTAATTTTAGTTAAGTCCACTGAGAAAGAGAGAAAAAACAGAGCACGCCTTCAAACTAGTAAACCTAACTGACTACTTGTAATTGTCAAAGAACTCCGATAGACAAGTTAATGATTACAATTTACCGCTGTAATATGAGAAAAGATTGTATGAAATATATATATTAGTTAGATTTATTGGTGGTACAAACCAGAAAAAATAGCATTCCTGGGCTGTGGAATGGGGCTTTCTATAAAAGATTTATTGCTTGGGGAAAATGTAAATTGGGATATCTGTCTTGTAATCATAATAGTTACTTATATGCTCTTGCAGGGATCTATGTTGAACCAGTAACTAAATGTAGTTACCCTTCGGGCATGTCGAAGCCCTGCCACTGCGATACAAATCAAGGTTTCTCTCTCATTTTGGGAGTAATGAAGTTTTATGGTATTCCAGGTTAATCAAAACTTCATTTTTAACTAGCAAGTTTATTTGGAATGTATGCAGTGTTCATTGGTTTAGCGGGAAGACTTTGGCATGCAATTCAGAAAACAAGTGGGTGCTGATATGAAACTTAGATTTTTCTCTTTTTTTTTTCTTCTGGCACAGTTAAAAATCCAATATCTGATCCGTGTTTAACTTAGTCCCAGGACATAAAGCAGTTTGCAGGAAAAAGTTACTGCATATGCAAGCCATTGTCCTTGTGAAGCTGTTATGGGATCAAATTTTGTCATTGGAAGACGCGCAAATTACGGATATACTAAGAAGCCCTTCACAAGTATTATTTGTTGCAGCAGAATTTGGAGTTGTTGACCTCATAACTGAACTTTTTGAGTCTTATCCGGATCTGATATGGAGAGTCGACGAGCATGGCCGAAGCATTTTTCATATGGCGGTCATTCATCGCCAAGAAAAGATCTTTAGACTTATACATGATATAGGGGCACATAAGGATATGATTGCTGCTTACAGAGACAAAAACAATCATTGCATACTGCATTTGGCTGGAAAGATAGCAACTCCAAATAGACTTAATATTGTATCTGGTGCAGCTCTTCAAATGCAAAGAGAACTGTTGTGGTTTAAGGCAAGTCTTGAATATTTTCTCGCTTGTTCACTATTTGACATAATTAGAAGTTGTAATTTGAGTTGGTTTTTGTACATCACAGGAAGTAGAGAAGAATGTACAACCATTATACAAGGAAATGAGAGACGGTAATGGCAGAACGCCTCGAATGTTGTTCATGGAAGAGCATGTGAAATTGGTGAAGGAAGGAGAGAAGTGGATGAAGAGCACTGCTTCGTCGTGCATGCTTGTTGCTACACTAATCACAACAGTGATGTTTGCAGCAATCTTTACAGTACCAGGAGGCAATGACAATGAGAAAGGAACTCCCATATTTTTAGACGCTACATCTTTCGTGATTTTTGCTGTATCAGATGCATTGGCATTGTTCTCTTCAGTCACCTCTATATTAATGTTCTTATCGATCCTCACTTCGCGTTACGCAGAAGAAGATTTCTTGAGGTTACTCCCGCAAAGATTGATTGTTGGTCTTACTACCCTTTTTTTGTCCATAGCAGCAATGCTTGTCGCATTCGGTGCAACCTTTTGCATTGTGCTTAGCCAAAGACTGGCATGGATAGCTGTCCCAGTAGCCTTCAGTGCTTGTATTCCAGTTACTTTATTTGCCTTCTTACAGTTCCCACTCCTTCTTGATATAATCCAATCTTCCTATGGTGTTGGCATCTTTGCCTGAATTTTTTCATTTATTTCTTAGTTTGTAAATACAAGAGAAATGGAAAGGAAAATAGCTTTGTAACTTACATTCGTTTGTGTGGAATGAAATCGTCGACACAGATACGGTATGTGTAACACCCAAACATCTCACTGGTATAATATTAACAATTGAATACTGATAGATTCAAAAAGAAATTTTAATAAAGATTAAATTGAAAATTTGTAAAAGATAGACTAAAGGTACAAATTTACTATTTTAGGAAGAAATATTTATTTTTATGAATGTGATGTGTTGGAAAGTTGAGATATGCACTAGATTGAAAAGTGGTGAAAAGTATAGGAGTTAAATTTAAATTTTACTATTTAAAAAAAAAAGGCTTAATTGCAATTATACCATGAATAAATTATATATGCATAAGTAATAATTACACATAATTAAGTATGTCATGTGTCAAGCAAATAGTGATGGAAAAAAATAAAATTGTTATAAATAAATGTGAATGTCCATATTCTAACCCCCCATTCATTATGCAATGTTTAATATATGCGTTAATGAAGCACTTAAGTAAGCTTCATTTATAGTATTGCATTGAATGTTAATTACTTATAAATTATAAATAGAATCCTTACCTGAGTGAAACAAAAGACGAGAAAATTTATCTTAAATTTCCATCCACTTTTATTTATTGTTTTATTAATTTTTCTATAACACGTTATTAGCACGAGTTTCTACAAGTTCATAGAAAGTTCATGTCATTTCAACTTTATATAATTTGCCCGTATAACTCCCATTAAACTATATATAGTATACGTATTTTTATAATTCTTTTATTTTATTTTCTAGATAAAGTATTTGCTTTGGGTAACATTTTCACATTTATTTTTACAACTAAAATCTAATAATGATAATTATATATACATGTTTTTTTTTTATTAAAAGAAATTTCAATTAATTTAATTTGTGTTAAGTTATTATTATGACTATTCATCTCTATGCCAATATTTGACATACATATTATTATTTAGCAAATTTGGTATATATAATTGAATTATTTTACGAGTGAGAATGCTTATTATTTTACTATTTTTTTATTATTTTTATTCAAGTTATTATAATGTCAAATCTTGCCAAATTTGAATTTGCGACCTTAGACATCTCAGGCAAGAATTATTTGTCATGGGTGTTAGATGCTGAAATTTACCTAGATGCTAAAGGTCTAGGAAATACTATATTAGTAGATAAAGAAGCATCTAATCAAGATAAGGCAAAAGCAATGATTTTCATCCGTCATCATCTACATGAAGGATTAAAAGTAGAATATCTCACTGTGAAAGACCGTCTTGAGTTGTGGAAAATTTTGAAAGAACGATTTGACCATCAGAAAACGATGATACTCCCTAAAGCTCGTTATGATTGGATGCACTTACGGTTGCAAGATTTTAAGACTGTAAGTGAATACAATTCAGAATTTTTCAAAATTAGTTCTTAACTAAAATTTTGTGGAGAAAACATAACTGATGAGGACTTGTTAGAGAAAACAATTTCAACCTTTCACGCTACTAATGTGCTCCTGCAACAACAATACCGTAAAAAAGGATTTAAAAGGTATTCTGAATTGATTTCATGCCTTTTGGTGGCTAAACAAAATAATGATCTATTGATGAAAAATCATAGAATTCGTCCCACTAGTTCTGCACTATTCCCTGAAGTGAATGTAGCAGTACACAATAATTATGAAAATAGAAAATATAGAAGTCGCAGCCGTGGTCGTGGACGTAGTGGGGGACATGGTCGAGGACGTATTAGTAATCGTTATCATGGTGGTCATAACAGTGATACTTCTAACCACCAGAAAAAGAATAACAATAAAAGACAAGAAAAAAGTGGTCAAAATAATCTTTCAAAGATTGTTGAGAATATATGCTACCGATGTGATATGAAGGGGCATTAGTCACGTACCTGTCGTACGTCTGAGCATTTAGTGAAACTTTATCAATCATCCATTAAAAGGAAGGGAGACAAATTTTATATCCCAAAATGATGAAATGGAGGCAAAAGATGAAGATATTCACTATAATACTAAAACTGACCATGCCTACGAGGGTGATAAATTTAATGACCTTAATAATATAACTCACCTGGATGTGGCAGATTTCTTTGAGAATCATTAGAAAAATTGATGTTATTTTGACATTTTTATGTTGTTTTAAGTATATTTTATTTTCTTGTATAAAGAATAATTTGTATATTTAATAAATATTTGCAATGTTTCTCATATTATATTTTGTTTGTTTTTATGAAGAATATGAATATTCAACAAAATTTCGATGGGCCCAAAATCAATGGAGACATGTGTCTTGCAGATAGTGCTACAACAAATACGATCTCAAAGATAAAAAAAATATTTTTCTCATTTGACAATGAGTAATGCCCATGTTAATACAATATTGGGTAGTTCAAAACTTATTGAAGGCTCTGGAAGAGCTATTATATTATTACCTAAAGGTACAAAATTTATCATTGATGATGTTTTATATTCCACTAAGTCTTAAAGAAATTTATTGAGTTTTAAAGATATTCATCTTAATGGATATCATATTGAGACTATGAATGAGAAAAATGTTGAATATCTATATATTACAAATGTTGAATATGGAAAGAAATATGTTTTGGAGAGGCTACCTGTTTTTTCATCAGGTTTATATTATACACATATTAGTGCAATTGAGTCACATGTTAGTACAAACCAGAAGTTTGTAGAACCACATACTTTTACTATTTGGCATGACCGATTAGGCCATCCTGGATCTATTATGATGCGAAGAATCATCGAGAATTCAATTGGACACCCATTAAAGAACCAAAAGATTCTTGAATTCAAGGATTTATCTTGTGTCGCTTGTTTTCAAGGAAAATTGATTATTAGACCATCACCAGCTAAAGTTGGGATTGAATCTCCCACATTTCTGGAACGTATTCAAGGTGATATATGTGGGCCCATTCATCCACCATGTAGACCATTCAGATATTTTATTGTATTAATAGATGCATCTAGTAGGTGGTCACATGTATGTTTATTATTGACTCGCAACCTGACATTTGCGAGACTACTTGCTCAAATAATTTGATTAAGAGCACAATTTCCAGATTATGTAATCAAAACTATTCGTCTTGATAATGCTGGTGAGTTTACATCCCAAGCTTTTAATGATTATTATATGTCAATTGGGATAAAAGTTGAACATCCTATAGCTCATGTTCATACACAAAACAGTTTAGCTGAATCGTTTATCAAACGCCTCTAACTAATAGCTCGGCCATTGCTCATGAGAATAAAACTCCTTGTTACAGCTTGGGGATATCCTGTTTTGCATGTAGCAACACTTGTACTCCCTATTACAATTGGCTTTTGGTCAGGAACCAAATATTTCCCATCTTAGAATTTTTGGATGTGCAGTATATGTTCCAACTGCTCCACCACAATGCACAAAGATGAGTCCTCAAAGGAGGTTGGGAATATATTTTGGTTATGAATCTCCTTCTATAATTAAATATGTTGAACCATTAAGTGGAGATTTATTTACTGCACGATGTATTGATTATCATTTTGATGAAACAACATTCCCAACATTAGGGGAAGAGAAAATACAACTGGTAAAAAAAATTACATGGAATGAATCATCATTATCTCAATTAGATCCTCGTACAAGTCAATGTGAACAAGAAGTTCAAATGATTATACATTTGCAAAACATTGCCAATCAACAGTCAGATTCATTTACTAACCTAAAAAGAATTACAAAATCTCACATAACAGCTGAAAGTGCTCCAATACGAATTGATATCCCAATAAGGCAAATTGTTAGTGCAAAAGAAAGTAATCCACGCTTGAAGCGTGGAAGGTCAATCGGTTCCAAAGATAAAAATCCTCGTAAAAGGAAAGGAGTAATTATTCAAGACGGTAATATTGTGGAGGCAAGTGCCCCAGAAGAGGCCAAAGATATAACTAATCAAAAAACCCCAGAAGAGGTTCAGGTACCTGAAAATGGTGATAACGAAGAAATCTCAATAAGTTATATTACTTCAGGAAAAAGATGGAACCGAAAAAATATAGTTGCCGACAACAATTTTTCTTATAATGTTGCTATTGAAATAGCAAAAGAAAATGAGGATCCTGAGCCTAAATCTATTGAGGAATGTAGAAATAGAAAAGATTGGCCAAAATAGAAAGACGCAATTCAAGCAAAATTAAATTCACTTTCTAAACGTGAGGTTTTTGGACTTATAGTCCAAACCCCTAAATATGTAAAGCTGGTAGGATATAAATGGATATTTGTACGAAAAAAAAAATGAGAAAAATGAAGTCGTAACATATAAATCACGACTTGTAGCACAAGGATTTTCGCAAAGACCTATTCTCTTGTGGTTGATGCAATCACGTTTAGATACCTTATTAGTCTGACAGTATGTGAAAAACTTGACATACGTTTAATGGATGTTGTTATAGCTTATTTGTATGGTACACTTGATAGTGAAATTTATATGAAAATCCTAAAAGGATTTAAAATTCCTGAAGCATATAAAGTTTCCCGAGAAAATTGCTCAATCAGAATAAAGAAAAGTTTATATGGATTAAAACAATCTGGACGTATGTGGTACAATCATCTTAGTGAATATTTGTTAAAAGATATTATAAAAACGATCCAATCTGCCCATGTGTTTTTATAAAAATGTCTTAATCAAACTTTATGATAATTGCTATTTATGTTGATGATCTAAATATTATTGGAACCCCTGAAGAGCTTCAAAATGCAGTAAATTATTTAAAAAAAGAATTTGAGATGAAAGATCTTGGAAAAACAAAATTTTGTCTTAGCCTACAGATCGAGCATTCAAAAGATGGAATTCATGTCTATCAGTCAACTTATACGAAAAAGATCTTAAATAAATTTTATATAGATAAAGCACATCTATTGAGTACCCTAATAGTTGTACGATCGTTAGATGTGGATAAAGATCAATTTCGTCCTTGTAAGAATAATGAAGAGTTTCTTGGTCCTAAAGTACCATATCTAAGTGCCATAGGAGCATTGATGTATCTTGCAAACAATACAAGACCTATATAGCTTTTGCTGTAAACTTGTTAGCAAGATTTAGTTCTTATCCAACATGTAGACATTGGAATGAAATTAAACATGTATTTAGATATCTTAGAAGGACCATTGATATGGGGTTATTTTATTCAAATGATTCAAAATCCCTATTAGTTGGTTATGCTGATGCTGGATATTTATCGGATCCACATAAAGGTCGATCTCAAACGAGATATTTATTTACATGTGGAGGTACTGCCATATCATGGCGTTCGACAAAGCAAACATTAGCTGCTGCCTCTTCAAATCATGCTGAAATAATTGCAATGCATGAGGCAAGCCGAGAGTGTGTTTGGCTAAGGTTATTAACCCAACATGTCCAGAAGATATGTAATTTGCCTTTACAGAAAAATATGTCAACTATCTTATACGAAGATAATACAGCATGTATAGCTCAATTGAAGGGTGGTTATATCAAATGTGACAGAGCGAAACATATTTCACCAAAATTATTCTTCACTCATGATCTTGAGAAGAAAGGTGACATAGAAGTTCAACAAATTCGTTCTAGTGATAATTTAGCAGATCTTTTTACCAAGGCATTGCCAACTTCAACATTTGAAAAACTACGAAACAAGATTGGAATGTGTCGACTCAAAGATATAATGTGATGTCGTCATTAGGGGGAGTCTAAAACACGTTGTACTCTTTTCCTTTAACCAAGGTTTCGTCCCACTAGGTTTTCTTGGTAAAGGTTTTTAACAAGGCAACTTGTAATAGGAGATTGTGTACTCTTTTTCCTTCATTAGGTTTTTATCCCACAGGGTTTTTCCTAATAAAGGTTATAATGAGGCACTGTTTTCTCTAGTGGGCATCCAAGGGGGAGTGTTATAAATAAATGTGAATGTCCATATTCTAACCCCCTCCCTCATTTATGAGGTAAAACCTCCCATTCATTATGCAATGTTTAATATATGCGTTAATGAAGCACTTAAGTAAGCTTCATTTATGGTATTGCATTGAATGTTAATTACTTATAAATTATAAATAGAATCCTTACCTGAGTGAAATAAAAAATGAGAAAAATTCTATTGTATTTTCATCCACTTTTATTTATTATTTTATTAATTTTTCTATAACAAAAATAATTATTTTACCCTTATATCTTACATATGACAAGATATTTTAAAGGGCAATTTGGTTATTTGGTTATTAAATATTATTTTTGAATTTCTAAATTATAAAAAGTGTGATATTTTGATGGGAGAAATTATAACCGTTGAATTAAATTTTGTTAGAAAATAATGGATATTTTGGAACTTTGAGGCATATTATTTTATTGATTGAATGTTTGAATAATGAATTATGGATTTATATTCTATATAATATGCTCAAAATTGTTAAGTGATGAATGAGAAATTGATGTTTAAATTAAACAATAGTTTTGTTTCTTTATGAACAGTTGTATCTTTTGAACAATTATATCTCATGGTGAACAGATTCATTGTTTTTGGTTTAATATTGCATCTTTTCATTCATTGTATTTGTTCACTTATATCTATTAACTTTTCAACAAAACTCTTCATGAATCGGTCTAAATCCCTTTATTTATTTCTTCTCCTCTGTATAAAGCCAAGTTAGGAGACTTTCAAAACACATCATCAAAAACCATCAATATCAAAAATTCCTTCCAAATTAATTCCTCTTAGTGATAGAGAAAAGCAAGATTGTGTTTGATTGATCATTGTTGTTGTGCTACTACTGTGATCGTTTGTTATTGTATCCTGGGAAACAGACGTCCAACATTACTCAAATCACCGAGGAGAGATCGAATCTGTCTTAAGGAAACTGTTCATACAAGCCTTGACAAAATTCTTCTTCTAATTTTCAATTCTGTCCGATTACAAGTATTTTGTTGTGTTACTGCTATTGCATTGTATTACATTATTATTGTTACTGACATATTAATACTACATACGATATTATATTTTCTTACATTAATTAAATAATTAAATGTTAAATAAAAAAAGTAAAGAAAATTCTAGAAATATGAAGAGAGATCATTCTCTGCTATAAAACCCCAACGTGGGGTGCATGTTAAAAAAAGGAGAGGGAAAGAAATAATTTTATTCAATTCGTAAGTTGCTTAAATGATTATATTATTTTTATTTAATTGTATAATTTGATGTAAAATTGTAAGAATTATGTGTGTATGATTATTTTATGTTTAAAGTGATGAAAGTATTATATTTATGTATGAAATGAATGGTGAATGATATTATGAAAATTTTGGTGGATAATATTACGTAAATAATTGAAAATAAGAAAGTGTAGGTGATTTTACTAAGAATATTTGAAAAAAGTGTAGGTGATTTTACTAAGAATATTTGAAATTAGAAATAATTTTTTTGAATGTTTTGAATATTGGAGTCCAATAATAATAAATTAAGTATTTGAATATTATGAAAAGTTTTTATTTGATGTCTCATGTTCGGGTTTATTCTTGAATCGGGTAAAAGGTGTTACAATATGTTGACTAATTTATTTATCGTTTATCTTTATCTTTAAAAGAAACAATAACAAACTAGAAATATACATTTCCAGTTTTTGGTTTGTATTTAGAAATATATTAATTTGATCGTAATGTAAGATTTTCTATTATTATTATTATTATTATATCATCTTAGGAAATACTATTTATCAAATTTGATAAATATAAAAATTATATAGGGAAAAGCTTAATTCCAACTAAAGCTCAAATACAAGAATCGAGTAATCAAACTTAAACGAGTAAATTCAAATAGTTTAATTATATCTCAAGTTAAATAGTAAGTCATTTGTTCTTAATTGAGTTTGAGCTCAAGCTTATCACAAATCGAACTTTGTCTAACTTGATTTCAACACTAGACTCTAAGCATGGTGTAAACATAAATATGTTATTTATGTTTTGTAAATAAATTTTGATTCTGTTAATTTTAATTCTAAATTGATTTAACTTGATATGACCAAAAAGAAATTAATAATTTAAACTTGTTCACCCCGAGCTTAAGAATGATCTTAACTCATAATGAATCAAACTTAAAATGAGACAATTTAAAATAATTCGAACAAATAATTCGAAATCGCACCAACTTAAATTAAGTATAACATTTTAAAAACAATTCAATAAAAATAATACCAATAACATAAATTACTAACTTTTTTAATAGAGTATGTAAATACAATTTGGTGTTCCCAAATTGTTTATATTATCATTATTATTATCATTCTCTTATCTAAATATAAGGTAAATTTATCATTTTTAGGCCAAGCCTGCATGTTAACCTAAATGGTAAAATTTTCTTATAAATTCTTCAAGTTTTGTAAAATTACAAATTAATATAGATGTAAAATTCCACTTTAATTACCCAAAAATTTATAAATCATTTTTTGCCCCTAAATTCTCATGTAGACCTTTCAGGTTTTATGAAATTACAAGGTAATATAGTGATAAATTTGCAAATTGGCCTCCCAAAAGTTTGTAATTCATTTTTAACCACCCTAAAGTAATTTTTTGTCTTCCTCCTAATTTTGACAAACTTTTAACATTAAATTAATTTAAAAATATATTAAATATTAATAAATTTATAATATTTTTACTGTTTTTACTTTATATATTATAAATTATTTAATTCAAATTTATAATATTTTCATTATTTAAAAAATATATTTAATTATTATTAACTTTTTTTTTATAAATTTGAATCTATTAAATAAATTATTTAACTTTGATTTAGTTTTATTTTGGAACTAAGAAATTAAATCTTAATAATTCAAATGATCATACTAAAATAATCTTAGTAAAAAAAACTAATAAAAAAAATATTGTAATGCCCAAAAATTAATGTGTTAAATCTAAATCATTAAACATAAATCGAATCCAAAATTATATGACTTTCAATGATAAAAAAAAAGTTAAATCTTGAACTATTGACCCAACTCAAAACTAACTTGATCTGACTAGTTGACAAGTCTATACAAACATCATTTAAATCATAGGGAACAACATGATAGACTTAAAAGTGTTATTTTGTACAAAAATTTTTGGGTATCTTTCATGTTAGTTTTACAGTTTATGTTTGGAGTTTATAATCACTTCTCTTAATAATATCGTCTCCAAAATTCGAACTTACGTTATCTCATTAAGAATGCAATTTATGTTACAACTACATCCAACACTTGTAAATTTATTTTATACAATGTTTAATAAAATGTCTCTAGTTATCATTTTATCTATTTGTTTTATTTTTTAAAACTACAAAATCTTAAAAACATAATTACAATAAATAATAAGAATATAAAATTATATCATATTTGAATTCAATTAAAATTAAATATTTAAAATTTATGTTTAATTCAATTTATATACTAATTTTGAGATTAAAATTTTTCAAAATTAATTACTTACCCTTACTTATAAAGTTTTAATGGAAAAGAAATACATGAAAGTATAAAAGCAAAGAAACAAAGGGAGAAAAAAAAGAAGAAATAAATGAATTAATCTAAATGTTAATATATAATTTAAATAAATTAACTTTAAACTATTAAATATGTATTTGCATGAAAATTTTATTAAAAATAAAATGGAAAAGTAAAAAGAGGACAAAAGATATAAGCGTCGTTCATGATAATTTATTAAAAGTAAACTTATTAAATATTAAAAAAAGTTAAAATTTGATTAAAATAATTTTAGAACTAATTTTAATTTATATATTAATAAATAAAAATTAGAGATAAAATAATAAGTAATTAATAAAAGATAAATTCGTCTTTTTATTTAAATAAAAATTTCATCATATATGGATAAGTAAATCTTAAAAGGGTTTGAATACTTTTTCCTATATTTTTGTTATGGATTAAATTTATTAATATAATTTAATAAAAAAAACTTTGATCGAATGTATCATATTAAAATATTTATTTATATTTAATGAAAAGTAAGTGCATAATTCTACGTATAAACAATAATGGAATTATTATCCCTCAATTATTTCAATTATAAAAAGTTGAATTTAAAATTTTAATTATATGTTGGATATTCAAATCCAAAAAATTCCATTTTTAATCTATTTAAAATCAAATAAAAGTTATTTTTAAATAAAATTTACTCAGTTTTTGGGAATTAATATTTTTATTTTTATTATTTTACATTATACTCTTTTTTTTTTTGAAAAAATACATTATACTCTTTTTAATAATATAAGCGAAAAAAGGAAAGGTTCACAGAGGCCCTGTAGAAGTTAATCAAATGAAAAGCTAAAACTAAAAAAAGAAAGAGTTAAAATAAAAAAAAATTAAATATAAGGAAAGGCTTCAACTTGGAGTAAAATAAAGAGTGTTTTGTGCACGTCTGATTGGTGATTAAAATAAAATAAAATAATTTAATTATTTAATTTTAGTTTTAGTTTTAAAATAAATATACAAATAACATAAAGTTTTGAATTTGATAATAAAATCGTTATACATCAACTTTGATTCAATATGCAATCATATGCATAAATTTTAATTTTGTTCAATTATATACATAAAACTTTAATTATGATACAATTTTTCCGTATCATTAACACTGTTATCTACGTGACACTATTTTCCATTAAATCTTGTGGAAAACGATGATATGACATTTTATTATAAAAATAAACAAATTTAATGTGTTTCCACCTAATTGAAAAAAAAATAAATATGATTTTTTTTTATTTGAACAAAATTAGACTAATTATTCTTTTACCTTTTCATTAATAGAAAAAATTGCTTCCACCATAATAGATTTGATAAAGAAAAAAAAGTCATAAAAAATTATTTCTGAAAAAAAGTTGGATTCTTTTTAAAAAAAAAGTTGTCTTTTCCAAATTCCAACTATCAAAAGAAAAAAAAAACAATAAAAAAAATTGGGTTGTTTTTCTTAAGCAAACCTGTTAAGTGCAATTAGTCTGTCCCTTACCTCTCCATTCAAACCTTTTAATATCTTGTTTGGCATCGTCTTCTGTCGTACTCTCATCTATTCAGAATGGGTCTCTTGCCACTTTGTTGTGTAAAACGGATGTCGTTGTTTGCTTCATTGGTTTTAGTATCCTTTGCTTGTCAATTTATTCCCACTTTTCACACTCTTTATTTTTTTTTCCTTTTTCTTTTTAAAGCATGTTTATCAAAAGATGAAAATTTTGGTTATTTTCTAATGGAAAAGTGATCTCTTAGAACACATTGTTGCCAAATGCATGGGGTAAAAGGTTAGAAATTTGCAGATACAAATTTGTACTCATCTGTAAATTGCTATCAAATTCCAAGCAACAATGATTTTAGTTAGATAATGATCTGGGTTGATGCAGATCATAAAGAAAGATGACAGAAAACAACGGTAAAGGTAAATTTCTTGTATTTTATCTAGTGAAGAGCCAAGGAGGGCCAATTGCTTATATGGGTCGGTGGTCTTTATATATTTGTAAAGTTCTTTTTATGTGTTTTAGCGAATGTGGCTCACTATATCTGTAACACCTCTAATCTGTATTTGTAATCAAAATAGGGTTACAGAGCATTACTGGAAGTTTACAACTCAAAATAGTCAAATATTCAAAAGATTTAAATCATAACATCATTCATAGAAAAATCAATCAATCTCTTACATATAGTCCCTTATACGAGCCCTCGAGGCCCTAAAAACACATAAAAAACGAATCGGGACTAAATCAAAAAATATAGAATTTTTAGGGAAAAGTTGAAAATTTACACACTGCAGGGGTCACATGGCTGAGACACACGTCCGTGTCTCAGGCCATGTGGACATTCGAAGTAGGGACACATGGCCGTGTCCCAGCCCGTGTAACTCTCTAACTTGGTTTACACAGCCAAGCCACACGCCCGTGTGTCAAACCGAAAAATAGGTCATTTTCAAGTCATTTTCCTAACCCAAAACTTAGCCACTTACACAAGCCAAATGCACCTATATTCATGCATCCAAATTGTACCTAACACATGCATATTCAAGCTAGATCTTCATAGTATTTAACCATACAACCAATATCCCAAAAAGGCACCTCAATCACAACAGTCAAACTTGGTTATACATTTGCTAAGTTTAGCCATAAATCAACCAACCATTTGAACTAATTCTATACCAACATTTACCACAATGTTCACATACCAATCATACTCAAATATACCAATTTGACCATTCAACAACTATCATCACTAAACCTTAGCAAACTTGGACATATGCCAACCACATCCAATTATACCAAATTGGCCATTTATCTACTCAATACTCACTATCTATTTCCATACCAAACCATACCTCAAATGACAACATTCCAACATATCAAAACAAAATTTCATAGTGTGCATATTTATTCATCATTCCAACTACCATCATTTGAGCACCAAAATGCCAAAATAGCAACCACTAAAAGACCATACATACATGTTAACATAACCACCTAAATGACATAAACAAACCATTTCCAAATAGTACCAATCAACCAACATTTATATACCATATTTACATCATCCACATCTAATTAAAAACCTTTCCAAAATAAACTATATATTGACCATGTTGAGATCAATTTATCATATACCATTTTGGTCATTTAAATATACATTAACATATACCAATTTTGGTCATTTCAAAACATGCATCAATTTAACCATATTAACCACAACCAACAAGACATTAATAGTACTTCAAGTACCTCAAATCCAAGGCAACTTTTCATGCCATAATCATAAACCAAAATGACATATACATGCCAAACTCATCAATTAAACATTAAACATAGTTCACCTATATATGTCATTATAACCACTAAGCATCAAAATCTATCGATATATTCGCTGGATAGTGTGATAGATCTCCAATGGGCTTCCAACCTGATTAAGTTTTCGATAATCTGAAAAGTAAAGGAAAAACAACTATTTAAGCAATGAATGCTTAGTAAATTTGTATAAACCATAAACATAATATTACATTTCAATAATGAAATTTATAGGTTAAATACAAGCCTATACCAATGCCTCAAGATTTATCCAATCATAATTATCAACTCACAATTGAATAAGTTCATTAATGTCGCATAATTATTAACTATTCATAACATGATAAGATTTCATGAGACATAATGTATAATCACCAACCTTTCTATAAGATTATATATCTTTCTATTTACTTTCTTTTCATTCCGTTCCTAATGCTTATCATAAGCCTAGACAACAATATCAATTCCTAACTTAGTGTATTTATCCATGATATAGGTATATTCATCCATAGCATAAGCAATTTGCTCACATATAAATACATTATTTATCACATTAGACCTTATACATCTCAATTACGTACTTACCATTTCATTTCCTTTTCTTACCCGATTCATATGCATAGTACAAGCGTAATTATAAACATCAATAATATCCACAAGCTTGGCATAAGCCTAAGCACATCAACAACACATGTTAGTTCATTTAAACATGATTCATATGAATTTAACATGGACAAAAATTATACTTGAGCATGATTTACTTGGATTTATCATCCATCTCATAACATACCATGTTTTCCATGTATCATCATTTCAATGAGTTTCACACATACATATCTTAATTCATATTAAACACTTACCATTTCATTTGCAGAACACATAAGACATAAACATAGCATTAACCATAGTCACAAGTTAGTGATTAAACACATAACTTATCTATATCATCACTTGGTAAGATATGGTACATAAACATAGCATCACTTAAATCGTACTTTTCATAATCATGAATGTTCTTACTTTGATAGTCGATACATCATACTTTCTATAATTGTCGTAATGAAATCAACCGGAACCCTTATCGATTCATCCTTTTTTATGCCCGTTGAGCCACTTAGAATAATACCGGATACGCGGGAAAGCTCACACAAAGTATGCTAAACATATAGTCGTAGTTCACAAGAGTTGTAAAATGGGCCTGCTCACACAAGCTGTCAGTCAGAATGTAAGCTACACGATATTGCTCATACAAGCTATCGAGTATCCGCAACTAATGTTAGACCTCAGCCATCTGTAGGACATTCAAGACCAGCACCTGAAACATGGTAACCTGGGTCTGCTCACACAAGCTGTCGGTCGGAATGTAGTTATATGGTGTTGCTCACACAAGCTATCGAATATCCAAAACAAATGCCAGAACCCGGCCACCAGTAGGACATTCAAAGCCAGCACTCGAAACATGTAACCCTAATGACATGTCATTTGTATCCTATATGTTCCTAAGGTTCAAACGGGGCTCGATAGTTGTCGCACGTCGTTGAATTTTTATCGTTTCTTGACAAGATAAATTACATAATAACATATAATATATTGATTCAATCACCATAGAATCACATACTAACATTCAATTTAATCAAAATTATACAAAATTCAGTTCATGCAAACATACATGGCTAAATTGCAGAAATGTCAAATTACAAGGGCATTTTGGTAATTTTTCATTCTCCTCGATTTTCCACTCAATCTTGATCTAAATTAATAATTTCACTAAATCTATTAACTTAGATAGTAAAACAATGTTTTTATGAAATTTATTCATTTTTGATATTTTACAAAATTACCCCTAAAGTTTTACTTTTATTCAATTTAGTCCCTAAGCACAAAACATGCAAATTAACCATTTTTAATGCGAATTTATAATAGCCGAATATTCATGGTACCCATATCAACCCATATTTGCAACAATTTCACATCAAATCCTTGAAATTTTACTATTTTTATGATTTAGTCCTTAATAAAAAAATTCATAAAAAAATTACTTAATAAAATACTTTTAGATAGCAAATAATATATCAAATTCATCATTTAACATCTAAAATCACAAGTTTCATCAATAGAAACATTTAAAATCTTTAACAGTTTCAAAATCGAAGGTACGGGCTAGCTAGACCTAATTGCAATGATCTCAAAAACATAAAAATTAAAAGAAATGGATGAAAAATGGCTTACCATGAAAAGGTATAGCCATAGCCGAACCTTGAAGCATAACAATAGTGTATTTCAGTTGTGAACAAGCCAAATGAAGAAGAAAGCTTTATGTTTTCTTATTATTATTATATTTTTAACCTTTATTCTTTATTTTAATAATAAAATAACTTATAAAACTTATAAAATTAAAAGAAATTAAAATATTAAACCATCCACCATATTAAGAATGGGTAATTTACCCATTAAGGTCATCCAATTATGATTCTTTAATCAATTAACACCTTTAAACTAATAGCCATTGACTTTTTCAACTTTTACGATTTAGTTCTTTTCGCTTTATTAACTATCGAAACGTTAAAATTTTTCAACGAAACTTTAATACCACCTTAATGACACTCTGTAAATATTTATAAAAATATTTATGGCTCGGTCTATAGAAATGAGGTCCCAATACCTCATTTTTTAAACCATTTGATCTTAGGATCTTAGCACTTGAACTTAATTAATCATCAATATAACAAAAACCACTATATCAAAAACATTTTTAAAACCACATTTGACTCGTAAATATTAATATTTAATATTTACGAACTTATCGAATTTGGTGGCCCCAAAACCACTGTTTTCGACACCACTAAAAAAAGGGTTATTACAATATCCTTCTTGTGTTTTGATTTGTAAGCTCTACTTGAGAGAGTGCGATGATCATTAGGTTGAAGAATGAAGGTAAATTTCTATTCTAGAGCAAAAAAAAAATAAGTTTTGATTTGTAAATTTTGTTAGGAATTTTTAGTTTCTTGTGAAATTTTGTACCAATATCACTAGGTTATATATATATATATGTATATATTTTCAATTTTCAAAATATAGTTTAAACAGGTTAATGTGTTTTTCACGATTCAATGTTTTGTTGCATGTTTTAATATGATTAAATGAAAAGAGCTTATAGTCATTTTGACATTGGATTAAAAACATCAAATAATTATTTTTCTTTAATTTTAGAAATGATGATTGTTTTTCTTTCTATACTACTACTAAGAGTTTAAAATTGAAATCTTTATATATAGAAGAAACTATAATTATCATGACAAATCGTTTTCAAGTAATATTTTTTCTTGGTTGAATTGGGAAGTTAGGATTTGGTTCTTTAAAAGAAAAGTTTTTGGATTTCATTAATTAAGCTGATCATATTATAATTCCAGCTCTAGTGTTTTTTAGGCCATGAAAATGTAGTCTTAAAAGAAGACTTTTGGTGTATTTGCAGGTGAAAATAGTAGTGAAAAACTAAGTCTAATGTAGATAGCAATGCTTCTAGAAAATACCGCTAGAATAAGAAGGTATGTTTTGGATTTTAAAGGCAAGTTGATGGATCAAATTGAGACCACAGTTCGTCACCAATACTTCTCCTGATAGTTCTTTCTCTGAAGGTATTTGATCAATTAAAATTTTGTACTCTTTGAAATTTTCTCTATAAAAAGGACAAATGATCAAATTTTATAGTAAAATTTCCCTATTGAATGATTAGTGATAAATCTGAACCTCTCACACAAGTAGATTAGTAAATTTGTATATTATCCCTAGTTTTATTAAATTGAGTTGTGTTTTGCATTTGTTTAGTTTGCTAGCAGCAATAAAGTTTATTTGTTAAAGTGGTGCTCAACCTCCTTTTTGAGATTTTGAGTGGCCTTTTAACTAATTCACTTTAAGCCTTAACTATATAGATACATATAGTCAATAATCAATCTTAAAAATTAAAAATTCTTAAACAAAATTCAGTTTTTCCATACAATTAAAAAAGAAATTAAAAATTCATGTACTTAAGTAATTAAAAAAAAGTAATAAACTGCACTTAAAATGTTACTTCTTAATGAACTTTTTGTTTGAAACCCCGTTTTGCCTCTATTACTTTTTCTTTGTTGTTGAGTATTCATTATCAATTGGTTCTTTGTTGTTGAGTATTCATTATCAACTGGTCTTGAATATGGATGCAACTACTCTTGGTTACCATTATTCATCGATTGTGACTAGTAGAATTACACAAAGTTAGACAAAGTTAAAATGCATTCATTCATAATTTTGCAAATTAATTTCATTAAAAACAAATTATTACCTAGTTGATAGTAGATCTTTGTGGACAACTCCTCTAGTTATGTATTGGTTGTTTACATATGCTACATGTCATCATTCTACCAATTTTAGTTAGCCTCTTTATTTTCTGTTTTATTAGATGTTAGAATAGAATGTCGATAATGGCAATGTATCGTAAATAAAAGAAAGAAAAAAATAGAACACACATATTTTATGTGGAAACCTTTTCGGGAAATAAACCATAGGCAGATAAGAAGAAATTCACTAAGTTGAATTCGAATGATACAGGAGGAGTATAGACTACGTCTATTTATAGGCTTGTAAAACCATATTCTAATCAAAGTCAAATAGAAGTAATGTAGTAAGGTTAAAACACCTTATTCTAATCAACATCTAATAGAGGTAGTATACTTATATACGAATTTCACTTATGCAACCTATATCGTACCGCGGGGGCTGGTTGTGACCTCAATCTAGTATTTTGCCACTTGTATTTTATTTTAACAAGAATTTAGGTCACATATCTCTAGCAACATTGAATAAATGAATTTTAACAAGAATTTCGGCCTTTGCCCTCGTAAATCCCCCTATCTTGCCACTTGTATTTTATTTTAACAAGAATTTGGGTCACATAACTCTAACATTATATTCATCTTCTACCATCTTCCCATTTATTTTTTTGGGCCTTCCTAGCATGACATTGAACTTTGGTGGTATTATTTTTTCATTTCTAGTCTTTTCTTACAAGTCAGGTCCATTTATTGGTTGTAAATCATACTCATATGTCCTCATGTACATTTCCTTGCTATAAAATTTTGCCAGATATTTCTCTAGATCCTCTTTTCTGTTGTAAACGACACATACTACATGTGCACATGGGATGCCTGACAAGTCCCATAATCTATGTGAACAAGTCATCCTTTCCAATCCCATAATATATGTGATCCTACCACACATGATCTCATATCCATAATCTTTATTGAAATGCACATTCCACTCAGTAGATTCTTTTATGCTCTTATCAAGTTTAGCTCTAGTTAGAGGACCACATGACTCTTTCCATCCAAGTATTACTTTCCTTTTACTAACAATTTGTTCCATAACAACCAACCTAATATCATTTAGCATACTTGTTATTGGCTTTGACCTAACTTGTACGATGCTAGCATTGAATTCCTTGGCTAAGTTGTTATATGTTGAATCACGCTTAGTGTTATAACTGAAATATGCTTTGCAAAACCTTGCCTCATCTACATTTATAAGAGCTACAACTGCTATCTATTTTTCCTTTTCAAGAGCAATACACATTTGTTCAAAACATGGTACATTACTGGCTTTCACACATACCCAAAAAGCCTTTTGCAAACCTTTTCCTCTAAACCCATTTGGACCTTTTCCAACCCAATTTCCCCATATTTGTCTAGCACAAAACCTATGCTTTGCATGTGGGAATAGTTGTTTAACAGCTTTTTTAGCCCTTACAAAATTAAATTAAAAAATATAAATGTTAGAATTAAGTGACCCAAATTCTTATTTAAATAAAATACGATGGAAAATAAAATAAAAGTAAAATCCATATAGAACTAGACTTCTTTTATTTTATTTTAGAGTAAGGTTTTTTAAACCTTATTAAACTTCATCTATTTTATATTGATTAGGATAGGGTGTTTCAATCCTACTAGAATATGGCTTTACAAGCCTATAAATAGACATAGTCTATTCCTCTTGTATTGATTCAAATTTTTGACATAGTGAATTTTCTTCTCCTCTGCCCGTGGTTTTTTCCCGATAGGGTTTTCACGTAAAACTTGTGTGTTCTTTATTTTATTTATTTTATTTTATTTTTATTTTTTTCACAAATTAGTATCCGAGCTTCCGGGTTATTCATCTCGATCACGGTAATGGCGTCTTTGAAGTATGAAATTCCGCTGTTGGATCGCAACACCAGATTTGGGTTGTGGCAAATTAAGATACAAGCAGTTCTTGCACAGATGGATCTGGAAGATGCCCTGCTAGGGATAGATAAGATGCCTTCGACATTAACAGATGAAGAGAAGAAGCGTAAGGATCGAAAGGCATTAACACAATTACATCCGCATTTGTCCAACGAAATTTTGCAGGATGTGATGAAAAGAAAAACCATTTGCATTATGGAAGAGGCTAGAACAAATATTTATGTCGAAAACTCTAACAAGCAAGTTGCATATGAAGCATCGTCTTTATGCTCATCGTTTGGAGGAAGGTGCGTCAGACACGAACACTTAAAAGTGTTTAAAGAAATTCTCTCAAACTTGGAGGCCATGGAGGTTCGGTGATGATAAGGAAGATCTAGGTTGATTCTACTTTGTTCGTTGCCCCGTCTTATTCAACCTTTAGAGACACGATTTTATATAGCCGCGAGTCTCTCACGGTTGATGACGTTTATGATTCTTTAACCTCGTATGATAAGATGAAGCATCTTGTGGTTAAACCCGACTCTCGGGAGAGGGTCTCATTGTTCGTGGGAGACAAGATCGGAATGTCGATGATGATCGTGGTAGGACACAGAACGGAATCCTCGTGGTAAATCTAAGGGTAGATCGAAGTCTTCAAACGAAGTAAAACTTGTAACTTCGCAAGAAGAAAGGGCACATTAAATCTGAGTGCTATAAGCTACAAAATAAGATTAAAAGGGAGGCTGCGAATCAAAAGGAAAACAACCAGAAAATTTGGTGTGGCGATGTTGTAGAAGACTACAGCGATGGTGAACTTCTAGTCGCTCACAATGATTCTAAAGTAAGCGAGGAGTGGATACTTGATTCAAAGCTACACCTTCCATATGAGTCCCAATCGGGATTGGTTTACAACTTACTAAACAATTGATCTCAAGGTGTTGTTTTGATGGGAAATAATGCTTCGTGTAAAATTACGGTGTTGGAACAATTAAAGTTAAGATGTTTGATGGAGTTGTCGAACACTTAGTGGCGCACGGCATGTTCCGAATTAAAAGAAATTTAATTTCGTTGAGTACTCTTGATTCAAAAGGGCAGGATACACATTTGAAAGTGGGGTTTTAAAGATTTCCAAAGGGTCCCTTGTTGTGATGAAAGGACAAAGAAAGATTGCCAAGTTATATGTTTTGCAGGGTTCTACTGTTACTGGTGATGCAGTTGTCGCTTCCTCTTCCTTGTCAGATGATGATATTACTAAAATTTGGCATATGCGCCTAGGGCATATGAGTGAGAATGGCATGGCAGAATTGAGCAAAAGAGGACTTCTTAATGGGCAAGGAATTTGCAAACTGAATTTCTATGAGCACTGTGTTTTTGGGAAACAAAAGAGAGTTCGATTCACTAGAGGAATCCATAACACGAAGGGAACATTGGAGTATATTCATTCTGACCTGTGGGGGCCATCTAGAGTGCCTTCCAGAGGTGGAGCTAATTATATGCTAACCTTTATTGATGATTTTTCCAGAAAAGTTTGGGCGTTCTTCCTGAAGCAGAAAAGTGATGTGTTTTCCGCATTTAAGTCTTGGAAAATTATGATTGAAAAATAGACGGGAAAACAAATAAAATACCTTCGCACAGACAATGGCTTAGAGTTCTGTTCTAATGAGTTTAATAGATTGTGCAAGTTAGAAGGAATCATGAGACACTTGATAGTTCGTCATACTCCATAACAAAACGGCGTTGCAGAACGAATGAACAGAACGATCATGGAGAAGGTTCGATGTATGTTGTCAAATGCCAACTTACCGAAGTCATTTATGGCAGAAGCAGCGTCTACTGCATGTTTTTTGATCAACCGATCTCCATCCGTTGCCATTGAGAAAAAGACTCCACAAGAGGTATGGTTTGGTAATCCTGCTAATTATTCTGATTTAAAGATCTTTGGGTGTCCTGCATATGCTCATGTTGATAATGGAAAATTGGAACCGAGATCCATTAAATGTGTTTTTCTTGGTTATAAAGCTGGTGTAAAAGGGTATAAGTTATGGTGTCCTGAAAATAGAAAAGTTGTGATTAGTAGAGATATTGTTTTTGATGAAACTGCTATGCTACCTAACTTATCTCTTAAAGACTCTTCCAATAAAGAAAATCAAAAACAAGTAGAGCATCAGATTAATACAGAGTCAACTCCTCAAGCCAAGACAAAAATTGAGAATAGAGTTGCTTCTTCACCACAATACTCTATCGCAAAAAACAGAACTAGAAGAGAAATTAAACCTCCAAAGAAATATGCCGAGGCTGATTTAGTTGCTTATGCTTTGAATGTGGTGAAGATATAGATGCGAATCAAGAGCCATCTAATTATTCTCGAGCGGTTAGAATGTGAAGGCTCGTAAAAGTGGATGTTTGCTATGCAAGAAGAGATGGAATCACTCCACAAAAGCAGAACATAGGACCTTGTGAAACTTCCTAAAGGTAAAAAGGTCATTTCGTTGTAAATGGGTATTTAAAAGAAAGAAGGGACTCAGGAGTTGAAGAACCCAGATATAAAGCAAGGCTTGTTGCAATGGGTTACTGGTCAAATTCCAGGAGTGGACTTCACTGATGTGTTCTCCCCGGTTGTTAAGCATAGTTCGATTCAAGCTTTGCTTGGTATTGTGGCCATGCATGATTTGGAGCTTCAGCGATTAGATGTAAAAACTGCATTTTTGCATGGAGAACTTGATGAGGATATTTACATGCAACAACTGAAGGTTTTACTGATTTGAGTAAAAAGAGAACTATGTTTGCTTGCTGAAAAAGTCCCTTTACGGTTTGAAAACAATCCACCAAGACAAGTGGTACAAGAGGTTTGATTCCTTTATGACTTCTCATGATTTCAAAAGAAGTAGTTTTGTGAGTTGTGTTTACTTTAAGAAAAATAGTGATGGTTCTTTTGTGTATCTACTTCTTTATGTTGATGACATGTTGATAGCAAAGAAAAGATAAAAAGAGATAAGAAAGGTCAAAGCCCAACTAAGTAAAGAATTTGAGATGAAAGATTTAGGACCAAAGCAAAGAAGATACTTGGTATGGAGATTCTCAGAGATAGAAAATCAAGTAAATTGTACCTAAGTCGGAAGGGGTACATTGAGAAAGTTCTTTGCGAGTTCAATATGCAGAGTGCTAAGCTCTGTTAGTACTCCTTTAGCAGCCCATTTCAGAGACTTTCATCGGTTTTGTCTCCACAATCGGATGATGAGATTGAGTACATGTCACATGTTCCATACTCTAGTGCAAGTGGGATCTCTCATGTATGCTATAGTTTGTTCACGTCCAGATTTATCATATGCGATCATGCGATTAGCGTGATACATGGCAAATCCGGTAAAGAACATTGGAAAGCGATTCAGTGGATTTTAAGATACTTATGAGGCACTCACCGATGTTTGCTTACAGATTTGGAAGAACTAAAGATGGAGTCATAGGGTATGTTGATGCTGATTTTGTGAAGACCTTGATAGAAGAAGATCTCTCACGAGTTACGTCTTTACAATCGGAGGTTGTGCAATTAGTTGGAAAGCCACTTTGCAAACTACGACGCTTTGTCTACCATTGAAAATTTGAGTACATGGCGACATCGAGGCTTGTAAAGAAGCTATTTGGTTGAAGGGACTATTTAGTGAACTCAATGAAGACCTTCAAATCAGCATGAGATTTTGTGACAAATGAGTGCTATATTTCTTACAAAAGATTAAATGTTTCATGAGAGAACAAAACACATTGATATTCGGTATCATTTTGTTCGTGATATTATTGCTCGTGGTGATATTGTTGTGAGCAAAATTAGTACTCATGAAAATCCTGCAGATATGATGACTAAGTCACTTCCTATAACCAAGTTTGAGCATTGCTTAGACTTGGTTGGTGTTCATTGTTGAAGTTAAACCCTTAAGAGGTTTTATGGAAGAGGTGGAGAACTTGTTTATTGAAAGTTCGCGATGAAAAACTTGTTCATTGAGAATTTGTGTCAAGGTGGAGATTGTTAGAATTAAGTGACCCAAATTCTTATTTAAATAAAATACGATGGAAAATAAAATAAAAGTAAAATCCATATAGAACTAGACTTCTTTTATTTTATTTTAGAATAAGGTTTTTTAAACCTTATTAAACTTCATCTATTTTATATTGATTAGGATAGGGTGTTTCAATCCTACTAGAATATGGCTTTACAAGCCTATAAATAGACATAGTCTATTCCTCTTGTATTGATTCAAATTTTCGACATAGTGAATTTTTTTCTCCTCTGCCCGTGGTTTTTTCCCGATAGGGTTTCCACGTAAAACTTGTGTGTTCTTTATTTTATTTATTTTATTCTATTTTTATTTTTTTTCACAATAAAAATATCATATACTATAAACAATGCAAACCAACAAATTAATTAAAGGTAATATTACCTTTTGTTGATCTGATATGAATGTCCACCCATATCCATCAGGAGTGCCAATGTCTCTTTTCAAAATCTCAAGAAACCAAGTCCATGATGTTGTAGACTTGACCTTTACAGCACACCATGCTAGAGGAAATATTTGGTTATTTGCATCCCTAGCCACAGCAGTTAGTAACTCCCCTTTAGCTATTCCTTTTAAATAGCACCCATCCAATACTAAGATAGGCCTACATCCAGCTAAGAAGTCTCTCCTCAAATCATCAAAACAAGTATAAAACCTTTGGAATAAAGGTGGAAATCTAGGAGCAAGTCTTTCTATCTTAATTTCAATTGTACTCCCTCTATTAGATCTTTTCAACTCTTCTGCATAATCATATAAAGTCGCATAATCTTCAATCACATCTATCTCCATCTCTTTTAGTACTTTTAGCTTAGTTCTTCTAGCTTTACTGATGTTGATATTAACACCAAGCTTTGTTTTCATTACAGATTGTATGTAATTAAGTTTGATAAATGCATGAGCAATAATTAATTCTTTATATCTATTTACCAAGAAAGCTATTGAAGCTCTTTGCACCTTCCATTGAGGGTTGCACTTATGTTTTTTTCTGAGCACATTCACTTGAAAGCCTCTACTATTATTATCTACAAATGCAGATATATACCACTTAATTTTTTTTTCTCACATCTTGCTGAGACCCTAGTTGGTTCGCTCCTTTTAATCTTTATGTTATAGCTAGTAGTGATTCATACTTGGTCAAGGCTTCCTTAAATTGGGTCTTGCTCAAGAATATCATTCCAATAGTAAACTATAGAGCTCTAATATTTGGATCATAAAAGGGAAACTTACTTTTTCTCACACTAAGTTCATCTATCGTTTCCAAGTGCACATCACTATTTGAGCTTTCACTATAGAGTTGATCTGAATCAAATCTATTATAGCAAAGATCATCATCCAAATCACCATTAAATTCAAAATCATCTTCTAAGTTACCTGTCTCATCCCCACCATTTGCTTTTAACTTTCTTTTATTTCTTTGGTTGTCATTGTCTATTTTATTGTACTCCTAAATTGCTATCATGGCTTCAAATAACTCATCATTAGATAGATAGGTTACATCAATAATTAAATTCTCTTCTTCATCAACATTTTCCTCCATCTCTTCTAATGGGACACAAAAGAAATTCTCAAATCTCCCACTCATTTGACTGCAAATAAATAAAAATAAATATTTAGAATGTATAAACACAAAGGAACCATTTACAAAACTAGTTAATTTTTTACAAAACTTGCTAACTATTCAAACTACTCATAATGCAACATAATTCACAATGAAAAATAAATAAAAAAGGTAAAACAAAATATTCATAATATGATGTTTGTGGTTGAATGAGTATTTATTTCCATATTTCTTTTTATTTAGGCAAAGTGAATTCTTGGTTATGTTATATTTTGGTTTATACCATTATGTGCCCTTATTGCTATGTGTTTGTTGTTATACTAGTCTTTTCTTTACTTAATAAAATTTTACCTTTAAAAAAGAAATATCAACAATGCCTTTCTTTGTGTGTTTTTCATCTTTTACAATAAAAAAAAGTTTTCAAATATGTGAATACTAAAATGATAGTCATTTTGACCTTTAAAAAAGCACTCCGCAACAACAATTTGTAAGTTGCATGGAGTTGAAGCAAACTCGTTCATAAACATTTCATTGCTACCATGTAAGTTTCACTGGAAATATTACCTAGCTATTTCTAACATTTAGATATTTTTGTAATTGATGAAGTCTATCACATCAAGGATCACACCTCACCCAAAACAGAACACACTCAAGAGTCTTCTTGCTAATGCTGCCACATAATCTGAAGACTTACAAGAATACTATCTACAATAAAGCCTTTTGACTTTAGAATCCAAGGCTTTCTAGTTTAAACTTTTTTTCGCAAAGTTCTAGTTTAAACCTTACTAAATCGTTTATGTTTCATTTGCTTTACAATTTTTTTTGTTTGCACACTTTCTCTTTTCAATATGTGACTTGGTCTCTAAAAGGAATGTATTTCACGCTTTAAAAAAAAAATTTCATAGGAACAACTACTCCCACAAGATGCCCATAAAATAATATTAAAAATCATATATGCATATCTCGATAAAAGATATGATAAAAAAGTAAAAAAATTTGAAATCCTAATTGGACTAATGAAAAAACAATCATTTGAGGTTGTTTTAGTATTGAAAGAACAATAACATACCTTTTCTTATGATGTTTTCCTATCACTTCTTTTTCTCAATTTAAACAAAAATTAGTTTTTTCTCTTTTTCTTGATCTAAAAAATACCTAGTCTTTTTCTTAATCTCTAAAACATGTTGAAAACCCTTTTTTCCAAGCAAGCATCTTTTGTGTGTGTTTTTTACTTGCGCAAAAATATTTTAAATTTATTTATTTTTATAGTAAAATGTCATATCATCATTTTCCACAAGGTTTAACAGAAAATAGTGCCACGTAGATAAAAGTGTTAGTGATACGGGAAAATTAATTAAAATTAAAGTTTGTGTATATGATTGCACATTGGGTCAAAGTTGATGTATAATTATGGTATTTATCCCTAATATAAACCTTCTTTATAAAAAATTATTAAAAATAATAAAAGTTAAAAATTTCATGGATGAAGTTTTTGATGAACTTTTAACACCATCTGGAATAAAATCCCCCACTATGAGAAGATCATGAAGCTATGGAATAATAAAAGAAGTATGCTCATTGGTTGAAGGGAATTTCATCTGTACCATAATCAAGATTCGATTCATTGGTTTGTTTGTGTGGTATGGTGGAATGTAAGTGTGTGGGTGTGAGAGTTTGAAACTGTATTGTATCAAAAATAAAAATAAAAATATATTAATAAAAAAAGCCCTAAAATGTTGGCATTGTTGTTGCGGTGCAAAAGTGCTTTTGAAAAGTTATGATTGGGAAAAGTGTTTTTTAAAAGTGTTGAGGAAAATTGTAGTTTGTTAATTTCAAGTGTTTGACATTGTTGCCAAAAATTGTGGTTGAAAATTAAAATATCTATTTTAGACATTAGAAAGTAACAAATCTATATAATAAGAACTACACAAACAATACAATTACTATTAAATTAGTTAGTTCGAATAATATTTAAGTAAATTAAATTAAATATATAAGCCATATATTAGATATTAGTGATATAACAACGATTACAATTAGTTTGATAATAACAATTACCGTCAAATATATGCATCTATGTATTTCTACTATTGCAAAAATAATAGAATATAGTGTATCCAAGTTAAAGTGAACTCATTAAACTACAATCAATCGCATCCCATATAACTTCCACTTCAAAACCATCTGAATTGTCGAATTTATTATCATCATCACTTTATCCACCATGCATATCTTCTGGCTTAGTAACATTTTCATATGTTCTATCATTAGTTTCAAATTTCATAAAATCCATATCATCTAGATCTTGATGTTTTCGAATAAATTTGTGCATTATCATTGTAGCAATAAAAATCAACCTTTGTTTTTCAAAACTATAACTTGGAAAATCCCTAATAATGGTTCATCTTTTTTAAGTACACCACATGCTCGCTTAATCACACTACGTAATGATGAATGTGCATAATTAAATACTTCTTCACCAGATATAAGTCCACCTCTACTAAAATTAGGTAAATGATACTATTCTCCTCTATATGATCCAATGAACCTTTTCCTTTGGGGATATCCAGAATTAACAATATAATATTTTCCTACATATCATAAGATGATAATAATTCAATTAAAGAACTTATACTTTTTATAAATAAATGAATGAATGAATGAAATAATTTACCATCTGATGTGTGTGGAAATTTGAGTCTTGAATCTTAAATTACATCAAGGAATATTTTAGTGCCATGCACTGATCCTTTCCATCCATCCACTAAAATGTGAAGCACATATTAAAATTACATACAACCATCACGTTTTGAGTTGGGACACCTTTTTCTTCCAATGTAAAGAATTTAGTCATTTTGTTAGCTCGATAATTCAACTTGAAATCACTAAGAAGGGGTGAATGGCCTTTTAAAAATATGGTGGTTGCAAGAAAATGATAGAGACAATAAACACTTTGATTTATAGTGGTTCAGCCCCAATTATCTACTCTACTACCTTAGCTTTCCACAACTAAGAATTTTCCCAAATTCACTAATTTGATAACCCTTGAGGACAATGTTTAACCTTACAAACCTTCTTAAGGTTTCTACCCCAAACCTTAAGACACAAACCCTCTCAAATAGATACAAAGAATCAAATAAAGAAATAATCCTTACAAGATCAATGTGTTTGCAAATTAAGTTCAATTACAAAGAAAAACACTTGAGCTGATAGAATAACAATGAAGCTCACAAGTGTATTATAGAAAAGTATAGAAAATCTTGGCACAAAGGTTGTTTGATTGATCTTTAAGTTTGAATATTCTCTCTTGTTGTTGTAGGATCTTTGAAAGCTAGTGTTTATACCCCCCAATTGATTTTCAACCGTTGTGGTTGTTGGAGTCATGAATAGATTCATTAGGGATGTGAAAACCAGTGCATTTAATTCACCTGCAACAACGAGTATCGATACCAGATAAAATGATATTGATAATTTTTGCATTAAATGCAAAATTTAATGACCTTTGGAGCTTAAATATCAATACCAGACAAATTTTATCAATACCAGATCGATACTTAGTTGAATTTGTGAAAAATAGAATGTCAATTTGTTATCATTTTTCAAATAGGTATCGATATTTTGAAAATTATCGATACTTTTTGGCTTTGAGCTATTTTAACTTGTTTTAAAAATAGTTTGACAAGTTGAAATAGTTCTTACTTAATTAAATTTATTTTAAGGTTGATTCAAAAATTTTCTAAGAGTTTTAAAGTAGAGATTGAAAATTTTATCTCTTAGACTTTATTTGAGAAATTATTTTTTCAATTTTGTTCAACTTTAAATTTTATTCAAAAACACTTTAATTTGTTATATCAAAACATATTATCAAATAAAGCTCAGTTTAACACATTTAGTGAAAGAATCACTGCAACATGTGTACCATCAATTGCACCTATGAAATCCTAAATAAATTATCATATTTAGTAAATGTATATTCAATAATAACAAGTATATTAAAAAACAATATGATACTCTAAATATGTTACCTTAAAATGTGACATATATCTTGAATCATTATGTATTTGATTAGATATTGTACTGAAAGTGTAATCATCTGGTGAAATTATATCAATAGTCGACTTTGAAACTTTCTCAAGGACAATTGCAAAGTATTGACTTGTAGTCGATCCAGACCTAATTTTTGCACCAACATACAACCTATGGAAAAAAAGATACTCAATATTTCATGAGAAGAAATATTTCTTGAACTTTGCAAATCATATCATGTTTTTAAAACTCTCGATAAGCTCTTAAATATGGCTGAGGATATTCTAAAATTAATCATACAACGAGATTCGTGACCATTAATGACTTTTTGAACCCATGCATCACCTAATTGTTTTGAATTCTTGCATCGTTGTTTCAATAAATATTTATCATAATATAATTAAACAACAGACGTTGCAACACTGAATAACCTATTAAAACTTTCCACGCATTGTAAAATCTCACTCATTTCATCATCACTTCCATCACCATTAGAATTGTTCACTACTATGTGTACTCATTCCCTGTGAAAATACATTAACCATGGTTGCAACATTTAAAAAAGTGAGAAAATAATAAACATGAATCATTGTAGGAAAGTAAACAAAGTAAGCAAACATACCACTATTGTCAAACATCATCAAACATAGGTGGCACTTAAAGTGTCCAATGCAAACTAATATCTAAACATACTTGCGAAAGATATTTATTTTATTAAAAGTGAAGGATGATTTTTACAAAGATAAAGTGTTTACAAAGAGAGAATTTTGAAAGTAAAAGAAAAGATTTCTAAACTATTTTTCGATGCCTTGTTTAGGCTTCTTACATTGCTATTTATAGCAAAATTCCTAAACTCTATTTGATTTTTTCTTCAATCTTGAACAGTGTTTCTGATAAGGATGAATTTATTGTTGCTTCCACGTATCTTGACAGTTGTCCCATCATATTTTTGTTTGTACATAAATGCCTTGTCTTTCAAGTTACTGCCAATCTTGAAAATCTTCTTGTGTTTCCACGTGTTGACTAATTTATCCTTCTTGGATGTTATCGAGATTCCAAGTCTCTATCTCATCTAAGTGTAATGATCCTAGTGACAATGCAAATCTTTTGGCCCAAGAAGGCTGGCAAATTTAGAACTCTTCTTCATTTCTATTTTAAGCCATCAAACTCCAATTTGAGGAGATAATGATAGAAACACAATTCTCTTATCCTTGTTGAGTAATAACTTCAGTGAGAAAAAGTACAGCGGACTAGCTTTTGGGACTTCCTCTAACAAGCTATCAAGTACTTTGACAACTTTTTTAATGTTATATGGATCCATAGCAGGAGTCATACTAGATGTAGCTTGACTCATATTATCAGCAACACTACATAGTTTATCAATTTGGCTATATAACTTTGTAGCTCCTATTTTAAATTATTTTTTACTAGTCTTAACACAAAAAGGCTAGATGTAACTCTTACCTCAATGGATTTTCTTTTTTGATGTAGCTCTTTTACATATTGTTGAGGCTTAAGTGACCTATCAAGATTTTGGGTGTCTCCATCTATGTCAAGTCTAATTTCCTTTATTTTCCTCAAGTGTCTCAATGTCTTCATCCTCAAATAAATTGCTAGGGAGTATACTTGAAGAAGGAGCCCATGCTTTGTTGTTAGTTGCAACTATTCTCATGAACATTTGATCCAACTTTTCTTCTAATTTCAGATCAATGCTTGCAAATCTAAATTTCTAAGCTTCAGCACAACTTACATATAAAATAATCATTAAGTCAAAATTAAGGACCTTTTTAAGCAAAATAAAAATTATAAAAAAAATGTTGTACCTTTAGCCTACTCTCCCACCAATCTTTGAAGGCATCAATTGTTCCTTTTGTAGGATTCAACCCTAAACAAATATCTTTCCCTTTAAGGTTCTTTCATGCCTTCCGTTCTTTTTTTAATAAGTCCCAACTATTTTTTAATTGTTTTTCTGTGTATGCCTTGCCCATTTCATTCTTAAATTTAGCAACTATTCTTAACCATCCTTCTCTTTTGAAATAAGTACCGTGTCTATTATCATTACTTATCTCTTTAATACAAAGATCACAAAATGTTATTGTCAACCTCTTATCTCATATTGCTTTTCACTTTTCACCTTTGGAAATTCCACATACTTAAAAAAGTAGAACACTTTTCATCTATCACATATAATTTCCTTTTAAATACTTTAACACCATATAGCATTTAACACAGGAAAAAAAATTAGTTAAACTCAAGTTATGTATTAGCACTTTAATAGCATCTTAATTTGTGCATTAACACTACCAAATCATGCATTGAAAATCTTCAAAGCTAAAAATATAATAACTCACCAATATCACAAAACCAATAACATAAAAAATATTAAAAAAACAAAAACAAATACTTTAAAAAATAATATATGTAGCCGAGATCAAAGCCATAGCATTATGCACGCAATTTCAATTTTTTTTTATCTATTATTCAAAACTATAAAAAGATTAATATTAAAAAACTAATAAAAATTAATTCTAAATGATTTATCATTTTCTAACAAAAAAAAACACTCATTTTATAGGACAAGAATTAAATTTTTATTAGTTTTATTTAATAGTGATTTTTTTATAGTTTTAGATTATAAATAAAAAAAATTGCTTGCATTCTTGATATTGGATATTTTGTTATGATCTTAAAAATTTTAGTGTGAGCTTGAAGCTCACCATAGGATAAGCCATTTAGAATAATATTTTTATTAGTTTTATTTAACACTAATTTTTTTTATAGTATTGAATCATAGATAAGAAAAAAAAATGCATGTATTCTAAAATTTGGATATTGGATATTTTGATATTAGTTTGAAAATTTGGTGTGATTTACCTTATAGTGAGCTCCAAGCTCACACCAAAATTTTCAATATTTATCAAAATTTTCAAGCTCTAAGCTCACATAATAATTTCCAATATTTATCAAAAATTCTAAACTCATATTAAAATATTCAATATCCAACTTCTAGAATGCATGCAATTTCAATTTTTTTTAGTTCTTATCTATGATTCAAAACAATAAAAAATCAATATTAAATAAAACTAATAAAAAATAATTCTAAATGGCTTATCCTTTTCTTAACAAAAAAAAAAAAAAACACATCTTCCCTCACACCAAAATTTTCAAGATTTACCAAAGAAAACAAACACACATTTATTTAGAAACAAAACACACTAAAATCTGCAACAATACCATAAGAATAACATGTGTATAGCTAAAAAAAGTAGATGAAAAATTATAACTTAATTTAATATGATTAAAAAAAGAAACCAGAAATTATCCATTAAAGAATAGGGTATACCTTCAACAATTTATTTTGCAATTTTTTTATTGAAACAAAGGTTTGAAAAATGAATTTAACAACATTTAATATTTTGCAAATACATGCCAAAGCAATGCTTAAGTAAAGGCTTACGTTACTTCACTTTATATTTGAGTAGATTAATAACCCCAAACAGCTAAAACCAATAGCCACTATATTTGATACTAGCTTTTCAGTTTGGGTAAGCATTTCTTGAAAGTGTTGTTAGTTAAAAAAAAACAATGTGTTTGGAATCGCTTCAGTTAGGGGTGTGCAAATTTCGGTTAAAACTGATTTAATCGACCAAATCGAACTAATTTGGTTAATCGATCGATTAACCGATCTAATTCAATCTAAGGTCAGTTAATAATTTCTTGGAAGTTTGGTTAATGGTTAATTTGATTCGAAATCGATTAATTAACTGAATTAACTGAACTTAATAATTGATATTATACATTAACCCACCAAGCCACTAACCTCCCAAACCCAGGCCCCAAACACTAACCCATTCGCAAAATAAACCCAATCAACTGACTCACACAGACACTGGCTCACTCCCAAAATAAGCCTAATCCATTGACTCACAAAAAAAAAAATCAGAAAACATAAAATTTCTAATTCCTCCTAAGCCTAAAAATAATGCACACGGTAAACTCAAATATCATAGACTTAAAAATCCCTAACCCGAAATTGAAAATCCCTAATCTAAAATCTCTCAAGTTCCAAAATCCCTATGCTAATCACCACTTACCGATATCCACCAATCACACCGTCCGGCATACACCAGGTCACCATCATCATTCGATGTTCGTCTACCATCGATTTTGACTTTATCCAAAATCCCTAATCGAAAATCTCCCAAAATCCTTAACCCAACGAAGTGACCGGTGATGCACCTTCAGTTTTGACTTCACTCACCACCGTCTGACACTCACCTTGGATTTTTTAAGTGTTTTTTTTGTCAAAGATATATTCTTTTTTGTTTTTGAAAGGGATTTTTCTACTGCTTCTTTTTTTTTTATGAAAAAAAAATTCATTCTTGGATATTTCTATAGTTCTGCTATTGCTTCTGTGAAAAATAAAATAAAATAAAATAAAATAAAGATAAAGATAAAAAACACACAAATTTTACGTGGAAACCCTTTCGGGAAAAAAACCAAGAGCAGAGGAGAAGAAAATTCACTATGTCGAAAAATTTGAATCAATACAAGAGGAATAGACTATGTCTATTTATAGGCTTGTAAAGCCATATTCTAGTAGGATTGAAACACCTTATCCTAATCAATATAAAATAGATGGAGTTTAATAAGGTTTTAAAAAACCTTATTCTAAAATAAAATAAAAGAAGTCTAGTTCTATATGGATTTTACTTTTATTTTATTTTCCATCGTATTTTATTTAAATAAGAATTTGGGTCACTTAATTCTAACAATCTCCACCTTGACACAAATTCTCAATGAACAAGTTCTTCATCGCAAACTTTCAATAAACAAGTTCTCCACCTCTTCCATATAACCCCTTAAGGGTTTAACTTCAACAATGAACACCAACCAAATCTAAGCAATGCTCAAACTTGGTTTTAGGAAGTGACTTAGTCATCATATCTGCAGGATTTTCATGAGTACTAATTTTGCTCACAACAATATCACCACGAGCAATAATATCATGAACAAAATGATACCGAATATCAATGTGTTTTGTTCTCTCATGAAACATTTGATCTTTTGTAAGAAAGATGGCACTCTGACTGTCACAAAATACTGTGCTGATTTGAAGGTCTTCATTGAGTTCACTAAAGAGTCCCTTCAACCAAAATAGCTTCTTTACAAGCCTCAGTAATCACCATGTACTCAGCTTCAGTGGTAGACAAAGCGACTGTAGATTGCAAAGTGGCTTTCCAACTGATTGCACAACCTCCGATTGTAAAGACGTAACCTGTGAGAGATCTTCTTTTATCAAGGTCTCTAGTAAAATCAGCATCAACATACCTAATGGCTCCATCTCTAGTTCTTCCAAACTGTAAGCAAACATCAATAGTACCTCGTAAGTATCTTAGAATCCACTGAACTGCTTTCTAGTATTCTTTATCAGGATTCGCCATGTATCTGCTAACTGCACTGACTGCATATGATAGATCTAGACGTGAACAAACTATAGCATACATGAGAGATCCCACTGCACTAGAGTATGGAACATGTGACATGTACTCAATCTCATCATCTGATTTTGGAGACAAAACCAATGAAAGTCTGAAATGGGTCGCTAAAGGAGTACTAATGAGCTTAGCACTCTGCATATTGAACTGCAAAGAACTTTCTCAATGTACCCTTCCGACTTAGGTACAATTTACTTGTTTTTCTATCTCTCGAGAATCTCCATTCCAAGTATCTTCTTTCTTTGGTCCTAAATCTTTCATCTCAAATTCTTTACTTAGTTGGGTTTTGACCTTTCTTATCTCTCCTTTATCTTTTGCTGCTATCAACATGTCATCAACATAAAGAATGAGATACACAAAAGAACCATCACTGTTTTTCTTAAAGTAAACACAACTGTCAAAACTACTTCTTTTAAAATCATGAGAAGTCATAAAGGAATCAAACCTCTTGTACCACTATCTTGGTGACTGTTTCAAACTGTAAAGGGACTTTTTCTGCAAGCAAACATAGTCCTCTTTTTCTGAGACTATAAAACCCTCTGGTTGTTACATGTAAATATCCTCCTCAAGTTCTCTATGCAGAAATGCAGTTTTTACATCTAACTGCTCAAGCTCTAAATCATGCATGGCCACAATACCAAGCAAAGCTCGAATCGAAGTATGCTTAACAACTGGGGAGAACACATCTGTGAAGTCCACTCCTGGAATTTGACTGTAACCTTTTGCAACAAGCCTTGCTTTATATCTGGGTTCTTCAACTCCTAGAGTCCCTTCTTTCTTTTTAAACACCCATTTACAATGAACAGCCCTTTTACCTTTAGGAAGTTTCACAAGGCCCCATGTTCTGTTTTTGTGGAGTGATTCCATTTCTTCTTGCTTAGCAAACATCCACTTTTCTGAGTCTTCACAGCTAACTGCCTCAGAATAATTAGATTGCTCTTGATTCGCATCTATATCTTCAGCCACATTTAAAGCATAAGCAACTAGATTAGCCTCGATATACTTCTTTAGAGGTTTAATTTCTCTTCTAGTTCTGTTTTTGGCGATAGATTATTGTTGTGAAGAAGCAACTCTATTCTCAATTTTTGTACTGGCTTGAGGAGTTGACTCTGTATTAATCTGATGCTCCACCTGCTTTTGATTTTCTTTATTGGAAGAGTCTTTAAGAGATAAGTTAGGTAGCATAGCAGTTTCATCAAAAACAACATCTCTGCTAATCACAACTTTTCTATTTTCAGGACACCATAACTTATACCCTTTTACACCAGCTTTATAACTAAGAAAAACGCATTTAAGGATCTCGGTTCCAATTTTCCATTATCAACATGAGCATACGCAGGACACTCAAAAATCTTTAAATCAGAATAATTAGCAGGATTACCAGACCATACCTCTTGTGGAGTCTTTTTCTCAATGGCAACGGATAGAGATCGGTTGATCAAAAAATGCGATGAGAGGTCTTACGCCCAAAATGACTTTGGTAAGTTGGCATTTGACAACATACATCGAACCTTCTCCATGATCGTTCGTTCATTCGTTTCGCAACAATCGCTTTTTACTATGGAGTATGACGAATCGTCAAGTGTCTTATGATCCCTCTCGACTTGCACAATCTATTAAACTCATCGAACGTAACTCTAAGCCATTGTATGCATGCGGAGGTATTTTATACATTTTCCGTCTGCTTTTTCAATCATAATTTTCCAAGACTTAAATGTGGAAAACACATCGCTTTTCTGCTTCAAGAAGAACGCCCAAACTTTTCTGGAAAAATCATCAATAAAGGTTAGCATATAATTAGCTCCACCTCTTGAAGGCACTCTGGATGGCCCCCACAGATCATAATGAATATACTCCAACATTCCATTTGTGTTATGGATTTCTCTAGTTAATCAAACTCTCTTTTGCTTTCCAAAAACACAGTGCTCATAGAAATTCAGTTTGCAAATTCCTTGCCCATCAAGAAGTCCTCTTTTGTTCAATTCTGCCATGCCATTTTCACTCATATGCCCTAGGCGCATATGCCAAAGTTTAGTAATATCATCATCTGATAAGGAAGAGAAAACAACAGCTGCATCACCAGTAACAGTAGAGCCCTGCAAAACATATAACTTGGCAATCTTTCTTTGCCCTTTCATCACAACAAGGGACCCTTTGGAAATCTTTAAAACCCCACTTTTAGCTGTGTATCTGTACCCTTTTGAATCAAGAGTACTCAACAAAATTAAATTTCTTTTCAATTCTGGAACATGTCGTACGTCACTAAGTGTTCTGACAACTCCATCAAACATCTTAACTTTAATTGTTCCAACACCTGCGATTTTACACGAAGCATTATTTCCCATCAAAACAACATCTTCAGACATTGTTTCGTAAGTTGTAAACCAATCCCGATTGGGACTCATGTGAAAGGTGCAGCCTGAATCAAGTATCCACTCCTCGCTTACTTTAGAATCATTGACAGAAGCGACTAGAAGTTCATCATCGCTATAGTCTTCTACAACATTAGCTTCACCGGAATTTTCTGGTTGTTTTCCTTTTTGATTTGCAGCCTCCCTTTTAATCTTATTCTGTAACTTGTAGCACTCAGATTTAATGTGCCCTTTCTTCTTGCAGAAGTTACAAGTTTTACCTCTGTTTGAAGACTTTGATCTACCCTTAAATTTACCGCGAGGATTCCGTTCCTTTGTCCTTCCACGATCATCATCAGCATTCCGATCTTGTCTCCCACGAACAATGAGACCCTCTTCTTGAGAGTCGGGTTTAACTACAAGATGCTTTATCTTATCATACGAGGTCAAAGAATCATAAACCTAATCAACTGTGAGAGACTCACGGCTATATAAAATCGTGTCTCTAAAGGTTGAATAAGACGAGGGCAACGAACAAAGTAGAATCAACCCTAGATCTTCCTTATCATACTGAACTTCCATGGCCTCCAAGTTTGAGAGAATTTCTTTAAACACTGTTAAATGTTCGTGTACAGACGCACCTTCCTCCAAACGATGAGCATAAAGACGTTGCTTCATATGCAACTTACTTGTTAGAGTTTTCGACATACATAATTGTTCTAGCCTCTTCCGTAATGCAGCGTCGGTCTTCTCTTTCATCACATCCTGTAAAATTTCGTTGGACAAATACAAATGTAATTGTGTTAATGCCTTTCGATCCTTACGCTTCTTTTGTTCATCTATTAATGTCGAAGGCATCTTATCTATCCCTAGCAGTGCATCCTCCAGATCCATCTGTGCAAGAACTGCTTGCATCTTAATCGGCCACAATGCAAATCTGGTGTTGCGATCCAACAGCAGAATTTCATACTTCAAAGACGCCATTACCATGATCGAGATGAATAACCTAGAAGCTCTGATACCAATTTGTGAAAAATAAAATAAAATAAAAATAAAATAAAATAAAGATAAAGATAAAGAACACACAAATTTTACGTGGAAACCCTTTCGGGAAAAAACCACGGGCATAGGAGAAGAAAATTCACTATGTCGAAAAATTTGAATCAATACAAGAGGAATAGACTATGTCTATTTATAGGCTTGTAACGCCATATTCTAATAGGATTGAAACACCTTATCCTAATCAATATAAAGTAGATGGAGTTTAATAAGGTTTTAAAAAACCTTATTCTAAAATAAAATAAAAGAAGTCTAGTTCTATATGGATTTTACTTTTATTTTATTTTCCATCGTATTTTATTTAAATAAGAATTTGGGTCACTTAATTCTAACAGCTTATTTGTTCTCAACGTGTGTTTGTGAATGTAATTGAGTAGAAAAGAGTAGAAAATAGATATTTGAACTAACTTTTTAAGTTTTAAACGATAAGAAAAAGAAAAGGTGTTGGTCAAAATTGAAATCTATATTTAAAAAGTGATTTTAAATTCTATAGTGACGAATGATATATAGTTCCATTAAATTTCATAACATTATATTGAATTATATATGTTTACATTGCAACTTGCAAGATGTTAACAATTGTGTCCAGTTTCTTACTCTTTATATACTTATTAATTAATTGTTTACATATATCTATTGGTTTATTAGATTTGTTAACTTACTCTTTATAAAAATATTGGCTTTTTTCCCTTATTAAAGTTAATGTCTATTGTCTATCATAACAATTACGCGGTGGACATATCATAGACCAAAGAAGTCAAATATATTGTATGCATTATTTTTCAAGAATTCGATCCATACCAGTATGAAGTAAAATATTATTTATGCTAAAATTACACTATTAAAGACTTGTTTCAGTGTAACAGCCTGGTTTAGACCCTAGTTGAAACAGTGGTTTCGGGACCACAAATCTGAGTCAGAAAGATATTTTAATATTATATTCTATGTTTATAGCATAATATGTGATATGTGTGAAAATTTTGTGTGAAAATTTTATCGTTTGTGTGCTCGATTTTATAAGGACTTAATCGCGTAAAATGCAAAAGTGGCATGCTATAAGTTAAAAGTGTTTATTTGCTATGGTTTGTTATTATGAGGTCCTTATGATGTTATTAACTCATTTATAATGTTAATGGACATTAATGGGCATTATATCATGAATATTGGTGGTTTTAATTAAAGGATAAAATGGTAATTGATGATTTAAGTTATATTAAATAAAATAAAAACCATTTTATGCTTAATTATCATCATCCATAGCTGAATAAAAAGAGGAAAAGAAGAATAAAATGTTGTTTCAGGGTTCGGCCCTTGTTGTTCTTGATTGAGGTACATTTTTAACTCGATTTTTAATGATTTCTATGTTTTTGTGATCGTTGCTTCGTGTTCTAGCTAGCCCGTATCTTAATTTTCAAATTTGTTGAAGATTTTGTGAAGTGTCATTGATGAGTGCTTGAGTTTTTGGATATTTGATGATGAAATATGAAAGTTTAATGATAGATTTTAATGTTTTGTAAAGTGATTTTTGACAAAAATGTCAAATAGGGATTAAATTGATAAATGTATAAATTGAGGGGTTAAAATGTGAAATAAATAAAAAATATGGGCTGCTAAGGGTACTATGGTAATTTGGCCAAGAATGAGTTAAATTGAATTTTGCGAATTTCTTATATTTGTGAAATAGGAACTAAAATTGAATAAATGTGAAACTTTAGGGGCTAAAGTGAAAAAATGCCCAAATATGTGTTTTGGGATTAAATTGAATGAATAGGTGATTAAATGGGTTAATTTTGAATACATATAGATCAAGAAAAGAGAAACTCAGACTTAGATCGAGGTAAGAACAAAGTACTCGATTAATCGACTAGTTTCGTTGTTTCTACGACCGAGGTAAGTTCATAGGTGTTAATTTCATTATAAACGAATGTTATATGCTTTGATATTGCATAAAATGTGTTTATGAGATTGTGGATAATGTTTGAATTGTGAATACGAGTATACGGAAGAGTTTAACGATGAAATCAATAAGCTAAACTTCCCGGTTAAACTTTAAGTACGGTGATGATGATAATGTAATGCCATTAAGTTAATGCATTAGCTTCAGGTTATGATATTGGCATTTCAGGTGTGAATAATTCCTTGATTTGGCTACGGGCCATGATATAGGTATTTTGAGAGGAATTACCTTGATTTGGCTACAGGCCATGGTATAGGTACTTCAGGATAAGTTACCTTAATTTGGCTACGGGCCATGGTATAGGTACTTATCGATTGTGATTCGTGAGTGTTCGATTTCTATCCATAATGGTACAACGGATAAAAGAATGACTTGTTTGAGAAAGAGATTAGTACGAGGTGGTACAGGTATGTACGGAACCTATTTGAGTATTACGTTGAGAAATATCAATTAGATGTTAATGAATCATGTTTTGAGACATGATAGAAAGGTTTGTGCTAATGAGATGTTATTTTGGTAATGTATATATGATTGAATTATATTTATTTGATGAAATGAATTTCTTAACTACGAACTTACTAAGCTATGAAGCTTACTGTGTGTTATTTGTCTATGTTTTATAGATAGTCAAAGCTAGCTTGGACTCGGGGATTGTCAGGAGCATCGTCACACTATCAATCATTTGTTGGTACTTTTGAAGCTTGTATATATGGTATATGGCATGTATAGGCTAGTGTCATTTGGTATGTTTTGAGCTATGATGTTAGCCATGTGATTTGGCTTGTTAATGATGTAAATGTTGATATGTTTTAGCCATTTAAGTTGGCTTAAGTTAAGTGCTTGATAAGTGATTTGTGTGATGCAAATAATGCCTTTATATGTTGACTTTTTTTGGTAATTTTTCCATAGTTGTGGATATAGTTAAATAGATGTTGATTTAGTTAGTTATCAATGTTTGAGGAATGATAAATTGTGATGGTTTTGGTATAAAGATTGGGAACATTTTGAATATGGAATTAAATAGTTGAAATGGTTGTGAATTGATGGCATGATATGAGTATGAATTGGCATGTTTTTTGTTGCCTAATGATATATTGAAATGGTGTATTTTGGTTACTAAGTGTTCATGAGAAAAGGGTGGCAAATTGGTTTTGCAAATGACCTATTTTTGTCTACACGGGCAAAGACTCGGGTGTGTGTCTCAGCCGTGTACGACGCATGTCATGTTTCACGGCCATGTGTCCCCTAGGGTACCCTTCAAATTAAAATCAGTATACCCTACAGTTTTGACACGGCATAAACACATGGGCGTGTCTATTGTGAGGCACACGGGGTGGCACATGGGCGTGTGGCTGGTCGTGTGACCCAAGTTAGTAACCTCCCTTAGATTTCACACCGCCTGGCACACGGGCGTGTCCTTGGCCGTATGGTACAAGTCAGTATGTATGCCCTATTTCACACTACTTGTGACATGGGAGTGTGCGGTGACCATGTGAGGCACATGGCCTGTTCACACGGGCATGTGACCTATGATTGCATGGAATTTTTCTAAGTGTTTGGAAATTTTTATATGTGATCGATTTAGTGCCGAACCACTTTTAAGCATGTTCTAAGGTCTCGTAGAGCCTTATAAGGGACAATGTGAATGTTTGAGGATGGTTTATGTTAATGAATGTATAAATGTATGTTAATATGGAGTATATAATATAGTAATGCCTCGTACCCTATTCCGGCGACAGATACGGGTTAGGGGTGTTACATTCAGTGTTTTATATATAATGCATAATAATTCTATGAAATCAAATAGCGAGTTGCAAAATATAAACTTTACAAAATATTGTAGATGTATAAATATTTTATAAAAAATAATATAAATTCTCTAAAACTTCAAATTAAAACATTTAATTGCCTAAAAAAAGTTAATGTGATCATAATTTTTTTTTAAACAATTTTTTTTCTTTTTAAGGAAGAACATAGGAGCTCGGATGATAGAACCTGATTTTTAATTAATTTATATATTGTATATAAATGTATTTTAATCTATTATATAATTTTTTTTCTTGCAGAATGTCATCAAACCAATATTTGTTAAGGGTAGTCTTACACCTCCTCGTTCGATAAATTCTGGAAAACCGGTAGGTGAAGCTTTAAGCCAAACAAAGGGGATTGCTGGAAAAAGAAGTCATTCCTCAAAAGTCAGAAGTTTGGTCTTACTTCACTAAGATTATTAATAGTGAGGGTGTAAGCAAGGCTAAATGTAAATATTGTGGAAAGGAATTTTGTTGTGATGGGAAAAAAATGGTACAGGGTCATTGAAATATCATATCGGTTAATGTAAGAAAAATCCTAGTAATGTTGTTGAAACTAGCCAAAGACAACTAGTTTTACCTAGTAAGGGAGTTGAAGGGGAGGAGGGCAACTTGGAGATTTGATCAATAAGCATGTAGGAAAGGGTTAGTACAAATGAATGTGATTAATGAATTACCTTTCAAGTTTGTTGAAAGTGAAGGCTTTAGAAAATTTATGTTCATGGCATGTCTTAGGTTTCATATTCCTTCACGAACTACTCTGACTAGGTATTTTTATCAATTGTATTTAGATGAAAGGACCAAGATAAAACAACTTTTGAGAAGTTCTTGTTCTAGAGTTTGCTTAACTATTAACACATGACTACTAACACATGGACTTCTTTGCAAATAGTTAATTATTTTTGTATCATTGCTCAATTTATTGATAATGATTGGAAATTGAAAAAAAATTTAAACTTTTGTCCAATTTCTAGTCATAAGGGTGAGTCCATTAGGATAGTGATTGAGAAATGCTTGTTGAATTGGGGGATTGATAAATTGCTTACTGTTACTGTTGATAATTGAAGTTCAAATGGTGTTGCTATTGATTATTTGAGAAAGAAATTTAGCACTCAAGGGGGTTTAGTTCAAAATGGTAAATACCTTCATATGAGATGCATGACACATATTGTGAATTTGATTGTTGTTGAATGCTTAAAGGAAATGAATAAATTTGTTGAACATGTTAGGGGGGCTGTTAGATATGTGAGACAATCTCCAACTAGATTACAAAAGTTTAAGTAGTGTGTTGTGGTGGAAAAGATAGAATGCAAGAAGATGTTGTGTCTTGATGTTTGTACTGGGTGAAACTCGACCTACTTAACATTAGGCATTGCTTAGAACTTTGAGAGAGCTTTTTTGAGATTTGAGGAGTAAGATACAAACTTTGGAGTTGAACTTGAAAGGGGAAAGGGTTAACCTAGTGCAGATGATTGGGCTAGTGTTAGAAACTTAAGGATTTCTTGGAATACTTTTATGAAATCACTTTGCGTATATTCGGTACTTCATATGTCACATCCAATACTTTTTTTATGAGCTTTCTAAAATTGATATTCTTTTATGAAATGCTTAGTCAAATATTGATGTTGATTTTAGTGTTATGGTCATGAAGATGAAAGAGATATTGGGGTGATATTGATAAGATAAATTTGCTTATGTTTGTTGTTTGTATTTTATATCCTAGACAAAAATTAAAATATCTTGAATTTGCACTTAGTGAAATGTCTAATGCTGAAAAAGCTTATGAAATGATGCAAAAATTGAAGGAAGCTTTGTATGAATTGTTTGATGAGTATAAACCTCCACTTCATACACTTGTAGCCAATCGAGTGTGGTAGCAAATTTTTCTTTCGGTGAACCATAACCACAACAAAAAATGAAAAAGCATATGCAAGCTTTGCATAAAAAGCTTGAGTTGAAAAATGCTGGTAAGGACAAAATATCTGAATTGGATAAATATCTAGCTAAGGCTAATGAGAATTTTATTCAAGATTTTGATATTTTATTGTGGTGGAAAGTGAATAGCCCTAAATTTCCCACTCTTTCAAAGATGGCCAAAGATGTTTTAGCTATACCGATTTCTACAGTTGCTTCAGAGTCTGCATTTAGCACCAGGGGGCGTGTGCTTGATCAATTTAGAAGTTTTTTAACTCTTAAAATTGTACAACTCTTATGTGTACTCAAGATTGGATTCAAAAATCATCATCACAAAAAAGACATAAAAAAGATTGAAGAGCAAATCCAAGAGTTTGACAAGATTAAAAATGGTATATTTATTTTTAATTTAATAGTTTCAATTTTTTTTACCACATCACTTCTACATTAACTTATTTAATCAATTCAATGTTTAGACTTTTCTTGGAATGCATCAGAGCCTACCTTAAATTCATGAGCTTTCATGAGTTGAAGGATATGCTTATTATCTTATTCTTGTTAGCTTACAATCTATTCCTTTGTTTATATTATTTGATTTTTTTAAGTGCATATATTTCTATTATATGCTCATTTTTTGCACATATTTTTATAGGTATAATGGAAATGGAGATCTTTTGGAGAGAAGAAATAGATGCAAATAGATAATGCTAAAGACTTACATTTTAATTATGTGTTAATTTTAAGACTTATGTAGTAGTGTTTTTAATTATGTAGTAATTCAATACTAAAATTTGGTTAAATAGGTTAATTCGATTATTTTTTATACATATTTTATACTTGTTTTAACAAAAAAAATAAAAAAAATATAAATTTCGATTAATTCAATTAATCGACCAAATTAACCGAAATAATTTAGTTCAGTTAATTTTTTTGAAAAAATTTGATGCAATTAACGATTAAGGGTTTAAAAATTTTGATTCAGTCCTAGCTTGAATTGTGTAAAAATGTTTTTAGACTTGTAAAAGTATTGTGGAATAGGTGTTTGTTGTTTAACAGTAAGAAGCATAGGATGAAGTTGAACGAGTACAGGAATAAGGAAGTTGCCACGTAAGAGGGAGACGAGAGAAATATTTGAAGTATTAGGGTCGGGTGATATTATTTTTTATGCTAAAAATGAGAACCCATATGCTTATACCAAAAGAAAGTAAAAAGATAAGAATGAAAGTTAAAAGGAATAAATATTAGAAATTATAATAATTTTCATTGGAAAAGGGAAATTTTGCTGCCCATTGGTATGTGCTTTTTTCTGGGATATTTTCATATTAAGTCCTCCACGGTTTTCCACTTCTATAATTTAGTCCCTAATTTGTTTTAACTACTTCAATTCAGCACTGAATTTATTTATTTATTTTATCGATATTATTGACGTGATCGTGGTAGGTATTTCCGTATTTGTATGATGTTTGATTTATATTGGGTAAACTACACCATCAAGTTCATAAACTTTGTTTCAAATTATATTTTCGTCATCCAGCTTTTAAAAATTACATAATAGTCATTGATGATATCAAGTTATTACATTTTGGTCACTTGTTTCTTAACTTCCTTTTAGGGGACAACGTGACAAGTTAATTCGAAAGGTTAATAACTAATTTGGTCCCTAAAGTATAGTTGAAATATCATTTTGATACTTTTAATATTATTCTTAATAATAATTCTATTTTTTAAAAAAATTAATTGAAATTAATGAAAAATTAATAAAAAAATCTTTAAAATATTATAAAAGTTATAAAGGATTTCCAAAATAATTAAAAATAAAAAAATAAAATCATAATTTGACATTTGAATGATGCATATACGTTTTTTTTTTTTTGGTGGGGGAGATTGAGTTTTGATGGTTTTTCTCCCTAGTAAAGGATCAATGTGATTTTTAGCTTTTATTATTATGATCAATGTGCTCCTTGGATGAATCTGCTATTGAAGTGCATTTATACTTTGATAATGACGTTTTTATTTTATAACCATGCAATTTAATTACGAAGTTAAATTTTATTTGCTTAATGGTGTAAAAAGCCCTTAAATTTTTTCAAAAAAAAGGTAATTAAGTCTTTTTTTTTATATTTATTTGGGTACTTGAATTTTTAAAATGAATCAAAAAGGCCCTCAAATCTTTTTTTAAAAAAAGTAATTAAGCCCCTAATTTTTTTTTGCACTCAATTGGATACTTGAACTTTCAAAATGCATCAAAAAGACCCTAAAACTTTTTCAAAAAAAGTAATTAAGCCACTGCTTTTATTAAAAATTAGGAAAATAATTATAAAAAATTAAAATCAATAAAAGCTATAAATATTATTAAATTTTAATTAAAATATTAAAATATTAAAATTTTATTAAAAATTAGAAAAAAATATAAAAATTGTAAAAAAATAAAAAGTTGTAAACTTTTATAAAAATCATAAAAAACTATAAAATATATAGAATATAAAATTTTATAAAGTCGTAAGAAAATTATACAAAATGTAAAGAAATATAAGTTTCATAAAAATATTGTAAAAATTATCGTATCAAAAGAAGTATTTTATAATTTTTCTATAACTTTTATTGATTTTTATTTTTATCATTTTTCGCCATATGTCATGCTGTGTTGCGACACATGATGACTTCAAATGAAAAAAACTAGGGTTTGTTAACTTTAACGATCAACAGTTAAAGTTAATTGTTAAAGGGAATTTTTGATGCATTTTATAATTTTTTATGATTTTTATAAAATTTTATAAATTTTATTTTTTTATATTTTTATTAAAATTTAATAATTTTTCTAAAATTTATTATTTTTTATAACTTTTTTTCCTAATTTTTAATAAGACCAGGGGCTTAATTGCTTTTTTGAAAAATTTTGAGGGTCTTTTTAATTCATTTTAAAAGTTTAAGTACCCAATTGAGTGAAAAAAAATAAAAAGAGGCTTAATTGTTTTTTTGAAGAAGTTTGAAGGCCTTTTTGGTGCATTTTGAAAGTTCAAGTGCTCAATTGAGTGTAAAAAAAAAAAAAGAGGCTTTATTGCTTTTTTTGAAAAAGTTTGAGGATTTTTTACACCATTAAGCCATTTTTTTAACAATTTCATTATAAGTTTTGATCGTATCTATTTTTATTTTATATAATGCCTAGCACTATTCATAACCTCTCTACCAACTCATAAATAGGAGGATAATGTGATTTGTGCACTTAAACCCACGTCCTCCTATATTGGTAACAATATTCATACCAATAAGTTAAGACTCAATCGACTGAAGTTGAATTTTTTAGATTTCCATAAATTTGAAATGGATTATGACAATTTTTTAGATTTCCATAAATTTGAAATGGATTATGACTTTTTACCAAAGTTCTCTTATTTTGTTAATGCTAAGCGAGATGAGTATCCATTTAAATAAATGACATGATGTTAAAAAAGTAACGGTAAATTGTATAAATGGTCATTTGATTATATTTGTGCTTTTATTTTGGTTATCCAATTTTAAATTTTTTAATTTAAGCACTAATGTTTGAATTCGTTCCTGTTTCAATCATCCACCCTTAAACTGATAATAGAAAGCCTTTTTTAACTGGTATAATAACACAATTAGTCCCCAATACTTATATATTCTATCAATTTGATCCTAATTTTAAATAATTCAATAAATTTAACTCTTTACATTTGTAAATTGCATCCTCAACCTTTCTGCTTCCTCAGTTCGCCTCAATCAGGCTTTCACTCTCTTTGTCAACTAGAACCCAGCGATAGGCATCGGTCCTTCCAGGTAAACCTCTTCTTGCCTTCTTAAACTCTCTTCTACGATTCTATGGGCTGTTTTATTTGCCGATCTTGAAACATGTTTAAACTAGATTCTTTGAAAACTGTTTTTGCTATGTTAAATGTCTCGAATATATACTACTATAATCAATTTGTTGATGGTTGTAGACTGACACTTCTTTATGATTGTTAATGCATCTCCTTCAACCTCAATCTTGCCTACTCTCATGGCTAACCCCATTTGCACCGTATGAAGACATGCATGGGCCTCTGCTACAAACGAAGAGGCAACTTCTGTATACAAAATCGATTTTGAAGCCAACACCTTTCCTTCACCATTTTTAGCCACCAACCCCGAAGCCGATCTAAGTTGATTACAATCATACGCCGCACCAAAATTGATCTTAACAACTTGGGTTTTCGGAGGCTTCCATTCTGACACTACCCATTGTTTGGTAAGGGATCTATTCCCCACTTCATCAATTTCTCTGAGAAATCTATTGGTCATTTCAACAATCCCTTTTACAGTACTACTCTTATCTTCATGCAACTTCTTATTTCACTTTGTCCAGATCACACATAAGGCATAACAAAATAAACGGCACTGAAAAATTGAGTTTTGTCAAACAGCCAGGTGAGCCATTCCCAATTATCTAAATTTTCCATAAAGACAACCCACATAAGATTTAAAGAATTCACACTTCCAATGACACAGGGCAAACTCAAAATACATGTTGAATACTTTCCACTCCTCCTCCACATCTTGGACAAACTGTATTTACCCTAAGTCTTCGAAAATGTAAATTAATCAACATGGGCAGAAAGTTCCACGAAATCTTCCAAATTGTAATATTTTGTTTTGCATTTAAGTTGAGGTTCTACAATTGCTTGAAAAAATTATTTATATTATGTTGTAAGTCTGTAGCAGTTGGGTCATAGTTATTTTCAAGTAATAATTTGTAACCACTCCTTACTGAGAAATCACTAGAAGGTTCACCCCTCCACACCAGCATATCCTCGTGCTCTACCGTGGCTAATAGGATCCGTAAAATTTTACCCGCATTAATTTTAGAAAAGGTAGTGTTAACAACTTCAACTTTCCACATTCTAGTTGGTGAATCAATTAACTCTAATACCCTTGTAATATCATTACTAATACTACCACTGATTTTATAATTCGTAGCTCCTGGTATCCATGCATCATCAACCACTGATATCTTTTCACCTGTTCCTACTCTCTAACATAGCTCTTTCTGCAAGAGTCCCTTCGTTGCCCATATACTCTTCCAGGTATAAGAAGGTAAACTACTTAATCTGGACCCTGAGAAATCACACTGTGAATAATATCTAGCTTTTAAAATTTGCACTAATAATGAATTTGGATTTTAAATTAAACGCCAACCTTGTTTAGCTAACGAAGATAAGGTTAAATTTAGTAAGGCTTTGGAAACCCAACCCTCCACTTTCTTTGAGCTCACACAACCTACCCCAATCACACCAATGAATGCTATTTTCCCATGTCCTTTCTGCCACCAAAATCGAGCCATTATGCTCTCTAGTTCCCCACAGAGTGATTTCAGTAACAAAAAATACATCATAGAATACATTAGGATAGCTTGAAGGATGGCTTTAATAAAAAATTCTTTCCCTCATTAAGATAAAAACTTGGTGCTCAAACTATCAATTTTCTTTTTAAATCGGTCCTTTAAGCCCTGAAATGTTGTTTTCTTCCATTGACCAACCAAATTTGAGAATCGCAAATATCTTTCAGTATCACTCAAATTTTTGACCCCAAATATTCTCGAAACCACTAATCTATCTCCCTCAGAGGTATTTGAGCCAAAAAAGACAAAATATTTACCATAATTAATGCATTGACTAGAACATACCTCATATTCTCTTAACATCTACTTCAACGTTTGAGCCCCCTTATCATGAGCTTCCTCAAATAGCATACAATCATTCGCAAAAAGAATGTGCGTTAGCTGCGATCTCTGTCTACTAACCTTACCCCCTTTCATTAATCCTTTACTCAACACTAGCTTCATCAAATTTGATAGCCCTTCGCTAAATATTAGAAAAAGAAACGAGCTCAAATGGTCACTTTGTCGCAGTCCTCTACTCGATTTAAAAGCACCGCCAACCTTCTTATTGACAATTACCGAATATGAGACTAAGGAAATACACCTCATGATTAAGTCCATCCACTTTTTATCAAAACCCTTCTTTTCTATCATTATTCTAAAAAAACCTACTCAACCCGATCGTACGCTTTGCTCATATCAAGCTTTAGTGCCATAAAACCTTTCTTCCCCCCTCTACTTTTTCGAAAAGAATGTAAAACCTCATAAGTTAACAACACATTATTAGAGATCAAACGTCCTGATACAAAAGCACTTTACACAGCATCAATACAATAATCTAAAACACTCTTAAACCGATTAGCAATCACCTTGGCTATCAACTTATAAATAATGTTACATAAGTTAATAGGCCTAAAATTAGTCAAATTCATTGGGTGATTAATTTTTGGGATAAGTACAAAATAAGTATTATTCAAGGTATCAAAAGTTTTACCTTCATTCAATATCGCCAAGCAATGGGAAGTAATGTCTTTCCCCAGAATATGCCAACATTTTTGAAAAAATAGAGCAGGAAAACCATATTCACTTGGCGCCACTAACATTTAATTGGCTTCATCATAAATACAATTTTGACTCATGCCAATATATGATCCGTGGCTATTGTCCCATTTGTTGAGAATAAATTTTGAAAATAACCACGAGCAGTCTTCTCCATCTCAACCTCATCTGTCGTTACTTTACCATCTTCATATTGCAGCCCTCGAATTCTATTCATGTTCCGCCGTTGAGATGCAAATTTGTGGAATAAAATCGTATTCTTATCACCTAACCTCAACCAATTCGCTCTAGCCCTCTACTCCCAATATATCTCATCTTTGTCCACTTCAAAATTTAATTGAATTTTTGTGTCAATTAAATCTACAAGATTCCCATCATCTTTGTCCATCTCCGATAACTTGCTTAGTTTCTTAGTCAAATATCTCTTAATCCCCTCCTTCTTTCGCCCAATCAATCTGCCCATCTACCCAACCCCACCTTCACGCACTCTAATTTAATAAAGATATCATCGTCAGTAGATCGCCATAACCTTTTAACCTCATTCTCAAAGGATTCTTCTATTACCCATCATGCCTCAAACCTAAATCTCTTTGGCCTTAAAACAAAACCTTCCACTTCCAATTGAATAAGAATGGGACAATGATCAGAATACGAGTGTGGAAGATGTCGAATTAATAAATTTAGAAATGAAGCCAACATAGCTACATTTGCCACTCCCCTATCCAAGCTTTCCCTAATGTCTGTCTTCGGAAGATTTCCCTTTTCTCAAGTGAACTAAGTCCTAGAATATCCCACATCTATTGGTCGGCATTCTTCTAATACTCTATGAAAGGATTTCATTCTCCTCTCATCCTGAGGTAACCTCTCAACCTTCTCAAAAGAATACATGATCTCATTAAAGTTTCCACATACCAACCAAGGAAGGTCTTACGAATGCCAAAAGTTTTTCAATAAGTTCGGAGCACCATAAAACCCAGTAAATCTCCACTTTTTGTTATCCTCTAAGTCCTGTACAACAATATCAATATGTCTCCCAAAAGTAACTCTTAATAGAGACTTCTACATTCTCTTTTCACGTCATACTTAAACCACCTCTAGACCCATTAGTTGAAATGTCCAAACCATTCAAAAAACCACACCTCCTCTGAGTATTTCTCATTCTCCTATTGTTCAATTTAGTCTCCATAAAGAACACTAGATGAGGATTATACATCTTCAGCGTATGCCGAAGCCTTCTAATTGTCTGTGGGCTCCCCAAACCACGAACATTCCAATTCAACATTTTCATTGCGATCGGTATACTTGCCTTTTGGCAGCCGCCGATATAAAATAAAATTTCCCAATCATTCGTTCCCCTCTAACCAGCACTAATTCATCCCTCCCAAAATCACCTATGCTCTTTATTTCCTGTTGAGGCCTCTTGTTCCCATCTCTACTTTCAATTGGCCTCTCTTTTGCATCATGCTCCATATCTATCTGCCCTAAAGTTTACGTTCCTTCCCTAATATTTCTTGATAAATTCCTCATATCTCCTTCCAAATTTAAACCTAAAGTCGGATCTACTCTTAACCTAGATCTTTGCCAAATTCTATCTCCCTTCTCCCTTCCCCTACTTGAACATTCCATGGAACCTTCACTCATCCCCTCATCTATTTCCACTATCAACCAAACATTATTCATAGCAATAACCTTTCTAGATTGTGCTCGAAGGGATAAATCCCATTCCATCTCCATAGTTTATTCCCCTTTCAACATTCGAATCTAACAAAAAGAATCATTATGTCTTAACCATCCATAGTAGAAACAAAACATTATTAATCTCTCATATTTAAAACTAACGTATGTGCAATTCCCGCATACTAACATAATTTTCTTCTTTCGCTTCAAAGGCTTCCACACATCCAACTGAACCTTGATTCATAAAAAACTTCGTACCCCCTTAGTTAAACTTTTAAAATCGTATTCTAAAAGTTTACCATTGAAACCACACAATTGTTTGGCAACAAGTCACGAAAACAGCCTCGAGGCTAAACTCATGAACTTGCACCCAAAAATATGAAAAGATCAGCGGGACCTTCATCGGGTCTTCTCTATTCTCCAAGCGGTGATACAATAATAGATGATTTTTAAAAGTCCAATGTGCTCCGTTTAGAACTCGATCCATGTCCATTTTGTGAAAAAAACAGAATAAAAATCTCTTATCACCTAGAATTGAGATATGAACACTCCTTACCGTATGCCAAATATTCGCCATAGTGCTCTTCATTGCAGGAAAATGGACAATATTGGCCGTAACAAAAACATCCTACTAGGCATAAATCCCCTTGTACTATGAGATTTAGCAATCCTTTGAACTTGCAAAACCTCCTCCTCTTCGTCATCCAAAGATAAATCTGCAAAATCAGTCTCCATAATCCAAAAACGCCTAAAATCCACATAGATCACGCACTATAATCTACTAAATTGCCAACAAGAAATCAATCAAAATCTTGTACTGAAGAATAAAAACAAAAAAAACCTAAACATGCTAGGGCAACAGATAAAAACGTGCTTGAATAGCAGACCTAAAATATTTTTGTTTGTGAACTTAAAAAAAGTACATTGCACATCTATAAATTTCTAAAACTCAAAAAATAGAAAAGAAAAACTTCTCTAATAAAACAAATGATTAGGATAGAGTGCAACTTATATTTTAATTTAATAATAATAAAAATAATTTTAGAACTAATTAAAATTTTATTATTTTTAATTGAATATTATTGAACATAAAAGATTAAAGATAACAAAAATAAATAGAATAACGATTAATTAACAAAGGGTAAAATTGTTCTTTTATTTAAAAATAATTTAAAAAATATATCTGAGGGGTAGTAGATTTTTGTCAAACCTTATGAGAGTGATTGAGTATTTTTAAAACAACAAAGGGTAATTGGATTTCTATCAAATGATTTTATTACTATTATTTTTCCCGAATATGTTTATTTATATTTGGTAGTACATTGTTGGTAAATAATTTTATTCATTACTAATGAATCAAATAATGACACATTAATCAAAATAAAGATAAGTAATTGTAATAATTTATTTTTAAAAATATTAAATGATGTATTATCATGTAATTATATATACCATCAATACATCAAATTTAACCCATATATATTATGATTTTTTTTTCTTTAAAGAATAAAACCAAAGACAAATATAAGTCCATTGGACTCAAAACCAAGAATCTACTGCTCCAACACGTAAGTTTCATATGTCCACACTTAGTTCAATGTAAAACCTAAACATATATCAAAGTTTTTCTATTGGATTTTTTTTTCATGGGTTTTACAAATTTATAGATATGTGATGTCTATTTTAAAAGTTAAAAATTTGGGTAGGAAATTTGAGGATCAAATTGATAGAATTTGTAAATGTGAAGGGATAAATTTATTAAATCATTTAGAATTAGGATCAAGTTGATAGAATATGTAAGTAATGAGGACTAAATATGTTATTATACCAATTAAAAAAATAGCCTAAATTGAAGAATTTTAAAGTTAGGTGACCAAAATAGGAACATCAGCATAGTTGGGTACCCATTTATTAGTTTACAGGGACAAAGTTAGGGGGTTAGCATGGCCCTAGTCTTCCCTAAAATGTAAAATTACATTTTAGGCCTTTAAATTTTTTTAAAAATTTTAAATTAGTAAAGATAAAATTATATTTTGACTCCCTTAAAATTATAAAAATTTGATTTAATCAATTATAAAGATATAAACTATAAAAAATTAAAATTTTATTCGACTCCCCTAAAAATTTTTTCTCATTTCACCTGTGTTAGTTTACCCAAAAAAGAAATGGCACTTCCTTTTTGGGGAGCTGATGGAGATTTCGAGATTTGAGAATTAATCATAACCTGGACGGCCTTGTTGCCTTAGCCTTAACTACTCGACGGGCAAATGGTAATGATATTTTCAATTTAATCTTTAAATGGTAATGGTAATGGTAATGGTAATGATATTTTCGATTCTTATTTTCAGAATGCATTGTTTAGTAATGAATTTATAACTTTTTTAATAATTGTTTTATTTTGGAATTTTTATAATATTCTATTATATTTATTAATTTTAATTATTTTATATTTTTTAAGATTTTTTTATTTTTTTGAAACATTTTTAAAAAAATATTAACAAAGTATCAAAACTGATACTTTAAGGGACAAACTAGTTGTTAACCCTTTAAATTAATATTTCACATCATCTTTTTAATGGAAGATAATAGACGAGTGACCAAAATATAAAAACTTGATAATGTTAATAACTATTATGTAGCTTTTAAAATTTAGGTGACTGAAAAATAATTTTAAACAAAGTTTAAGTACTGTTAGTGAATTTACCCATATATGTTTTTTTTTTATATTCTTATTAGTGTTTTAATTTTATCCTAATAACATGTAGAAAAGAACATACTAATATGTTTGATATAGTGTTAATTTTGATTATTAATGGTAGCATCAATATATGATTTATGATTTATATTATTAATAAAATTTCTTGTTAAGTTGGTGTTATTGGTTAACTGTGAACCAACTCGATTAGAAAATAACTAATATACATTTTTATCAAATGACTATTATTATTATTATTATTATTATTATTTTGATGACATTTTTGTATTTTTATACATTTATATAATTTTAAAATAAAAGAACTAGAGATTAAACTCATATTTAATGAATTTATAAACAAATTCTTTATCACTACACCAATAATAATTCTTATGTAAACTTTGAAAAAATAAATATTTTTTCTCACTAAATTTGTGTATATAATGGTGTTAACGAGAATAAAATAATCCCTTAAAATATTTTAAGTAAAAAAATAAAATATAATATATTCCCAAATAGGAAAGATATATAATACAATTCTAAATAGGAAAGATATAGATATTTCTAAAAAAGATAATATTCATAATAACATTCTAACACAACAAGTCAAGTCAATATTTAATTTTTTTAAAAATAAAAATTTATTTTTTAATTTAATATTTAATTTTCTTTTACTAACAATTCAGACAATACATGTGAAAAAGAAAAAAAGTTGGAAAAGTAAACCATGCTTGTGAAAATGAAAAGGAGTTGGAAGAGTCAATCGTAGATTATTAATTCAGGTAATACGGCATGAGATCCTCCGCCACTCCCTCACACTACCAGCGAAAAACCCCCTCAGCTTCCTCGAACCCATCGAAGTTTCTGGAATTTCTTTAGATTCCTATCCCAACTTTCGCTCCTTCCATCAACGTTTTATTACCAATCAAATCATTTATCATTGTCAATTATCTGTAACACTAAAACGCGCTTACAAACAATAATCCATCGTAAGGTTATTTCTGTAATTTCATTATCCGACCCTCGCCCTTTATTATAAACCCACGATTCCGGCTCCATTTCCCCTGTCCTCCGTAGCTAGACTACAGTCAACTTTGAATTTAATTTTCTTTTTTGTTTGTTTGTATAATCTGTTGGTGCTTGCTTACTGATTCTGTAAAGACCGAGTTCGATTTTTGCCCTAGTTGTGCTCCCGAGTCCAATGGAGAGAGGTGGTGGTGGCTATAGAGAAAGAGGAAATGGCGGAAGAGGTCGTTACTATGGTGGTGGAAGAGGAAGAGCAAGAGGAAGAGGTAGAGATGGCAGCACTGATAATCAGCCTCCGTATCAGGCGCCCATAGGCCAAGGGCAAAGTGGGGCCAACTGGAACCCAACTAACTCTCAAGTGGGTCCTTATCAGGACGGCGATGCGAGGGGTGGTCTGGCTGGTGGTGGTCGTGGTAGAAGGGGAGGGTGGGTTCCTCGGCTTCAACCGGAGAGACCGAATTATAGTTATGAGGCGGAATCAGCCAGCGGCAGAGGCGGCGGAACTGGTCGTGGGCGAGGGAGGAGGCCTTTCAGGCCGGTTCCTGCCCCAACACCGGAGCCTGAAGATAACATACCTGCATTGCCTCCTAGTCCTCCTCCTCCACAGTCTGTCCCAGGTATAAATCATTTCATTTGATCTTACATTTGGTACGACTTTAGGCATGAGTTGGTGTTGATGATGAAGTTAAATCTGGTATTGCTTTAGGCATGAGTTGTTAGTTTGCTTTTGATAATTTTCCCCTTTTTTTCGTTACAGATTCTGTTGTGATGAATGTTTCAGAACAGTTGGCTTCTACATCATTATCTTCCGAGAATCAAAATAGACATAACCCAATTATGCGACCGGATAAAGGTGGAAGAACTGCTCTTGCAACTGTCAGGCTTAATGTTAATCATTTTCGGGTGAAGTTCAATCCGGAAAGTATCATAAGGCATTATGATGTTGATGTCAGGCAACTGGAGTCTCCTAGGAATGGTCGCCCTGCCAAACTATCTAAGCCATTATTGTCTAGTATCCGGAAAAAACTATTCACTGATAATCCTCAATTGCCATTGTTGATGACCGCATATGATGGTGAAAAGAATATATTTAGTGCTGTTCGATTACCTGAAGGAGAATTCAAGGTGGAATTGTCCGAGGGGGAAGACGTGATGGCCCGTACATACATCTTTTCTATAAAGCTTGTGAATGAGCTCAAGCTTTGCAAGTTGCGGGATTACTTGTCTAGGAAAGCCTATTCAATACCTCGTGACATATTACAGGGGATGGATGTAGTTATGAAGGAGAATCCGGTAATGCATATGATTCCTGCTGGCCGGAGCTTCCATCCTTATGAATCTTGTCCAGAAGATGATCTTGGATATGGCATCACAGCATCTAGAGGAATCCAATATAGTCTCAAGCCCACGTACCAGGGTCTAGCACTTTGCTTGGATTATTCAGTTTTAGCGTTTCGCAAGAAAATGCCAGTTTTAGATTTTCTAGCTGAGCACATTTCTGGTTTTAATGTGAATAGTTTTCGGAGGTTTAGACGATATGTTGATCAAGCCTTGAAAAACCTCAAGGTTAATGTAACCCATCGACGTACCAAACAGAAGTATGTTATAGTAGGGTTGACGCGAGATGACACTCGCAATGTTTCATTTCCAGATGCAAATGATCCACAAGTGCAAGTTAGACTCGTTGATTATTTCAGGGAGAAATATGACAATAATATTAGATATTTGGATATTCCTTGCCTAGATTTGAGCAGGAACAAGCGGATGAACTATGTCCCAATGGAGTATTGTGTCTTAGCTGAGGGTCAGATTTATCCAAAGGATGATTTGGATCGAGAAGCAGCTTTTATGTTGAAGAACATATCCCTGGCAAAGCCACATGAAAGACAAAGCAAGATCTGTGGTATGGTTCAATCCAAGGATGGACCATGTGGGTATGTATACAAAACAACTGAGCCTTTTATTTCTATGCATGCTTTCATGACTTGTCTATTTTGTTGCTTTGTTTCCGACAAAGCATTTTCCCCTTTTTATTGCAATTATTAGTTTTTCAACATTAATTTTCTGCCTGCTTGGCACATTGAAAATTCTTGAACTTTAGAGCAGGGGGACACATTTACTCTCTTTCCTTTCTAAAAAGGTTTTTGGTCTTCATCCTGTATATAAGTTGAGACAATTATATATCATTGTGTTGATGCAATTGTCTAATACACTGTGAAGTCAATTTAGATAGCCGTGTATTCAGTTCTGAACTTCATGCCATGATGGTGAATACTATTAGTTGGCTACTGTTGAAATTTCCGTCTTGCATAAGTGCCTTGGTCAGTAAGTTTTGGTTATGCTCGTAAATAGGGTGCATTCTTGGCATGAATGATTAGAATTTTGATCGCTTTTTTGGGTGTTCTATATGATCCAAAACACTTTCCAATTCACTGACAGTGTACACGTGTTATTGACGTAAGAAAGTTGCATGCATCATCCTATGCTAATACCTTAATACTCACTTACTGAAAAGGTAACCTGTAATATGAATTTGTTTTTGCATTGTTGAATTTTCTTGAAATCTTGTGTAATTATATAGATATTTATATTTATGCCATATCTAAAATCCTTGACTAAGTTCAGTGTCACGAGTTAAGTAGTCATTTAATTTTACCAAAAACTCCTCTTTAAGGAAATTCACTCAAATAATAGCATAATTATGCTATTTATATGTTTTTATATTATATTTTTTATAAATAAAAGCATCCACTCTTTCAAAACAGACTTCCCACTCCCACTCTTGAAAAACTAACTCCCTCCTAAAAACACTCTACTTTTATAAATTATCATTATCTTCGAAGATATTTTTTTCTTAAAAAGATTAATCATGTATATTATCTATTCTTTTGCTCATATAATATGTGTTGCATGATCTAGTATAATATTATACTAATATATTTTTATCTGGCAGTGGAAACATTATCCAAAATTTTGGTATTGAAGTTGATACTAGGATGACACCAGTGGAAGGACGTGTGATTGGACCTCCAGTTTTGAAGTTGGCTGCTCCGACTACTGGCAAATTGTTGAAGATAACAGTTGACAAAAACACATGCCAGTGGAACCTGGTTGGAAAAGCTGTTGTGGTAGGCAAAGCAATTAAGTGCTGGGCTGTGATAGACTTTACCCAGGCTGATCGATTGAAACTGAACTGTGATTCATTCATTCCAAAGCTGAGGAATAGGTGCAGGAATCTTGGGATGACAATGGACGACCCCATCTTATATGAACTGGCTCGAATGCAAATATTTTCTGATGGGAATGAACTTCTTCAACTGCTTGAAAATGTTACTCATCGAGTACATAAACTTGGTAGAGGAAATTTGCAATTTCTACTTTGTGTAATGTCGAGTAAGCATGATGGCTACAAATGTCTTAAGTGGATCTCGGAGACAAAAATTGGTGTGGTGACCCAGTGTTGCTTGTCCAACCATGCAAACAAGGGGCAGGACCAATACCTTGCTAATCTTGCTCTGAAAATCAATGCTAAGCTTGGGGGCAGCAATGTAGAGCTAAATGACCGGCTTCCCCACTTCCATGGTGAAGGTCATGTTATGTTTATTGGAGCAGATGTTAATCATCCTGGTTCTCATAATAAGACTAGCCCATCCATTGCTGCTGTAGTAGCAACAATGAACTGGCCTGAAGCTAATCGTTATGCAGCAAGGGTTCGACCCCAGTTCCATCGCAAAGAACAGATCCTAGAGTTTGGTGAAATGTGTTTGGAGCTTGTTGAATCTTATGCTCGTCTAAATAATGTTAAACCAGAAAAAATTGTGCTCTTCCGTGATGGGGTTAGTGAGGGTCAGTTTGATATGGTTCTTAATGAAGAGTTAATGGATCTCAAGAGTGCATTCCACGGAATCAATTATTTTCCTACGATCACCCTTATTGTTGCTCAGAAGCGACACCAAACTCGTTTCTTTCCCGAGGGAAAGGGGGATGGGGGTCCCAATGGTAATATTTCACCTGGCACAGTTGTTGACACTAAAATTGTGCATCCTTTCGAGTTTGACTTCTATCTTTGTAGTCACCATGGAAGCCTTGGTACTAGCAAGCCTACTCACTACCATATCTTGTGGGATGAGCATGGGTTCTCTTCTGATCAGTTGCAGAAGCTTATCTACAACATGTGCTTTACATTTGCACGGTGTACAAAACCAGTATCTTTGGTTCCACCTGTGTACTATGCCGACCTTGTTGCATATAGGGGGCGGCTGTACTACCAGGCAATGATTGAAAGACAATCTCCCATTTCAACATTATCCTCATCTTCATCAATGACATCGTCATCATCAATGTCATCTGCAGCTTCATTCCATGACTGGTTTAAGCTGCATGCAAACCTGGAAAACATGATGTTTTTTGTTTGAAGCATGGCCAAATTCCGTTCAACGCCCTGAACGCAGGTTTACTCCTTTTCTAAGCATCTAGTGAAGGGGTTTGTGCGTGAATCTAATGGGTATGAAGGCTTCTAGCTTCTCCTCTTATACATTGTTGGTTTATATAACAGTGAGTCGAGGGAACTGAATATACTATTGTTTCCATTATTCTGTCTTTTCTGGAATTCAGTTGTGGATTTGGTTTATTTTGCATGCTGAATTATCTATGGTTTGTTCCCAACATATAACCACCCATTGTTTCATTCTCCTTCCATGGGTTAGCATTGCCCTCAACCTTTACACAACTGTCAGTTGAGTAGGGCTATTATATTTTATGTAAGTTTAATCAACATAGTGACAAATGTTGACAGAATATTTAAGATTTTAATGATTGAATTGAAATTCTCAAAAAAAAAAAAAAAAAAAGAAAAAGAAAAGGATTTTAATGATTTTTAAAATAATAAAAAGAAGAGAATTCTGGTTAAAAACAGTAGTCGGTGATAGACTCAGCTAATTATGTTAATTTCTTATTGGTGTACTTCTGCAGAAAATTTAGAATTTGGTTTATGGCCTTACCTTATGCGTCTTCTAAAGCCATATATATTATGAATTAGATGTGATGTGATCAATTTAATTTGTAATTTTCGTTTCTTTTTATGATATTTGATAATTTTAATAATATTTTACATATTTAAATTGTTTTTATATATATATATATATTTATAATAATCTAAAGTTCTATTATTCTTGGTTTTTTGCAATAAACTAAGTAATATGAGGTTGATGAGCTATTAATTAACAGAGGTAAGTTTAATATTGTAGTGAGATTAATTGTTAAATTCGTTCTTCATAATTAATTTGAGTAACATTTAGATTTAGATTAAGAAATAACCTGGAGAAGAGTTAAATATTCAAAGTGTTTGCGTAGCCTTAGCCATTTACTAAGATATACATCAACTGTTGAGGATGACTTAAAATATAGACCAATTTAGATAGAGAAGGTTGATGAGAGTGATGATTAAGTTTTAATTAGTGCCTATAACCTATACACCAATGCATGTATGAGGTGATTATAGTCATAAGTCTTAGACTTATCAATAACTGAATTTTTTTTATTTAGTTAATTATTTTATTTTTACTCTTTTAATCTTGTGTTGAGATTTTTATCTTATTATTTTAGAAATCGGTCTTCGGAATATTTCTTTCAATGAAATTATTTTGTTGTAGATATTGTATACTTGCTGAGTATTGATGGAAAGTGGCACTGAAATTATTATATTGTTTTTACCATTATTTTTATCTACTTTTTGCTGGTTATTGAGGGGTGGTAAATTTATAGAATAATAGAGTAAAACTTAATCAGATTATTTTTAGTTTAATTGTAGGCGGATGTAATAGGAGAACAAGAACAAAGTTTATGGGATCATATTTTTCCTTGGGGGATAGAAAAAAAATCTAGCATTAATAAAAACAGATTCTTCCGAAATAAATCCTAAGACTTAACCCAATTTAAGATGAAAACCCAAGTTCTCATTTAATTCGCTGTAGGGATATTTGTACGATTTTAAAGTCTCAAGAATCAGTGAAGAAGAGGTAAAATTATTGTTGATACTCTTCACTTTATGTAGAGAAGGTAGTAAATGGTTGGAAACTTTAGTTCCTGAATCTATCAAAACTTGGGATGAATTTGTCCCATGCAAATTTTTTTGTATGCTCAAGAAGAATTTACACATTTTGGTAGGCACAGGAAGGATTCAAAGGGATACTGCAGCAAGTGTTCCATCACGGTTTCACCATACATGAGCAAATCTTAACTTTTTATGGTGAATTACGAGAAAAATGCGTGAATTCACCTTGATACTGTAGTTGCTGGTTCCCTTTTATTTAAAAAGCCATGGAGAAACTCAAAATTATATACTGGAATGAGGTCATATGGGGGAAGGCACCATCTGTATGAAATACCAAGAATGAAAAGGAATTGGCAAAATTCAAGGAATTAGTTGAACGGTTAAAAAAAAAACATGGATCGAATAATGTGCTTAAAGGAGTAATGTGATCACTTGAATGCATTAGAACGACAAGATTTGGAGATGGTTAAGTATGGAGAAAAGTTGAGAGAACTTCAGCAAGCATGCGAGTGATTGCATGCGATTATATACCAAGAGATGATCCAATAAGACCCTCCGAATCAATTATAGAAGAAGCAAGCATATCAGATTCAAATGAAAAGGATACCATAACTAGCTCAATGGATGATGAAAGCTACGTAGAAGAGACAACAGAGATTCCACGGCATGTAGAATGAGTATGTAATGCTCATATTGACATTGGAACCATTTGATCTTGAAGATACATGAATGATCCCATCAATTGAGAAACAACCAACCTTAGAACTGAAACCTCTTCCAGGTCATTTGAAGTACGCTTACTTAGGAGAGAACCAAACACTGCCACCGGTTATCTCAACAAGTCTTGACCAAACCCAAGAGGCACAATTTTTATCAGTTTGAAAGTCCCATAAAAAAGCAATAAGATGAACTATTGTGAACATCAAAGGTATAAGCCATTCCATATATTAACATAAAATTCTACTTAATGAAGGGTATAAATCAAGATTTGACAAGCATCAAAGATTGATTTCGGCAATGCAAGAGGTATTAAAAAAAAAGAAGGAAATGGATAGATGTTGGAATAGTCTATCCCATCTCTGACAATGAATGGGTATTGGGATTTTTTACAGCAACAAAAAAAGAAAACTAAGCAGAGGAAGAAATACAGGACACAAAACAAGGAAGCAAGAAAAATTTACTTGCTCACAAAGGTGCAGCAAGGAAGCAATAACTGATATGCTTTGTTATGCTTCCTTGCTGCACCTTTGTGAGCAAGTAAATTTTTCTTATGCTTCCTTGCTGCACCTTTGTGAGCAAGTAAATTTTTCTTTCTTCCTTGTTCTGTGTCCTGTATTTCTTCCTCTGCTCAGCTTTCTTTTTTTGTTGCTGTAAAAAATCCCAACATGTTATTGAGAGCTTTTATGATCTTTAAGGGCCATTGATTTTTGCTTCCGCTGCTTGTTAAAAGAAAGAAGTTGTCAAAGCATGTCATCAAGGACTGCTTGAAGAGAAGACAACATCAGCTCAACCTTAAGAGACTCCCAAACAAGCTTGAATAAGTTGAATGAGGAGTTTTCAAGGAAAGAATGTGAGCTTTCCAATGTGCAAGCTGCAAGCTCAGCAAAAATGTGCAAGCTGCAAGCTTAGCAAGATGTCAAAGCTGTAAGCTTAGCGAGAAGTGATAGTTGCGAGCCTGTTGAAGACACCTGTTGAAGACAGTATGCAAAGATGCGAATCTGTCAAAGGTGCAAGCTCAACAACATGTGGAAGCAAGAAGTAGCAATGGCAGACAAGTGTTTTATGCTTGATGTTAATCAACTTGAGAAAAAGGCTTACACCAGCCTTGTTGATGATGCTGGTCTATGGCACAGGAGATTAGGCTATCTTGATCAGTTGTACAAGTTGAACTTGGTTGAAGACATGTCGAAAGTTGAAGCCAGAGACAATGTCTGTGAGGTTTGCCAGCTTGGTAAGCAAACCAGGTTACCTTTTCCAGTTGATATGGCATGGACGGCTCGAGAAAGACTTGAGTTAGTCCATTCTGATATTTGTAGACCAATGAAGACCATTTCCTTAAATGACAGTAAGTATTTTGTACTGTTTATAGATGATCTGACTAGGTTTTGCTGGTTTTATTTCTTGAAGCAGAAGTCTGAAATGTTTGAAGCCTTCAGCAAATTCAAGGGATTGGCTGAGAATTAGTCTGGTTGCAAGATTAAGGCTTTAAGAACTGACAATGGCACTGAGTACCTATCTGAAAGGTTTCAGAAGCTATGTGAGCAAGCTGGGATTCACCATCAACTAACAACAGTCTATACTCCTCAGCAAAATGGAGTATGTGAGAGGAAGAATCGAACAGTACTTGATATGGCTAGTTGTTTTCTATTTGAGAGCAAGCTACCAAGCAAGTTTTAGGCTGAGGCTATCAATACCACAGTGTACCTGCTCAATAAGTTGCCAACCAGTGCTGTGAAGGAAAAGACTCCTTTTGAAGCCTGACATGAAATCAAGCCTTCTGTTTCATACCTAAAGGTGTTTGGCTGTGTTTGCTATGCCCTTATTCCAACTGAGAGAAGAACCAAGCTCGAGAGAAGGGCTGCTCTAGGAATATTTGTTGGCTACAGCAGCACTAAGAAGGGCTACAGAGTGTATGATCCCTCGACAAAAAAAAATATTGATGAGTAGGGATGTGAGGTTTGATGAAGGTAGAGCAAAATGAGCTGAAGCCATAGCTCCCTTGCTGCACATTTGTGAGCAGTAAAAATACTGCCTTGTTAGCAAAGGAGGGCTAGCAGGCAGGAAGAGCATCAAGAAGGTACCTTCCAAGCCAAAAGCAAACTAGCCTCGAGCTCCTCTGCATACAAAGGAAAGGAATCCTGGTCAAGCAAGCCTAAATTAGATGGTAAAAAAATATATCCACCCTGTCATCACTGCAGAAGGGTAAGTCATCCAGGTGAAGTATGTTGGTATAGGCTATACGTCCAGTACAGAAGCTGCAAACAGTTTGGCCATACTGAAAATATGTGTAAGAGCAAAGGGAAGGCACAAGCTTAGCAGCAAATGCAAGCTCAGGCTGCTGAGGACTTTCAAGCTCAGGAGGAGCATATCTTCACTGCCTCATGCTTTGTAGCCTCAAGCAAAGTCAAAAAGGACTGGCTAGTAGATAGTGGCTGCACACACCATATGGCAGTTGATGAAAAGCTGTTCAAGGACCTAGATAAAAGCTTTGCCTCAAAGATTAGGATTGGCAATGGGAACCTGATTGAAGCTAGAGGCAAGGGAAATATGGTGATCAACACTTGTTCAGGTAATAAAGTAATTTTTGATGTACTTTTTGTGCCTGACATAGACCAAAACCTGCTTAGTGTTGGCCAGTTAATTGAAAAGGGTTATTCACTTATTTTTAAGAATAACTCTTGCATTATTGAAGATCCACTCGGTCAAGAATTAGTCATAGTGGCTATGATTGAAAGATGTTTTGTGTTGAACATGAATCAGTTAGAAAAGAAAGCCTATACTAGTGCTACTAACACAGTTAGTTTATGGCACAAGGAGTTAGGATCCATTGTGGAAGGTCAAGATGTAAAGAAACAAAAGATTCATGATCGAGTGGATGGTATAGCTGAAAAACTCTCCACATCGACTGACGATGAGCTAAGTTCCAATTCCGGTCTATTGAATAAAAGAAAAGATGTGTATGAAATCAATAAGTTTGTTGAGGCTGAAGCTAAAGGGTTCTTGGTATTTGTCTGAGAAGCTCTTCAAGATATGACTCTCATGATCCTTAGTGTGTGTGTTTTGGTGTCATTGATAGTTGGGATAATAATGGAAGGATGGCCAAAGGGAACTCATGATGGACTTGGGATTGTCGCAATTATCTTGTTGGTCGTGATTGTCACAATGACTAGTGATTATTGCCAATCATTACAGTTCAAGAATTTGGACAAGAATGAACCAAAGGCTGCTATTGAAGATCTTGTGATAGATCAGACTGATCCTGATCAAAATGGTCCTGAAATGGACATTGATGATGAACCAGTCAAGGGCACTAGACTATTGGCTGAGATTTATGAAAAAGCTCAAGTGGCTGCAGTTGAACCAAGCTGCTTTGAAAAGGCTGAAGCTTAACAAGGCTGGAAACAAGCTATGGTTGATGAAATCAGTATGATTAAGAAGAATCAGACCTGACAGCTAGTTGAGAAACCAATAAACATGAAGGTTATTGGAGTGATGAGGGTGTTTCGAGCCAAGCAAAATGCTGATGGTAGCTCGAACAAACTCAAAGCAAGGCTGGTTGTAAAGGATTCAGTCAGAACTATGCAGCATGCAAGCCAAGGAGGAGTGTTGAAGTTGGCCTGCATGCAGCACATGAAGCAGCCAAGAAGCAGACCATACAGCGCAAGTCATGCGGATGAAGTGCATGTAACTCATAAAAGGTCAAGCTGCTGTATGTTAGCCAAATGAAATACAGCAGCTACAAATGTACCGTATGTTGTCCGGATAAAGTACATATTTGTAGCAAGCGACCTGTATATGATTTGACAAAACTTTTTGATTGGATAAAGTTAGTAAAGTACTTACCAGTTCTAGACAGGTCCTAGGTTATCATTATAATGTTTTTAAAGTTTGTTTACTTGCACAAGTTAAATTTATTGCTCTTTTAATGTAATAGTATTATATATGTACATTTTTCTTTAACAAAAATGTAAGAGAGAAGTCAATTTTTGTTTTCTCCTTCAACATCTGTCTTTGCTTCTATTTGATGTGTCGTTGAGAGCACCAAAAATATTCTATTCCCTGTAAAATAGTAAAAATAATAGTAAAGATAATAGTAAAGGGGAAGTAGGGTCGAATCCTCAGGGACTGGATTATACGAATGCTTGTTTCTCGAAATCCTGGGCAGAATCGTGCCCAAGAAAACCTGCGTGATAGAAAAAAATAAAATAACAGAATTAAAGATTTGATTTGGAAAAAAAAAAACAAAATCTAAAGTTGACTGAAATTGTGATTACGAAAAAAATAAAAATAATAAAGAGAGTTGAAGGGAAAGAAATACTTATTGGTAGATTCCAATCTCCAATTGTCTCATTCCGCCTTGGGTTCAATCCTCGGCTTTTAAATAACCCTTCTCAACTCAAGTAAGCCAGTTATAGTGGAAGAGGATGCCTACGACCACCAACTCCAAATATTAGACTTACAATTTTTAGGGAACCTGACTCTAGCCAGTTATCTATGCTAGATCAACGCTTCTCAATGGCAAATCCCACGCCATTTTGTCTCTTTGGCTCACCAACCTCTGACGCAGTAAGTTAACGAACCGACTGTGCAATCTTCCAAGATATACAAAGCGGCCGCCTTTGCATATACTAAAAAGCTTACTTCTTAAGGGCCATGGACGGAAGCGTCAGCCCGTGGTGCGGAGAAACGATGAATACTTGGTGAGAAGGCTAAGTACGGATTCTAGGCCTCAAGAACCCTTTTTGGGGAATATTGACAACCTTCGGCTAGATAGGTTTTAGTGGCTCATGATAATGGTGGAAAAGAAAATAAATATAAAAATAAAAAAGGGAATTTTTATTGAAAGAAAATATGAAGAAACAAAAGCCTAGACTTTCAGGGGGAGAGTGTTTACAGAAAAAGATGAACCCCAAATAGAGTCACTTCACCCCTATTTATAGTGTTAGGGAGATAGTCTAATTTGACTTAAATTCTAAAAAGATAAATACATTTAATTAAAGATAATTAAAATAAAATCCTAAAATTAAATAATCCTAATAATTATCTTAATATTAATTATCCTAATATAAATAAAATGAAGTCTTATAGAATAAAATCTATTCTTTTTTTTGCGTTTTTAGTCCTTGTTTTTCCATACTCGCACTTTTGGCACAATCTTTTTCCTGTGTCGCATGTCAGCCCATTGTGTCTCCAAATTCGCACTTTTGTCCCTTAATTTTGCTTTTGCCTCCAAATCAGTCCCTAAAAGATAAAAAGACATAAATAGCTCAAATTAGTAGGATCAAGCTCAGAATAAACACATGATTAATACATAAAAACATGTTATTCTAGAGCATTATCACTATTTTTCATCTTTCAACACAAATTTTAGATCTTTTGTTCTTGTTTTTGTGATAAAAAAACCCAACAATGGGTAAGTCCAACGCAATGCCTACCAAAGAAAGAAGGGATAACAATAATTACAAACGAGAAGGATGGGAAGATCCCAACCAAAATGGTGACTAAATGGTGAATTTGGATCAATTATAAAAAATTAAATAACACAACTCGAAAAGATCACCACTCATTAGCTTTCATAGATAATATGCTACATTGATTAGTAGGTAAAGGTTTTTATTGCTTTCTAGATAAATATTCAGGATATCATCAAATTCCTATGTTTACAGATGATCAAGAAAAAATTACTTTTACTTGGCCGTATGGTACATACTCTTTTCAGATTGTGCAATGTGGTAGGAACCTTTCAGAGATGTATGACTACTATTTTCTCGAACATGATGGATGATGGAATGAAGGTATTTAGGAATGATTTTTCTATATATGAATATTATTTTGGAGAATGCCTCACCAATTTAGACAAAATATTCAAATATTTACAAAGAAAGAGAGATTATATAATTGTATATTTTGGAAGGGATCCAACACCCTTTAGATATACGAATCTAGACTTCCAAATGAGCAGGGATTTCAAGAAATCGTCGTCGGGTTGTGTTGTTTTCCTATGTTGTAGAGCCATAGTGTGTAGAAGTGTGAAGTATAATTGTAATGTTGACTTCATTACGAGGGCCAAATATGTGGCTACTTTTGAGAAAAAAAAGAAAGAAACAGTTTGGCTTCGAGAGTTCTTAATAAATCTTGAAGTCATGCCTAGTATGAAAAAAACTATCACACTGTATTGCAATAGCACGATGCGAAAATAGCTAATACTAAGGAAAAGTAACACATCATATGAGAGGTGGTAGCAGACGAAATAGTAGATGTAGTCAAGTCGCATTTAATGACAACTTTGCAGATTTGTTTACCAAGACTCAGGTGGCTACAAGTTTTAAGAAACATGTTAAGGGTATGGAAATGCAAAATATGACTTATTTACTTCACTAAGGCAAATGATATATTGTTGAGATTTTATGCCCTTAGTACAATGATTTTGTATTTATGCTTGTAATTTTTCGAATAGATTGATTGCATAAAATTCTATAGTTAAACTATTATCTTTTGTATAATTTTCTGTAATGGTTTTTAAATGAAAAGAAAAATGAAAAAGAAAATATTAGCCTATTGATTACTTAAGGTTTAACTAATACTAAGTTGTTGGTGGTGCGTAGGGATAAAATAAACTTCTGAGAAATTAATTGGAGGCTTCAAAGTGTGTAATCATGCCACTATCTTTAAGGTTCTATTCACCCCCACTTATACTTAAGTGTGCAAAAGAATTATTGGCAAATGAATCTTGAGGATATAATGAAGTCCAATGATTGTTTAGTTTTACATTGATGAAAACAATCCATTGAGTATTGAGTGAAGCATAGCAAGAGTATTAATTTTTATAAAGAACTTCTACAGTAATTCTTTATAAAAAAATCTTTGAATATAAAATATGGCGGGAGAGTAAAAAGGAACTTTGTTTCTTTGTTTATAGGTTGCACCATGCAAATGAAAGTTCACTCCTATTTATAGGAGTTCTCATGTCTCTTCACAAATGCATAACTATCCAATATGCTTATTTGGATAATCACATCTATTACCAATAAACCAACTATTCAATATATGTAAACTTGAATGGTTATTGTAACACCCTTCACCCGTATTCAACGCCAGAATAGGGTTACGGAGCATTACCAGACTTATAACACAATTAAACATACACTTCTCATATATTTTTCAACTTCAAGTAATCATCATTCAATATCATTCACATCGTTCCTAATCTGAGCCTACGAGGCCCAAAACATACTTAAGGTATGGTTTGAGACTAAACCGGTAACTCAGGAAATTTTTAAAAAACTTAGAAAATTTTTCAAACTACAGGGGACACACGCCCGTGTCTTTGCCCGTGTGGACAAAAATATGCTATCTACCAAGCCATTTTGCCACCCAAACTTGCACAAACCTAAACCAACCCAATTGGCACAAAAACATGGTATAATTAGGCATTCAACCAACCTCAATCAAGCATAATTCATACCATTTTAATACCAACCAATACCAAACATATCAATATCACAATGTGCCATTCAATTTTATACCAAAACTCATAATCTCAAATCAACAATATAATCACTTTCAAACATACATCATTTAGCCTAATCTCATAAACATACCAAATTTAATTCTCAACCATTTAGTACCCCTAATTACCAAATACCAACTAGCATAACATATCCATAATCAAGCACATAATAAGAGCCATTTGCACAATTATATACACAACCAAATCAACCAAAATAAGCCAACTCTTATAACATCCCGATTTTGGGCCTTGTCGGAATAGTGGTTTCAGGACCCTGAATCTGATGTAGTAAATATTTTTTTTTATTATATTTGCATGATCTACAGTTTTCGTTGAAAAATTTTGACGTTTGGGCACTCAGTTTAGTCAAAAGGACTAAATCGTAAAAAGTCTAAAAGTTGAGTTCTACATGTTAGAGGTGTCCAATTGATATGAGATTTTAAATTAAATGTCCTTAGATGGTAAATAGACCATTTGTTAAGTTATTGGATAAAAATGGACATAGAGAGATAAAATTTCAAAGAAAGGCTAAAAGGTCATTTTGGTAATTTGTTAAATAAAAGAATAAAAAAGGAAAACACAAGTCAAAATTGTGTCCATCTTCTTCCTCCCTTAGCCAAAATTTTCATGACACCATATCTAGGGTTTCTTCAACTTTCAAGCTTGATAGTAAGTGCATCCTAGCCCCGTTTTTAATGCTCTTTATGTTTTTGAAGTCGTTTTCACTCGATCTTTCCATTTCTACCATTATTTTGAAGTAGAGTTCATGTTTAAAAATTTACCCATGTGTGACATGCAATTATTTTGATGTTTAATGGTATAAAATAAAAGTTTGATGTGTAATAAACAACTTTTACTAGGTGATTTTTCATGAAAATACCTAAAAGGGACCTATTTGTAAAAGTTGTAAAATGTGTAGTAAAAATATAATTTGATGAAAAATTTGGGCTGATATGAGCATGTGTGTGGGTTGGCTAGGCTTGGGTAACAAAGAAATTGAATGCATTTCATTTTACGAGCCTAGGGACAAAAATGTAAATATGTCAAAGTTTAGGGGTAAAAATGTAATTTTTCCATATTATGATTTTTGGACTGAATTGAGTAATGTGATAATTAAATAAGCTAAATTTTCTATTATATATCAAGATAAATGTAGTTTAGACCTTGATTGGGGGAAAAACAAGGTTATTGACGATTAGATCCATTTCTACTATTTCTGTACTGAGGTAAGTTCGTGTGTAAATAATGCAACTTATATTATGTATTTAATATCTTGTTATTGTATGACTTGTACAATTATCATTATGGATTCTTTGGCAAAGATTCGATACGGTGAAATTCCCGATTAAACCTTAGTTAGGATACAAATGTCATGACATTAGGGTTACGAGTTTACGTGTAAGACCATATTTTGGATATGGAATCGTTATGAGATTTCATATAAGACCATGTCTAGGACATGGCATCGATATGAGAATCGTGTAAGACCATAGCTGGGCTATTAGCATCGATATGAGATCTCAAGTAAGACCATATCTGGGATATAGCATTGGTACGATTCTATGTGTATGTGATTCTCGAGTATCCTTTAGTATTCCAAATGGTTCAATGGGTGATTTAAAGATTATATCAAAGATGTGAAAGGTTATGACTATGTTATGAAGTGGTACAGGTACGTACGCAAAACTCATGAGAAATGATCTCGATTTAAAATACATTATTGGTAAGGATGCAAATGAGTAAGATATGTTTATGATCATTTGATGATTTTGTGCTAATTTACATTATGTTATGTGTAGGTTATTGTATGTTTAAAGTTGATTATTATTTACATGTTAACTTACTAAGCTTAAAGCTTACCCCCTTCCTTTTCATTTATTATAATATCATCAAGCCAGCTCGGGGATTGAAGACGGTCGAAGATCCACTCACACTATCAAATTATTGTTTTGGGTACTTATTATTACATTATTTTGAGTTATGGCATGTATAGGGACTTGGTCTTTTTGTGATATGTGTCATTATTGATTTGGCCAAGTGTGTTGGCTTGTAATGGTAATGATTCATTTTGTAAATGGCCATATGGTATTGGCTAATATTGGTTAAGTATATGTACATATGGTGATGCCTTTCATGGATGTGGTTATTGCATGGTTTGTGATGATAAGTATGAGATGTTGTATGTGATAGAAAATAGCATGAAATTGATGTGTGGATGTCTTGGTTGTGGCTGAATTGGTAGCATGTATATGCTTGGATTGGTGTTGTTTGATGTTGTGTAGGTTGGTGCAAGTAAGGGTGGCAAAAAGGCTTGGTAAATAGCCTTATTTTTGTCCACACGAGTAGACACACGGGCGTGTGTCTAGGCTGTTTGTGACACACGACTTGCCCATTGGGTGTGTGATCCGACCGTGTGTCCCCTGCATTCTTGAATTTTAGCTTCAAATTGGGCACACGGGCAGAGACACGGCTGTGTGTCTCAGCTGTGTGAAGGACATGACCCAGAGACATGGGCGTGTGCCCAAGGCTTGTGAAGTTTGCACCTAATTTATGAAAAATTATGGAAATAAAATCGCCTACACAGCCTAGCACACGGGCGTGTGCCTTGGTCGTGTGACCCTATTTTATTGATGACGTCATAAACAGAGAGTTACACGGGCTGAAGACACGGGCGTGTCCCAAGCCACATGGGTGTGTGAGACCACACGGCCTACCCACATGGGCGTGTGACCCTCCAAAGCATGAAAATTTTTTAAGTGTTATAACAAAATTTGAAAGTTCTCGGTTTAGTCCCGAACTACTCCCAATGTATGTTTTGGGCCTCGTAGGCTCGTCTAAGGGACGATACGAATGTATATGAAAATTTTTTAATTTGGATGGAAATTTATGTCTCGATCCTACATGGTTACTTATGTATAAGTCCGATAATGCCTCGTACCTTATTCCGGCGTCGAATACGGGTAAGGGGTGTTACAACTCTCATGGCTATATACCAAACCAAACACTTAATAATTACAAGCCATTTCAAATGACTAAATTCATTAACAACACATATACCAAAATAACCATAATCCTATACATGCCATATACCCAAAATACTTAAGTTCAAAAGTACCAAGTGATAATTGGATAGTGTGATGAAGTTTCCGATGATTCCCGAATCTGAGCTAGCTTTGATTTCACTATAAAACATGAAAAATAAACAAAGTAAGCAATAAAACTTAGTAAGTTTGTATAGCAATAAACTTAACTTATCAAATATGCACAATTTAAGCAATTGAAACATATCATAACATATCTCAATTTAAACCATCAACCTACCACAATTTTCATTCACAATATTAGTTATACATTTCACAAGTTTCTTCGATTCAATGCTTGTACAATTTATGTACATACCTGTGCCATCTCGTATCAAATACACACTCATCCACATCTTTGATTTACCCATTGAACCATTCGGAATACTATCGGATACTCGAGAATCTCGCACCCTAAGTGCCACATATATAGTCGAAGCTATCTCAATCTCGTATCACATATAATGCTCACATTAGAGCTATCAACGCGTTTGCTCACACAAGCTGACAATCATGACGAAGCTACACGGTGCTGCTCACACAAGCTGACGAGTATCCGCAACACATGCCGGATAACTCAGCCACCGGTAGGACGTATGGACCAGCACCCATATCACTAAGGGTGTTCAGTTGGTTAACCGACCCGAAATAACATTAACCGAATTAACAGACCCTTCAAAATTTTTAACTGTTAACCAAACCGAAATTTTTTCAAAAAAATTAACCGAATTGAATTTTTTTCAGTTAATTCGGTCGGTTAACCGAATTAACAAAAAATTATATGTTTTTTTTTAAATTTTTGGTTAAAATAAGTATAGAATTAACCGAATTAACCGAATTAATCGAATTAATCGAATTACCCAAATTACCCAAATTAGCCGAATTAACCGAATTATTTGTATAAAATTATATTTTTTTATTTTTATTTTTATTTTTAGATTTTTATTTTTATTTTTAGTTTTAGATTTTTATTTTATTTATTAAATTATTTGTAATTTTTATGATTAGGTTGGGTAATTGGGTTGGGTTGGGTACTTGGGTTAATATATATTAGATTGGGTATTTGAGTTTATGTTGGATTGAGTTCGAGTGAATAGTGAAATATTTAAATATTATAATTTTATTTATTAATTTTTTGATTAAATTGAAAAAATTCGGTTAACGATCGATTTCGAACCGAATTAACCGTTAATCGAAAACTCAAAAAATTATTAATCGACCACTGACTGAATTAATTTGGTTAACCGATCGATTAACCAAATTCGGTCGGTTAACCGAATTTTTCAATTTTACCCCAATTTTGCACACCCCTACAAATCACATAACCTCTAATGACATGTCATTCGTATTCTAATCTATTCCTAAGGTTCAACCGGGATTTCTCATTTGCCGAATCATCGTCGAACATGTCTGTAGAGTCGTACTCAGAATTTATGCAATATCAAAGCATTTAAAATACAATTATAATAAAGCTTATTACATACGAACTTACCTCGAATGCAAAAATGACGAAATGAGTCGATTAATCTAAAACCTTGTTCTTTCCCCGATCTAAATCCGTATTTCCCCTTTCTTGATCTAATAATATAAAATTTAGCTTATTTAATTATCACTCTATTCAATTTAGTCCAAAATATACATTAAGACAAATTTACACTTTTGCCCCTAACATTTCAATATTTTTACAATTTAGTCCTTATTTCATAAAATCACAAATTCATGCAATTCAACCAAAATCCATGCTAGCCAAATTTCAATTAGGTCCCTAGAAACCCATATTTTTCATTTATTTCACAATTTAACCACAAAATTTACACATTTCACAATTTAATCCCTAAATGACAATTTTGTCAAAAATCACTTTACAAATGTTGTTTATCTAACAACAAGCATGCATTTTCTATCATCAAACATCAAAACATATATAGACCCATCAATGGAAAAACCCTAAAACTTTAAAATTTTTACAAATTTGTCCCTGGGCTAGCTAGATTAAGCTGCAACGATCTCAAAAACATATAAATCATTAAAAACGGGACAAAATTGGACTTACATGTATAGATGATAGCTGGCCAAACCTTAAAGCTATTTTAATGGCTTTCTCTTCTTCAATAATTGGTTAGAAAGATGATGAATGAAAAAAATAACCTTTTGTTTTATTAATTTATCTTTTAAATTATCTAATTACTATTATAACCTTTAATTAAACATTAAAAATCACATAAATAATGTCCAAGAATGTCTGATTACTTTATAATTGGGCTAATTACCCTTTAAGGACCTTTTACTTTAAGGTTCTATAGCTATTTGACACCTTTAACTATTAGAACACAAGTTTTACACTTTAATTTAGTCATTTTTTTTTATCAAATTAAACACTCAAATAATAAAATTTCTTAACGAAAATTTCACACAATCACAATATCATGTTGTAGACATTAAAATAATAATATTAAAATAATTATTTTGACTTCAGATTTGTGGTCCCGAAACTACAGTTTAGATTTGACTAAAAACGGGTTGTTACAATACATAAATTTCAGTATTTAATAAGACATACATTGTCACAATGAATAGTGACAACTTTTGGTGAATAACCAAATGATATAACTTTTGGATCACTTGTAATCTTTCATTTGTAACTATTAGGACATTATACAAATTTTGAAAACATTCCAACAATCTTCCTTAATTTTCAAAATATTCTAGATTTTGATAATTTTAGAAATTAAAGGGTGAGACTACCTGATAGTCAGACTAGTTAGGAAAGAGACAAGGCATCGAGAAAGTTTCGAGGTGAATCAAAACAATGTCATTTCGAGGATGCAACGAGGGTATTGTGAGAATGGGTGGGGGAGAATGTCATGGGAAACAGTTTAAAGCCCATAACCAAAACACAAAGACCATCCCATGGAGGTCAATCTATTAAATGGGGCTCATTTGACCCACTTAAACTGGCTCGATTTGAAGAACAAGTGATGAAACCTATCTACTTGAAGCATTGATGGCCCATTGAAGCACCTATGATAAATTAAGGCTACCTTGGTAACTATAGAAAGTAATCTTAGAAGATTTGTAATCTGATAAGATTTGATTTTGTGATCTTGGGATTATATTAATCCCTTAATTGTAGATAGGCTTCAATCTCATCTATCGATGTAACTCAATCTGTACCATTGGTTTAAAGGAGCTCAGCTATAAATAAAGTGCCTCCCCCTCATTTGTAATCATTGATTGTATCCATTGTATTCCAAGGTGAATACTAATTGAGAGTATTTAATTAAACACCTTATAGGCATTGTCTTTCTATGACTATTTTGTTCTTTCGAGCTTTATTTTGTTTTTGAGTTGCTTCCGCTTTATTTTTGGTGCCTTACGAGAATTTCTTTCTAGAATTTTCAATTTGTGAGAGTTACGTTGACTTAGGCACATTTGAAGTGAAGAAATCACTTAAGGTCGTATAGATTGCAAGGCTAAAGTTCTAGCCTCATGACACTAGCAGTCACATACTGATGATGCAATTTGTATCATTGAACTCAAGACTAGATGTTATACCAAATATTGAGTCGAGTTTTTATCATGGGTGACTTAAATAACATAAAATGCCGGAAAGAGTTTAATTTGCAACAACGAATTGTGGCAGGTTGGTCGTAGGTCCATATGAGAAACATGGTGGAACCGAAATTGAGACTTGAGAGAAGTTTCAAAGGAATTCAAGGTACAATTTTACTTAGAGTATGTCGAGGACGAGGCTCGGGCAAAGTTGCATTGGCTTACATAATGAGGCACAATTAGGGGTATGTGCAGGGTCCAGTGAACTTATGCTCTAGGTTTTTTCTTTTTGAGTGAGAATGATGTGTTTTTCTCCTTCATGGATGGTTGAAGCCATGGGCAAAGCAAGAGTTACAACGCTGAGGAGTTCAAGAACTTACCAAAGCCATGACGATAGCAGAGTCTTTAATTGAACTTGTTCCGAAAAAAGACAAGTTCAAGTCTTCTAAGACTAATGGGAAGGACAATGGTGGGGAATATGAAGAAAAAAATGGCGAGTATGGAAATGGTAATAGCGGCAATGGTGACAACGAGAAACCACAAAATGCTTCCTTTGTGATGGTCCACATATGGTGAGGTACTGTTCGAAAAGATTCATGCTTTTTTATTATAAAATGGGATGATAAACTAAAAGAAGCCCGTTAATCTTGGTTTAATCGTGAAGGATGTAGAAGCTAAAAGGGCCAACGGGTATGAGAAGAACCCAGCAGAGTGCTTCTTGTGTTGTGGGCCACATAGGCTACATGATTGCCTAGAGCGATCTAAGCTATCTGCGTCCAATAGAGAAGATGGAATTGAGCCTAAGGAGGATAGGTTATCGAAGCTTAATCAATGATACTCATTCCTACAAAGAGGGATTATAAGTAGGAAGGGTTGATGTTTGCTGACATCAACATTACAGGCTAGAGGAGGAGCACTCTTGTTGACACAAGAGCATCAAACTTGTTCATATTAGAAAATTTTGTAGGTAAACTTAGCCTTCTGCTTAGCAAATCGACCAAGATGATCAAGAATTCCAAAGAGGTCTCAACTGTAGGAGTAGCACAAGGAGTTGAGCTACAAATCGGTCAGTGAAAGGGCATCAAAGAATTCAATGTAATTTATCTAGAGGATTATGATTCCGTGCTTGACTTGAAATTTCTTGATCAGATTAATCTTGTCTTGGCTCTTTTTTTCTATTACTTGCATATCTTAGATACTCGACAACCACGATGCACTGTGTCGGTAAGTTAAGACAAGAGAGTTAGAACCAGGGTATTGTTAACAATCAAACTAGCCAAGGATGTTCCTTTTGGGAGGAACATTGACTTAGTAGATCGTAGTGCTATGGAAACCCCCTTGGAAATGCTAGGGGAGAAAAAAATTGATATGAAGTCTGTTGAGTCATCAATGGGGCTACCACCTATGAGAGAGGTGGGATGTAAATTAGACTTTGGGGGCAAAGTGGTGATGCAGAATGGGCAGTTAAGATGAGTAAATGCTGTGAGTGAGGTACATCTCAAACACTTTGGTAGTTTTTTTCATTCTGACTTTTTGGCTTGGCAAGGACACAAGGACCTTTCAAATTTCTGAAGTGGGTAAGCAGAGGGGCTTACAAACCAAAGTTAGCGAGAATACTTAAGGTTAACTCGATGTTTAATGTGGGCAAGCTGAAGCTTATGTGTGCGGATCAAGAGGACCCCGATCAAGGCAAGTCACATTGTGGGTGAGTAAGAATGGCGGGCTCTTACGAATGAGATGTACCAAAGACGAGTGAAACAGTTTGAGCTAGGTGACAATAGAAGTCGAGGAAAAAGTTTCAAGGGGTGGGATTACCCGATAGTGAGACTAGTCGAGAAAGAACCAAGGCGTTGAGAAAGTTCAAAGGCGAAGCAAACCGGTTTCATTCCGAGGTTGTAATGAGGGCACTGCGAGAATGGGTAGGGAGAATGTCACGGGCCATGGCTCAAAACTCGTGACAAACTATAACAGCCCGCTTTTCATTAGTGTCAGAAATAGTGGTTTCAAGGCCACCAAATCTGACAAATAAGTTCATAAATATTATTATTTAATATTTATGAGTCAAACTTGGTTTTAAAAAGGTTTTTGATATAGTGATTTTTGTTATATAAATGATTTATTAAGTTCAAGTGGTATGACCTTAAGGTCAAGTGGTTTTAGAAAATGAGGTATCGGGACCTCGTTTCTATAAACTAAGCCGTAAATATTTTCATAAATATTTACAAAGTTTCATTAATGTAGTATTAAAGTTTTGTTAAAAAATTATAACGTTTCAATAGTTAATTAATTAAAAAGGACTAAATCGTAAAAGATGTAAAATTTGATTACTATTTGATTTGAGCGATTAAATGGTTAATTGAATAAAGAAAAAGGGATTTAAATGGTAGTTAGACCATTCAAGAGGTTAGTGGAAAAATATGGACATGACTTTCATGTTTTATTTATTTATTAACCAAGGGTAAAATTGTAATTTGATAGTTAATTTAAATAAATAAAACCAAAATGTTTATTCATCTTTTACATTGTCTTCTTCATCGAATGGTTAAGGGAAGGAAGCCATTTTTATACCTTTAAATTTCGGCAAGCTTTGAGGCTAGCATGGTAAGTGATTTTGACCCTATTTTTAATAATTTTTATGTTTTTGAGATTGTTGCAACTAGGTCAAGCTATCCCATACCTTCGATTTTGAAATTTTTAAAGATTTTGAATGTTTAAATTTATGAAACTTGTGATTTTATATGTTAAATGATGAATTTGAAATGTTGGTTGATATTTAAAAGTATTTTATTAAGTGATTTTTGATGAATTTTCTAATTAGGGACTAAATTGTTAAAATAGTAAAAGTACAAGGATTTGATGTTAAATTGTTGCAAATATGGGATGACATGGGTGCATTGAATATTCTACTCTTATAAATTGGCATTAAAATTGGTTAATTTGCATGTTTTGGGCTTAGGGACTAAATTGAATAAAAGTAAAATTTTAGGGGCAATTTTGTAAAAATATCAAAAAGACTAAATTGCATAAAAATATATTATTTTAATATCTAAAATAATAGATTAAATGAAATTATTAATTTAGATCAAGATCGGGTGGAAAATTGGGGAGAATGAAAAATTACCAAAATGCCCCTGTACTTTGACATTTTTGTAATTTAGCCAGGTAAGTTCGTATCAACTGTATTCTATGTAATTTTGATTAAATTGAATGTTAATATGTGATTATATTGTGATTAAATCAATATACATATGTGTTTATGCAATTTATCTCGTAATGAAACAATGGAAATCTAACGATGTTTCGATGACTACCGAGCCTCGTTTGGACCTTAGGAATTCATAGGATAAAAATGACATGTCATTAGGGTTTACATGATTCGGGTGCTAGTCTTGAATGCCTTATCGATGGCTGAGGTACGGCATGTGTTGTGGATACTCTACAGCTTGTGTGAGTAGGCCCATTTTCACAGCTCATGCGAGCATTCTAATTCATAGCTCATGTGAGCATTTTGATTCACAGCTCGTGTGAGCATACATGTATAAAAATTGATGGATTATAGTTATATGAGTTAGCACACTATGTGTGAGCTATCCTGAGCATCTAACGATATTCTAAACGGTTCAATGGGCATGATTTGAAAGGAAATGGTAAGAGTTTGTGTAACATCCCTAACCCGTATTCGTCACCGGAATGGGGTTATGAGGCGTTACCGATCAAAATACAACTCAAAACAACCTTTCATTTCAATAATAATCATCTGGTAAAATTTTAAACAAATCTAACATACTTCGATTGTATAATTCATATAATTTTCAAATTTACATTCAATCAATACAACCAAGGAATCATGGAAATCGAATGCTTAACTCATAACTAAGTATATTTCATTTCATATACCAATCATATATGTATACTTAACATTTATGAGATTCAAATAATTTAAACATAAAATAACTTATTATCTTACAAATTACATACTTTAAAACATGCAAATATACATCATTTCATTTCATATAATTAACATATACCATTATAACATTTGTTTACTTAACTACAACATTTGCATAACATGGATACATATATATAATATTCTAATTAGTATATACCGAATATATCACCATCTTAACCAATTAAACTACTCAAATAAACTGACCAAAACATTAAAGTAATATGCCATTTGAAACCAGCACAAAAACCACATTCATTAATCAAAATTTTCATAACCTAACTTAGTCCATGAATATTCAATACCACAACTACAACATCAACATATAAGTAAACATATAATGACATGTTTTAAGTACACTTGCCGAATCACAAATACAACACATTTCCAACTCAATATAAAACCTAACATTTTGATCCTTTATAACCATACCTCAAACAAAGATAATAACCAAAACTATCATATAATATACTCATTGTTTGTCTTCATCAATCGCACTTAATTAGCCAACTATTAGAGCATAATATATGCACATACATTTCCATTACAAACCGAATCAAAATAAATAATACACATTCGAATATATATATATATATATGTCATTATCATTTAACTCCAATACTAAGCCAAATTAATAAACCATTTATTAAGACAAAACATATCATAAATTATGCATATCAAATAAACTCCAACCATGTTCAGTTATAACCAAATATTCCTTAATACCAAATCACATAATAACACTTTACAAAACATATCAACCAAGTTCACATATATTTAAATCTATGCATGAACCATAGCCGAATCAACCAAACATACACATCCAAAATCACTAACCATTTTCAATGCATATAACACATATAAACTTGATTAAAGTTTTATGTACTCACAAAATATATTAGCCATAGTTCACATATAAACACATATAATAGCCGAAACATCAAAACCACAACCAAACATATCCATAGCATATTCAAACTTAAAACCAAACTTAACATGAATAAACAAGCCATTTTCACATGGCTTATATATATACAAATCAATATCCAACATTTCCAAGTATTATCTAGCCTATACATGCCATAGGTTCAAAATTTAGCTTATAAAGTACCAAAAACAGTCAATAGTGTGATAGACTTTGCTGACGATCCCCGAGCTCGTAACTTGATCCAAAATCTATAAAACAGAGGTAAACATATACACACAGTAAGCTATCATAGCTTAGTAAGTCATAAGCAAATAAATAACTCGATGTTAATATCAACTCAATTTAACCAACTAATTTATGCTATTATGGTTACAATTATTTTACAAGCTCACAATTTCATATATAACATATACTTCCATATAGAAGCTTTACCTTGGCCGAATATACATGTATCTATTATCAAAGAAACATTAAATTTCATAACCTTAGTACCATTGTAAAACTAAATATACATAAACTCATATACATATATTCATGAATCATTTACATCACATATGATTTGCAACACATATTAAGTAACCAACTTACCCTAAAGCTTATTTTCTTTCTTTCTTTCTCAAGTTTCGGCAAAAATAATGTAACATGCATGGTCATTTTAATTTTATGTTTTATTATATACATATTATTACATATTTTACATATTTAACCTTTGTAAAATTATTCATATTCCACTAACTAATGGCCGAATTTGTCCATGCAAAATCAAAGGGTGTAATTGCATTATAAATACCCCACATTAAAAGAACAAAGCAATTAGACAGTTCAACAATTAGCATACAAATTTTGCATTTAATGCGATTAAGCCCCTTTATTAAATCGGGCACTCAAACGATAAAATTAAAACATGAAAATTTTACACATATAAATTCACACATTATGAACATAGAAAATAATATTAAAATATTTTTTTGACTCGGATTCAGGGTCCCGAAACCACCATTTTGAATAAGGTCTAAATCAAGCTGTTACAGTTTGATACGAACTAAGACATGTTCACATATGAATTGCATTAAATTGGTGATACATGGATAAATGTAAGTTGAGATGGATGATATATTCATATGTTACATGTTTAAATGTTGTGATCATCCATGAGTAAATTGCTTATGTCTTATGCTTATATTGCTAACATGTTTGGTGTGAATGCTTAAGCTTTGGCCAAGCTATTGGATGGATTTTATTATGCTTACTTATAAGTTTTGCATTGAAATGGTAAGTGCCCAATTGAAAATATGCTTGTGTTCATGAAAGAGTGGTAAGGTTTAAATTAAGCAATTTCTTATGAAATAGTTTATCATGTGGTTAATTTCAAAAGAACTATGTTTAAATGCACTAGCTTGTGGCTATGGTTGATGATATGCTTATGTCTTATGTGTTAAGAATATGAAATGGGTGTGAAATGGTAATGAAACGGTAAGTTCATACTTGAAGTGTAAATTGATGAAAAAAAGAATGATGAGTTGTATTGATATTGTTATTTAAGCTAAAGAAAGTAAATAAAATGGAAAGTAAATGCAAATGAAAGTAAGAAAATTTGAAGGGTTTTAAAGTTTTATAAAATCCTACTATGCTAGGGATGATATGTATATGTGATACTGCAGATTTATTCACTCTGTGAGTTGTTGAATATGGTTTCATGAATCTTGCGGTATTGATATAAGATTATTCTTGACATGTATAAATTTCATACTTGAAATGGATTGATATGACTAAAGTTTATATGAGCTTACTAAACATTTATTGCTTACGTAGTTGTTTTTCCTTTACTTTTCAGATTATCGGAAGCTCGATTGGGTTAGAAGCTCGTCGGAGATCTATCACACTATCCAGCGATTATATCGATAGATTTTGATGTCTTGGTTAAGGTTATAATGGCATGTATAGGTGGACTTATGGTTGATGATTGGCTGAATATTAATTGATGAGTTTGGCATGTATATGTCATTTGGGGTGATGTAGCATTGGTACATTTGGTGCATTGTTGATATGTGTTAATTTGATAATGTGTTAAAGCATGTTTGAATGGCCAAAGTGATATATGATGAATGGGCCTCAACATGGTCAAGATATGGTTTGTATACATGTTGATTGTTGGAACCATCTGGATATGGTTAGATTTGTATATTTAAATGGCCAAAATGGCATGGTTATTCTGTTTCAATTATGTTATGTTTTGGCATGAAAACAAGTTAAGTGATAATTGTTTAAATATGCACATGTATAGGTGTTTTGGTTGATATTATAGCCATTATGTTTTGGCTTGTAATTATGGTATTTTGATTGATTGAAGTGGTTGTTAGGTTGATATATGTATGTGACGTTATGATGGTTGATTTTATAGTCTTTGTGATACTTAAATGATAAAAGTTGAAATGGTATTTAAAATGTGTGTGATGGAATGTTCTTTAACATGGTTGAATATGGTCATTTTGGTATTTGGAATGTAGTGGTCATATATGGCTAATGGTGCTAAGTGTCAAATAGCTAAGTTTTCCCTATAATTTTCTTAACCTTTAACAATGGTCACTTGAAAAAACATTAATAATTCAAAGTTCTAAGGAATTGGTTACCATTAACTACCTCACCAAGCTAAGAATCTAACTAAAATTGAAGGGAAAAGTTTACTTACTCAAGAAATGGAGTTCACTGCAATGGTAGCCACCAAAGGAATTTTCTCCTTTCTCTTTTAAAGCATTCGGTGGGAAGATAAAAAATGAATGAATGGTTTTCTTAATATCTCTCCCACTTTCATATATTTTTACATATAATATTTAACTATTTACCAAATTAAACTTAATAATTTTTTTATCTATGGTTATAATTTATGATGCTAAAGTTATTGGGAATTGATGGCTAGGATTAAATGAAGCCACTAGAATAATTTCATTCATGGAAAAATTACCTTTTAGTCCTTTCTTTAATTTCTCACTAAGGATCTGATCAAATCTCCTGTAACACCCCTTACCCGTGTTCGACGCCGGAACAGGGTACGAGGCATTACCAGACTTAATCAGTAATCATCATATAAAAACCGATTCATAATTTCACTCTAATTTAAAACTTTTTCAAACACATTCAAGCTGTCCCTTAAAAAGAGCTTACAAGGCCCATATCATGCTTTAATTCAACCACACACATAGGCAAGCATGCACATTCATAAATTGCATCATTTAATTAATAACATAATCAGGACTATCTACATTAAATGACTTTATACAATAGAGACCTTCAAATAACATAGGTCAGTATTTTAGGCCAATTCCTAGCAACTTAGTAACAATTAAACGAGTCTCCATACATGCCAAAGACTTAAAAATACTTTAAAACCTTTATATATCGATCAATAGTTTGATAGTGTGATTTAACCTCCGGCGACCTCCAACTCGAGCTAACATCTGAGACACTATAGGAAAAAGGAAAGGAAGGGAGTAAGCATTATAGCTTAGTAAGTAAGTATGTAAATATTAATAAACAATACATTGTCATACTTTAAATGAAGTCACAATAACTTCCCGGAATATTACCATCACAAACACACACATACTTTCACTATTACAATCATAAACAAGTTCAAAATAAGCTATCTAGCAGAGTACCAGCAGCTAAATTATTTATTTCTAGAGTTACAGAACTCCAAATTACAAAACGTTAATTTTTCTTGAAACTAGATTCACGTATATTCTTACCATAAAATTTTCAGAATTTTTGATCTAGCCAATTAGTACAGTTTATTCATTAAAGTTACCCCTGTTTCACTGCTCAACTGTTCTGACCACTCTTTACTACGAATCAATTTTCTCCTCGTACAGAATTCAAAGGATGTTCTATTTTATTTTTTGAAACTAGACTCATTAAGGATTTCAATCATATAAATTATATTCCATAATTATTTTTGTATAATTTTTAATGATTTTTCCAAGTCAGAACAGGGGATCAAGTAGTCATTCTGAACTAGTCTCTCAAAAACTTAAATATCTCATAATATAGAATTCCTTTGCTTGCTCTGTTTCTGTTATATGAAAATAGACTCATTAAGATTTAATTTGATATCTCATTCAGTCTCTAATTCAGTTTCTACTATTTTTGGTAAATTTTTAGATTCACATCACTGCAACTATCCATAACAGTTTTATTGTCAATTTTGATCTTTCACACTTCAATTGTATTCATCACTTACCCATAACAATCTTTCCAATTTCCAATCACATATCAAGCATATTGCTCATAAGTTACACATGTATATACTTACACTTATCATTAAAAAGTCATACACAATTTCATTTAATCAATTTCCCAGTTGAACGCGCTTGAATAATAATGAATACTGTGATGGTATCGCACACACCCACCTTTAAAATCGAAGCTCTCTTGTACACATAGTGGCCTTCACTTAGCACCACTCATGTGACCTAGCTCGATTGTACACATAATTTTGGCTCTCTTGTACACATGGTGAACACTAAGTACCACCCATGTGACCTAGCCAGTTTATCTCGTAGCTCTCTTGTCTACATGGTGTCCTTTACCTGGAACCACGCATGCGACCTAGCTACATATATCCCGTAGCTCTCTTGTCTACATGGTATACACATAGTATCACCCATGCAACCTAGCTACATCATAATGTCTCGTAACTCTCTTGTACACATGATGTGCACTCAGCACCATACATGTGACCTAGCTACATACCATCTGTATCATCCAATCTTTCCGAAGGTTCAACCAGGATTTCTCTCTCTTTCTACTACTTGATTCCATACTTTCGATAGTCAATTATGACTCAAAAATCAGCTACAATACATAAAATATGCTAAAATATAAAAACATAATAAATATAATGTATTATTTACATACAAACTTACATACTTTCTCATTTCCATGTCGAATTAATATTGAACATTTAAATCATCATAATTATACTTACTTTCAACACCTCGACAATCATAGTAAATATATCAATTTTACATTGAAACATGCATAAATTAATGCTTATTATACATATGAACTTACCTCGATACTAAAACGGTCATTTTACCAACTTTCCTGATTTTCGATTTTTCTCCCATTCTAGGTTCAAATCTCATTTTTCGGGATCTAAAACATCATATTTTACTTATTTAATTAATTTGATATTCAAAATAGTCCTTAACTCAAACTTTGGAAAAATTACAATTTTGCCCCTAAACTTTTACATATTTACACTTTTGCCCCTAGGCTCGGGAATTAAACTTCATCCCTTATTCTTATGTTTTATGACATGCTGATCATTTTTCCCTTCTATGGAAACATCAAATTCTCACTCTAACACATAGTTATGAACAATAACAACTTTTACCGATTAAGCCGTTTTACTCATTTTTGCTTAAAACCGCTTAGCAAAAGTTGTTTAACATAATTTCAGCCTTCATATTCTACCATAAAACATCAAAATAAACACATTTCAACTATGGGTATTTTTCCAAATATGAACCCTAGCTTAAATTATTGCTAGAATAAGCTTAATCAAGTTGCCGGGATTCCAAAAACGTAAAGAACTTGAAAAACGGGGCTAGAACGAACTTACTATTGAGCTTGGAAAGCTTGAAAACCCTAGCCATGTCTTCCCCCATGCTAATTTTGGCCTCCATGAAAAAGATGAGTCAATTTTGGCTTTATTTTCCCTTTTTATTTCTTTTAATTACCAAATGACTAAAATGCCCTTAAGGCCTTTCTTTAAAATTTTGTCCTATTCATGCCCGTCCAAACGAAATATAATGGTATAATTACCATTTAAGGACCTCCTCTTTAAACCCCCATTTCAATCAAGTACTTATGAATTAGAACACATATTTTGCAACTTTTGCAATTTAGTCCTAAAAGTCCAATTAAGCACTTTATCAGTAAAATTGCTTAACAATATTTTTACACAATATTTTAATCAATAAATAAACCTTAAAACTTAATCGGAATAAATTTTTCAAATTCGAATTCCTGGTTCTAAAACCATCGTTCCGTTTAGGCCCTAAATTGGGCTATTACAGTAACTTCTGCAAATAAGCCCTAATAGGCAAATTAAACATGCAATCTATAAAATTTCTTATCAATACTCTAACACATGCATCTAATCACTTGGTAAATCAGAAAAATTAATTGAAATAAACTTTTCTATCTCAGATTTGTGGTTTCGCAACCACTATTCCATTTAGGCCCTATTTCGAGATGTTACATCTCCTATCTAATTTCCCTAGTTTAGGTCCCTTACAACTTAGTCCCTGTATTATACTTAATAATCTATTTAATTAATTACTTAATGATTTTATTTCCTAATTTCGTACTTAACTCGTAATAGCTAAATTAAATTTTTTTTGCTGATTTGTCTTAGTAAGTTCAGTCTCAAAACCGTATTTTTTGACATTGTTGAAAAATGGACTGTTAAAATTCTCATCTACTTTAAGAAAAAAATTCCTTGAAATTTACCTGAATCAAATGTATGTTGGTATTGTTGTCTAATGCCTTCATCTGAACCAATCGTTGAGTCCGTGTATAAAGTATCACAATTGAACCGATTTGATTTACTACTTAAATTAGAAAATTTGCTTAAAGATTTTACTAATTTATTCCGAAAAATATTACAACAGGACCCTTAACCTAAACGAAGTTGACTAAGTTCAAAATATAATCTCTAAAAAAACTACTTTATTACAACATATCTAAACCTTGAGGCGAAGCCTCTGATGGTTCCCCTTTCCTATGTGCATGACACTTTATTGACAATGATCTTCGACTTGTTATGGTCTAGCTTGGTGATCTGTCACAATTTGTTGTAGCATATTAAACCATTTTCCATATTTAAAGAGCTTTTATAAAAGTAATTTAATTATGTTTTTACTTACTTTTCATCTTTAGGTAATAAATAATAAAAAGTGTAATTTGAGCCATTTATATGACCTTAGGGGCCAAATAGGCCTAAAGGAAGGCTAAGGTATTCGATGAGCGAGTTGGACATCATTCAGAGGTATAGGAACACGAGACTAGCCTCGATGTTGTAACATAGAGTGTTGATGTCGCAACATAGTGAGCAAAGCACTCAAAAGGAGCAAACTACCTTCAGTGTCGTGACATAGGTAGAAGGTGTCACGACATAGCCCAACAATCCAGCCTGAGCTTGTAAACTGCCATCAGTGTCACGACACTACCTTAACAAGAGGAATTAGTTAACCAAAGGTGTTTGGGTTTGCACAACAAACTTTAATGTAAAAACGTTAGCCAAATTAGGTCAATAAGCAATAACCAACCCTAAGCCTATAAATAGACAGCTTTAAACATAGCTTAGAGGGTTATTTTATTCAAGTTTTAGTTAATGACTACATTTAGTTTTAGTTTTTAGTTTTCTTTAGTTTATTTTGTACTTAGGTATCTTTTATCGGGTTAATTTACTTTTGCTTCTATTTCATTTTGCGGAGAATCTGATTTAGGGATCATCAACTCTTTGTGGATTTTGTTTGCACGATTATCAATATATATCAGTATTCTTCTTATACTCTATTCTTGATCTATTATTTTTGTTCATCTTTTCAATCAAGTTTATGATGTTTATTAGATCCATGAGGAACTAATCCTTTTTTAGGAGATTAGTGAGTGGAAGTGAGAGTAATTAACTTTTATGTAAGGTTTCTTAGTGGATCAATTGGTTCAGATAGGAAGAACTTAAAACTACTAGACCTGACAACCTTAGAAAGTCATCTAGGTGGGAATGAACCCAAAATTGGTATTGCCTATCCGTGAAAACCTTACCCCAATCCAGTCTGGATTGTGAGGTCGAGAGCTAAGTAGTTCTTGCCGACTCATTAGGTTAGTGGAAGATCGAGAGATCTTACTAGGTTAATGACTAGTTAATTGAATAGAACTTGAAATAAGAGTTAGTTATGATCACCTAAGCGAGTTAGTCTTCTGTCTTTAGAATTGAAAAAGTCTACAAATTAATTTTTCGTCTTTATTTTTATGCATTTTAATTATCTTTGTACAATATGATTTTTCATCACCTTAGGATTTATTCTAATATAGTTTAATTAAAGTACTAATTAGATATGTTAATGTATATGTTAGAATTAGGTATAAATCTATATTACAACTTGATTCGTGTACTTGTGGAAACTGCCTAATGATTATATTTGGTTGCAGGATTTACATTCTAAACATTAGTACGTCTGGAGACGGTCTGTGACGCCTCGATTTTTGGGCCTAGAAGTATTGGGCCTTGAGTCTGGGTTCGGGTAGAAGACGGCTCGAATAATTTGGATGTTTTAATTATTATTATTAGTATGTTTAGTTTATAATTAAATAAATAATTACGAAGGGAAAAAGTTCGGGGCTCGGCCCATAGCTTTAGCAAAATTCTTAAATTTTGCTTCTTAAGGGAATCTGGGCAGTAGGCCTTATTAATAACTTGGGCTGAGTTTTAGCTCAAGCAGGCACCTGGCCCAGTGACTAAGCACGCTAAGGAGGCGTGGGAGGTGCCTGGGTTCAAGGCACAGTGCGCGCAAATGGTTGTTTTTTAAGTATTCAGGTTGCGGTTAAAATAGGGCTTAAAAGGAGTTGCGAGCATAATCCAACACAAGGAGCTCCGTGGCGCAGTGGCAGCAGCGTGCTAGGCACGCGGAGAGGGCACAGGTTCGAGTCCTTGCGAAGGTGAATTTCTCTTTCCTTTTTAAGCGGACCGGAGCTTCAGCAAGTAAGGCCTTATATAAAAGTTGGGCAGAAACTAGGCATAAAGGAAGTGCCTGGCCCAGTGGTTAGGGATGCTAGGCAGTAGGAGGGGAAACTGGGGTTCAATTCCCAATATGCGCAAATGTGGATTTTCTTTTAACAACCAGGGATTGTCGCAAGGAGTCCTTATAATTACCTCAAGAGGAAAGATGACACAATCGAGCAAGTGACGTGGTGGTAAGGTGCGGGTAGTGTAGCTGAAGGGTAGAGGTTCGAATCTAGTAAGGAGCGATGTTTTTGTTTTATCTTTAAACGAACCGAGATTGCCGCAGATAAGCTTTAAGATTAATTGTGACCCTATATTAGTAAAGAAAGAAGCGTGGTGCAGTGGCCAGCAGCACGGGCGAGAGCGCAAGGGCAGACGGAGGTCTGGGGTTCGAGCCTCACCTCGCGTATGGAAGGCTTGGGTTTTTGCTGCACACATGGGGAAGGAGTTGGGGTATGATCAGGACTCTTGGCAGCATGCTGAAGCGGTGCAAGGATGTGGATAAGGATGCTGCTGATCGGTTAGGAGTTTGAATGAAATTCAAACATTGAGTTGGCCAAGAATCAAGGAGCAATTCATGGAATTGGAATTTAGGAAGAGTTTGTATGCCGAAATACACTCATTCGACCATAGCAAATAAGTACCGCATATTTTTTTTTAGCCTTTGTGATTCATTTTTTTTTCTCCCTCATAAACCCTTATCAAGAATTGGTTAGCCAAAACTCCATTGAAGCCGAACCTCTCATTATTTCTTTTAAAACTGAAACTTTTCTACACCAAGGTACTTCGGAAGCCAAATCTTTGAGTATAATTCTTCCCTTCTCGTACAGTGGTTGGATCTACAGTAGATCGGGAGTAGTGTCATAACGATATAGGTAAGTGTTTGAATCCTTCTTTAGTTACTTATGTTTTAAGGAAAAGCCAAAACCCCTTAAGGGTGGCTAATGTTGGGACTAAGGGCATTGTTGCCTCTTTCTTTTGGTTTTGTATGCGCTAGCATGGACAAGGGGACGTACAGCGAAGGACTTTAAGGTTAACTCGGTTGGACATCTAGATCTAGTCCATATTTCGGCAGAAAGGTAAGAACTTTAGGGTCTAAGGCAATGTTGGCCGAACATGGTAAGGGGTTAGTATGTAGTTGTTTTGATATGTAGACTGATGTTTTAGTAAATCGATTGTAGGCAACTCGTGTGTTGATATTGCCAACGTATCGTTACAGATCAGGTGTGTAAACGACACCCACTCATGGACTAGATCGGCAAAAGCCGAAAAGCAGAAATGTCGAAACACCGGTATTTTGTGAACTTACGAGCGTGCGAGCGCTCGTGAGATAGTTTGTTTGTTAATCCCGGTAATCTCAAGCAGTAAGATTACAGAGTGCGCAATTTCGTGTACTTCGGTATATTTGGGCTTAATGGGCCGAAATCGGGTTAATGGGCCAACGGGCCCAATTCGGTAAAAACACTCGGTAAGTGTTTCTGTTAATACATTAAGGGCTGTAATATGCATGAAAACCCTAAAATAGTAAATTTACTAAAACACCCCTAAAGTATGAAAATTACCATTATACCCTAGGTGCAAAATGACCATTATACCCTTAGGGTTAATTTTGACTGAATTGCATGATATTCTAATTCTGTTTGTGATATGCCATGACATGTATATCTGTTGCATGGGATAAGGGTAATTTTGATGGAGGAAGCGTTCTGGTGGCTTTGCCACAATTATTTGTTTCTGGTGGCACTGCCACAAATATCTGTTCTGGTGGCTCTGCCACAAATATCTATATCTGGTGACTCTGTCACAATATCTGTTCTGGCAGCCATGCTGCAAATTCTATGATGTGTAGCGGATGGGTGGGTCGAGTAGTCTCCTCACATGGTGTAAGGTTGGCACGGGGGTGTATACGGATGGATATGGGTTATGTCTTCTGCATATATGATATATCTATTCTGTATCTGTTATGGGCTTATGGGATTCATTCTGAATTTTGTATAGGGCTAAGGCCCCACTTAATCTGTTTCTGTGGTTTGAACTGATCTGGACTATGGTTGGGCTATTTTACACACTGAGTTTTCCAAACTCACCCCTTAACTTTATCCATGCAGGTAACCCCCAGCCATAGTGGACTTAGAGCTGGGAGGGATTCGGAGTGGCCACATGTTCTGCAAACTCGATTTTCTACTTGTATTTTGATCAGTTTTTCTTTACTCTAATTGCTTTGGGTTTTAAGTTGTAATAAGGCCGCTTTAATTATTTTTAATTACTTTTAATATGTTTTGATAGCTTAGTTACGATATTGTTTTAAATGTTTGGAATTGAATAGCTCTAGGGCACGTTTTAAAAAGATTACCTGATTTTAAAACATTGCGAATCAAAACAAAGCTTCTGCAACGAAAGCGTTTTCAAAATATAATAAGTGATTTCAAATGGTTTAAAACGGAATGGTTTTCACTGAATAATCGCTCAGTTAAAGTGTGGCAATGGTGGTGTGCATGTCTAGGAGTGGATCCGTGGAGAGCTTGGTACTTAAGCAGTCTAATTGATTCACCTCCTCTTTTCTGGCATCCTACTTGGTGCACAACTTCCATTCACTTTAATCTATAACAAAATACTCTTTAAACACTAAGGAAGATGTTAGTTAAAACATGACTTTTACAGAAACGCTTCAATGTGACACGCCGGATTCGGCCATAACATTTGGGCCGGGTTTGGGGTGTTACACGGTCACTTGGTCCCTCCTCAAGATCCTTAATCATCCACGAGTCTTGCAAGCATAGGCAAAAAATTTTGTTAGTTTAGAAGAACTTAGTGTGTTTCTTTTCTAAATTATTCAAACATAGACCCCAAATCGTAGGGGTAGTAAATAAAAAGAAACTAAATATATTTAACTCCCTGATTGTTTTGGAACAATTTTTCTCAACCCAAAATGACGGTGTCTGATTTATATTCTGAACTTATCTATTGGCGGTTAAATCGTGAAGTGATCTTCTCCTAGACAATCCTATCACCTTTCGACTAGTTTTAACGATTCCTCAGATGTCTCACCATATCTGCAGACTTTTTCCTTCCTTTCCTTTCATTCATTCTTTCATCTATTCCTAACGTGGATTCTTCTTTCCACCATGTACTTCTAAGGTAGCCCTTCTGCCTACCCTCTTAATAACCATTTTTGTTATGTCCTCCTTGGCGATCCTTCCAAATCTGATGGTCCTTTGTGGACTCCTTTTGGTTTCCATAGTCCTGAAGGACTTGCAGACATTCCATTCGTTGGGTTAACTAATGAGGACCCATACCACTCTGCCGCACTAAAACTTATTTCACCCTACACTCAGGTTGAAAAGTTGTTTTAGGTTACTTCTTCGTAATCCACCATATTTACGATACCTTGCTTCTAAGGTGTATCATGTCTGTTTGCTTTGGTCCTCTTGAGCCTAGAGTTTCCAGTAGAATATTTTCTGAACTACCATTCGAGTTTACCATCTGATAAGTCTAAATTATATAGACTTTTATAATACCTTTTTACTAAGAATTCATGCAAATCTTGAGCATTTGGATAGCTAATTATGTAATTTTTGTTCATATTGAGACATTGGGAATAATTTAAGTAAATTTTGTAATTTTACATAATTGGGTGTTAATTTTACATAATTTCATTGAAATATGCTACATGATAATTTCTTTGTTAAATTGTTATAGTACGAACCATTAAATTACTCAATGTTGGGAGCAATTGAAGAAACATAAAAGTGAGTTGATTATCCAATACTTTGGATGACAAAGAAGATGAATTGGGCTAAAAAATATTGCTTTGACCCGTCTTGAAGATGGTTGCTGAAGAGAATAAAAATTATTTTCAATTAGGTTGCCAAAATCGTCCGACAGGGTGGAAAAAAGCCCAAAATTGGCAAGACATCAAGAGGAACCCAAAATCAGCTTTGGAATAACTAAAATAAAGGTCCTTGCATGTATGAAAAAACCACAAATCAACCCCCAACTAATACCTTGATTGCCATCCAACCCCTTGCATGATTCATGCATGAAATCAAGCATGAATCAAGCAACCACTCAACCCTCATCCCCCAATTCATGGCTGGCCAAGCAAGGGAGAAATCCAAGGGATATGGAAGCTATTTTTAGCAAATTCGCAAGCCTCCTTTCTATAAATAGCGCCCACTATCCACTACTCAAAGCATCCCACACATCCTTCATCACATCTTTCATTTATCATCTTTCTCTCTTTCCTTCCATGCCAAAAGCATTCTATCTCCCTATTTCCTTTTAACTAGCTTTTCCTTAAGAAAAACTCTCTTGGCTAGCCACCGTGAGGAGCAATTTGCAAAGGAGCAACTGCGAGAATTAGAGGAAGCCACCATGGTCAATCTTCGGGGAATTACTGAACTCATCAAAGAGTTTCTTCTTCATTTTTCTTTTTAATTGTTCTTAGTTGTTCAAACATGATTGCAAATTGTTTAAATGTTTTTCCATTAATGATGATGACTTAAATTTTTTTTAGCTAGAATAATTACAATAATTTGATTAAATTCATTAGATTCATTTTTATGTTGTTTTGTGCATTAGTTTTTCATGCTTCTAATTAAAATCATTCATGTTATTCATACATTAAAATATGTTTGGATGCATTAGAATTAGTTAATCCTAATCAGATGGTGCTAATGGACACAATAATTGGAAGGTGCATACTTAATTTATATCCTAATCAAAATAAATTAAAGGTTCGTAATAATATAAGAGAACACTATTATATTGCATAACTTTTGGTTTATGTGATTAAATTGTTTCAAACCTTGGCTTTAATGATTAAAGCGAATAAAGAGGAGGAGATGAGACCCATTCGGATGAGTATCTTTAAGGCTCCAGCTCACTGTTGTAACATTGAGAAAGAAGAAAAGGATGATAACCTTTGGTATCAGGATATATTGCGATACATAAATACCCAGAACAGGCAACTGAAAATGATAAGCAAACTTTAAGGAGGTTAGCCTGCGAATATGTGCTAGATGGGGATATCCTTTACAAAAGAAGAAAGTACCAAGTACTGTTGAGATGTGTTGACGCCGTGGAAGCTAAGTTAATCTTAGGGGAAGTTCACGAGGGTGTTTGTGAGACGCACGCTAATGGTTTCATGATGGCTAGACAAATCATGAGGTTTGGATATTATTGGTCTACTATGGAAGGGGATTGTATCAACTATGCTAAGAAATGCCATAAATGTCAGATTTATGGAGACAAGATTCATTTACCACCTTCACCTCTACATGTTATGACTTCTCCATGGCCTTTTTCCATGTGGGGCATGGATGTCATTGGGCCAATATCACCAAAAGCTTCAAATGGGCATCGCTTTATCTTTGTGGTCACTGATTACTTCACGAAGTGGGTAGAGGCTGCTTCTTATGCGAATGTTACTAAGTCGGCTATGAGTCGATTCTTGAAAAAAGAGATCATTTGTCGGTATAGGATGCCTGAAAGGATCATATCAGATAATGCATTAAACTTGAACAATAGAACGATAGCAGAAGTTTGCAGTCAGTTCAAGATTAAGCATCACAACTCTTCTCCGTACCGCCCAAAGATGAATGGGGCGGTGGAAGCTGCTAACAAAAACATCAAGAAGATAGTGGGGAAAATGACTGAAGCCTGCAGAGATTGGCATGAGAAGTTACCATTTACACTCTTAGCTTATCGAACGTCCGTCAGAACCTCTACTGGGGCAACTCCTTTCTCGTTGGTTTATGGGATGGAAGCAGTGTTACCCATTGAAGTGGAAATACCATCTTTCCGAGTCTTGTTAGAGATAAATTTGGATGAAGCTGAATGGATACAATCGCAATATGATCAGTTGAACTTGATTGAGGAAAAGAGGCTGAGGGCTATTCGTCATGGTCAGATGTATCAGAAGCGAATGATGCGAGCTTACGACAAGAAAGTACGACCAAGAGAATTCCACGAGGGGGATCTTGTGCTGAAAAATATCCTTCCCATTCAGAAGAACTTTAGAGAAAAATGAATGCCGAATTGGGAAGGGCCGTATGTCGTGAAGAAGGCCTTCTCTGGGGGTGCATTGATCTTAACAGAAATGGATGGGAAGAGTTTACCCAATCCAGTGAATTCAGACTCAGTCAAAAAGTACTTTGTCTAAGGAAGAGGAGAATCTAGGGTGAAAACCCGCAAAGGGTGCCTTGAGTTTTCGAACAAAAAAATTTGGAGAGGCCAAGGTGAAAACCCGCAAAGGGCACCTTGTGACCAAAAGGGTTTTGAGTTGAAAACCCGAAAGGGGAGCTCAAATTTTGAAGAGCACACGGTAATCTTGCTATATCTGATTCAACAAAGAGCGAAGCGCGTTGCATATCAGGGCATCAACAAAGTACTTTGGATCTTTTAAACACATGTTGAACTCAAGAAAGTCTTCATGAAGCTGATGTATAGACGCTCAAGCGGTGATATCTAGGGCATCTAACTTTTGTCCTGTTTGCTATCTTTTAATTCTCTTTCTTCTCAAAGATAGGTTATCAGATTAATTTCCTTTGTATGTTTGACAAATTCATTCAGATCTAATTATTCTCAAGATTAAATCCATCTTCCATTATTCTTAAAGTATGTTGCATTAAAATAATGATAGATGAATTAAATAATTTTCGCAAATGAAGTTTTGCTCATTACTTTGGAAATTTCTAGATAATACAAGAAACTAAAACAGAACAATTGTTCGAGGAATTCACGTAAGTAAGGTTTGAAAGAACTCGAGGAAATTCTTTTAGTCCAAAATGATGATTGGACAAAACAAACGGTTTGGTCCTAAGAGAGGATCATCTTACATATATTTTGGTGGGTGATAGCATTTTAAGAATGGTACAAACCCACAGGCTGAGTAGGAATGATACTTCGAGAGAAATAAGGATAAATTTCGGCAAAGGAATGAGTGGTGACGTCTAGAATAGTGGTCATATTCATAAACATTTTTCATTACAATAGGTTTAATTAGGAGCATTTGACTCACTTCGATCATAGCATCCTAATCATTAGGCATGAACTCATACACATTATACAGGTTATGTCCTTCAAGGGACAATGGAGATTGATGCGCCTTAACCCCCTAAGCAGTAGGGTAACAGGCTAAAGCATAGCAGATCTGACCTTCACGTGTTTACGCTAAAGCAGATCTAAGATGATTTGGCATCTCTGTATTGTCAGAGAACAAATCGAAGAAACAGATTTGGCATCTCCATATTCGACGGAGAGCAAATCGAAGACATAGCAGATCTAACCTTCAGATGTTTTCACATCAAAGTAGATCCAAGATGATTTGGCATCCTTGCGTTTACAAGGAGCAGATTGAAGACATAGCAGATTTGGCTTTCACGTGTTTACGCTGAAGCAAATCTAAGACGATTTGGCGTCTCTGTATTATCAGAGAGCATATCGAAGATAGCAAATTTGGCATCTCTGTATTGTCAGAAAGCAGATCGAAGATAGTAGATTTGGTGTCTCTGTATTGTCAGAGAACAAATCGAAGAAACAGATTTGGCATCTTCATATTCGACAGAGAGTAGATCCAAGACATAGTAGATCTAACCTTCGGATGTTTTCATATCGAAGTAGATCAAAGATGATTTGACATCCTGGCGTTTACAAGGAGCAGATCGAAGACATAGCAGATCTAACCTTCGGATGTTTTCATATCGAAGTAGATCTAAGATGATTTGGCATCCTGGCGTTTACAAGGAGCAGATCGAAGACATAGCAGATTTTGCTTTCACATGTTTACGCTGAAGCAGATATAAGATGATTTGACGTCTTTATATTGTCAGAAAGCAGATCGAAGATAGTAGATTTGGCATCTCTGTATTGTCAGAGAGCAGATCGAAGATATCAACATGGCGTCCCTGAAGTTGCAAGGAGCAGGTTGAAGATAGCAGATATTGCATTCCTGAAGTTAAAATGAAGCAAATTGAAGCTATCATATTTATGGACCAATACTTCTGAAGTTGTAGATAGGTTGAAGGCCATTTGAAGAAAAATCTCAAGATTGGGTCAGACCGGGCAAAATGGGTCCTTTTATAGTCTTTGCTCTATTACCGTTACATGACAATAAGCAAAAAGGGGCAGCTGTAGTAGCCCATTTCTGCCCGGGCCCGTAATTGAATTAAAAAATAATAAAGTTTATACAGTCCATGTACAAAGCCCAAAATTCATTTACAATTACAGTCCATTACCCGTTTACATTTGACCCGATTAGCCTAAACCCTTGACCCAAAATCTATTAACCCAATACACCCTTAACCCAAAATATACAGGGCCCAAATGGCCCAAATTGTTAACAAAACACGAAAAGGCCTAGGGTTTCTAAAACCCTAGGTGCCGCAGGAACACCAAAAGTCACGACCTCTCGTTTAGGCACCGTTCCAGTGACTTTTCGTCATCCTCCATCGACAATGTGACTCCAGCCTTGTACCACGCCGCAATCGGTGCCTGAATCAGTGATAGTGCAATTACCGCCGTGATATTCTCGCTGGTATCTGCAAAATGGAAATAACGATAGCAAAAAATAGGAGCAAAATATGGAAAGAAATCAAAGATTTCTTTCCCAAGTTGTAATGATTTACAAAGGGCTATAAAAGCCTTTCTTTTTAATCTGTAAGGACACGAGTTTTTTTTTACGGAGATTCAATAAAAAGAGAACACATTTTACACTAAAAGAAATCAATAGTCGACTGGAGAATACATAGGTGATTACTATATTTCTTTTTAAAGTACATATTAAAAGCACAAAAATAGAACAAAGGGACGTACCGTTTTGATTTGCGGTGAAACAGGAAGCTTTCCAGCTTCTGGCCGCCGTACATAGAGCCGTTGACGATGGCGTGTGGGCACGTGCAAACCTCTGGCCAGAGGTTCGAGAGAACTCCGGGAACCCTTCCTCAGCCCTCCTTCAGAGGGTTTTCTTTGTTTTTTTTTTAAATCAGATTTTAAAATGATTTCAAAACTGAAATTTGGCTTATATAGCCCTAACAAAACGGTGCCGTTTTGCTTAAAACAATAAGCTTCAAAATGGCGTCGTATTAATGCTGAGGATCCGCGTGTTGACCCGTGACCCGGGAGGATCCGCGTGTTTTTAGAGAATAGGCTAATTGCCCAATGGGTCCTTTCGCATTTTTAGTCTTTGTAATTTCATTTATTTTTATTTTAATTCAGCCCTAATCTTTTATAGTTGTTTCAATTTAATCCTAACGGCAATTAAAGTTCATTCTGAAGAACGACGTCGTTTTAGGATAGGGCAAATTGCCCAATGAGTCCCTTGTAGTTTTGAATGCATTTCAATTAGGCCAAATTTTTTGTTGTTATTTTAAGATTAGCCCTAGATATTTAGTTTTATTTAATTTTAACCTTTTCAAATACTTTTGCATAATTTATTTGTTAAATACCTTATATTATTTATTTTTATAAATATTAGTTATAAAATAATATATATTTTTTATTTATATATTATCCATTATATCATTTTTATTATTATACATTTTATTTATAAGTTTTATTATACATTATATTTTACCATATATTATTCCTTACATTACTTTTATCTTATTATAAAATATACATAATTTTATTACTTATTAATTACATATGTTTTATTTTTATTAAATAAATATGTGTAATATTAATATTTAGTACATTATTTTGTTAATATTAAGTTATTATATCCTATAACATGGTTTATATATTAATCATTTTTTAAAAAGGTTCTCATTCATCATTCTTATTATTCTAAATATTTTTTATATCTTTATTTTTATTTAGTTTAATTTATATTTTATATGTTTATAATTTGCTTCTTTATTTTTTGTTTTCTATTATTTTGATATAGTTTAGTAGGTTAAATATTTATAGATTATTTATTATTTTGTGTTATTGTTTTTTACATATTCGCATGAAATTTATGTTGATCTAAGTTACATTTGCATAAAATATTATCACTTATATGCTATGCAATTTATATTGTTGTATTCATTATGCTCTATGTTATATTTAGTATGTAACGATAATGCATGTATATTTTATACTACATATGCATAAAATGATGACGTATATTGTGTAATTTATGTTATTACTCATCATCTTTATTATATTGGCATCGAATGTTAAAATAGGTATCATGTAGGTTAGTATTGATCCTTGGTAGTATGTTAAATGCAACATCACTTTAAAGATTTTTTTTTCATTTGATCCAAAAAGAATTTTTTTTAAAAAAAAGGGGATAAGGCAATGTTTTTTGGTAGTTAGGAATTCGGGAAGTAGTGCCCTAACATGTTGGGTTGCAATTTCCCGTTTGTCCTAATGCCTAAAATACCCTTCTAAATGATTTTATAAATTACAAGGTGACTTCAGTTACAAGAGTTTTAGAATATTGTGTCCTATCATGCTAGATGTGAGATTCGTATTCTTTTGGAATGAAGAAATCTCGGTTTTCAACTCGAATTATTTTAATTTCAAAAGGGATCATATTTTTAAATACTTTTAAAATTCTAGCATTAAAGATAGACAGTTATTCAATTTGGTACTAATTTTTTGGGCGTTACGAGGGTGCTAACCCTTCTTCGTACGTAACCGACTCCTGAACCCGTTTTCTTGATTTTGTAGACCAAAGCAAATGGTTTCAAAAAAAGTGGTTTGAAGGTGGTTCAATCACACTTAAACTGATTGGTGGCGACTCCCGTTTTTGTTTTTTTTTTAAAAACTCGTTTTTTAAGAGGTTTCGACAGTGTTTTCTTTACCAACTTGTGAACTCTTAATTTTGCAATTTTTGATTAACAGGTACAGTCTCTGTAGAGACGATATTCTTTTACTTATTACTTGATAACGACTGTGTACACTGCACATTCTGTCGTGAACCACCATCTCTCTTACATGAACTAAATCTATGATAGACATACTCTCTATATGCTTTCCTTAAAGAGAAATAGTCTTGACAGACATATCTATCATTCGTATATTCCATATTAGTACCTAATTCTGATATTTAGTTTCATTTAGCATCCTTTTACGGTTCTTAATGGCGGATACGTATTTGCGATCTTCAGATAAATATTCTTCCTTTTAACTATACACCAGGCACTACTGACACATCATTTCCTAGGTCTGATTCTTGCCAGGTTAACACCCAGATGCCCTATTGGCTTCCATAACTACTATTTTGGTGAACTATTTCCATTTCTACTAGCTTTGCCTTATTCAACGAATTCCTCAGAATCCGCTTGCTAACTCTAGCTCGCCAACACTAGCATTTTCTTCTAACCCTTTTTTCCATATTCGTGAATTTATATAATTACTATCTTGGCGGTCTACCCAATGTTAAATGTCCCAATGGACTACCCCACGTTTAATGTCTCGGTGGACTACATATGCCGCAATAGTCGAGCTACGGTTTTGTTCATCAGGCTCTATGATCAATGTCCTAACGGACTTCCCTGTGTTTATTGTCTCGACGAACTGACTCATTTTTAGTGTCTCGGTGGACTCTTTATGCTGCCACAATCGAGCTATGGTTTTACAATATACCCTATGTTTAACGTCCTAGCAAACTACTCTGTGTTTAATATCTCATCAAACTGCCATGTTTTCCATGTCTTGGCGTACTCTCTATGTTGTCATAGTCGAGCTATGGTCTTACACTATATACCCCATGTTTAACATATTGACAGACTCTATTGGTCGCCATAGCTGAGCTATGGTCTTACACCTTAAAACTCTTTGAGGTGTCACCCCAAATAACCTTACTACCATTACGGTGTCCCACATAGAGCCTATTGACTGCTGTTGCGGTGTTGTTCTATGAAACCTAATAACAATCGTCATAGTGTTGCTCTAGAAAGCCAGTCAATATGATTCCATTTCTTATTTAACCTTAATGCTTGAACATTGTAGTGTCCCCTCTGCAAGGCCTAAAGCTTCGCACATCAGAGTTTGCACCCAGTAACACCGTATCACGAAATCTTAACTGAATTCCATTCCCCTATCCATTCACCCATTCCTCTATTTTGCCACTTTTAACCTTACTCGAACATTGTAGTGCACTCAACAATACTGTATGAATGTAAACAGAAACACCATTTCCCAAAACATCCTCCCAATCCTAACTTCATCTATCCCGTCAATCTTTTCCCTCTGTACTCCATGATTTATAAGCACACATGTACAAACATGTGATGACATAAACATAACAGCATGAAGCACACCAACTTAGATATTCATTACTATAACCATTCTATACATACCGACACACTTGTGGATAATCAATTACCTACTCAACCTCGTGAATACATAACATTATAAAAAAAATAGGGATCCATACATCATCATAGAACTCATCCTGGACTTAACACAATTTCATGCCAGTATACAATTTTCCAGAAATGGAGTGTAGAAACTCACCTGATGTTTCTTTGCCTCCTATGCTTAACTTTTCTGAATGCTAGAGCTCCCATGCTTCTGAAAGCTAAGCATTATAACCAAAAATCATGAGTTAAACTCAATATTTTTAGCTTAAACCTCAATTTTCCAAAAATATGCAAAACCCCTAAAAGGTTCTGAAAATTCTTAACTTTATTTTCTTAATCTTACATACACCAAAAGGCTTAGAAACTTACCAGCTCACTGGATTCTCTACTTTTTTTACTCAAACCTCATGATTGTCTCTCCATGTAGAGTTTCCCATAACTATCTTTTCTTTGGAGAAACCAAGGAAGAAGATGAAGAAGAGAAGAAAATGAAATATAACTGAGATGGATCCTTCCCGGGAAGTCATTTCCCAACTATTTATAACCCTTTACACTCAATTATCAACCTTATAGAAACCATTTGTTGGTAATCATTTTGTCTCCTACTAAGGAACTAGCTAGTTTTAATCCAATCAGACCAAAATTGGATATCAACCTTGTCTGAATCTGTAACACCCAAATCTGGCCTAGACGTTACGACTGGATTCTAGAGGTTACATTGACAACCAAAATGGCCAAGTAAAAACGATCAAATCTTCAAAAAATTTTTTTTGAAGTGTTTGCTTATTGTCAGAAAATCTTAATGGCTTTTATTTTATACAAACATAAATGTTCCTGAGTTTAATATAAGATCTAATTAAATAAAACTTCTTATTAATTTTGGAAACATATTTGACTTATAATTTACTTTTCAGAAATTCAAGTACGAATTTTGTAGCGGAAAAATACAATGACTTTAATCTAAGTTCAGTAACATGTATTTTCTGGTTTCAAAATAAGTATCTAAATCCAATCAATGAGATAAGTATGTATGCATAAAAACCCCAAAACAAAGAGAAAAATCTAAACTACAGACTAAATATCTTTACTATCCAAAAAGTTAATAAATTTAGGAAAAACTTAAGCAGAATAATTTATAAGTCCGAAGTCTATCGTATGTCTGCATGCCATGTCCAATCCTAGTCTCGAGCATTACCTGAGATGGTTGAAACTATGGGGTAAGTTAACTAGCTTAATGTGAGTCTAAACAATAAGAACATTCAAATATTCATTCAAATATCATTCACCATTAATAACATTGTAACACCAACCATTCAAAACTGTCATGGACATAACATAATGCATAATGAATTCCTACCCCAACCATTCGCTACACACCACGAGTTCCCCAGAACTCATCTGCCAAATTCCATACATTGCGAGCTGAGCTCGATGTGGTTAAACCACTATTATATGTAATGCAGATATACTACCATTCAAAACAAATATGATATAATCGCCGTTCTCATCATTACTCTTGGTGCAGTGCACTGACAACATATATGCAGACTTAATATGCCGCCATTACTCTACAGAACTCCACCATCATCCATATAATCCAACCCCATGCACATGCGATATGTCATACAAATTTCAATCAAAATCATGTTTCCATTACATTCCCATTTTAATAGCATGCTATACTTGCTCTCATAATAGCATTCACTCTCGTTCGGTAATATCACTTACCAATCATTCAGTTTCACCATCAATACGGTGACATTCCAACATGCCATGATTTCATTATTATTCATAAGCAATTTTTCAGTGCATGTGTAGCAGTCTTTCATTCAGTATATTTCACAGCATTTTACCCAAACATACATTTCATATTCATTCTGTTACATGCTACTCATACAACCAACATACATTATATCACAAAAAAATTCATATTAATTCATACTGATACCAAACATTCAATCACTCATGTAACCTTGCAAACATGCCATTTAATTAAGGCTCGAAACGTACCTTATTCGGCCACCTTAAAATCACTTACTTAGCCATTTAACTAAGTCCGACCAACAAGTTTAACCATCATTTTAAGTATTAAAAAAATATTATTCAACATTTAAATTTTATAGGTTAGAACCCACACCTTATTTTCGCACAACCGTAGCACTACTTGCAAAACCCGCGATTCCTCTTTTAGACTTAAACTAAACCTAAATTAAAATAAAATATTTATTGAGTTAAAATGCTATCAAATCAACCCTAAAACACCCTCTTAAAGGTTTAATCAAATCAATGTTACCATAACAATTTTTAGATCCAAAGCGACTAGGCTACTTACGTTGGTTTGATACGAAATATATGAGCGAACGAGATCTGTAGTCACTACTGATCTGGGATGTTTAAATCAGCACCTAAACATAAGTAATTCCAAGAAATCAGCAACCAAAATCTCCCATTCAGACTTTAAAGCAATCTGCCAAAGCAGAAATTATTAACAAAGCAAAACAATGCAAGATTTCACACAAGTTTGTACTTTGCACTCCCCATTACCCACATCTGAGTTGTCGAATGAATGTCTTAGATAATTACTCAGTTAGGAACTTCTAAATCAGATCCAAATAGAGGGAAAAATCCAAAAACTTACAATATTAGGGGTGACAATTGAAGAAAAATGGTTGTCTGAAAACAATGAGGGATATTTGGACAACCAAAAAGAAAAAATTTAAGGGCTGGAATGATGATTTATTGGCTATAAAAAAAAAGTAGCAATAAATTGGCACACAAAGCACAACAATAAAAAAATAGGACTTACCGACATTGATACGAACAAGAGAGATGGGGCAAAAATGGACAGTAAATGTGGCTATTAGGAGTGAAAAAAGGAAAGTTTAGGGCAGCAAATAGGGCTGGTTTAGGAGGTTTAGACGTTCATTAGGGTGGATGGAAAAACAAAAATAAAAACTCTAACAACGGGGTGACACAGCTGTGATGAAATCTTAGAGAAAGGAAGAAACTTTGAGATAAAAAGAAGAGAGGAGAAGAGAATGGCTAGGGTAGGAGAAAAGTTGACTTAAATCTTAAAAATAAGTGAAAATATTATATTTATACCTAGGTTAAAAGGCATGGGTGGCACAAAAATAAGAGGAAGGAGAAAAAAATAGCAAAATTAAGTTATTTTGCGAGGGAAGGGAAATCGAACTCAGGTTTCTAAGCGAATTGCACTGTCTACTTCTTTTGCCTTAACCACTTTGACAATTACTCATTATTGAAATAATTTCACCAACTTTAAACAAAAAATTTGGGATGTTATAGGTTTGAAGCAAAATTTGCAAAATAATAAAAATGGTGCAATGGAAGGAATTTGAACTTGGGTTTCAAGGACAAATTCATTATCACTTAACCATTAGGCATGTAACTCATATATTTTTTCCTAAAAACGCATAGATAATCTCAAAAATTAGGGTGTGACCTCTCTCTCTCTCGATTCACAAACCCGATTCTACTAACCCCCAACTTTTGGGATGTGACAGAATCAGTCACTAAATTTTCCTATTTTTTCAGTAGAGGCCGCCAGCTTACAGCTTCTTTTAATTTAACCCCCAATTATTCCTAATTTACAGACTTAAAGGAAATTGAGTCTGACAACTCTCCTACCCTTCAAAAAATTTTGTCCTCAAAATTTCCTTTCATGCTCAACCTTAGAGGCGTACTTAGAGAAATTCTTCATTATCATTGCCTTCATATGGTTTTTGGATTACTCACCTTTCATTCTTACAGAAACCTTTAACATGGCTTATCCTTTCATACTATCGTTTTATACTTGCTCCGCTTGATTTGCGGACTCATTAGCACTTAACAAAATTTAGATACTGGCTCTTTTTATCTAGTCACTCTACTATTGGGCATACTCTCATTTATAGAGTCTCTACACAAATCCTAATTTGGCAGATGCTCTGAGGTGAAATCATTATCTGACTAACATCTTGATTTTAATTCTAGTGGGTAATCCCACAATTATTAGATTTCTTTGTATGCTAACTCATCCTATCTAATGGGTCAATCCTTTTGTGTCATAGGGCAACTAAGCTTTCCCATTGTAACAGCCCGATTTTTAACGGTGTCGAAAATAGTGGTTTTGGGACCACAAAACTACGAGAAAGTTCATATAATTAGTATTTAAATTATACGAGCCAATAATTTTATATTGAATTTTCATTTGAGGAATTTTAATTAATTGAATTAATAGTTAATATAAGTGGTTTAGTCCAAAAGTCAAGTGGTTGTTGAAATTGAGGTATTAGGGCCTCGTTTTTGTAATTTAAGGCCGTAAATATTTTTATTTAATATTTACAGAGTTGTATTATATGTGAATTGAAGTTTGGTCCATAAATTTTGATGATTTATTGCTTAATTAAGGTAGAAGGATTAAATTGTAAAAGAGGTAAAACTTAATTTCTATAGATTTAAAATAGTAAAGGGACCAAAATGGTGATTAAATCATGGTCAAAAAGTCCAAGCAGTGGTGGATGTCAATCATTTCACTAACTTTTGGGTTATTTATTCATTTAGTCCTAATTAGTTTAAGGTTAAATTGTAAATAAGCTTGTTTAATTGGAATTTAATATAATTGAAGGACTAATTGTGTAATTGGACCCTCCTTAAATGGCCTAATAATAGAAGTGATGTTGAATTCTTTAGATTGTGGTTAATTGCAATTAAATCCTAATAAAATAAGGATTTACTAATTAGTTTATTTTTTAGTATGATCGAAAATGGTGGTTTTGGGGCCACAACTCTGATGTTTCAGGCCGTAAATATTAATTATTTAATATTTACGAGGTCATTAGTGTCGTATTAAAAATTGTTTAGGAAATTTTAACATTTGGATGGTTAATTAAGTAAAAAGGACTAAATTGTAAATATGAAAAAAGATGGATTTATTGGTTAAAATTGTAACACCCCTTACCCCTGTTCGACGCCGGAACAGGGTACGAGGCATTATCGGACTTAATCACTAATCATCGTATAAAAACAGATTCATAATTTTACTCTAATTTAAAACTTTTTCAAACACATTCAAACTGTCCCTTAAAAAGAGCTTACAAGGCCCATATCATGCTTTAATTCAACCACACACATAGACAAGCATGCACATTCATAAATTGCATCATTTAATTAATAACATAATCAAGACTATTTACATTAAATGACTTTATACAATAAAGACCTTCAAATAACATAGGTCAGTATTTTAGGCCAATTCATAGCAACTTAGTAACAATTAAACAAGTCTCCATACATGCCAAAGACTTAAAAATACTTTAAAACCTTTATATATCGATCAATAGTTTGATAGTGTGATTTAACCTCCGACGACCTCCAACTCGAGCTAACATCTGAGACACTATAGGAAAAAGGAAAGGAAGTGAGTAAGCATTATAGCTTAGTAAGTAAGTATGTAAATATTAATAAACAATACATTATCATACTTTAAATAAAGTCACAATATGTTCCCGGAATATTACAATCACAAACACACACATACTTTCACTATTACAATCATAAACAGGTTCAAAATAAGCTGTCTAGCAGAGTACCAGCAGCTAAATTATTTATTTCTGGAGCTACAGAACTCCAAATTACAAAACGTTAATTTTTCTTGAAACTAGATTCATATATCTACTTACTAATTTTTTTCTAGAATTTTTGGTCGGGACAATTAGTACAGTTTATTAGTTAAAGTCTCCCCTATTTCAGGGTACTACTACCCTGACCCCTGTGCACTACGAACCAAGTTTCTTCCTGTACAGAATTTCAACGACCATGCTGTTTGTTTCTATTAAAAATAGACTCAATAAGGAATCCATGCATGTAAGATATGACTCTTAATAACTTTTTTACAATTTATGGTGAATTTCTAAAGTTAGAACAAGGGATCTCAAATTCATTCAAACCCTGTTTCACAAGAATTCAAATATCACACAATATAGAATTCTTTTGCTTCCCCTGTTTATTTTATGTGAAAATAGACTCATTATATTTTCATATATCATTTTCATTTTTATTCAACTTCCACGATTTTTGGTAAATTTTTAAAATCATGTAACTGCTGCTGTCCAACACTGTTTTATTTCTAACATTCATTCTTGCATAATTTCACCTAGTCCTTTTTGTTATAAAGGGGGAAATAGGTGAATATGTGCAAATTTATGTTTATGAAAAGTTAGGAGCTATGTGCTCGATAATTTCCACCTATTTCTAACACTGTTTTATTTTTCCGTTTTAAATTCATTCTTGCACATGTCCACATAGCTCCTAACTCAATGGAAAAATAACAAATATACCATTGTTTACACATATTTCCCCCTTTCCACACTTATAGCTGAAGCTATCTGATACACATAGTAGCCTGCACTTAATACTATACATGCGACCAACAATCCGGTACACGTAGTAGCCTGCACTTAGTACTACACACGTGACCTCACCATCTGATACACGTAGTAGCCTGCACTTAGTACTACACACGTGATCAAGGTCATTGAGTACGCATAGTAACCTACACTTAGTACTACACATGTGACCAACAATCCGGTACACGTAGTAGCCTGCACTTAGTACTACACACGTGACCTCACCATCTGATACACGTAGTAGCCTGCACTTAGTACTACACACGTGATCAAGGTCATTGAGTACGCATAGTAACCTACACTTAGTACTACACATGCGACCAACAATCCGGTACACGTAGTAGCCTGCACTTAGTACTACACACGTGACCTCACCATCTGATACACGTAGTAGCCTGCACTTAGTACTACACACGTGATCAAGGTCATTGAGTACGCATAGTAACCTACACTTAGTACTACACATGCGACCAACAATCCGGTACACGTAGTAGCCTGCACTTAGTACTACACACGTGACCTAGCCAGTTTATCTCGTAGATCTCTTGTCTACATGGTGTACACATAGTATCACCCATGCGACCTAGCCACATCATAATGTCTCGTAACTCTTGTCAAAACCATTTTCTGAATCGGGTTTTAAAAAAATGGGGTTCGACTTTGAAAAACGAAAACAGGAGTCGCCACTAATCTTTTTAGGTGTGATTGGATCACCTTTTAAAACATTTTTTTTAAAAATCATTAATTTTGGTCTACGAAATTAGAAAACGGGTTCGGGAGCCAGTTACGTATGAGGAAAGATTAGCACCCTCATAACGCTCAAAAATTGGTACCTAATTGATTATCAAAATGTCTTTAATGTCGAAAATTTAAAAAATTTAAGATGCAATCTTTTTTTAAATATTTTTTACTTTGAAAATTAGGGTTCACTTGTATCAAATGAATCAAAATATTACATCCAATAAGTTAGGACACAATATTTTTAAGACATTTGACACTAAGTTAGTCCTTTTGAAAATCCCTATCTCGAAACAACGAAACGTCATATCCAGTAAGTTAGGACACAACGCTTTGAAATTCCAAGACAGTTGCTTGCATTTTGAAAATCTTAAAAACTTAGAAGGGTGCTTGATTATTCGAACTCAATGAGGAAGGTTGCAACCCAGTAAGTTAGGGCACTACTTTTCTCGAAACTTTCAAACACCAAGCATCGCCTTTATTTTTTTTGAAAACTTTAGAGTCTTCTTTTTAAAATCGGTGCATGAAGGAGCATATACGACATAACATGTTATAATAGTAGGTAGATAAAAGCACAATAGCATAAATATCATACATTAACTAACATATATATATAAGAAATAAAACATGGCAAATTTTAAATAAGTAAAATATACATAAAAAAAACAATATATATATTTAAGAAGAATAGGTAAAAACACATAAACATATAATTCAACATATATTTAAACATATTAATAAAAACTGATGCATGATATACAATTTGACACATATATGAAAAATAATAATATGCCAAACACTCAACATTTAATTATGAGACCAACATTTAATATATTGACATAATATATAAAAAAGGGGTTGTGTATATATATTAAAATATAAATAAAGTGAGTAATTTTTTTTAAAAAATGTGTGAATTAAAATCAAAATTTTAGCAATGTAATGATAATATAGTATACATAATAACTTTAGTTTTAGGATTATAATAAAATAAAAATACTATGATATTGTACTATGTAAAATATAAGATAATAAACATATTTAATAATACATGAAAACATAGTAATTAATAATGAATTTTGAAATAGTATAATAATATATAAAATACTAATTGTATAGTTTTGGATAAAAATATACATAGGTTTTAAAAATATAAAGGAAATAATTAATAAAATATTTAATATCAATTTAATATGAAAATAATAATGTGAATAATAATATACATGAAAAAATGTATAATAGATAATAATAATAATATGAAATAATATATTGTTAAAATGTAAAATAATATAATAATATAAAAATGTATAAATATTATGTGATAAAAATATAATAAGATAAATAATAAGTAATGATATATGTTAAAATATATGTTAATATGATAATAGAAAAATATGAAGTAATATAATATAATAAAATATAAGTAAATAATTATAAAAAATATATAATATGTATATTCATATTAAAATAATATAATATATGTATAAAGTTTAAAATAAATAGGTTATAAATAAGTTAAAAGGGATAAAAGGGACTAAAATTGAACATAAATAAAAGTCAGTGGCTAAGTTAATAAAAAAAAATAACAGGGATTCATCGGGAAATTTTCCTTTATCCCTAAACAGCATCGTTTCGTTATAGGCCTTAGAGTGGTTTCTGTTGGGACTAAATTGAAACAGGGATAAAAATTTAGGCCAGATTTAAGGGTAAAATAAACCTAATTTAAAAAAGGAAAAAAAAGGAAGGACTAAAGGGATAAATATCCCAATAGTTAAAAACATGCAGATCCTTCGGGTCGGATCGGGTCAAATTTTGGGTCTTATATAAACCCTTTTAACCCCCGAAAATTCATTTTAAGCTATCTTTTTTTTTAAAAAAAAAAGCTCTGAAGAGTCCTCTGAGCTCCGGCCAAGGGCCGTCACAGCTCTGGTTATCGGGCCTTCACATGCGCCTTACGGGCCACCGTATACGGTGGCCGGAGGTCTAAAAGTTCCTCCTTTCGCCGGTAAAATCTTTCCCATTTTTTTGTGTTGTTATTTCGTAAAAAAACTTAAAAGAAACAAGAAAACGGTAAGTTTATTTTGATTTAGAAACTGTTATTTAGAAGCGAAATATAAAGTGCTGCTTTGTTGTTTTTCGTTATTGTATATGCTTGAAAATGATATAGGAGAGCAAATAAAAAAACCTTTGATCTTAAAAACGCTGCTGAGATTTTTCTTGTTAATCTCTCTTTCGATGTCTTTATTTCTCTCAATATCTCTATGTGTTTTTAAAAAAAAAAAAAAAAGAGTCCCTCTTACAGGTTACAAAAGATGGCTTTATAGCCAGTGTTTCATTACATAAGCCGGGAAAGAAATCTTCGATTTCTTTCCATTTCTTGTCTACTGTATCCACCGTATCTTTGACCGTGAGCTGCTGTGATTCCTTTGTTTTAGTTTCCTTTTTCTTGCTCTGCTTTTTCGTATCTGCTGTGTTTCCTTTTCTATTCTGCAGGTACCCCGAAGATCTCGGTGATGGTCGTGCTGTTCGTGGCGCGATTCGGGGTTAGACAGAGGGACGACCGGTGACCGGGGCACTGGTGGGCATTGAAGGCCCTCGGGACAACGCATTAATGGCGGCCTCGATTTTGGGGACTGAACAGAGGCTCCCCGAATCCTCTAGAACCTATTGCGGCGCCACAGTGTTTAGGAAACCCTAGGGTTTTCTGCTTCCCTTAAGTCCTTTGGGCCCTTTGGGCTGTTTTAAATTTGGGCCAGCCTGCCGTGTAATGTTTAGTTGGGTTAGCTGTAATTGGGTCATGGGCGTAAGTGGGTTGCTGGGTTTTAAGTATTTGGGCCAGTAGTGTTTAGATATTGGGCTTCGGATGTAAATGGGTACACGGGTAGCAACCGGATTAAATGTTTGGGCTCTGTTGTATTTTGGTGCTTTGTAAATGGACTCTTAATTAATATTTATTTGCCCATTTATTTTCTTCTTGTTCAAGCCCGGTCAAATTTGGGCTACTACAACTCTCTTGTACATATGATGTGCACTCAGCACCATACATGTGACCTAGCTACATACCATCTGTATCATCCAATCTTTCTGAAGGTTCAACCGAGATTTCTCTCTCTTTCTAATACTTGATTCCATACTTCCAATAGTCAATAATGATTCAAAAATAAGCTACAATACATAAAATATGCTGAAATATAAAAACATAATAAAGATAATGTATTATTTACATACAAACTTACATACTTTCTCATTTCCATGTCGAATTAATATTGAACATTTAAATCATCATAATTATACTTACTTTCAACACCTCAGAAATCATAGTAAATATATCAATTTTACATTGAAACATGCATAAATTAATGCTTATTATACATATGAACTTACCTCGATACTAAAACGGCCATTTTACCAACTTTTTCAATTTTTGATTTTTCTCCCATTCTAGGTTCAAATCTCGTTTTACGGGATCTAAAACATCATATTTTACTTATTTAATTAATTTACTATTCAAAACAGTCCTTAACTCAAACTTTGGAAAAATTACAATTTTTCCCCTAAACTTTTGCATATTTACACTTTTTCCCCTAGGCTCGGGAATTAAAATTCATCCCTTATTCTTATGTTTTATGACATGCTGATCATTTTTCCCTTCTATGGCAATATCAAATTCTCACTCTAACACATAGTTATGAACAATAACAACTTTTACCGATTAAGCCGTTTTACTCATTTTTGCTTAAAACCGCTTAGCAAAAGTTGTTTAACATAATTTCAGCCTTCATATTCTACCATAAACATCAAAATAAACACATTTCACCTATGAGTATTTTTCCAGATATGAACCCTAGCTTAAATTATTGCTAGAATAAGCTTAATCAAGTTACCAGGATTCCAAAAACGTAAAGAACTTGAAAAACGAGGCTAGAACGGACTTACTATTGAGCTTGGAAAGCTTGAAAACCCTAGCCATGGCTTCCCCCATGCTAATTTCGGCCTCCATGAAAAAAATGAGTCAATTTTGGCTTTATTTTTTCTTTTTATTTCTTTTAATTACCAAATGACTAAAATGCCCTTAAGGACTTTCTTTAAAATTTTGTCCTATTCATGCCCATTTTTGTCCAAACGAAATATAATGGTCTAGTTACCATTTAAGGACCTCCTCTTTAAACCCCCATTTCAATCAAGTACTTATGAATTAGAACACATATTTTGCAACTTTTGCAATTTAGTCCTAAAAGTCCAATTAAGCACTTTATCAGTAAAATTACTTAACAATATTTTTACACAATATTTTAATCAATAAATAAACCTTAAAACTTAATCAGAAAAATTTTTTTGACTTCAAATTCGTGGTTCTAAAACCATCGTTCCGTTTAGGCCCTAAATCGGGCTGTTATAACAACTTCTGCAAATAAGCCCTAATAGGCAAATTAAACATGCAATCTATAAAATTTCTTATCAATACTCTAACACATGCATCTAATCACTCGGTAAATCATAAAAATTAATCGAAATAAACTTTTGTATCTCAGATTTGTGGTTTCACAACCATTATTCCATTTAGGCCCTATTTCGAGATGTTACAAAAATGGGTAAATTAAAGGGGTTTGAATGGTAAATAAACGACCATTACCCGTAGTGGACAGTTTTGGCTTTCATTTAGCTAAAATTTCATGAATTAATTAAGGGTAAAATAGTAATTAAGTAAATAAATAAAATTTAAATTAAATAAAAGCCAAATTTGCTATGAAATTTCATTGTTTTCTTCTTCTTCCAAAGGCTAAAACACCATTTTTAAGGGGAGAGCAAGCTTTGGCTAGTTAGGGTTTTCTATTAGGTACGTGTTTGATGTCCGTTTTTAGTAATTTTTGTGTTTTTTAGCTTGTATTGGCTTAATCTAGCTAACCTGGAGACTAATTTGTAAAACTGTCAAATGTTATGGATTGTGCCATTGATGTATTTGATTTTTTCTTGAAGTTTTATGGTAAAATATTAAGCTTGGTTGCTAAATAGGACTATTTTTGTAGAGTAGTTTTTGTTAATTTTAATGTTCAAGGACTAAAATGTGAAAATAGTAAAATTACAAGGACTTGGTGTCAAATAATAGCAAGTAGGGGCTGTAGAAAAGTATTGAATAATTTGGCTGAAATTAATTATGGTTAAAAATGGTTAAATTGCAAGTTTTGAGCTTAAGGACTAAATTGCATAAAAGTAAAATATTGGGGTCAATTTTGTAAAAATGTCAAAAGAGACTTAATTGCATAAAATAAAATGAGTTAATTTTGTTGTTGGAATTAGTGAATTGAATGAAATTATTATTTTAGATCAAGAACGAGTATAAAATCAAAGAAAAGAGAAATTACCAAATAATCCTTGTACCTTTGTCATTGCTGCAATTTAGTCAGGTAAGTTTGTCTGGTTTAATTTTAATACAATTTAAGTGTATGTTATATGAATTTAATTGTTGAATTTTGAATAATATATTGATGCATGTAATTGAAAATGGAAATAATAAATTGATATGGTATTGATCACTGATAGAGTTATTATGAGCTGATGAATGTTTGGCTGTTGAACTAATGCTTGCATATGAAATATAAGATAGTGAGATATTCACGTATTGTTCTGTGATGGAATGCTCTAAACCGATGAACGTAGTATAGAGCATGACTGGCATGCCAATAAGTTATATTGCGTGTGGTATGGGGTTGAGTTGAGCAGTAGAGATGATTTTGCATATTCTCTGTTCACTGGATATGCCGAGGTCCTGCATTTGTTGCAGACTTTCGTGATATATTACAGTGTTATTTGGTGTGATGGATGGATTTTCTCATACGAGCATTTGGTGTGCTGGCTCATACGAGCATTTGTTGTGCTGGATGGATTGGCTCATACGAGTATTTAGTGTGCTGGATGGTTAACCGTGTACTCATATTCACTTATCATTCATCAGGCTATTTTTATTGATCTCTAAAATTTATTGAAATATGGAAACTGATTTGTTCTATTGTACTGTGCAATACTCACATGTTGTGAGCTGTGATTGACAGGAACTCTGATAATAACCTTTTGACAGGAACTCTGTTCTTTAATCTTGTTATTTAATTTGTTGAGTTTTAATTCGGTAAGATTTACTATTCAATCAACGAATTTACTAAGCTTTACGAAACCTTACTCGTTTTATTTGTTTTATTTCTTGTAGATATGTTTTTTGGATCGGGAGATTGGATCAACTCGAAGAAATCACACTATCTGGGGATCATTTGGGAGCTTTTGAATACATCTTGGCTTATATGGCATGTAATAGGAACATCTGGTTATGTTTTTTAATAGTTCATAGTATTTCAAATGTGTGTGTGTGTTGTGCATTTTATGTTGTGACAAGAGTAATTGAGTGAAGTATGCATGTTTCATCCTAAGTCTAAGCAAGAAATGGTAAGTTTGAATGAATATGGCATGATAAATTTGGTTTGAATTAATTATGATATTATAGGATACATAGTAAGTCAATTGAAATATGTTGTGGCTTAGAAATGTAATAGGCTAATAGTGAATGTTTGGTGATAGTTTTAAACACATATGTTTTAGTTTGATGTTCTTGAATCATTGCTATGCTAAGCAGCTATTTAAGGTTTGTATGCTTAATTCTAGTTGAGGCATGAGTAGATGATGCTAATCAAGCATAAATTGATAAGTTTTGTTATTAGTGATGGTATGCATTTATGGTTTGAAAGTTTAGCTTGATAATGAATTTTTATGTAGTTGAAATGTGATGTCCATGATGGCACATTGGTTAGGCACATAGGTTGGTTGTTTAACTGTATTTGATGTAGTTTAAAATGTACTCTAAAGTCTTGTGAACTTATGTGTAAGTGTATAATTAAGTACTTAAGCATTTGTATATGAAATGAGCATGTTATGGGATATTTTTGCATACACACGGCCTAGGACATCGGTTGTCACATGGCTGTGTGTCACACACAGGAAACCCACACGGGCGTGTGCCCTGAACGTGTTAGGTGCAGGTTTCACACAGTCTAGCACATGGCCTATGACACTACTATGTGAGGGAATTTTGAAAGGTATACGGTCTGACACGTAGTTGACCACACGGCCATGTTTGGAACCACACGGTCTGGGCTCTGTCACATGGCCTAGACACACGCCGTGTGACCTCTATTTTGAAAATTTTCATAATTACCCTAAATTTTCTCATTTGTTTCAAATTGGTCCCTAATTGTACTTAAACTAATTTTAAGGCATTGTAAGATCGATTTAAGGCCCATAAATGTATGTATTACTCTTATATGAATTATTAAAAAATTATGTAATTAAAGTGACAACTTGATGCTACCTGCTGTTGATTATTTTGGATCGTACGGTAATACATCGTAATCCTAATTCGGCGACGAGTACGGGTTATAGGTGTTACACCCACGAAATATTTTCATTAATACTTTGGTTGAGCATCAAAGCCATTACTCTATTTTTGAAGTTCTATTCCAATGGTAACAATGACTTTATAGTCATTCTCAAAAAGGGCTGTCACTAGATGGACTTATGACTTACTTTAATGGCTACCAATTGACAGATATCCTCGCCTAGAGAATACTAAAGGATTCTTCCTTCTCCTGATGCCAATAGGTGTCCTACATACATTGATGGACTTGAACGGTTCCTTGCCATTTATTAAATTTTCCATAACTTCCCACGCACTCTTTTGGTTATAAATAAACCAGAACATTAAGAGGAGGTTCACAACTCCACAAACCTTTTGCTTGACCAACTTACCTAATATCTCTTACTTTTCTTTTTCCTATCTTTCTTTTTCTTATCTAATTATGTTACTAGAGTGCAGTTTCGGGCCACTTCCAAAGTTAAAATCTCGAAAGTAAATCCTTTATGCTTCCCCTTCTTTACCTGTTGCATGACCAAATCCTCAATAGAATTCATAGGCAAGGCGAAAGTTCTTGATTTATAGGGACACACCTACCGGATACATTATGGTGGTTTACCTACTACCCCGAAAAATCTGTTTTCCCTACCTTACTTTTGTTCTCAGCGTGAACAGAAGGAAGTGTAGACTAGGTGGCGCTAATGGCTACCTCTTCTTCCCTTGGAGGAGATGTTTTATCGCAGGAGATTATACACCTCCACTTTCGGTCAATCTAGAATAAGGCAAGGATCTGTCTCAAGAGTTGTGGGAGTTATTTTCCTCAACCTCCTTTTTCCCTTCTTTGAATCTGCTCATTACTACTCCTATTGTAACATAATGGGGAGACCGCATCAGCACTATTCACTTACCCTTCCTTTCATTGTCAGAAATTTACCTCCCTTCTTTAACAACCCTGGCAGTTTCCTTTCAACCATTAGTAGGGTAGGGAAAATCCTTAGCTACTCTTCAAAAGGGAAGTGAAGCCAAACAGGCTGATTCAAGAGAGCCACCTTCTCTGATTAACAACAATGTATCCAACTCCCTAGATTTATGGAAATCTGTTCGCCGGTGGTACTAGCGTTCAAAAGCTACACCTTGATGAAAGGGTGAGGTTGCAAAATGGGGGACTCCAAATCCTTAGGGAGTATACTGCGGATACCAATTCCAGCATCCAAGTGTACCTTCCTCATATTTCTTGTCTAATCCTTATTCAAACTTGACATAGAGGTCTTCATATCTAAATTTTGAACTTCTGGCCAAGTATACTTGGTATTGTCGGTCCTTTCCATAAGAACTCCGTAACTCCATTTATATATGTAGACTTACTAGGTTCATCCCTAAATTCAACATTCCTACTCCTCAAATTCCTATAAAGGGACTAATGGAAGGAATCTGATGACTTCTTCATTTTCAAGAATCAAGCGTGATCGTTTCTACTCCATTCGAAAGACTAGCCAAATAGGAGGCAACTCGGCGAATAAAAATGTTTAACTTTTCCTTGTATCTTTTATTTAATGAGACTTTCTTTGTTTTTCATCACTTGTACTTTTAATCACTCTATTTAATCATCCTTTTTTTGTATATTTTTCTGAATCGTCTATTTATTATCTTCACCATTAGTCAATTTAGGCGATTATAACTACACAGATCACATAATATCGAAATAAAAATAAAGACTCGAGGAATTTAGCAAAATCAACATCATGCACATAAGGGGTACTCTTTCCAATTCTTATGTCTAAAAGACTGATTAAATCATGCTCTGATACCACTAAATTTGTAACACCCTCACCTGACTTGATCGCCAATTTCGTATATGGAATGTCACAGTTGAATTGGTTTGATCTACTACCTAAATCGGAGAATTTTTCAAAAGACTTCACTAATTTTTTTTTAAATTATTACAACAGGACCTTTAAAACAAATGTAGTCGACTAAGTTAAAAATATAATCTCTAAAGAAACTACTTAATTACAACATATATAAACCCTGAGGCGAAGCCTCTAATGGTTCTCCTTTCCTATATGCATGACACCTTACTGATGATGATCCTCGACCAGTTATAGTTTGGCTTGGTCCCACCTCAAGATCCTTAATCACCCACAAATCCTTCAAGCATAGGCCAAAATTCTGTAAATCCAAAAGAACTTAGTGAGTTTCTTTACTGAATTATTCGAACATAGACCCTGATTGCAGGGGTAGTAAATGAAAAGAAACTAAATACATTTAACTCCCTAATTTTTTTGGAACAATTTCTCTCAACCCGAAATGGCGATCTCTAATTTATTTTCTGAACTTACCTATTGGTGGTTAGATCGTTAAACGATCTTCCCTTAGACAGTCTTATCACCTTTCAACTAGTTTTGACGGTTTTTCAGATGTCTTGCCATATCTACAAACTATATCCTTCATTTACCTTCATTCATTCTTTCATCTATTCCCAATATGGATTCTTCTATCCACCACGTACTTAAAAAGTAGCCCTTCTACCTCCCCTCCTAATGACCTTTTTTGTTATGTCCTCTTTGGCAGTTCTTCCAAATCTGATTTGTCATTTGTAGACTCTTTTTGGTTCTTATAGTCCTGAAGGACTTGTGAACATTCCACCCGTTGGGTTAACTAATAAGGACCCACGCCAGTCTGGTGGGCTAAAACACATTTCACCCTACGTTGAAAAGTTGTTTTGGATTACTTCCTTGTTATCTACCTTATTTGTGATACCTTGCTTCTAAGGTGTATCATGTCAATCTGCTTTGGCCCCATTGAGCCTATAATTTCTAGCAGACTATTATCTGAACTACCGTTCGAGTTTACCATCTCTTTTACATAATAGTTCCTAATGGAACTAACTCTATGGCTGATATACTAGCCATATGCTTTCCTCAAAGAGGAATAGTCTTGATAGACATATCTGTCATTCTGATATTCTTTATTAGCGAACTCTGATATTTCACGTTTCATTATTGACCATCAATAACATTGTTTCAGATCGTTATATATTTTGTTGCTTTCAGGATGAATCAAATAAACAATACTATGAGTTTTCTTTAACAATTCTCATTTCAACCTTGAATCTCTCAGTATGCACAATCGATTATGAAACTATAGGCAATCATTGATTTTGATGTAGAAATCAGTCGTCTGGCCATTTTTCACTTGATCCTGCTTCACTAACAACTCTAAATTATTTTTCTGAAGTTCTAGAATTTGCGATAAGAATACCAGTTTCACTTTCAATTCAGCCAAAATAGAACCATCACATTCCAACGTCAAACTTGCATTCACAACCCTAAAAGGAAACAGAAATTTACGACCCAAAGCATCAACTACAATATTAACTTTCCCAGGATGGTAATCAATCAATAAGTAATGAAATTAGAGATAAATGCTTTAGTGTATTGCGAAAAAACTCTTTCAAATGTATGTATTTCTTAGAAATATGTATAAATATATATATGAAGCATTGAATCAATTAAGGAAAGAATATCTCTAATTAGTATCTCTAAAAATTATTTGTAATATCTAAAGATATGCTATTCATTGCTATCAAATAATCAAAGATTCTCAACACTCCCCCTCAAGTTGGTACATAGATGTCTTGTATGCCCAAATTGCAAAGAAGATTAGGATAAGCATTATAATTAAGCCCTTTAGTAAAAACATCAGCCAACTATTTTTCGAATGCTAGATAAGATAGACTTAAGGCACCACTGGCTACTTTTTCCTCGATAAAATAACGATATATTTTGATGTGCTTGGTTCTATTGTGCTGCACTAGATTTTAAGCTATGCTTATGGCCACTTTATTGTCATAGTACAAGGTTGATCCATTTTCGTTCAACAACTTTAGCTCTTCCAATACCTTTTGCGGCCATAAAAGCTCATAAACACCTTGAGCCATGACCCTATATTCAACCTCTACACTTGATCGAGCGATAACACTTTGTTTCTTGCTCTTCCAAGTGACTAAATTTCCTCCCACAAGAGTGCAATAACCCTTTTTAGACCTTCTATCATCAAGAGAGCCAGCCCAATATGCATCTATAAATACTTATATCTTGAGATGAATATTTTTGGAGAAGAGAATACCTTTTCTCAGTGTAGACTTTAAATGGCACAAAATTTGCAATATTGCCTACGTATGGGCTTCGCGAGGATCATGCATAAACTGACTTACCAAACTAACTGCATAGGCTATATCAAGTCGAGTATGAGCGAGATAAATCAATACTCTGACGAGTCTTTAATATCTCCCATTATCCATCATTTCAGCAATCCCTGCTTGCAACTTGTGATTACTCTCAATAGGTGATTCTGCTAGTTTGCAACCTAACATGCCAGTCTCTGTCAAAAGATCTAAGACATACTTTTTTTGGGAAATAAAGATTCACTCTTTTGATCTAGCCACTTCTATTCTGAAGAACTATTGTAACTTTACCAAGTCTTTGATTTTGAATTCTTGAGCCAATTATTTCTTAAGTTGGGCCATTTCTTCCCTGTTATCTCATACCATAATCATGTCATTAACATAAACTATAAGGAGAGTAATCTTACCCTTGTGATGTTTTATAAATAAGGTATGATCAACATTACTTTTTCGATTGCTAAACGACACCATTGCCTTACTAAATCTGTCAAACCAGGCTCTAGGAGATTGCTTTAGTCTATATAGGGGCTTTTTTCAGTCTACATACTTTAGTCTATATAGGGCCTTTTTTCAGTCTACATACTTTACCTTAAGTGTCTTTATCCTCGAATCCTAGAGGAATTTTCATTACACATCTTCTTCTAGGTCTCCATGTAAGAAGACATTTTTTACATCAAACTGTTGTAAGTCCTAGTCAAGATTTGTTACACATGATAGAAGGATCCTAATCATGTTCAATTTAGCAACTAGAGAAAATGTTTCTTGATAATCCACTCCATATGTCTGAGTGAATCATTGTACTGCTTATATGGCTTTGAGTCTTTCAATTGAACCATCAGCCTTGTACTTGATAATAAACACCCATTTGTAGCCAACCATTTTCTGCTCCTCAAGAGGATTAAATAGTTCCCACGTCTCATTTTTTGCTAAAGCCCTTATTTCTTCAATCATAGCCTTTTTCCATCTTGGATCACTGATAGCTTCTCTCCAATCCCGTGGAATAGACATAGAGAATAAAGACAAAGCAAAAGCTCTATAGGATGGGGATAAAGAATCATAAGAGACAAAGTTAGAGATAGGATATAAAGTACAAGTTTTAACACCTTTTCATTGGGCTATTAGTAATTCTAAATCAGTAGCAACCTCAGGTAAAGAATACTCACTTAATAGTGAAGAGTCAAGGCATAAAGTATATTTTATGATGGCATCTTTTTTCTTGCCTTTCCTAGTTTATGTCCTTAAATCAGACTTATCCAACAACCATCCACTAGTCTTCTCTTGAACCAAAGTCTCTACTGGAACTGAATTCTCCCTTGGAAGGGTAACAGAAATAACCTCCCCTGAAGAGATGGTTGTGATGAAGAAATGTAGGGTTCATCCTCACGAAATGTTACATCTATACATCCATAATACTTTCTAGATGGTGGATGATAACATTTGTAACACCTTCTGTATGGGAGAGTATCCAATGAAAATACATTTGATTGCTCAAGGATCCACTTTGCTCCCGTGTCAAAGATGAATGAAGCAAACACAACCAAATACCTTTAGTGAAACTGGGTAATCCGTCTTGCCCTGTAAGGTTTCAATGGGACTTTTAAAATCAAGAACCCGAAGAGGCATCCGATTAATGAGATAAGTAGTAACCAAAATTGTATCACCCAAGTAAGGCTTTGGAAGGTTCATAGTGAACATAAGTGATCTAGAAACCTCCAAAAGATGTCAATTTTTTCTTTCGGCAACACTAGTCTGAGCACTTGTACCTGGACAACTGGTCTGATGCAAAATCCTAAAAGATTCTAAATAATCATCAAATTTATACTCGGTTTCGTTATCAGTTCGCAAAATCTTAACCTTAGTATCAAACTGAGTAGTAATTAATTTATGAAAAGAATAGAAACATAAGAAAACATCATTTTAGGACTTTAATAAAATACCCATGTAATCCGAGTGCAACAATCAATAAATGTAACAAACCAACGAGCACTAGATAAAGAAGTAAGGTGAGTAGGGCTCCAAACATTCGAATAAATAATCTCAAAAGGAATATTACTTCTATTATTGCGTAAATTATAATTGTTTCTTGTATGCTTAGGAAACTCACAGGCATCACAAACTAAAGAGTCTAACTGAGTTCTTGAAAACAAAGAAGGAAATATCTTGGAGAGAACAGTAAATGATGGATGTCCTAACCGCCTATGCTACTGAATTATCTCCCAGTTCACATCTTTCTTGTCTCCAAATAAGGCTTGAGACATACTACACGATTGATCCAGAAGATCTAAGCCATCACACAATCTACCACTGCCAATCCTCTTCCCTATTTGGAGGTCCTGAAAGACATAGTGATCGAGAAAAAATTCAAGTTTACAATTGAAGGCTTTTGTGATAGTACTAATAGATAAGAGGTTAACCGAGAACTTCAGAACATGGAAGACGAAGGATAAAGTGAGATTAGGAGTACAAATAGTAAAACATGTTCTAGAGACTAAGGTAAGGGAGCCATCAGCTATTCACACACTATTTTTAGATGGACAAGTAGTATAGTCAAATAAGCTTTTATTTGACCCTGTCATATGTCTATTCGCACCGAATTCAATAATCCAAGAAGTAGATGGAGCATTTAAAATAGTACCTGATTTCGCATGATTAGACTTGGCAATCAAGGTAGAGTCTAATTAAGACAAGAGGCATTGGAGATTTTGAATCTCATCTAAGGTAAAACTCCCAGCAGAAGTAGACTTGTCCTTTATTGTCACAGAGTTTGATAAATGTGCTTGAGGCCAAGAATTACCCCTTCATTTTCCACCACGACCTTGAGTGGGGCAACCATGTAACTTCCAACACAAATATTTAGTGTGCCAAAGCTTACCACAGTAGTCATACATCAAGTGATCCTTGTCAGACTTACCACCCGATGGACCATCGTGGTTAGCAATGAAACCGGCTTTCTCAATAGGTTGATTATAGAGCATAGAAACACGACAACTCTTCTCCTGTTGTACATAGGAGTATGCCTCATGGAGAGAAGGGAACAGAGTTTTTCCAAGAACTTGAACCTGAATCTGATCATACTTAATATTCAACCCAGCTAAGAAATAAAAAATGCGCTCCTTCTCCATCATCTTCTAAAATTTTTTAACATCATTGGTACAAAACGCCTGAAAATCTTGATAACTATCAAGTTCCTGCCACAACCCACTTAATTCAGCAAAATATTGAGAAATCATTAGCTCCCCCTGTTTTGTGCCATGGACGTTAATACGAATCTAAAAAATTTATGCATCATTTCCAACACGAGAGTAGGTGAGAGCAGCAACATTCCAATTTTTTTCCACAGTATCAAGCAGCAAATAAGTTTTGGAAATATTAGGTTGCATAGAGTTAATAAGCCATGCCAATACAAGATAGTTCATTGAATCCCACTAACTAAACGTTGGATCAGTGAGTTTAGGTTTCGACATTGTACCAGTGATGTATCCCTGCAAGCTATGAGCCTTGATAAAAAACAAGAAAGATGTAATAACCTAAATTCACCCGGCCCATAAAGTAAATAAATATAAAAACGAAAACAAAAAAAAAAGGGAAATAAAAGTCCATTTACAAGTCCAAATTGATAGCCTATATACATAGCCCAAATTGAGTATTGTCTATGGCCCATTTATAAGAAATACCGGTAGCCTACATACAATCAAAAATCTTAACCCAAGACCCAATTAGCCTATTACCCCATTACACCCTTAACCCAAAAAACGAACGGGGCCCAAGAGGCCCAAACTGTTAAACAGAAGATGGAAAGGCCTAGGGTTTTAGAAACCCTAGGTGCCGCAAGCATCTCAACAGACACGCCTCTTCGCCTCACCCCTTGACTCCGGCCCCGAATCGCGCCGTAGTCAATGCGCAAATCAACGCCAGCATCATCTCCCCAATCAGTGCACCAGTGAATCGTCATCAGTGCCCGATTGTCACTGTTCATCGCCAGATTTTTCGTCATTACCTGCAAAAGAGGAAAGAAAAACAGCAGCAAATATGGCAAGAAAATAAAATCACAGATTGTAAATTTGTTTTCTGTGGCTATAAAAGCCCGAATCAAGAAAATGTAAAGGGCTTTTTTTTTTTGGATACCTACACAGATTCAATAAAAAGAACACAGTTATATACAGATATTTGCAAGAAAAGAAACATCAACAGATTAGCGAAAAAACAGAGGTGAATCTTTTACCATTTCTATGGTCATTGTTTTGTCATAAGTAAATAAAAATATCGTTAAAAAGAAGAGGAGGGGCTTACCGATGGATTCGCACTGAAAAATGAAGCCTTTCAGCTTCTGGCCGTCGTATTCGGCAGAGTTAGCGTCGGCGCATGGGTGCGTGTCCCCAACGATCAGGGCTTGGCCTGATGGAGGCTGGAGCCCGGAGAACTCTCCCCCTTTCTCCTCTTTCAGAGGATTTCTTTTCTTAAAACCGGGTTGTAAAATGATTTCAAAGTTGAAATTTGGCTTATATAGCCCTAACGAAACGGTGCCGTTTTGCTTGAAACCAATTAGTTTCAAACGATATCGTTTCAAAGCTCAGGATCCGCGTGTTTTTGTTTAAGGGGCAAATTGCCCAATCAATCCTTCCGTATTTTTAAAAAATTTATAATTGCATTTTACTTATATTTTAATTTAGCCCTAATTTTTTACATTTATTTCAATTTAGCCCCTATGGCTATTATAATACTTATTCTGAAACGACGTCGTTTTTGGGATTAGGGCTAATTGCCCAATGAGTCCCTCCGAATTTAGCGTGTATTTCAATTAGGCCATAAAATTTTTTATTTTTATTTATAATTAACCCTAGATTTTTAATTAAATTCGATTTTAATCCTTTTTATATATTTGATTCATTTTAAATATTTTATGTATTATTTATTTTTATAAATGTCAGTTATATGAAAAATATTATATATTATTATATACATCTTTATAAATTTTATTATATGTTATATATTTTTTACTATATATATTATTTATTTTACTATATTTTTATATGTAAAATTACTTGTTATATTATTTTTATTATTTTATATATTACTTATCATATTGTTTATATTATTATATATTTTGTTTATAAATTTTATTATATATTATATACTTTTCCACATATTATCTCTTACATTACTTTTATTTTATTATAAAATATATTATTTTATCACTCATTAATTACATATGTATTTTTATTTTATTATATGTGTAATATTAATATTGGGTACATTATTTTGTTATTATATCCTATAATATGGTATATATATTAATCATTTTTTTTTAAAAAAAGGTTTTCCTTTGTCATTCATATATTATTCTAAATATTTCTAAACATCTTTATTTTTATTTTATTTGACTTTTATTTTATATGTTTATAATTTGCTTATTTATTTTTGTTTTCTTTTATTTTGATATTGTTTAGTAGGTTAAACTTTCATAGATCATTTGTTATTTCGTTTTATTGTTTTTACATATTCGCATGAAATAAATTATTTATGTTATTTTAAGTTACAATTGCATAAAATATTATCATATATATTGCAATTTATATTTGTTGTACTTATTATGCACTATGTTGTATTTTGCATGTAACGATAATGCATGTATATTTTATATTATCTATGTCATATATGCATAAAATGATAACGTATATTGTGTAATTTATGTTTTTACTCATCATCTTTATTATATTTGCATGGAATGTTAAAATGGATATCATATGGGTTAATATTAATCCTTTATAATATGTTAAATGCATCATCACTTTAAAGAACTTTTATATTTTATTCGATCCAAAAAGGATTTTTAAAAAGGATAAGGCAATATTTTTTGGTAGTTAGAAATTCGGGAAATAGTGCCCTAACATGCTGGGTTGCGATTTCTCATTTGTCTAAATACTTAAAAGATCCTTCTAAATAAGTTTTGAAAATCATAAGATGATTTTAGTTACGAAAGTTAAAAAAATCGTGTCCAATCATGCTGGATATGATGTTTATATCCTTTCGAAGCAAAAGAATCTTGTTTCCTTTTCTAATTCAAATTATTACGATTTTAAAAGAGATCTTATTTCTAAATTCTTTCAAACTTTTGACATTAAGACAAAATTATTCAATTTGGTACCAATTTTGGGCGTTACGAGGGTGCTAATCCTTCCTCGTACGTAACCGACTCCCGAACCTATTTTATCATAATTTCGCAGACCAAAACGTTTTATAAAGTGATCCAATCACACTTTAAAACATTGGTGGCGACTCCCGTTTTCATTTTATAAAAAAAAATCGTTTTTAAAGAGGTTTCAACAGCTTGGCGACTCCACTAGGGACAATAAGAGTGTCAAGCCAAGAAATTGATTATTTTCTGTCTTAATGTCGGAAGTTTGGAAAATTTTACATATATTGATCTTTTTACATATGTTTGCTGCATATGTTTGTTAACTTGTTTCTGCACACATTGCATTTGCATGACCGCTGTAGTCGCACCCCTAAGTGGGAGTGAGAAGCTACGCTTTCGTGAGGTTTTCACCTCCGTATGAGCTAGTGGATTGCTTCCGAGATACTGTACCTATGTCTTCGTGAGATTTTCATCTCCGCATGGCCATAGGGAAATGTGTCCCTCTGAACTGAACTTGGTCTATATGAGCCTATAATGGGTGAGGATCGAGGAATCTGCTGGTTCAGGTACCCTTTCTTTAGAACTGAAACGCATATAGTGAGCTTTAAGTGCTTACCCAAGGGAGTAGAGTGATAACCTTTAGTATGCTATCCTTATAAGTGCTTGTTTATTATACTTTCATATGTTATTGACTTACTCTAATTTGCTATCATTGCATGTCATTCAAACATTCAAAGGTATCGATTCGCGGTTCGATTTCTGGGTTAGAAAGTAATGGGGAACGAATATCTTGATAAAGTGGAGGACAGTGCCTCTGTTTGTACCTAGTCAGAGAAAACCCAGTTAGAGAAAGGAGATAGTATTATCGAGGGGTATACCTCAGAGTTATGGGACTTCACTCGTATTAATTCGACACAGAATGAGTTTCAAGAGTTGAGAGACATTTGGGCCCAATGGGATGACGAGGCTAAGCAGCTTTTCTATCAGAATTATGAAGATCTTCCCTATTTGCTAGACATCAAGGTAGATAAACATCTGTTCTGAGCTATGGTACAGTTCTGGAACCCTGCTTATAGTTGCTTTACATTTGGTGATGTTGATCTTGTACCTACTTTGGAGGAGTATACGACTTTACTGCGTTGCCCGAGGATTCAGGGTCATAAGGCTTATGTTAGGCCTGCTGGCCTTCCAACTTTTGCGAAGAAGTTGGTGATGATTACTAGGATGAGTGAGCAGTGGGTTGTAGCTCATGTGCAGCAAAAGGGTGATAGTAAGTGAGTTCCATGGGCCGTTTTGAGGGATTTGATATCGACACATCCAGATGTAAAGAAAAGGGCCTGGCTTTGAGTATTTACGGCATGGTGATTTTCCCAAAGGCGTTGGTGCATATCGATGGGGCAGTCGCGAATTTGTTCGATCGCGTTGGTAAGCAGAATACACCGATACTAGCAATCCTAGCTGAGACATTTAGATCTTTGAGTGCATGTCGGAGGGCCGACAATGGTAGATTTATTGGATGTGCGCAATTGTTGCTAGTCTGGCTCCATAGCCACTTTTGGAAGCTTGATAGGGTTCCTTGCCGAGTATTCTTTGAGGGTTATTCTCCCTTAAAGGAATCAGTAGACATGCCTAGGAGAGATGACATTTCAGAGGAAAGGTGGATAGACATTCTTCAAAATCTTCGAGAGGAAGATGTTATGTGGAAGGCTCCTTGGTTGGTTCCTAGTGAAGTCCTTTACCGCTGTGGCAGTTTTGATTGGGTCCCTCTGCCAGGAATTTGGGGAGTTGTTGGATATGCACCATTGCTTGTTCTAAGGCAATATTGATCGAGGCAGTTCATACCGGCTACACAGGGTTTAGCTCAGAGTAATTTCTCTTATAAAGGAGATCACTATAAGAAGAGGATGCGAGAGATTTTTGAGGCTTAGAAGAATCCTTTCTGTATGAAGATCTTGACCGAAGGCTCGACGTCAACCCTTGAGTATAAAGGGTGGTTTAATAAGAGAGTCAACGATAATGTCCCTAGGCCAATTTTGGGGTGGCTCGATCATTAGAGGAGAGCTTACGAGTGATTCCATCAGAGTTGGAGGTTATAAAGCAAGAGTTCGAAAGGAAGAGTTTGGAGCTTGGAAGAAAGATAGAGAGGCTCGAGGAGGAAAAGATGTACCTAAGCTTAGACGTTGACGTTTAGAAAATGGAGGTCGAAAAAGTAAAGAAAGAAAAGAGGAAGATTGAGGAAGACCGAGATGATTTGAAGACACAGTATAAAAAGACACAGCTATCATTGAAGAGAGCTGGATTGGGGAAGTCTCCAGAGCAGTGGCAACAAGAGGTTCAAGAAGAAAGAGCCAAAGTCGAGTATTGGGAGAAGAAGTTCCAAGAGATGCAGTCGTGTAATCAGGCCCTAGAGAAGGAGAATCAAGGATTAAAAACTAAGACAACTGACCTGGGATGATCCCTTCATCATCATCGAAGTCGTAACTCTACGGTCGAGTTAAAGGAAAGTCTGGATAAGATCGATGAAATGAAGCACAATATTAGAGGGTTGGAAGCAGCACTACAGGACTGTGAGCTACGGATTGAGCAGCTCGAGGTAAGAGAAGAACAGTGGAAAGGAGAACTTTACCATCTTCAGGATCAAGTTGGAGATAGAGATTATCTCATAGGAGAAGCTATAGTCCAGATTCGAGAGGTTGCTGATCATTTACAAAACCTAGCAGCACAAGCTAATGTATTGAGTACAAAATATGAGTTAGTGTCAGATAGAGGTCTAGAGTTAGCTTTATTGTTGGATAGGGTTAAAATCTTGGGCCTGAGGGCAAAAGCGTATTTGTAATCCGTTTTGTGTAAAGATTTTTGTTTCTTAAATAACATTTTCTAAAAAGAAATTGAATCAGAATCGATATCTTTTAGCATTCATGCATTTGCATCTCATGACATCATATGCATTCAAGTTTATAGAAAGACCCTAATTAGTTAAAATTATTAGGGAGAAAGAGAGAGTAAGAGAAAGAAAATCTGGAAGCAACACATCCTTACGGTACACGCGCTAAGTCAAAGAATATGGATCAAAGACTTGAGCAGATTCAGAAAGAAATGCAAGAGCAGTTACAGGAGCAATTGGAAAAAATCCAACAAGAGATGAAGGATCAAATGTTGGAGGCTCAAAAGAATATAATGGCTGAGATGAATCAACTATTGAGGGGAACCACAGATAAAGGAAAAGCCCCTATGACTACCACTGAAGAGGATAACGAGGGTCATCCTCCTGGTTTCACTCCACCTCATGTACAAACCCAACCTGAGGCATATCCCCAAGGGCCGTCTGTCACAATAAGGCCTCAACAAGGTCAAGTCGATGCTGGAATACCCATGAACTTTCAAACTAGTTCGGGATTCAATCCTGGAGACAATCCTGCCAATCCAGTTATCCCCGATCTAGATGTAGCTGAGAGGGAAGAAATGAGACTCGAATCATCAAGGCAATTAGAGAAACGTTGCAGATGGTTAGAGGAGAAATTTAGGGCACTAGAAAACGCTGATAATCGATAGGGAATGGATGTTAAGGACTTGAGTTTAGTCCCAGATTTGGTGCTTCCACATAAGTTCAAAATGTCGGAATTCGAGAAGTACAATGGGACTAGTAGCCCGGAAGCCCATATTACCATGTTCTGCAAACGGATGACTGGTTATATAAACAATGATCAATTATTGATCCATTGTTTTTAGGATAGTTTGGTTGGGGCAGCGGCTAGGTGGTATAATCAACTAAGTCGCGCAAGGATCGGTTCTTGGAGAGACTTAGCGCAAGCTTTTATGCAGCAATATAATCATATGACTGACATGATTTCTGATAGAATTACCTTGCAAAACATGGAAAAGAAGCCTAATGAAAGTTTTAGGCAATATGCTCAGAGGTGGAGAGAGGTTGTCATGCAAGTTCAACCACTGCTCTTTGAGAAAGAGACTACCATGTTGTTCATCAACACTCTAAAGGCTCCATTCATCACTCACATGATTGGAAGCACCACTAAAAGCTTTGTGGATATAGTCATGGCGGGAGAGATGATTGAGAATGCCATAAGGGGTGGCAAAATCGAGGGGGAAGTGACCAAAATATTGACCCCAAGGAGAAAGGATAGTGAAGTGAATAACACAAGCACCTTCAACACGAAGGCAATCATAGTTGGTCAACCTAAAACAGCTGCGGTTGAGCAACAGAGTTCTCAAAGGTAGGAGTCGGGTACAAGGCAGAATTCTGAAAGGATGCAGTTCACACCTATCCCCGTGACATATCGTGAGTTTTATCAAAGCTTATACGATGCACATGCTATTGCTCCTTTTCACTTGAAACCACTGCAGCCCCCATATCCCAAATGGTATGATGCAAATGCCAGATGCGAATGCCATGCTAAAATACCGGGGCATTCGATCGAAACCTGTACTGGTTTTAAGAAGGCCGTAGAGAGGCTTATTAAGATGGGGGTAGTGAAGTTCGACAATACCCCTAATACTGAAAACTCGTTGCCAAATCATAGCGATCAAAGAGTAAATGCCATTGGCGAAGCCAGTGAGAGGAGAATGAAGGAAGATGTTGTTGAAGCGAGGATGCCTATGAAAGTGATTTGGAAGGAGATGATGAAGAGAAGTATGTTAACCTCTAAAAACGAGAGAAGAGAAACAAGGAACTATGGTGAGTTCCATAAGAAAGAAGGACATAAAGTTCAAGATTGTGAAGAATTCAAGGCCTTGGTGCAAGGCTTTATAGACAACAAAGAGCTACAAAATTTTGAAGGTAGCTCTTATGAAAAACAAGTATGTGTGCTGGAGGATAAACAGAAAGGAACTAGCTGGCCAAGGATTATTATTTCCCTGCTGGGGAATAATGAAGTGGGGGCACAAACGGTGCCTAAGGTCATTATCCATAAGCCTACGCCTTTCCCTTATAAAGATAGCAAGAGGATACCATGGAGTTATGACTGCAGTGTGACAGTGCCGGAGGAGGAGAATATAGCCAATACGTCTAAAGATGTACAAGTTGAGGGTTCCCATACACGGAGTGGGAAGCGGTATGATACGGTGGGCGTAAGAGAGGAGCCCACAAAAACAAAGAATGTTAGTGCGGAGAAGGATAAAGAGGATGAAGTGCCTGTCAAGGAGCCAGTAAAGGAGGAGGAGGCTAAGGAATTTCTAAAGTTCCTTAAGCATAGCGAGTATAGCGTGGTTGAGCAGTTGCGTAGGCAGCCGGCTCGCATATCAGTATTGGCTCTACTTCTAAGTTCTGAGGTGCATCGGGATGCATTGATGAGGGTGCTCAACGAAACATATGTCACCCATGACATATCCGTTGACAAGCTAGACCGATTGGTGAATAACATAAGTACGGATAATTTCATCTACTTTAATGATGATGAAATCCCACCGGAGGGCAGGAGGTCAACTAAGGCCTTACACATCACCACTCGATGCAAGGGGTACACACTCCCAAGTGTGCTCGTCAATAATGGATCGGCCTTGAATGTTCTACCGTTGTCTACATTGAACAGATTACCCATTGACGGTTCTCACATGAAGACATGTCAAAATGTGGTAAGAGCCTTCGACGGTACAGAAAGGAAGGTGATGGGAAGGATTGACATCTCCTTGAAAATTGGGCCGAGTATATACGAAGTAGACTTCTTGGTGATGGATATCAAGCCCTCCTACAATTGCTTATTAGGGAGGCCATGGATACACTCAGCGGGAGCGGTGCCCTCATCGTTGCACCAGAAATTAAAGTTAGTGACGGATGGATAGTTAGTAACCATCAATGCGGAGGAGGATATTATAGCTGCAATCACTAGCAAGGCCCCTTATGTCGAGACGAACGAAGAGTCTATTGAGTGTTCCTTTCGCTCATTAGAATTTATGAATGCAACCTTCATTTCAGAAGGGAGTGAGCTACCGGTGCCAAAGATAGCAAGAGTCACGAGGATGGCTCTACAAATGATGGTGGGAAAGGGAGCCTTACCAGGAAGAGGGTTAGGAAAATACCTACAAGGAGGGACTCAAATCCCAGAATTGAAAGAGAAGAGAGATCGCTTTGGTCTAGGCTTCAAACCAGACTATAAGCAAAGGAGGAAGGAAGTTGAGAAGCGCCAAGAGGGAAGAAGGGCGCGCCTTAATGGAAGAGAAGTGGAGTGGGAGCCGATGACATTCCCTCCAATATTCCAAACCTTCATATCGGGAGGGTTACTTATAGAAGAAAGTCATCAGATTAATACTATACACGACGAAGGATCGGAGCATGAGAACCTTGAGGGCATTCGTCCTTACGAACCGGGAAGCTCTCTGAACAATTGGACTGCGGAGGAACTTCCTGTAGTCTTTAGGAATTTTTCAGAGTAATTCTCAAAACATTCTTGTTACTTTAGGGCCTAGTAGTAATAGGATTACATTTTTGGAATGAGCTGACGATCATCTATTATTTTTTTTAATAAAACATAACTTTAATCAATTTGAACGAGTATTGTTTCATTTTTATCAACCAATATTCCATTAAACTTTTGCAATTCTTATTCTTTCATTCATAGCACATAAATAATCATTCTTAAAATCATTCATTCTTTGTATATTCTTTATACTTCACAGGTCCCTAGATATCAATGACATGAGCACTGATATTACAAATCCTGATTTCTCTCGCGAGCAAGACATGTGTTTAGAAGAATTTTAGGATTTTGAAGATGTTCAGGATTGTGATGTGTCTCCAGATCTGTTGAGGATGATAAAACAGGAGGAGAAACAAATCATGCCCCATAAGAAATAGGCAATAGAAAATGTAGCCCTAGAGGAAGGGAAAGAGGTGAAAATCGGTACGCACATTGCCGAGGGCACAAGGCAATGACTGATTGAGTTGCTACGTGAGTTCAAGGATATCTTCGCATGGTCCTATCAAGATATGCCAGGGTTAAATACCGATATTATGGTGCATCATCTTCCAATAAGACAGGATTGTAAGCCAGTCCAACAGAAGTTGCGAAGAATGAGGCCAGATATCGTACTGAAGATAAAGGACGAAGTCAAGAAGCAGTTCGATGCAGGATTCTTACAAGAGGTGAAGTACTCTGAATGGGTAGCTAACATTGTACCAGTCCCCAAGAAGGATGGGAAGGTATGAATGTGCATTGATTACAGAGATCTGAACAAAGCTAGCCCAAAAGATAATTTCCCTCTGCCACACATAGACACTTTGGTAGACAACACAGCGGGATATTCGTTGTTCTCCTTCATGGATGGTTTCTCAGGGTACAACCAGATAAAGATGCATCCAGAAGACATGGATAAAACCACCTTCATAACATTGTGGGGCACCTTTTGTTACAAGGTAATGCCCTTTGGGTTGAAGAATGCAGGGGCAACATACCAAAGGGCTATGGTGACTTTATTCCACGATATGATGCATAAAGAAATTGAGGTGTATGTTGATGACATGATTGCTAAATCTCAAACAGAGAAGGAACATGTTGAAGTTTTGAGGAAGTTGTTCTTGAGATTAAGAAAATTTCAATTGAAGCTTAATCCGACAAAGTGCATCTTCGGGGCTAGGTCGGGGAAGTTATTAGGCTTTGTAGTCAGTGAAAAGGGAATAGAAGTTGACTCAGACAAAGTTAGAGCCATACGAGAATTGCCTCCACTACGTACTCAGAAGGAAGTTCGGGGCTTTCTTGGAAGATTGAATTATATTGCTCGGTTTATTTCACAATTAACCGAGAAATGTGATCCTATATTTCGCCTCCTTAGAAAACACAACCAAGGTACTTGGAATGAGGAATGCCAGAATGCTTTTGATAAGGTTAAGCAATACTTGTTAAATGCTCCTGTGTTATCTCCACCTAGTCCAGGTAGACCATTAATTCTGTACTTATTAGTGTTTAGTAATTCTATGGGATGTGTGCTTGGCCAACATGACGAGTCGGGAAGAAAAGAGAAGGCGATATACTACCTCAGCGAGAAATTCACAGAGTGTGAGATAAGATATTCGCCAATTGAGAAATTGTGTTGTGCTTTAATCTGGACGACTCGAAGGTGGCTAATATTGCTTTCAGAATTTAACATAGTCTATGTGAGTCAAAAGGCTATAAATGGGAGCACGATAGCAAAATTTCTGGCTAGCAGAGCTCTAAAAGATTATGAGCCATTAAGCTTTGATTTCCCTAATGAGGAGTTGATGTATGTGGCAACTATTGAAGAACGTCCATGGAAGATGAACTTTGATGGCGCATCCAATGCGGTAGGAAATGGAATTGGGGCAGTCTTGGTATCCCCAAATGGTGATTATTATCCATTCACGTGCAAGTTGGATTTTGATTGCATAAACAATATGGCCGAGTATGAAGCGTGCATCATGGGACTCTAAGGAGCTATACAGTGAGGAATAAGAACCTTGGAAGTATATGGAGACTTTGCGTTGGTAATTTACCAGCTTAGAGTTGAATGGGAGAAAAAGGATCCTAAATTGATAATTATCGAAAGGTAGTTTTGGGGTTACTTGAGGAGTTCAATGACATCACTTTTAATTATATCCCACGAGACGAAAACCAGATGCCAGATGCTCTAGCAACCTTGGCTTCAATGATTAAAGCGAATAAAGAGGAGGAGATGAGACCCATTCAGATGAGTATCTTTGAGGCTCCAGCTCACTGTTGTAACATTGAGGAAGAAGAAAAGGATGATAACCCTTGGTATCAGGATATATTGCGATATGTGAGAGATCGTAAATACCCCAAACAGGCAACTGAAAATGATAAGCGAACTTTAAGGAGATTAACCTGCGACTACGTTTTGGATGGGGACATCTTGTACAAAAGAAGAAAGGACCAAGTACTGTTGAGATGTGTTGACGCCGTGGAAGCTAAGTTAATCTTGGAAGAAGTTCATGAGGGTGTTTGTGGGACGCACGCTAATGGTTTCACGATGGCTAGACAAATCATGAGGTTTGGATATTATTGGTCTACTATGGAAGGGGATTGTATCAACTAAGCCAAGAAATGCCATAAATGTCAGATTTATGGAGACAAGATTCATGTACCACCTTTAGCCTTACATGTTATGACTCCTCCATGGCCCTTTTCCATGTGGGGCATGGATGTCATTGGGCCAATATCACCAAAAGCTTCGAATGGGCATCGTTTCATTTTTGTGGTCATTGATTACTTCACGAAGTGGGTAGAGGCTGCTTCTTATGCGAATGTTACTAAGACAGCTGTGAGTCGATTCTTGAAGAAAGAGATCATTTGCCAGTATGGGATGCCTGAAAGGATCATATCAGACAATGCATTGAACTTGAACAACAGAACGATAGCAGAAGTTTGCAATCAGTTCAAGATTAAGCATCATAACTCTTCTCCGTATCGCCCAAAAATGAATGGGGTAGTAGAAGCAGGCAACAAGAACATCAAGAGGATAGTGGGGAAGATGACTGAGACTTATAGAGATTGGCATGAGAAACAACCGTTTGCACTCTTTGCCTATCGAATATCTATCAGAACCTCTACTGGGGCAACTCCTTTCTCGTTGGTTTATGGGATGGAAGCAGTGTTACCCATTGAAGTGGAAATACCGTCTCTCCGAGTCTTATCAGAGATAAAGTTGGATGAAGCTGAATGGATACAATCGCGATATGATCGGTTGAACTTGATTGAGGAAAAGAGGCTAAGGGCTATTCGTCATGGTCAGATGTATCAGAAGCGAATGATGCGAGCTTACGACAAGAAAGTGCGACCAAGAGAATTTCACGAGGGGGATCTTATGCTGAAAAAGATCCTTCCCATTCAGAAAGACTTTAGAGGAAAATGGATACCGAATTGGGAAGGGCCGTATGTCGTGAAGAAGGCCTTCTCTGGGGGTGCATTGATCTTAACGAAAATGGATGAGAAGAGTTTACCCAATCTAGTGAATTCAGACTCAGTCAAAAAGTACTTTGTCTAAAGGAGAGGAGAATCTAGGGTGAAAACCCGTAAAGGGCGCCTTGAGTTTTCGAAAAAAAATAATAATAATAAAATAGAGACGCCAAGGTGAAAACCCGCAAAAGGCGCCTTGTGACCAAAGGGGTTTTGAGTTGAAAACCCGAAAGGGCAACTCAAATTTTGAAGAGCACACGGTAATCTTGCTATATCTAATTCAACAAAGAGCGAAGCGCGTTGCATATCGGGCATCAACAAAGTACTTTGGATCTTTTAAACACATGTTGAACTCAAGAAAGTCTTCATGGAGCTGGTGTATAGACGCTCAAGCGGCGATATCTAGGGCATCTAACTTTTGTCCTGTTTGCTATCTTTAGATTCTCTTTCTTCTCAAAGATAGGCTATCAGATTAATTTCCTTTGTATTTTCGACAAATTCATTCAAATCTAATTATTCTCAAGATTAAATTCATCTTCCATTATTCATAAAGTATGTTGCATTAAAATAATGATAGATGAACTAAATAATTTTCACAAATGAAGTTTTGCTCATTACTCTGGAAATTTCTAGATAATACAAGAAACTAAAACAGAACAATTGTTCGAGGAATTCACGTAAGTGAGGTTTGAAAGAACTCGAGAAAATTCTTTCTTTAGTCCAAAATGATGATTGGACAAATCAAACGATTAGATCCTAAGAGAGGATCATCTTACAGACATTTTGGTGGGTCATAGCATTTGAAGAATGGTACAAACCCACAGGCTGAGTAGGAATGATACTTCGAGAGAAATAAGGATAAACTTCAACGAAGGAATGAGTGGTGACGTTTGGAATAGGGGTCATATTCGTAAACATTTTGCATTATAACAGGTTTAATTAGGAGCATTTGACTCACTTCGATCATAGCATCCTAATCATTAGGCATGAACTCATACACATTATACAGGTTATGTCCTTCAAGGGACAATGAAGATTGATGCGCCTTAACCCCCTAAGTAGTAGGGTAACAGGCTAAAGCATAACAGATCTGACCTTCAGGTGTTTAAGCTGAAGTAGATCCAAGATGATTTGGCATCTCTGTATTGTCAGAGAACAAATCGAAGAAACAGATTTGGCATCTCCATATTCGACGGAGAGTAGATCGGAGTCATAGCAGATCTGACCTCCGGATGTTTTTACATCGAAGCAGACCCAAGATAACAGATTTGGCATCTCCATATTCGACGGAGAACAGATCGAAGACATAGCAGATCTAACCTTTGGATGTTTTCACATCGAAATAGATCCAAGATGATTTGGCATCCTTGCGTTTATAAGGAGCAGATCGAAGACATAGCAGATTTGGCTTTCACGTGTTTACGCTGAAGCAGATCTAAGATGATTTGGCATCTCTGTATTGTCAGAGAGCAAATCGAAGAAATAGATTTGGCATCCCCATATTCGACAGAGAGCAGATCGAAGACATAGCAGATCTAACCTTCAGATTTTTTTGCATCGAAGCAGATCCAAGATGATTTGGCATCCTTGCGTTTACAAGGAGCAGATCGAAGATAACAGACTTGGCGTCTCTATATTGTCAAAGAGCAGATAAAAGATAGCATATTTGGTGTCTCTGTATTGTCAGAGAGCAGATCGAAGATAGCAGATTTGGCATCTCTGTTAGAAAGTAGATCAAAAATAGCAGATTTGGCATCTCTGTATTGTCAGAAAGTAGATCAAAAATAGCAGATTTAGCGTCTCTGTATTGTTAGAGAGCAGATCGAAGATAACAGATCTGGCGTTCTTGAGTTTGCAAGAAGTAGGTTGAAGATAGCCAATTTGACATTCCCGAAGCTATCAGAATACCTTAAGATGAGGATCAAGATTTCGAGACTTGGCCAGGCCGGGCAAATTTGGTCTTTTTGAAATCTTTGCTCCATTCCTGTTACACAGTAATAAGCAAAGAGGGGCAGCTGTAATAACCTAAATTCGCCCGGCCCATAAAGTAAATAAATATAAAAACAAAAACAAAAAAAAAGGGAAATAAAAGTCCATTTACAAGTCCAAATTGATAGCCTATATACATAGCCCAAATTGAGCATTGTCTATGGCCCATTTACAAGAAATATCAGTAGCCTACATACACTCAAAACTCTTAACCCAAGACCCAATTAGCCTATTACCCCATTACACCCTTAACCCAAAAAACGAACAGGGCCCAAGAGGCCCAAACTGTTAAACAGAAGATGGAAAGGCCTAAGGTTTCAGAAACCCTAGGTGCTGCAAGCATCTCAACAGACATGCCTCTTCGCCTCACCCCTTGACTCCGGCCCCGAATCGCGCCGTAGTCAACGCGCAAATCAACGCCAGCATCATCGCCCCAATCAGTGCACCAGTGAATCGTCATCAGCGCCTGATTGTCACTGCTCATCGCCGAATTTTTCGTCATTACCTGCAAAAGAGGAAAGAAAAACAGCAGTAAATATGGCACGAAAATAAAATCACAGATTGTAAATTTGTTTTCAGTAGCTATAAAAGCCCGAATCAAGAAAATGTAAAAGGGGTTTTTTTTGGATATATACACAGATTCAATAAAAAGAACACAGTTATATACAGATATTCGCAAGAAAAGAAACATCAACAGATTATCGAAAAAACAGAGGTGAATCTTTTACCCTTTTTATGATCATTGTTTTGTCATAAGTAAATAAAAATATCGTTAAAAAGAAAAGGAGGGGCCTACCGATGGATTCGCACTGAAAAATGAAGCCTTTCAGCTTTTGGTCGCCGTATTTGGCAGAGTTAGCGTTGGCGTGTGGGCGCGTGTCCCCAACGATCAGGGTTTGGCCTGACGGAGGCCGGAGCCCGGAGAACTCTCCCCCTTTCTCATCTTTCAGAGGATTTCTTTTCTTAAAACCGGGTTGTAAAATGATTTCAAAGTTGAAATTTGGCTTATTTAGCCCTAACGAAACGGTGCCGTTTTGCTTGAAACCAAGTACCTTCAAACGATGTCGTTTCAAAGCTCAGGATCCGTGTGTCGACCCGGGACTCGAATAGGATCCGCGTGTTTTTGTTTAAGGGGTAAATTGCCCAATCAATCCTTCTGTATTTTTAAAAAATTTATAATTGCATTTTACTTATATTTTAATTTAGCCCTAATTTTTTACATTTATTTCAATTTAGCCCCTATGGCTATTATAATACTTATTCTGAAACGACGTCGTTTTTGGGATTAGGGCTAATTGCCCAATGAGTCCCTCCGAATTTAGCGTGTATTTCAATTAGGCCATAAAACTTTTTATTTTTATTTATAATTAACCCTAGATTTTTAATTAAATTCGATTTTAATCCTTTTTATATATTTGATTCATTTTAAATATTATATGTATTATTTATTTTTATAAATGCCAGTTATATGAAAAATAATATATATTATTATATACATCTTTATAAATTTTATTATATGTTATATATTTTTTACTATATATATATTATTTATTTTACTATATTTTTATATGTAAAATTACTTGTTATATTATTTTTATTATTTTATATATTACTTATCATATTGTTTATATTATTATATATTTTGTTTATAAATTTTATTATATATTATATATTTTTCCACATATTATCTCTTACATTACTTTTATTTTATTATAAAATATATTATTTTATCACTCACTATTTACATATGTATTTTTATTTTCTTATATGTGTAATATTAATATTTGGTACATTATTTTGTTATTATATCCTATAATATGGTATATATATTAATCATTTTTTTAAAAAAAGGTTTTCCTTTGTCATTCATATATTATTCTAAATATTTCTAAACATCTTTATTTTTATTTTATTTGATTTTTATTTTATATGTTTATAATTTGCTTATTTATTTTTGTTTTCTTTTATTTTGATATTGTTTAGTAGGTTAAACTTTCATAGATCATTTATTATTTCGTGTTATTGTTTTTACATATTCGCAAGAAATAAATTATTTATGTTATTTTAAGTTACAACTGCATAAAATATTATCATATATATATTGCAATTTATATTTGTTGTACTTATTATGCACTATGTTGTATTTTGCATGTAACGATAATGCATGTATATTTTATATTATCTATGATCATATATGCATAAAATGATAACGTATATTGTTTAATTTATGTTTTTACTCATCATCTTTGTTATATTTGCATGGAATGTTAAAGTGGATATCATATGGGTTAATATTAATCCTTTATAATATGTTAAATGCTTCATCACTTTAAAGAACTTTTATATTTTATTCGATCCAAAAAGGATTTTTAAAAAGGATAAGGCAATATTTTTTGGTAGTTAGAAATTCGGGAAATAGTGCCCTAACATGCTGGGTTGCAATTTCCCATTTGTCTAAATACTTAAAAGATCCTTCTAAATAAGTTTTGAAAATCATAAGATGATTTTAGTTACGAAAGTTAAAAAAATCGTGTCCAATCATGCTGGATATGATGTTTATATCCTTTCGAAGCAAAAGAATCTTGATTCCTTTTTTAATTCAAATTATTATGGTTTTAAAAGAGATCTTATTTCTAAATTCTTTCAAACTTTTGACTTTAAGACAAAATTATTCAATTTGGTACCAATTTTGGACGTTACGAGGGTGCTAATCCTTCCTCGTATGTAACCGACTCCCGAACCTATTTTATCATAATTTCGCAGACCAAGACGTTTTATAAAGTGATCCAATCACACTTTAAAAGATTGGTGGCGACTCCCGTTTTCGTTTTTATAAAAAAAAACTTGTTCTTAAAGAGGTTTCGACAGCTTGGCGACTCCACTAGGGACAATAAGAGAGTCAAGCCAAGAAATTGATTATTTTCTGTCTTAATGTCGGAAGTTTGGAAAATTTTACATATTTTGATCTTTTTACATATGTTTGCTGCATATGTTTGTTATCTTGTTTCTGCACACATTGCATTTGCATGACTGTTGTGGTGCACCCCTAAGTGGGAGTGAGAAGCTACGCTGTCGTGAGGTTTTCACCTCCGTATGAGCTAGTGGATTGCTTCCGGGATACTGTACCTATGTCTTCGTGAGATTTTCATCACCGCATGGCCATAGGGAAATGTGTCCCCCTGAACTGAACTTGGTCTATATGAGCCTATAATGGGTGAGGACCGAGGAATCTGCTGGTACAGGTATCCTTGCTTTAGAACTGAAATGCATATAGTGAGCTTTAAGTGCTTACCCAAGGGAGTAGAGTGATAACCTTTAGTATGCTATCCTTATAAGTGCTTGTTTGTTATACTTTCATATGATATTGACTTACTCTATTTTGCTATCATTGCATGTCATTCAAACATTCAAAGGTATCAATTCACGGTTCGATTTCTGGGTTAGAAAGTTTTGTAATGGGGAACGAATATCTTGATAAAGTGGAGGACAATGCCTCTGTTTGTACCTAGTCAGAGAAAACCCAGTTAGAGAAAGGAGATAGTACTACCGAGGGGTATACCTCAGAGTTATGAGACTTCACTCGTATTAATTCGACACAAAATGAGTTTCAAGAGTTGAGAGACATTTGGGCCCAATGGGATGACGAGGTTAAGCAGCTTTTTTATCAGAATTATGAAGATCTTCCCTATTTGCTAGACATCAAGGTAGATAAACATCTGTTCTGAGCTATGGTAAAGTTCTGGAACCCTACTTATAGTTGCTTTACATTTGGTGATGTTGATCTTGTACCTACTTTAGAGGAGTATACGACTTTACTGCGTTGCCCGAGGATTCAGGGTCACAAGGCTTATGTTAGGCCTGCTAGCCTTCTAACTTTTGCGAAGAAGTTGGTGATGATTACTGGGATGGGTGAGTAGTGGGCTGTAGCTCATGTGCAGCAAAAGGGTGATAGTAAGTGCGTTCCATGGGCCGTTTTGAGGGATTTGATATCGACACATCCAGACGTAAAGAAAAGGGTCGATGTCCTGGCTTTGAGTATTTACGGCATGGTGATTTTCCCAAAGGCATTGGGGCACATCGATGAGGCAGTCGCGAATTTTTTCGATCGCGTTGGTAAGCAGAATACACCTGTACTAGCAAACCTAGCTGAGACATTTAGATCTTTGAGTGCATGTCGGAGGGCCGACGAGGGTAGATTTATTGGATGTGCGCAATTGTTGCTAGTCTGGCTCCATAGCCACTTTTGGAAGCTTGACAGGGTTCCTTGCCGAGTATTCTTTGAGGGTTATTCTCCCTTAAAGGAAGCAGTAGACACGCCTAGGAGAGATGACATTTCAGAGGAGAGGTGGATAGACATTCTTCAGAATCTTCGAGAGGAAGATGTTATGTGGAAGGCTCCCTTAAAGAGGTTTTGACAAAAGACCTTGACCAAGCAAGGTAATTATGTCCATCAAGATTCATAGGACTAATTTGCAATGAGGGATTATCGATTAAAATCACAAGCTTTTCGTCCTTAGACATAAGGTTGGAAAAACAACTAATACCCAAAAAACTGCTTGGAAAATTAGGGGGAAAACACCCAAAAGGAACATAAAAAAGATCCCAAAATAACTTAGCCAAAAACACCACTACTTAGAGGAGAATGTCTGGAAGGGAGTAGAGGGCACAATGACGGCGACGGAAAAAACATAGAAATAGGAAGTGAAGTCCATGCACAGCGCGTGAAACGAAGCTACAGAAGCTTGCAGGCGGCACGTGATGCCCACGCGTGGGTCTTTTAGTCACCAGAATCTGGGGTTTCACTGGAGAGTAGATTCTGACTCCAATGGTAGAGGCGATAGGAGAAAAAAATAAGGCTATGGTGGAAAGTACTAATTTTGAGTTTATAGGGATTTTGGAATAAATTTTAAAATCAGAAAAAAATCCCAAAAGTCGAATAAAAAAACTGATGCCATGATGAAATTAGAGATAAATACTCTAATGTATTGAGAAAAACTCTCTCAAAAGTATGTATTTCTTAGAAATATGCACAACTATATACATGAAGCATTAAATCAATTAAGGAAAGAATACTCTAATTAGTATCTCTAAAAATCAGCTGTAATATATAAAGATATGCTATTCAATGCTATGAAATAATCAAATATTCTCAACACAAAATCATAATGTTTTAGTAATTCAAGCCATCTAAGCTATCGCAAGTTCAAATCTTTCTAATTCATTAGATATTTCAGACTTTTATGATCAATGAAAACATGACATTTTTTACCGTATAAATAATGTTGTCTTATCTTTAAAACAAAAACAACAGTTGCCAACTCTAAATAATGCGTCGGGTAGTTTCTCTCATGAGGCTTAAGTTGTTGTGAGGCATAAGGAATTGCTTTCCCATTCTTTATCAAAATGCAACCCAACCCACAAAGGGACGCATCACTATAAACGGTAAACTCTTTCCCGGTCTCAGGTTGAGTTAGAACTGGAGTTTTGGTTAACATATTCTTCAATTAATCAAAGCTTTTCTGACCAGTTCCGCTAAACGTTAACTACATAAAACAAGAACAAATAGAGTAAGCTTAAGTAGCTTAGTAAGTTCGTAGCTAATATACAATTCAACTTACCTCAACTAAACATTTGAAAACTAAAATAAATTAGATTAATTAAACTTGAGAATCATTTACAAGAACACATAGAATTAGTACCAAAATAGTTCATCATATACTTCATGTCCATTAGTAGTTTAATCAAAATCATTCATGTATATATATACATTTCATCGCATCAATACCAAAAATGAACATTCTTGCATGATTATACTTAGATACAAACATTCTAATGGTTAAACACTAGAAATATCAAATCATTATAAGATTAAATACAACTTTTAATAGCCCAATTAACTATAGTAACATAACAGGATACTCGAGTAACCATATAACACTAGAGAGCATCAAAATACTAACAAAGGCACTGAAGTGCAAACCTGTGCAACGTGTGTTAAAATCTTATCGGCATGCCAATTGTTTCTGAATCTTTTACTACGTTCAAACAGACATTTTAAAATAGTTGACCACATTTAACAATTCATAAACACTTCCAGAAATACATTCATACACATATTTCCAAACAACTAAGTTCATTTCAAAACCCTAAAATCGTATATCCCAAATATTCAGCAACTACCAAATATTCAATTTCTCACTTGTACTTAATTGCAACAATTTAAAATTTCAACTTATTATCAAAACTAACAGCAAATGCAATTGAATCAAATCATAATAGCACAAGTTTAAAATATATATCTATATTATGAACTTAACTAGTATATTCGATTATTGAGTAGATTTGTAGGGACTAATTTGTGATTTTCCCTTTTCCTTGATTATCCTTCGCACGGTTCAGTTCTTGATCTATATAATGATTAAATTAAATTTATCAAATTAAAATACATTGTCAAATTCATTTTTATGCAAATGACTTATAAAATTTATTTTACAAATTTCTCTGAACTTTTACATTTCTTTTAATTTAGTCCCTAAAACCGGAACTATTTAAACTTTCACATTTAACCCCTAATACTCCAAAATAAATTTTAACAGCATCCCTAATTAGCCTTTGAACATTTGAAATTTCACAAGTTTACATGCTGAATTTTATAAATTTCGATATTTGCCCCTAGGTTCAAAAATAACAAAAATTCATTTACAAAATAGTCCTAAACAACAACCAAGATTATAACTCTTCCAACTAACTTCAAGAAAAACTTAAATTCATTAATGGAAATTCCTAAAATCTTCAACAATTTTACAAAATAGTCCATGGGTTAGCTAAATTAAGCTATAACGATCTCAAAAATATAAAATTTATGAGAAACGAGTAAGAAAATTACTTACATGCATAAGCTTTAGCTTGGCCAAACCTAAAGCTTCTCCTATTCTAATTTAGGTGGAAGAAATGTTAAATAAGATAATGTTGTTTGATTATTATTTTACTATTTTATTACCTTATTATTAATTAACCTATAAATTAACATATAAAATATAGAATTAAATGCCTTAACCATCCACCAACATTGTAATATGGCCTAATTACTTCATAAGTCCTCACACATCCACTAATTAAGCCATTTAACCAATAAAATTCAATAGTGATTAAATTGTACATCTTTTACAATTTAGTCTTTTTTCCTTAATTAACTAGCCAAACATTAAAATTCCCAAATCGAACTTTAATATACCTACTTAGTAACTCCGTAAATATTTAATAAAAATATTTTCGAACTCGATTTATAGAAACGAGGTCTCAATACCTCATTTTCTGCATCCATTTGACTTTAAAGGCAAACCATTTGAACTTAACTATACATTAAATTAGCAAAAATTATTAAATCCGACATTCAATATAAAACTATGTTTGATTTTTATAAATTAAATAATACTAATTACGGACTCATCGAATTTGTGGTCCTGAAATCACTATTTTTGACACCACTAAAAATAGGTTGTTACAGGGGGTAACATTGGAGGCTTCACCTCAAGATCAATTATGTAATATCTAGATCACATCCACAGAGTTTGTATTTTTAACTAATTAACCTTGGCTAAGTGTTAATAGATTTCCTTGTACACATTTAGATTGGAGACAAAAATTGTGAGGTCTAACATTTGTTTGTTAAGGCTCTGGTTGTAAGAACTATTGTTATTATTATTAAGGCCTTACCTGTAAGAATTATTATTTGAAATTTCATTATTAGATTGGTTTTATTTTTAGACTATTTTATAGAAGTCGAGTTAGCAAATGTTAATTAAGTATAGGTCCATTTGTGATGCTCCATACCCAAATTTGGCAGACAGGTTGGGCGTGGGGTGTTACAAGAAGTTGTATTTTCTATTAAAATATTATTATTTAATCATGCATTATTCGAACAGAACTCTTGCACTGATTCTCTAAAATAGGAACTATGTGTTGAACTTTTTATATCACATTATTTATGTCGTTATTCTGTCAAAAAATAGTGGTAATTTATCTAAAAGAATAACTAATATTTTTCAGGAAAATGCATAATTCCGATTACAAAGAGAATTAATTTTCCTATAGAAAGTTGATAAAATTTTCATTTTGTCCAATTGGTTCATGACACTTTGAACCCACACTCAAAGTAGATCACGGTTTGAGAGTAGTAGGAGAAGGTCGTTATGTAGAAAGTCAAAATCGACTTAACTGCCTCGTACAAAGCAAATGTATAATTTTCGTTAATGTTTATTGCTATAAATATCACAATGGCATAATTTTCGAGAAATTTTTAAACTTTCGTTGAGCCTAAAACATCAGTTTTAAACTGATTTTTCCAACAGTGAGTTCAAATTTATTAATCATTGCAATTTTAGTAAACAAAACAACTAAATTTATTTACACATAGATTCTAATATGGTAATATTGTCATAACTTTAATAGAATGAGAAATGGGTTGAGAAAATAATTTAATTAATTAATTAATTAATTAAATTAATTAATTAATGTTTTAGGAATAGAAAATGCTAGTACAAATCTTCGGTGAGGAAAATCTCGAACACACGAATGGAACTCGATCAGAAAAAGAAGAAATAGGACAAAGCTCCAAGGCGTGTATCAAGTCACTATCTTTAAGGTTATATTCGCCCCCACCTATCTTCAGTGTGCAAATGAGTTCCAAGTAAATTAACCTCAAGGATACAATGAAGCCAATGACTATTTGCGTTTTTCTCTGACGAGAATAGTCCATTACACACTGAGCAATGTATAACAAGAAACTCAATTTCTACAAAGGATTTCTAAAGTAATACTTTATAGAATAATCTAATAATATTAGAAAATGAAAGAAGGAAAGAAATAATATTAAAATTTGTTGGTGTGATTTCCAAATGAAATCACATTCCTATTTATAGGAATTTTTATGCCTTTTCATAGAGACATCTTTCAATAGGTGTCTTTTTGAATAATAATGTCTTTAAAATAAACAAATAATTATTCATTTAATATTATAACTATTCAAATAATATTATTTAAATAGTTATAATTCTTTTTCAAAAAAACAAATAATATAACTTTTGGTTAATTACACCCATTCATTTATAGTTATTGGAATACTATAAATATTTGAAAATGTTCCAACAATCTCCCCCCATTTTCAAAATATTTTAAATTTTGATATTCTTGGAAATCAATTTGCATAAATGAAGGTATCTTACGATTGAACCTTCACTTAGTGAAAACATGTTAAAGTTAATCAAAATTGTATGGTAGACTAAGCTTTGAACCAACTATTCCATTTGATTAACCGAACACATCTCACACAATGATTTTAACAACGGTCAATGCATAGTATCTAGGGACACTATTATGGTTATGTGTCTATATCCTCTTTTCATGAGTTCTATCAAAGCCAAGTCCTTGAGTTCCTAGAAGCAGTCATACTTCCACTCACATAGGTAGATCCCATCAAGAGTGTTCCCGTGATTATAACACTATAACATGTTTATGTTATGGGTCCATTAAGAGTACATTACTCATCCTTCCCTTATCATTACGGGTACCTAGCATTTTAATCTTAGGATGGATTTATTTATAGTGCTAATAGTCACATACTAATAATGTACTTTGTCTCATTAAACTCAAGACTTGACGTTATACCAAGCGTTGAGTAGAGTTTCCATCATGGGTGACTTTAATTAATGGGCTTGAGTCTCATCCCTTTTGAGGTCATTTTACTGCATCTCTAGTAAGACTTTTTGTCAAAGGATCTGCCAAATTTTCACTTGACCTCACATAATTAATAGTGATCACTCCATCAGAGATTAATTTTTGGACATAGCTATATCTTAATCCAATGTATCTAGACTTTCCATTATATACTTGGCTATATGCCTTTGCTAGAGTAACATCATTATCACAACAGATAGAAATAGTTGAAATTGGCTTAGGCCATACAGGTACATCATAAAGCAAATTTCTTAACCATTCTGCTTCTTTAGATGCAGCGGGTAATGCAATAAATTTTGCTGCCATGGTAGAATCAGTAATACATGTTTGTTTCTTAGAACCCCAAAAAATGGCTCCTCCATCAAGAATGAAGATCCATCCACTAGTAGAGGCATGATCTTCAAAACTTGTAATCCAACTAGCATCCGAATGCCCTTCTAAAACTGGAGGATATCTATTATAACATAATCCATAGTTAATATTTTTCTTTAAGTACCTAAATACTCTATTTAAAGCTTGCCAATGCAAACTACTTGGATTATTGTGTACCTACTCAATTTCCCAATAGCATATGCAATATCTAGTCTTGTACAAGTCATTATGTACATAAGACAACCAATTAGACTTGCATATTTCAATTGATCAATTTTCCTACCAACATTAGATACTAATTTTATTTAAGGATCTATGGGTGTAGATGCTGGTATATAGTTGAAAAGATCAAACTTTTTAAGCACCTTTTCAATATAATGTGATAGTGATAAAACTATAGTGCTTTCATCTCGAGTTATTTTAATCCCAAGAATAATATCTGCTACACCTATATCCTTCATAGCAAAGTTGTTTGACAAGAATTTCTTTTTGTTTTCTATTTGTTCCAAATCTGTGCCAAAAATGAGCATGTCATCTACATATAAGCAAATTATGACACCTTTTCCATTTTCAAATTTGTTATATATGCACTTATCAGATTCAATTATTTTATAGCCATTAGCTAAAACAACCTTGTCAAACTTTTAGTGCCACTGTTTTGGTGCTTGCTTAAGTCCATATAAAGATTTAACAAGCTTACATACTTTATGCTCCTGTCCTGGAACAACAAATCCTTTCGGTTGTTCCATGTACACTTTCTCTTCCAATTCACCATTTAAAAAATACAGTTTTTACATCCATTTGGTGAATAACCAAATTATATATAGAGGTAAGTGATATTAAGAGTCTAATTGTAGCAATTCTTGCTACTGGAGCACAGGTATCAAAGTAATGAATACCTTGTTTTTGTGTAAAACCTTTGGCTACCAACCTTACTTTAAATTTATCAATGGTTCCATCGACCTTCATTTTCTTTTTAAAGATCTACTTACAACCTATTTTTTTGGAACCCATTGGATGATCAACTAAGATCCAAGTTTGATTTCCTATTATTGAATCCATCTCATCATTTATTGTTTCTTTCCAAAAAGTAGAGTCTTGAGATTCCATCGCCTCTTTAAATGTAATAGGATCAGATTTCGTATTATAACAATATGTTATCTTATTGCATATACTTTCATATTTTCCTTCTGTAAGAAACATAATGAAATCTGGTCCAAAATCTTTGACCTTTTTAATCTTCTTACTTCTTCTTAATTCTTGACAAGATTCATCATTATTATCAAATTGTTCTAATGGAATCTCATTCTCATTTGAAGAATAAATCAATTGTTGTCGCTGTAATTGTCTTGAAATAGAGTTAAATCTATTTTCATCAAAAATAGCATCTCTTGATTCAATAACAGTATTAATTGAATTGAATCATTTGGTTTAATTACCATGAACCTATATGTAACAACCTGTTTTTGAGTCAAATTGAAATAGTGGTTTCGAGACCACAAATCCAAAGCCAAAATATTTATTTTATTATTTTATTAAATATTACAGCATGATAGAATTTTTGTGTGGAAGTTTCATAAAGAAATTTTACCATTTAAATGCTTAATTCGGTAAAAATGACTTAATCGCGTAAAGCGTAAAACTTATGTGCTATTAGTTTAATATGCCTAATAGCTATGGTTTAATAAATTAGAAGTCCTTATGTTGAAATTTGACCCTGATTAAGGTTAGTGGACATTTATGTCCATGAATTATATGATATATTAATGTTTTATAATAAGGTTATAATGGTAATTTAGTTAATAAGGTTAATTATAATTAAAATAAAACAAAATTTAGCTCATCTTTCATCTTGATTTCCAAAATTGAGAAAGAAAATAAGGGTTTGAAGCTTTCATGGTTTCGGCACATTCTTAGATAGATTAAGGTACGATTTTAGCTCAATTTTTTATGATTTTTATGTTTTTGAGATTGTTGCGTTGTATTCTAGCTAGCCCATGCCTTAATTTTTAAATTTTTTCATGATTTTGTGAAGTTCCATTGTTGAATATTTGAGTTATTTGATGTTTGATGATGAATTTTGAATATTTGTTAATAGTTAAACTAGTTTTGTAAAGTGATTTTTGACAAAAATGTCAAAAAGGGATTAATTTGTAAAAATATAAAATATGGTGGTTAAAAGTATGAAATAATGAAAGGTATGGGCTGCTAGAAGTCCCTAATAAATTCAGCTAGGCTTGGGCTTCATGAAAATTGAATGAATTTCATTTTTACGAGCTTAGGGACTAAATTGTAAAAAATGTAAAATATTGGGGGTAAATGTGTAATTTGCCAAAATTAGGAAATATGGGCTTAATTGAATTGAATAAATATTGAATGGGTTAAATTTGATATATTATAGATCAAGATAAGCAAATACCGGAACTAGATTGGGGAAAAAGAAAGGTTGGCGAATAGACAATAATTTCCATCCGAATAACTCGAGGTAAGTTCGTATAATTAGATTCGAACTTTAAATACTTGTAATTATTTGAAATGAATGTTTGTGATTGAGTAATGGATATATATTGAGATACAATTGCCTTATTAATATAGTTTAATGGTTACCGAGCCCCGTTTGAACTGTATGAATTCATAGGATACAAGTGATATGTCACTAAAGTTACCGTTTTGGTCGAGCTCCTGCATTTTTTGCGAACTCACCATAGCTCGTATGAGCTTACTGATATTTTAGCTCGTATGAGCTTACTGTTTTTAGCTTATTGGAGCTTATTGTTTCAGCTCGTATGAGCTTACTGTTCAGCTCGATAGAGCTTACTGTTTCAGCTCAATAGAGCTTACTGTTCATCAGCTCAAGAGGAGCTTACCGATCATGGCTCGAAAGAGCATAAATGTTAATGAATTGACAAATTACTGATGATTATCACCCGAGTATCCTTTGAAGTTCTGATAGGTTCAACTAGTACAAATACTGTTTATACGGATAAGTTACTGTTTACAAATGAATTATTGTTTATATGATATATGAATTTGGCATGATGCAAGGTAATGTATTAATGGATGGTTCATATATTTTAAATGGCTAACATGTGATGAATACTTTTGTTTAGGTATAAATGGTAAGTAATTCTGAATTATACGGGCTTACTAAGCTATAAAGCTTACTCTATTTCTTTTTCTATGTTTTATAGAGGTTCGATACCTCGCTTGTTTCGGACAAGTCGGAGTTGCACATCACACTATCCAATTTCTGATTGGTACTTTTGAACTTGTGGATAATTGTAACTATGGCGTGTATATGCTAGTTTAAAATATGTTAATTAAGTTACTTCATATCAAGGTTTTGGTATATTTTGTGTATGAGTTAAGCCATGTGATTTGGCTTATTTTGGTACCATGTTTTGATTGTATATAAATCTTATAATATGGTAAGTTTTGGTAAGAAATAAATGGAATGAAAATGTGCAAATGATGTCTTGATATGTATTTGGCATATGAATGGATTGTCCATAATATTAATTAGGTAAATGAGTACCAAGTCGAATTGATATATTATGTATATGAAATGTTATGGAATGATTGTCATTTGGGTTATGGAATGTGGTCATTTATGCTTGTGTATGCTTGTGAAAATAGGGTGGCAAAATGGCTTTGTAAATAGCCTATTTTTTTCCATACAGGCAGGGACACGAGCGTGTGTCTCAACCGTATATGATACACGGTTAAGTACACGGTCGTGTGTCCCCTGGTGTTGAAATGGAATAAAATTTAGTATGCTATCCCCTAAAGGGCACAAGGGCTAGACATACAGGCGTGTGGTTGGCCGTGTGACCCAAGTCAGTATCCTCTCCAGTTTTCACATGGCCTGGCACACGGGCGTGTCCTCGGTCGTATGACACGAGTCAGTATGTATACCCTATTTTCACAAGGTCTAAGATACGAACGTGTCTACTAGCCATGTGAGGCACACAGCCTATTCACACGGACGTGTGATACTTGAAATATTGAAATTTTTATAAGTTTCCAAAACTTTAATATGCTACTGATTTAGTCCCGAATGCATAATTTAAACTTTGTATGCTCGATTTAAGTAAATATTGAATGTGAATGAATGATATTTACTAAAATGAGATGATCTTTGATAAATGATTTTTCTGAACTGAGTTAAAAGTCCGGTAATACCTCTTAACCTATTCTGGTGACGGTTACGGGTTAGGGGTTTTACACTATATGCCTTGCTATTATGTGCATATCCTATAAATATGCATTCAATTCCTCTTTCACCTAACTTTTTACGTTTAGGTGTTGGAACTTTGACAACCCCAAACCTTCAAATAATTAAGGTTTGGTTCCCTTTTCTTCCATTGTTCATAGGGTTTTTTTTAGTTTCCTTATTAGGAACTCTATTCAATATATGACAAGCTGTTGAATAGTTTCTCCCCAAAAACCTTGTCCAAGACCTGAATATGATAACATTGAATTCACCATTTCAATCAAGACTCTATTTTTCCTTTTAGTTACACTATTTTGTTGTGGTGTGTAAGGGGATAAAACTTTATGGACAATTCTAGTGGATTCAAAATAACTTGGATTATAGTATTCTCTACCTCTATCCGATCTTAAGCACTTGATAAATGATTCACACTAAAGTTCAACTTCAGATTTATAAACTTTAAATTTATTAAGAGCCTCATATTTTGAATGCAATAAATATACATAACAATATCTAGAACAATCATCAATAAAAGTAACAAAATATTTCTTTCCACCTAATGTAGGAGTATTATGCATGTCACACAAATCACTATGTATCAAATCAAACAATTTTGTTTTCCTTTTAACCTTAGGGAAAGAGTTTCTTGTAATTTTAGTCAACATACATGTTTTGTATTTTCCAATATTATTATTAAAAACAGAAATTAAATCTAACTTATACATGTCATTCAATTTTCTATAATTCAAATGACCTAATCTATATTGCCATAAATAAAAAGATTCAACCATATAAGTAAAAATAATATTTTTATACTTATTAATAATATTGAGTTTGAACATACTCTCATACATATACATTTTCCCTACAAAAATTCCTCCCTTAGACAAAATAAACTTATCTACCTCAAAAACAAGCTTGAAACCAAACTTATTCAACAAACTTCCAGACACTAAATTCTTCCTAACTTCTGGTACATAATATACATCATTTGTAACAGCCGGTTTTAGCTAAATCAGAACAATGGTTTCGGGACCACAAATTCGAGATCATAAAAATTATTTTAATATTATTTTTGGTATTTACTGTATGTGATTATATATGTGTGAAAGTTTCATGTGATAATTTTATTATTTAAGTGGTTAATTTGACTAAAGGACTTAATCGCGTAAAATACAAAAGTGGCATGCTATAAGTTAAAAGTGTCAAATTGTTATGGCTTATTAAAGGTGAAGTCCTTATGTTGTTATTTGACCCTTGAAGAAGTAAGTGGACATTTATGGACAACCATTAAGTGAATTATAAGTTAAATAGCCAAGGGTAAACTAGTAAATTATGCATAAATTAAAGATTAAATAAAACAAATTAAAGATGAATGTTCTCATCTTGTTTTTGCCGAAAGTGAAGAAGGAAAAGAAGCTATTTTTTCAAGCTTTAGGGTTCGACCCTTGTCCTTTTTAATTTAGGTATGAATTTTGTTCGGTTTTTTAGTGATTTTTATGTTTTTGAAATTGTTGCTTCGAATACTAGCTAGCCCATGTTTGAATTTTTGAATTTTTTGATGTATTCATGATTTTCCATTGATGATAGCTTGTGGTTTTAGTTGTTTGATGATGAAAAATAAATATATGTTGATAGATTATCATGTTTAATTAAGTGATTTTTGGTAAAAATGTATATTAAGGATTAAATTGTGAAATTTGAAAATTTAGGGGTTAAAATGTGAAATAATAGGGCTGCTAGGGACCTAAGTAAAATTCGTCTATGCTTAGGTGTGGTGAAATTTTAAATATTTTGTGTTTTGTAAAATAGGGACTAAATTGTGAAAATGTGAAATGTTAGGGGCTAAAGTGAAAAATGCTCATTTGTGTGTTTTTGGATGAAATTGAATGAATATGTAATTAAATAAGCTAAATTTGAATTGATTTAGATCAAGAAAGAAAAAAATCAGAATTGGATCGGGGGAAGTCGAAAGTTGACAAATAGTTGATCTAGTTCGTTTAACCCAAATACGAAGTAAGTTCATATGCAAATAAATGTATTTAAATTGATTTACCTATGTTTATATGATATTGAAATGTAATGAATGGCTATGGAAGATGAATATATGAAATTGAGAAAGCATCGACAGTGTTACGACATCTGAAAGTCCCATACGAACCATAGGAATAGAATAGGATACATATGTCATGATATAGGATTCCGAGATGTGATATCGTGTAAGACCATGTCTGGGACATTGGTATCGTATATATTTTGTGTAAGACCCTGTCTGAGACAGTGGCATCGATATTTGATAACATGTAAGACCATATCTGGGATATGGCATTGTACGAGTTTATGAGCTATTCGAGTATCCTTATCGATTCCAAAAGGTTCAATGGGCAATATCGAGAATGGAATGAAAATGTAAATGAGTATCCGATTCAGGTACGTATGACATGTATATGTTATTCAAGAATGAAAGGTGAGTAAGTTCATAAATGATGACATGTGAATTTCATAAGAAAGAATAGCGGTTAAATACAAGTACATTAAGAACAAGTGAGTTAGATGTGAATTATGAAATTGTGTATGTGATTAGTTATAGATTTCATGGATATATTGACCTATAATTGTCTTATGTGTTAAGTTTATTTGTATATGGCTTACTAAGCTTTTGAAAGCTTACTTTATGTATGTTTTTCATTGTTTTATAGACTTTCGAAGCTACCGTGAGCTCGGGGATCGTCAAGGATCATCATCACACTATCGAACGATATTTTGGTACTTGTGAAGTTGTAAATATTAATGTATGGCATGTATAGGCTAGTGATATTATTATATGTGTTATATGTATTTCTTGCCATGTGATATGGCATGAATATGATTGAGACTATGGAAAAATGATATATTTGATGTGTATATATATGGTCTTGTGTGAATGGCCATTTTGGTATGAAATGGCAGTTGAAATGGTAAGTTTTGATATGATTCTAAGTTTGATTAAATGTTGTTTGAGACAAATGGATTAGTATGATTTTAGTACATGATATTGGTATGCTTTGATATGAATTGATTATGAAATTAATTGGTGATATTGTGGATTGAATTATGCATGTTTGGGTATGGTTTTGGTTGCCATTTGGTCATGAATTATGCTTTGGTTGATGATTATAGGGATGACTCTTAATGTTGGCAAAATTGGCTTTGCAAATGGCATATTTTTGTCCACACGGTCAGAGACAAGGGCGTGTGTCTCAGCTGTGTGCGACACACGATCACGTTATACGGTCGTGTGTCCCCTAGGGTACCCTTCAAATTAAAGTCAGTATACCCTACAGTTTTGACACGGCCTAGACACACGGGCGTGTCTATTAGTCGTGTGTGGCACACGAGCTGGCACATGGGCGTGTGGTCGGCCGTATGACCCAAGTCAATAACTCCCCGTAGATTTCACACGGCTTGGCATACGGGCGTGTCCTCGGCCGTGTGGTACAAGTCAGTATGTATGCCCTGTTTTCATACGGCCTGCACCACGGGCATGTCTAGTGGTCGTGTGAGGCACACGGCCTATTTACACGGGCATGTGACCCTTATATGTTTGAAAATTTTCTATGTTTCCTAAAGTTTACTAATGTTATCGGTTTAGAACTGAATCTTTTCTAAGCTTATTTTAAGGTTTCGTATTACCTTAAAAGGGACAATATGATTGATGTGAATGGACTTTGATTATGAAAATACGAATGTATACTGTTATGATGTGATTGACCAGTAATACCTCTTAGCCCTATTCCGGCTACGGATACGGGTTATGAGTGTTACATCATTTAAGGTTAAAACCTTTTTAGAAGTGAATTGTAGTTCAACAGACCCTTTACATTTGATTGCTTGTGTGATTATGCCCAGACTATGGAACAGAATAAACCCTCAGGCTGCACCAGCTAGTTCCTCCAAGCTGGCTCTTGAAGTACCAACAAGAACACCATTAAGGACAAGGTCTTTGCCTCCCATTGTACCAGTAGATTTGACAGCTCTTGATTCAAATGGAACTCATATGGTTAAGATATCTCCAAGAAACGTTGTCTCTGCCTCAGGCCTTAAGGAAGTAGGTGAATCAAGTAGCAATGATGTTGGTGATGGGAAAGCCACTTCAAAAGACAAAACTAATGGGTTGAAGTGAATTATAGATCAATAGACCCTTTACCTTTGATTGCTGTGGTGGAAGAATTTCCCATGTACAAGACACTGTCATTTTCACATTGTGTGAACTTTGTGAACATGCTTTTGTCTTTGCACACATGTTTGGTTGTTCCGGTATCAATCCACCATGTATTATCATCTTGTGTCATATTAATTTCAGATATCATTGCAACGAACTTTTCGTTATTATTAGCCTTAGAAGATGATTTCTTCTTTAAAAATCAACATTCATTCTTGAAATGTCCCAACTTACCACAACGATAGCATGAGTCCTTTTGTTTCTTTTTGAACTTAGGTGATTTATTAGTCTGTTTGAACTTTCTCTTGAATGGTTTAGTAGTCTGTACTTTGGCATTTTCAGAGTTTAGGTTCTGATCTTGATTTTGATATTCTTCTTCAATACGAAGATGATTTGCCAAAGCCTCAAGAGATATTTCATCTTTCTTATGTTTTAGACTTCTTTTAAAGTCTTTCCAAGATAGAGGAAGTTTGTCTATTATGGAGGATACAAAAATCATTTCAACCATTTTCATATCATATTGCTTGAATTGATTCAGCATCTTTTCAATATCATGGAATTGTTCCATAACAGAACGACCATCAACCATTTGATAATTATTGAAACGACTGACAAGAAATTTCTTACTTGTAACATCTTCAGTCATGTATTTTGTCTCCAATTTGTCCAATAATTCTTTAGCGGTGACCTCATTTTGGTAGGTGTCGAACAAACCATCATATAAACTATTCAATATGTGGCCCATGCACATATAATTAGCATTGTCCCATTTTTGCCTTTCTCGGGTTCTAGCAACAGATTCGTTTTCATTCTCTTCAAGTCTTGGAGTATCCAAAACATAAGAAATTTTCAAATTTGATAATAGGAAGTGCATCTTTTTTTGCCATCATCGAAAATTGCCACCATCAAACTAATCAAGTTTGACAAAGTTGGAAGCCAACTCCCTTAGTGTTCCACTTTCATGTATTGTGGTAGTCATCGTGAAATATAACCTTAAAATTGTTAGTACAAATCTCCGGTGAGGAAAATCTCGAACACACGAACGGAACTTGAACAGAAAAAAAAAATAGGACAAGGCTCTAAGGCATGTATCAAGCCACTATCTTTAAGGTTATATTCGCCCCCATCTAACTTCGGTGTGCAAATGAGCTCCAAGTAAATTAACCTCGAGGATACAATAAAGCCAATGACAATTTGCGTTTTGCATTGACGAGAATAGTCCACTACGCACTGAGCAATGTATAACAAGAAACTCAATTTCTACAAAGGATTTCTGCAGTACTTTATAGAATAATCTAATGATATTAGAAAATGAAAGAAAGAAAGAATATTAAAATTTGTTGGTGTGATTTTCAAATGAAATCTCATTCCTATTTATAGGATTTTTCTTGTCTCTTCATAGAGACATCTTTCAATAGGTGTCTTTCTGAATAATAATGTCTTTAAAATAAATACATGATTATTCATTTAATATTATTATTATTCAAATAATATTATTTAAATAGTTATAATTCTTTTTCAAAAAATCAAATAATATAACTTTTGATTAGTTACACCCATTCATTTATAGTTATTAGAACACTATAAATACAAGCTCTGACGCCTTCATAGCTTACAATATCTTACAGTCGCCCCATTTGAAATTTTTAGATTTTTGAATTTTATATGTAAATTATCATGTATTTTAGATTTGGTGTCCACAACATTCGCTCCCTTGGTCAAATTGTATTTCATATAATTAACCCCTTTAAGCCATAAGGTTATACTTTATATTAACAAAATATTTTTCAGTTTTTAATTATATAGCTTAATAATAATAATTAAATATTAATGTATGATGGGCCTTGAAAGACTAAATTTAGATGCCCTATATGGACTTTAAAGTTAAATTCTAGAATTAATTAATTTGGCCCATACCCATACAGATTCTATTATTGATGAATTCGATCTTATGAAAAAGCAAATGGTACAACTTAGGATGTCTAGTATTGAGAAATAGAACTAAGATCAAGTTTTTTTAATTTAATTTTTGGAATTATAATGATATTTATGAAATTTTTAGTGTAGTATTAGTTATTATTTTTTGCATATTAGAAAGAAATATTTAATTTTATATAATATAATTTTTTTTCTTTTAAATTTTTTTACAGCTAAATTGTTCATACTATTTAAAAAAAATTAATTTAAGTTATTTGATAAATATATATATATATATATATATATATCTAAGGAGAGTTAACACATTTTTTTAGATTAAAATAAAAAGTCGTTTGGATTTAGAATAAAATTCTATGCAAAAAGCTACCTTCATTAAAATTCTTCCATAGGCCGTTAAGATTATGCCCTATATATAATACCTACTCTCTGATTAATGCTTGTTGATGCAGAAAATGCGTTAGGACGAATCTTGAACAGCATTTTATTTCTATAATGTTTTAGTACAAGAACTAAGAAGGCATGCGAACATGTTATTCTTTCTGTTTTGTCTTTTCTTTTTTCCTTCTTTAATCTCTTTCCCTTATTAGATCAATATTCTATTATTGCTAGTAGCTCCACCGTGTCTATGCCTATATCAGGTTTTAAACTTTGAAAGCCTTGCAGATTTTTGTTTTCTTGTTCACTAGAAGTTCAGAGACCGATTTTCCAAGAAACCTCAGCCGCATATCCATATAATCTAATAGGATCAGTACAGTAACCCAAAGAAAAGAAAAAGCATCCTTTTAAAGCTTTAATTCCATACTTGGCTGTAAGAATCCCATTAGAAAGTTGAATAAATTAAAGACAACCTCGAACAAGTGAAACTTGCAATATCATTAAAAAGTTTGAAGTTTTCAGCATTTGCAATCTTTCACAAGAAACGTAGGGCCATAATTGCTTTTAGATTTTAACATCTGATAGCAAAGTAACTTGTTATAATAATCTAGCAAGTACATTTCATGAGTTGTAGTCCTAAGTTCAAAAAGAAAAACAAAAGTACAACTAATGTTGTAGAAAGTGGTCTGATATTGTAGTCCAACATCATCTACTACTAAATTTAGAGATATAACTTTGCTAAATGAAGTAAAAAGCATGAGTTATATGTTTGAGTGACGGTTGGCCGCCAGTTTGTGCTTAATATTATATAGGTTCTGGAGTTTATGGATCTTCGCGTCATGTCCATGTCGTCTTGTGCAGAAAAGAAGGATTTGGTCCAAAGAATGTTGTTATTAATTTAAAAATTAAAGCTCCCAAAGACGCATTTAAGTGGCATGAAGGCCACTATCTCCTTTGATTCTGTTAGTCCAAGCCTAAACTCAATGGCAATGCAGCCTTGATTTCAGCTTGTCTTCATTCTGATTATAAAAATTAACAAAACGGTACTATCTTCAATCTCTCCTTGAAAGTTCTCAGAATCAAATTGGGATAAATGAAATTTTCTGAATGTAACTGTAAATTATAACTATATACTACAGCAGTACACATGCAACTACAAGCAAAGAGAATCCCTTATTCTCAGAATAATTTAACTGATATGAAACTGTTTCTTCTAAAGAGCAATCGTTTGAATGAAAACCAAAGTAGTATATATGTGAATGTGATACGTGCTCGCCACTATAATCACTGGTACGTTTGATGACATTATAATATTCAATTCCATGGGAAGCTTCTGCTTCACATGAGACTGCAACATGGCTTCCTCTTTGTTTTGCTTGAATCAGATAAACAAAAAATCTTGGATACCATATATAAAAACATATTATAATATTCAGCATGCGCCCTTCAACTAGCTTCAGAGGGGATTTTATTAACGGAGTTACCCTGTAATTATCCATTCAGAGAGCGCCGCTTGCCTTCCATTTCTACTTTGAAACTAATATCCATGCAAAATAAATAAATCAATACCTTTTTTTTGTGTTCATGGGGATGGTGGTGGAGATGAATGTGGATCACGCCCACTCCACGTTCACAAAGACAATACGACTCACATTGTTACATTCATGCAACATCTGTTTATACGTACCCTAGTTTCAGCGCCTATAAATAAAGCAAGGTTTTCCATCTATAAATGCCTTCTTTGAGAATACAAAATAGATAGACATTGTCCAATGGCGACATCTTACTCCACCACCACCACCACCACCATTCTTTTGCTCCTAGTCATTGCTTTTTTCAGTTTCTATCAAACCCAAGCTGGGAACATAAACCCTAATTCAGTTGTTCTTGGTCTAACACGTTCTAGCACTACCTTTACTATACCTAAACCCTCCAAATACTCAAGAAAGAGACTTTCACAAGTTTCAGATATGATTGAGCCATTGAGGGCTGTAAGAGATGGATATTTGCTTACTCTAATTATTGGAACACCAGGACAAGTCATTCAAGTTTACATGGATACTGGGAGTGACCTGACTTGGGTTCCTTGCGGTAATCTATCCTTTGATTGTCTGGATTGTGATGACTATAGGAACAATAAGTTAATAGGTACTTTCTCCCCTTCAAGTTCTTCTTCCTCTTTTAGGGACACCTGTGGTAGCTCTTTTTGTATTGACATCCATAGCTCTGATAACTCTTTTGATACATGTATTGAGGCTGGATGTTCATTAAGCACCCTTCTCAAAGCCACCTGCTCTAGGCCTTGTCCTTCCTTTGCCTATTCCTATGGTGAAGGAGGGCTAGTCGCGGGAACCCTAACCAGGGATAACCTTAGGGTTCATGGTAGTAGCCCTTATATCACTAAGGACGTTCCCAGGTTTTCCTTTGGTTGTGTGGGCTCTACTTATAGAGAGCCTATTGGCATTGCAGGGTTTGGTAGGGGTGTACTTTCCCTACCTTCACAGTTAGGGTTCCTCCAGAAAGGCTTTTCTCATTGCTTCTTAGCCTTCAAATATGCCAACAATCAAAATATTTCAAGCCCATTATTCATGGGAGATACTGCTACATCTTCCAGTGACAATATGCAGTTCACCCCGATGTTGAAGAGTCCCATGTTCCCCAACTACTACTACATTGGTTTAGAGGCCATAACTGTAGGCAATGTTAAGTCTGCTGAAGTTCCTTTAAACTTGAGAGAGTTTGATTCACAAGGTAATGGGGGAATGTTGATTGATTCAGGAACCACTTACACCCACCTCCCCGAGCCATTCTATTCTCAACTTCTCTCAATGCTCCAACCAATGATAGCATATCCTCGAGCCACCGACGTAGAGAGGCGAACCGGATTTGATCTCTGTTATGAAGTTCCATGTCCAAATAACCGATTCACAAATGATCCTTTCCCTTCAATCACTTTCCATTTCATGAACAATGTCAGTCTCGTTTTGCCCCAAGCTAATTACTTCTATGCCATGAGAGCTCCAACTAACTCAACTGGGGTCAAATGCCTATTGTTTCAAAGCATGGATGATAGTAGCTACGGACCAGCGGGTGTATTCGGGAACTTCCAACAGCAAGATGTGAAAGTCGTTTATGATTTGGAGAAAGAGAGAATTGGATTTCAACCAATGGACTGTGCAGCAGCTGCAATCTCTCAGGGACTACATAAGAAATAACTTCAATGCTAGTTCTTGCTGTTTCAGCCAATGCTACATCTCTGGGACCACAAAATAATGAACCGTGACAGTTTCTAAATTTGAATTATGTACTTTTCTTTTTCTTTTTTTCTTTTTCTAATGAAGTTAGTTTGTACTCGTTAAGTTAATGTCCAAACTAGATTTTGGTGCTTTAAGATTTTGGATTTGAATTTATTAAGAAGAACGTGCTGGTTCTATTCTCATTGCTTAGCTACAACGATAGAAATATGGTGAACCAACCTTATTACAACTATATTATAAGTAACGGCCCAAAAAGCATAAAATTTGGCATCACTGGGGTTTCTTTTCCAATTAAGTCTCTATGCTTCTGACGATAATGTTTATGCATTTGGTTATGATGCAATCATTTATTGGTATTAACCTAGAGCTTCATTTTCAAAGGAATCTTAATTCATCGTCTGCTCAAGTTTGATTCTTGTCTTACTCGATGATTCAAGTCCAAGCATAAAATTTACACCTTGCCAACTCCACGGAAAATAGAAATTTCTTTTTATTAGATTAATTTCGACTTTTAATAGGACCATCAAACAATTTACAAGGTTTAACAAGCTTCGATAATACAACACAACATATTTAACAAATAATTTTCATTTTCATTATATTTATGTTTACAAGGAAAGAAAGAAAAAAGAAAAAGAAAATAGAAGACACGACACACATGTAATACACAGATTGCGAGAAATTACTAAAATAAAATAAACATGTCTTGCAACTCTAAGAAGACCACAAGTTAATCTTTACAACATTTTAAGAAATAGAGCCTCGCTCAGACGAACAAACTTGTACATTGATTTATGGTCATGTTGGAATTGGTAGATTGATATTCTTTTGTATCTTCCAGTAAGTACAATATGAGGCTTTGAAGTATCCATTCAGTTTAAGTAAATGAAGCCCCAACCATTCTAAGCCTAATAGCTAAATTTTTATACTACTGCTTTAAGGCAATTAAAAAAAGGGAGAAGTTCCCAAGACCTTTCTGACAAAGCCACACCAACTATTTTGATTTTGGTCAAAGACCGACCATCCATCCACTACCCAATAGCTAAATTAACCCCAACTATTTCGGGGGAGAAACCCCCGAAATTATTCCTACGAGTTTCACCGGCAGATGGATCAGGATTCTTTGCTACTTACTCCAAATACAAAAAGAAGTCACCAAAGGGAGCTACTAGCAAGTCCCTAAATGCTTTCTACTTAAGGAGCCTAGGTCATTGCCAAGACCCCAGAACGCAGATATATTATTTCAGTAGAAAATGATCGAGCAGCAGCAATAAACACGAGTTGTAAAGGAGCAGCCAAGTCAACACAGGCAAGCATTTTTATTTGAACATGCAGGTCGTACTATGGCCGTGAAACATAGCATTACCACACTTTAATTACAAGAAAAACCAATCTCCAACGCAATAAACGGGTTTATATCAATGCCTCTAGACAACATGCATGTACAGCTCTCAATGAATAGTACAAACAGGGCGAAGGAAAGATAAAACTTTGGTTGCAGAGCCAGAGAGCATTACAAGAGCTATTTAGAAGATACAGGCGGGAAAACAATGACCATCGCCTAAGAGCAACAAGATGCAGTTGCAGTCCGTTCTGAAGGTCTATCCATGAGAACCATTCCAGCAGGATTTTGTGCTGGCTGCACTCGAGGTAATCTTTTAGCTGCACGAAATTAGAAAAAATAAAGTCAATTGCCACTTTGTAAAACAAGTACTGAATGCTTTCAGGAAACTTAACAAAACGACATATAAAACACCTATTTCATAGAAAAGTTCATTGACATTGGATGCGGTCTTTGCAGAAGTTTCCATGAAGAAAAGACCATTCTCCTGAGCATAAGTTTGTGCTTCCTGGATCAGAATAAGAAGTCAATTTGACATTTGCATGTAGGTAGAAGTTAAAACAAAATTCGTTTTGAAATGTCAAAAAAATTCAGTAGAGAAATCCAGGCAGTAATTCTACCCTAGAATGCTCATAATTAATGATTACAAGTAATACTATAGCATTAAAATTTTAAGGAAAAAGATATGTGAAATAAAAAACTGATAACTTGCCATTGCTGCCACCTTCCTTGCATCCAGTAAGTCAGCTTTGTTCCCAGCCAGTGCCATTACCATATTAGGATTGCCTTCACAGTAAAAAAAGAAATATAACAAGAACTTAGATTATTCAATTACTCGGTTCTTAATTAAATATGTTACAAGGGCAAAAATAAGAACAAAAAATAGATATATTGACATTGACAATTAAGAAGGATGTCATCAAGAAATAGAAAAGGCAAAATACTACCTTGTGCTTGAAGTTCTTGAACCCAATTTTTGGCTCTTTCAAATGAAGCCTACAGAATGAGAAGGAAGCTATTACTATTCTTTCAGATACTAGTAAATGCCATTCACTTATCTAGTTCAACAAAGGGAAATTTTCACAAAATTTTTAAAATCCTTACTAGTAAATGTTAGCACTAATGCGGTGGCAAATTGTAATAGTGTATAAAATAATGCATTAAAAATGCCTCAACAGAAAACCCATCTTTCCGAGAAATATAAACCCTTTCACTCCCTACCCCCATCTTTCCTCTGTAGTTCTCTTGCAAAAAAGAAAAATCATCAACCAAAATGATTAAGGGAAAAAAAAAAAGAGGACGGGAGAGAGAGCATCACTCCCAAGGGAAACTTAGTTTTCCTTCAAATAGCAGCCTAAAGATTTTGAGGTCCCCTTAAATAAAATAAACATGAAGTAACATGATTTTAGAGAAGATATCAGCAATAGTGATAGGGATAAAGCAGAGAAAACTAAGATAAACTTATTGTTGCAAAAAAAGCGAAATTAGATTCATAGAAAACTTGCCTCGAGACAAGTAGTATTTACGCTCCGTGCTTTTTTCTTTTTCTTAAATTATAAAAATTAAACAATAAAAGAAGTGATAAACAACAAATAAGAAAAAAGAACTAAAACAAGGCAAATAAATAAAATGCAAAAGCACCGACCAAATGGAGCCTTAGGAAACTGAACTAAGGCTCCTAAAGTTCTAATGCTTAATTTCACATTTTGAGCAGTGGACAGTTTAGAGGTTAGATGACCAAACCGCATAGAGATGACAATGGTTAGCCGTCATGAACTTACTTGATTTGTCATATCATACACAATAATCGCAGCTGCAGCTCCTCGGTAGTACATTGGTGCCAAACTGTGATACCTCTCTTGCCCAGCTGTATCCCATATCTCAAACTTTACAGTTGCATCATTCACGGCCAATGTCTGGGAAAAGAAAGCTGCACCTATGGTTGATTCCTACATAATAATAAATTAAATATCAAGTTATATTCCTACTGAAGTTTTTAATTCAATAATGTTATATCTTACAAAAACCAATATCACCAGAAACCTGAAATTCAACAAATTGTCCTTTAACAAAGCGCAACACAAGGCTAGACTTCCCAGCTCCAACATCCCCAAGTAGAACCTGAAGTACAAAATACACATTAACGATGAATACATACAACAGAAACACCGGTTCGAAGTTCAAACTAAAGAGACAACATAACTTTCACTTATAAACACAATAGTTAGGCAATCAATATTTCAAGCTAATGGCATGAAGCAACTATTACGGTATCAACATAATATACACAATCTAAACAACAAAAAGAACCCATAGGAATCATACATAAATTCATAAACCTTAAGCATAAAATCAAATTTTTAACAAAATCTCTAAGCTTTAGGAATGATAAAAAGAAAGAAAAATTGCAGAATTGAGACGATATTTACTAAGAATTAGCTGGAAATTTTAATCAACCTAAACAAGCAAGGTAATAAAATATCAAAGAAAAATAACCTCGAGGAACAGAGCAAAATCTAGCAGGGATTTGATTGGCACTAACAAACCAAAAAAATCAAAATAATATTTTGCAAACATAAACCAAACCATATCAGATTTCATAACAAAAATACCATGCATGATCAACAATTCATAAAACCCAGATCAGAAATTCAGCATCTAAACCAAACCCAAAGCGCCAAATACTAGTAATAACCAAGAAAAAAAAATTCTTAGAGAACCAAAGGAGGGTTTAAGATCATGAAAGGGAGAGAGACTGACTAATTTAGCATTGATGTTCTTGTTTCCAGTGGTGGCCATGAGAATGAGATACTCTACGATCAGATTTATGTTCAAAAAGTAAACAGATGAAAATAAAAACTAAGGAGTAAACAAAAAAAAGATGGAGAATTAAGGTTTATTGGTGCGTTGACATAGAAAGGGGAAGTAGTAAGAAGAGGGATGTAAAAGCCAAAGGGTAGAAGCAAAGGGAAAGATCCTCCTCAACCCCCAAGCAAACCTCTCTTAAGAAACGACTCTTCAACCCAAACACGAAAGCGATAGCTGTTTTTATTTTCTTTTTCCCTTTTAATTATTTTTTATAATAACAGTCCGCGTGGCAATGGCTGAGCCATTATTTTTTTTATTAGTTTTTTCGTCGCCTGCTTTTTTTCTAAGAACTTATGTGTAATACAAGTTTTATTATCCGCACAATTCACAAGTTAAAATTTCTTAAATAGACGAATTATAGTTTAATGTATTATTATATATAAATTTTAATTTTGTGTAATTTTATATATAAAATTTTAATTTTATTTAATTTTTTAAAATTATTAATATAATATTATTTTATATTTATATTTATATATTGTATATATAAATAATTATATTTATTCAATATAAAAATAAATTAATGTATTTATTTCTTTAAACGCATATGATAAAAATAAAATTAAAGTTTTAAGTATATATTTGAATTAAAATTAATATTTCACGTGTATAATTATATTAAATTAAAATTGACATATACAATTGTACGTTAAATCAAAAATTATGTTTAATTTTAAAATTTATCTCTATATTAAATAAATGATATTTTTTATATAATTTCATTTACTTTGTAATTGGGATTTTTAATAAAAAAATAAACTAAGATTATTTATTAAAAAAACATGAATTTTGCCGCGTCATCGAGATCATATTAACACAGTAGTCGGTGCATGAGAAAGGGTAGGGACATGGTGCAAAGAAATTTTTGCACTTTGCAAGGACTTGTCCCTGTCTCTACCATTTTCCATGCACAAGCCATTAGTTGGATATTTTGGTTTAGAAAACAATGTTTTTATGCCTAGCGAATGTTTAAGAATTTTCTTTAAAATTAAACATTTTGATATTTATAACGATAAATCATTAATCAAAATTATTCATGTGCTTTGTAATAGGCAGTCAAGTTAATCTCAACTTTTTATCGAACAACTATCTACGTTATTCTCTTACCACAAATTATTTTAAATGTGGGCTCAAACAATACGAACTAAACGCACAGAATCAAAACTTTACTAATTTTCAGTGGGAAAGTTAATTCTCTATTTAACTAAAAACTATACGCTTTTCTCAAAAAATAGAATTTATACTGCAAAATAAATTTCTACTATTCTCTGACAAAATAACGCAGATTAATGACATGTGTAATATGTTAATCACATAGTTCCTGTTTATAAAGAATCGATATAATAGATTTGTTTGAATAAGGTCTAATTAAATCATAGTATTTTAATAATAAAAAAACACGACTTTTACTCTAAGTAGAAGAGTTAGGAGTGGCAGCATGCCTTATGGGTTACTAGGGTTTGCATCTCTTTGTATTCCACAAGGTCCAATTTGATCTTTCATATATTGAGTCCAATTATATATGTTATTTGGACTTTTATTCAAAACTTATATAATACATCTAACCCAATAACTATTTTCTATTTCCCAAAATATTATTTATTCAATTAATTTATATTAATTAGATTAATTTCTCAATTAAATTATTTTTTCAACCCAATTCTAATTTCGTTTAAGTTATGGTAACTTTACCATACTAGAATCTATAAGGAAGTATATTTAATTGTCTTATTCAATAAATCCACAATTACTAATTAATTTAATTCTTACTTCACACTTCGATTATTTAATTACAATTAATTAAATAATAATTCAAAGAAATTAAATTAATTTCTAAGTTGACTTTTGTGCTTAGTGAGAAAACACTTTCACCACAAATAGTGATACATGCGATATATTTCTCTTAATTTATCATTTCCTTTCATTCCATATTTTTGGTCTACTAATTTTATTCTGGTTATCTCGAGCTAGCAAAGGAACTAATAGGACATATATAATTAAGGTTCAAATAATTTGTAATTAAGTTTCGACCCTTTGCCTACTAATTACAACATTATTTAGTTATGAAGTCATTCCGCAAAAGTATCATGATTGAGCTCTCCCTTATTATATATCATTACAAAAGCTACTCATTTAAGTGCTCGTCAAATGACATTTTCATGAGTGTGTTATCTTTATAGGATATCCTTAATCTCTTTAGGATAACTTCGTTCTCCGAATAACTAATAAATAGTAATTAAATCATTTATTTCCTAGACAAATGACCCATCACCATGTTACTTTTCCTCTATCATGTAATGTTAATAAGAGGATATTCCACTGTTGTGATATGATGCTACATCATGCAAAAATCGAATACCAAATGTACCAACTTTCAGTTCCTTATATATTTGAACTTAGGCTTTCGTTTACATCAAAGTATATGAGTCACGAATACATAGTCCATCATCCACTTAGGATTAAGGAATGTCACATTATGAATGTCACAAGTGAATAAATCCATAAACAAAGTTAAGATCCATTCTACTTGGGCCCTATCCAATGTACTATCAGTCCAATCAGTCATATCTATGTCTCTATCTTCTAAGAGTCATCTGATCTAATACCTAAGACAAGGAATCCCCAATTGGACTTGATGCACGACATATTAGCATTTCAATTGATTTGCTCAATTCTCATTAGTCTAAGGGCATGTTTAGATTATCTACTAGTATAAATTATCTTTCCACATTACGATCTGACCACGTAATGTCGCTTAATATTAGTTAAAAGTTAGATAATCAGTCAGATTATATTTGCTTTAATTTCCTTTGCGTGCAAAAAAAAATTGAAGACAATATACAAAAAAATATTAATGGTACTGATGGATTCTGGGCTCAAAACCCTAGCGTGTACTAAAGTGGGCGTTCCCAATTGAGGCACATTGTCTTTTTCACATTTAACTGATAAATTTTCTGGAATATGCCTAGTATCGGTGGCTTACGATGCATGCAATGGTCTATGAAGAAGGCCATTAATGTCCACCAGGATAAGGCAAAGAGTTGCTCTAGTGCAATGTGGTACTCATTCAGCACCAAGCAGAGGGATGGAAAGGTAGGTAGAAGCTAACCTCTAGCAAAATGAGGGGAAGAGTAAAACACCTGGTGATATCACTCAGATGACTTTCAGGTTAGTTGAAAGTCGTAAACAAAATTTAATCGAAGAATACCTCGGGCACCTAAATACCGATTTAACTATTCTTTAACAGTGCTGCATTCATACATAGGAGCAACCACCCATTGGGTATTCTCAAGACCCTTGGGACCAATCTTAAACACATCTCTAGGCTATTGATTCTACTACCTTGGCCACGACCACTTTCTCGTGTAGTGATTCTGTAACACCCTTTAACCCTTATCCGTCACACGCCCATGTGCTTCACACGGCTGAGACACATGCCCTTGTCTCTGCCCATATGGTAATACCTGAGCATTCTATTTTAAATTTTTAAGATGCAGAGGACATACGGCCTAACCACACGCCCATGTGTAAACTGTGTGTCTCACACGGTCTGGTTACACGCCCGTGTGCCAGGCCGTGTGGACTCAAAATAAGCCTTTTTCATCAAGTTTTACCAACCCTGCAAACTTAAACCACAAGTAATTTAACAACCAAATATTCAACCGATCCAAGACACAATCAAATACATCCAAATCATGCTAAATAATCAACCTAATTAAGCTAACCAATGTTTACTCATAAATACTTCACATATATTATTCAAATCAATCTAATAGTATACTATTTAAACCAATTCTATTTTTCACACTAGTTTAAATCAAACATACCATTTGATAATATTAAAACATAACACATAAATTCATATGTATTCAAACAATTTCGTATTTTAACATCATTTACAATCATTTTCCAATATGACTTACACAAACAACCTAAGTACATGCCATATACCAAAAAGAAAATTATTTCACCACAATGAGTTCGAGATCGGCCTTGGATGCTGATTCAACGTTCGAACTTTAACCTAACCTACGCACGGAAACAAACCATACGCTGAGTATAAACTCAGTGGTATTTCTATAATTCGAATACTTAATAGACAAAACTTTATGATATTATATATTTAAAATCACATAACGAAAATCATTCAACTAATAATTAATTTCATAAACAATCATTTATAACATTTTCAATACCCATCTCTTACTACTTCAATCTCATAATTACTATTCAATGGCATTTCTCAATGGAATACACATATCATCTCACTATATCAATAACATTTCATGAACTCATAATTCATGCATTTCATATGCATATTTCAATTCACTTTCTCATTTCAAATCATTTATAATATCATCCAATATCAATCATAATGCCATTTCATTTAGTTACCCCTATTAACAAAAGTAGGACATTGGCGGATACACGGATCCAACCAAAACACACCAATATGGCACCCAGTGCCTTATCGGATAATTCGAAGAAATAAGTTGACACCCAGTGTCTCATCGACCTTGTCGAAGTAAGTTAGTACCCAGTACCTCATCGAATTTATTCGAAGTAATAATATGACACCCACTGTCTCATCGACTCATGGTCGAAATATCCTTGAACACTTCCAATCCTATGGCATGCCAACTATATCCAACTCAACCTGATACAGTTAATAGGGTTTTACATCACTTTTCAATTTCCCATCAATACATATTTCAAATAGTCACTTTTTTCCATTTCAATCAATATCCCTTACAAATTAACATTCACATATATTCAAGCATTCAATTTCAACATCATAATATCAATACTTATCTCATTTCAATTACCATATTTATTAATCAAAATACAACAATTAATAATAATTAGATTCAGATTATAGAAATACAAACCGTAATTCTCAAGTTATTCTTCGATAATCTTGTATTTTCTTTTCTTAGCCGAGGTCTCCGGCTCAACGTTAGCTATGGAAATCAAAAAATTAAAATTTATCAATACACTACAATTTAACATTGAATATTTTAATTTATACATAACTTTTTCCTAAATTCCAATTTAGTCCCTAACCAAAGTAACTTTATTTTCTTCATAATTTATTCTTTATTTTCATTCAATTAACACTTAAAACTAAATTTGACTCTCTAATTTCACCATAAATCCCTAATTTCAAAATTTTCTCAATTTAGTCTCTATTACTCAAAATTTATGATTTATTTTACAATTCAATCCCTTTTTCACTTCTAACTTAAAATTCTATCAATTTAAACCCTAATACTTTAAATTATTCAACATGAACAACATCTAAAAATTCACTAATTTTCAAAATTTAAACATAAATCAAGTAATATTTTGTTCTAGGATTCCAAAAAGTCAAAAATTACAAGAAAAGAAGCTAAATTGACTTACCAAATTGAATTTGAACCCTAAACCCTAATTTTTTTCTTTTTCTTTTCTTTCTTCTTTCTCTTTCTCTCTTTTGTTCCAATGCTTTGTTCTTTTTCTATTCTTTTCTTTATTTATTTGTTTCATTTACTTTATTTTATGTTATATAATATAATAATATAATAACATAATATCATTTACTTAAATAATAAGTAAATAAATAATTAATATATGTATTTTATTTTACCACATGTATTTCACTATTACCACACACTTGTCATATATGGCTTAATTGCTAATTTAGTCCCTTGACTTTTCTCTATTCTATAATTAAGTTTTCACCCTTTATTCAATTTAGTCTTTATACCTAATTAATCTTAATTCGAGCTAATTCACCTAACCAAAATCTAATTAATCACACAACTAACTTCGTAAATATTTTTAATAAATATTTACGAATTCGTTTTATGACAACGGTGGCCCAAAAATGTATTTTTTCGATACCCATAAATTTTGGGTCATTAGAGATTCTAACCATTTTGTATTATAAAAATGAAAGGAAAAGAACAGTGAGAATTACATCTAGAGAAAATATGAACTTAAGACGAAAGAAGCAAGAAGCTTTGACAGAAAAGAAGTCTAGGGTTCTGATGATACAACAAAATGATTGGAAAGGTGTTTAAATTTCAATCTTATAAGGAACCAAATGTCTGTGGGAAGTTTTAAAATTTAGTTCAACTGTTCAAATACTCTAATCGCAAATCAACACCTGTCAATACTGAAGTTACGTGACGATTGAAAATACGAGAGTACCCGCCAATATTTATCTATGAGCTAGAATCTGCCAAACGAGACTGGTTGTTTGCATTCACGCCAATTACGATTTATAGAGTGTACGTCACCGATGAGAAATATGCTATAACTATGTTGGGCATTTCGCCAAGCAGTGTTATACACTTGATCCAGGGACTTATCTATGCATCTTTAGTAGTGGGGATTCCCAAGTTGGAAAAATTTTGAAGCTAAAATTTTCGTGAAGAAGGAGAGTGTTGTCATACCCTAAAATTGGTACATCCGAAAGAAAGATGAATAAATGTGAAGGCTACATGTTTTTTCACACTATTGTAGTATAGTTCGCCACCTTTCAGAATTTTGGCAAGTTAAATCCTAGTTCATAATATATCCGTCTATGTAGAATTTTAGGTTCCATCATCGGATGTTTCCTAATTGATGAAGAGTATAACAACTGAAGAGTATGCCCTAGAATGTTTACTAAGCATGACACACATATCAAGTGTATGAGAAAATTTTGGGAGATTAGATCGTTTTCAAGAGTACGCCTTATGAAAGTTACCGCCAAAGGTATGGTACACCCGATTTGCTTGAACACTATGCAAGGTGGGTTCTATAATGTGATTGGTTGGGAGTCAACTAAATGGATTGATTGGTCAAACAACATTTGCACCGGAATCTCTTTTATATTTTTCTCGATTTTTGGAAGGCATTTATGGGACAATTTCTGTATGTATTCGACACTTGTCAAAATCCAATAAGAGGAACTAAGTATATGTATATGGTGAGAAGGGAACATTCAGATGGTTTTCTTCCTTCTGTTCTATGCTTTGGTTCTTCTTAAGACTAAATATTCGTTTTTTCTTCGTTAAATTAGAAGCTAAGGTCTTTGGGTTAGTCAGTGGATGTTTCAACCTCCTGGTAAGTCTGATAGCTCTGCATGCTATGATTTTGAAAGAGTAAGGATGTTAAGAGGCATAAAAATAATAGGTTGTGAATAGATGACCCTGTATGAGGGTCGTTTGTAATTGAGATGTGAGTAAATTGTTTGTAAATGAGATTTTAATTGAAGTTCCATAATCTTTTAAGTAGTTGTTGCTTCTAGTTTGGGTAAGATCATTGGAATAGAAACTCTAAGTTAAAGTTGATGTTCTAGTAATGGTACATGAGTCCTTGAGTTACTGTTGAACGTATGTGTGTGACACTCGTACAGTATCTATATGAGTTTAAGTGCATGATGTGTTATATGCATGAGTCCATGTAGTCCTATAAAGCAATTGTAGTGGTTAAAAGCAACATGTAATCACAATTAAGCGCAATCTAAGCTCTTTGATGCAATGCTTTAAAAGTGTCAATGCAATATTCTAAAATGCAACTAATGACACTTAAGTAAAGACAACTAACTAAGTCTAAGGGCATGAAATATAACTCTTTTAAAAAGTTATCAATAGTTACTTCCCTTTTTATGTACTAACAGGCTTCCTTGTTCGATGTCCTTGTGGGCTTCATTATTGTCATAAGGTGTACCTATTCACCATTGGATCATGCTATGACTAACCATGGACTTTTGATTCTAAAGAATCAGTAAACCCCTTTCGAGGTGTTGCCCCGTAGGACTAGTAAATAACCATTCTACGATGTCGCCAAACTCCCTCAAATCCCCTTTCAATCTGTCAAATCCTCCACTACGCCAATTTTTCCTAACATCGACTAACCCGTCAAAGTAACTCCCTCCATTCTCCATATTATATTAACATAGTTTTCATACATAACAATTCACTTATTATTAAAACATGCAGTACGTCATATATCAACACATCAATACCCAAACACATCTTGCATTCAGAGGACATATTAAATCATTTATATATTTCACAACATTATGCATGCATAGCTTACTCATTCAACGTAATCATATTCAACCATGGAATTCAGACTGAACTCAAAATAGACACATGAGCAGAATATTATAGCAGCACAACAACAAACAAACACCCAAAGTGGAGTACAAAAACTCACTTTAAATCCTTCGTCCCTGCCAGCTTAGCTTGTCCAAATGTCAAAACCTCCTTTGTTCTGACAACTAAGCATGATAACACATACACATACACTAATGAAGCTAAACAGGAGCTTCTTTTTCAAAAATTTTAGAGATCCTTACTTCTCTTTTCTCAATTTCACGAATACAAAAAAATACAAAGGTTTACCAATTCCCCTAATTCTCTACTTCCTGACATTAAACCTCATGATCATTGCCCCATATAGAGCTTTCCTCATCTTTCTCTTCTTCAGTATGCGAAAGGGAAGAAAATACAAACAGAATTGGGAAAAATTCCCTTGTAGAAATAACCCTTCTCACATATATATACTCATATTTTGCACAGTCACCATAACCCAAAATAACCAACCATCACTAGTCATTTTGTCTCCCAATAAGAAACCAGTCGGTTCCAACTTAACCAAACTAGGATTGAAACCTAATTATTTACCTTTTAGCCACTAAAGTTTCTAGATTTCCCAATAGGGTCCACCAAACTTACAATCTTCTTCAGTTAATTCCCTGTCTTTCTTAATTCTGGACTTTAATAGGAATTGGGTGTGACACCTCACTCGCCCCAATGTACAATGTGAATGGGATGTGCAACCGAAGCATGTGCTAAAAAATTAAAGTTATTTAAATTTTCACGTAACAAGCCGATTTTTAATGGTGTCAAAAAAAGCAGTTTTAAAACCTCGTTTTTGTAAACCAAGCTCGTAAATAAAATTTGAATATTTATAATATTATTATAAAAATAAATCAATTTTTGGTCCATCAATTTTATCTATTAATCACTTAATTAGGGTACAATAACTAAATTGTAAAAGTTCAATCATTATAGGTTTTAAAGTCGGAAAAGGCTTAGGGACATAATTTATAATTTGTCAAAGGTCCAAAATGGTAATTAAACCATTTTTAACTAAGTAACAGTGGGTGATGATGGATTATGCACTAAAATGTGATTAGCAAGTAATTAAGCTAATAAACTAAGGTTAAGTTTTAATTATATTGCATATACTTAGATGAGTGGAAAGAAAGAGAGAGTGTTCATCTTCTCCTTCCTTCTATAGTCGAACTTTCATAGTTAAGAAAAGAGAAAAATCAACCAAAGGTTTCAAGCATTCAGTCACTATTAGATCAAGAACTGGATCAAAGCAGAGTTAACCGGGTAAAAGCTAAAAGTATTGATTAGCCCCTGAAGAATCAACTGTTTAGTGTTTTGAACAGGTAAGTTCATATGGTAATTATTATTTTAGGATGTTATGTATTTGATTTAACATATACATGTGTGAATTGATATCAAAGCTAAAATTGAATTGGATTGAAAATGTGAAGTTAAATGTGTAAAAAATTCCCTTGTGAACTTAGTAAAATGGTTAGGATACGATTGGCATGCCACTAGGGTATTGTACGGTTGGAAAATCAGGTTTGGAAAATGTAGTAGAAAATATATTTGAGAAAAAATTGTTTTAATTTTTTTTTCCAAAATCAATAACTTGGTTGTAATATCTAAAGTAATAAACACTTAATCAAAATTGTACCTTTTCGATTCGTTTAGGATGAATGCATCAATCAAGTAGTCTTCTCCGCTATCCTCAAGCTCACGTCTACAGAGTGTGGGCTTGCTTCAAATAAAAAAATTACAAAAATTAATAGTGGGTTAATTTTAAAATTTCTCTAAACTTTTGGCTCAAGTTATAAATAAGAAAAATATCTCTAGAAATTTTCTAAAAATAATTTCTTCAAAGAATGTTCTCTATACAACTTTCTCTTGAATTTAAGTGTGTGAAAAATAATGACCTAAGGCTCTATTTATATATGGAGAATTTAGAGAGTTCAACTATGATTAAACTTAATTACTTTAATATTAAATTAATATAATATTTATCAAGATAAATATTAGATTATTTTTAATTTTAAATCTTATTAAACTAATAGAATATATATACAAGATAATCATTAAATTTAATTTAATATCAAATATATTAAAATAGTATTATTTTTGGAATAGTTAATCTGAAATCAAATTCTCTAGTAAAGTTCCAGTAACAGTGTAATTCTTCCATTGCTCAACCACTGAAGACCCATCGTCACAGACCATTTTTCGGCCACTGGAATTTCGCTGTCCTAGCCGTCGGCACCCTTGAGCTATTTTGATTTCTGCCGGTTCAATCCGGCCCAATGATGACCTAATTGGTCTAGTCTAGCCACTGGTTCGACTGTCGGTCCGGTTTCACATACTAGGCCCGGTTTGACCAACTTTTGGGTGTTGGTCTTGGTTTTGGATTTACGGGCGCAATTTTCGATCTCAGGTCCAATTTTCAAGTTTAATTACCCATTGGGCTAATTTTCTGACTTGAAAATTAATTTCCAAAACTATCATATTTATCTTAATTAATTTGATTAATTTAATTTTACTTGATCAAATTTAATTTTCCCAAAAATCACTAAGATTTTCCAAATTAATTTTTCAAGAAAATTGTTTAATCAAATTTTCTAGCTGAACAATTCTCATGACTATCTAATTTAATTCCACATCAAATAAATCGAATCAATTAAATTATTTCCAAATTCGTAAAATTTTCTTCTGGTTCAAATGCAGTGTAACACCCCTAACCCATATCCATCGCGGGAACAGGGTTATAGAGCATTATCGAAATTTGCAAAACAAATACAATTAATTTATATCATTTACTGTTCATATCTGAAACCAATCATATTTAATCTTATTGTCCCTTAATTGGACCCTCGAGACCCAATTTACACATTAGAAACAAGTCGGGACTAAATCGGGAACTCAGAGAATTTTTCGCGAAGTTTCAAAATTTTCTTAAATACAGAGGTCACATGCCCGTGTGGGTAGGCCGTGTGGCTCACACGACCAAATGACATGACCATGTCCTAGACCGTGTGGGCAATCGATATAAGGCACACGGTCGTGTCCTAGCCCATGTTCATACCCGTGTAACTCTCTGACTTGGATCACACGGCCAACCATACGCACGTGTGCTAGGCCGTATGGACAATTTAATTTTTAAAAATTAGGTGCAGGATTCACACGGCCAAGACACACGGCTAAGACACACGCCCGTGTCTCTGCCTGTGTGACTAATTATGAGCATTATGTTTCTTAATTTTTAAGATGCAGGGGGGACATGACCAAACCACATGCCCGTGCACATAGTCGTGTGTCACACACGGTTGAGACACACGCCCGTATGGACAAAATAAGGGCATCTCCAAGCTTTATTTCTCACCCAAATTTTGCCTTATACCTACATTAACATTTTAACACATTTCCAAACCAATTCAAAACATTGTAAACCAAGCCAAAATCAAGTAATATTCATGTATGTTCAAGTGTTTAAACTTACCAAAGGCCCATTTATTCTTATAGGCATACTTGATAAATTATGTTAATTCAAAACTATTCATCAATAGGTTTATATATTTTCCACCATATAACCTTTTCATCACACATCAAAACTTGAAAGTCCTTTTATAATTACATCATAATATCCTTAACACTAGCCATTCCAATGGCTAGTTACAAACAAAATAATATTTTATCATTTGACCTATTTTAGCCTATACATGCCATTATACCAAAATTTAGCTTATTTCATATACCAAGAAGTCCGAGAGATAGTGTGATGTGTCTCCGACGAAGTTCCAACCTTCACGAGCCTTTGAGTACTATCAAACAAAGAAAAATAAAACAAAGTAAGCATTTAATGCTTAGTAAGTTCGTGTAACAGGAATTTAACTTACCAATTATGTTCAATTTAAGTAATCATATAAATAACATCCATCCAACAAATTGACCAATTGCCTAATCACATACACTCAATCAAGAAAGTTAGTCATGAATTTCTAAATACTTTTCAAGTACTAAAGATTAGTTCATCATGTAATAACTTTCATACATATATACTTTTCTTATCATATTTCCATATAACATATACATTTCTATGATAAATCATCTCAAGTTCAGATTAGCCATAATAGAACTTTGCCTGTTGAATTTATTTGAAATATCAATGGATACACATGTAGTACACTTGAAGTGTACAACACTGTAAACCATCAACTCATATTCAAGGGTACCCAATTAGGGCACATAATCAGGAAGCACTCTCTTGAGCCATATAACAGGATATTCATGTGAGCCATGTAACAGGAAGCTTATCTGGGCTATAACAGGAAACTCATAAGAGTTTAAAACAGGAAACTCATTGAGCTTAACAGGTAACTCCAAAGAGATATTATCAAGGAGCTCCGGATAGCCATATAACAAGATGTTCAAGAAAGCCATATCATGAAGCTTACAAAGAGCCTATATCAGGACGCTCATAAAGAGCTGCGTTTGTGTCTGCAATATATACAGGATCACAATTGATCATATAACAGGACGCTCACAAAGAGCTGCGGTAGCCCGTAACACATGCAAGATTACTACTGATTAGGATGCTCGCAGGAACCATGTAACGAGAAACTCGGGAGAGCTTATAACAGGATGCTCGTAAGAGCTATGGTGTGTCCGCAACATATGCAAGACCACAACCAATCGGGAAATCCTGTATCCATCGAATTCCATTTATTCAAATGGGACTTATACTTATCAAGCAATATCAAGCATGTAATTAATTTTATACATTAAACATTTATACAATTCATACATATTCAACATTAATTCTAAACATATTAATATACATAATCTAGTTACACGAACTTACCTCATCACTTGCTAGTATACAGAGATCTACTAATCTAAAACTTTTTCTTTTCCTCGATCTAACTCTTTATTTGATCTTTCTGAATCTATACAAATGAATTTAACATCAATTTAATCCATTTCATAATTTAATTCAATTTACATCCTAGGTAAAATTATCATTTTACCCCTATACTTTCCATAAATGAAAATTTCGTCCCTCATCTCGAAAAATGAAATTCATGCAATTTAATCCTTATTCCAAGCCATTTACAGCACATATATTTCATAAAAATAAAAATTTTCCATGAATTTTACATCTTTACAATTTAGCCCCTAAATCACAATTTCATGAAAATTTACTTTACAAAAGTTGCTTATCTATCAATAACCTTTAAATTTCTACCACAAATTTCAGAATTTCTGCATATTCATCCATGGAAAAATTTTAATACTTTGATAACTTTACAAATTGGTTCCCAAAATATCTAGATTAAGTTATTCCGATCTCAAAAATATAAAAATTACTAAAAACGGGACAAGATTACTTACCCAATTAGGCTTGCTTGATTTTCTTTCTCTTTCCTAGGGTTTCCATAGAAATTTTGGGGAAGATGATGATATGAAATTATTTTATTCATTTAATTAACTTATCATCCATTAATTTTTTAGCTTTTCAATTTAGTCTTTTTCTTTTTCTAATTTTCCATGGATGAATCATCATAAATATCTACTAACTCTATTTAATGGTCTAATTGCCATATAAGGACCTTAATTTTTGAATTCCATAGCTATTTGATCCTTCTAGCTACTAGAATTCAACTTTTGTATTTCATGCGATTTGGTTATTTTTATAATTAAACACAGAATCGATAAAAATATTTCCTATCATGATGCAGACCATACAATAATTTTAAAATAATTTTCTTTCTAACTTGGATTTGTGGTCCCTAAACCACTGTTTCGATTTCACTGAGAACAGGCTATTACATGCAGTCCGCTCAAGCTTTTATTGAGCTTTCGGAGAGATCAATCAAACATCTACAATTAGGCTTTAGTAATTGCAATTATCTAGAAGCTTCATTTCGATAATTAGCAATTTACTTAATCATGTAGTCAATCCAGAATAAGTTCCATGATTGACAACTCATTATTGTATACTCTTTACGAAAGCAATTTATTCAACTACTTTGTCCAATAACATTGCCATGTATGTGTCACCCTTATATGATATCATTGATTCTTTTGAGTTAAATCTGCTCACTCAATACAATCATATTTTATCTCATTGTCACCATTGTGTCTTCTTAATGATTAATATGTTCTATCTTTAATTTTGCTATTTTATTGTATTAATGTCACTGCTTGAGTTAATTTCATATTGTGTCCGGAATTGTTACTGTAGTCGACAAATGTTCGCAATGTCATTGCATGAGTTAATTCTAGATCGCGCCCAAAATTGTCGCCACAGTTGATAGCTGTCTGATAAGAGACAACCATGCATGAGCTGTCCAATCCAGTGTAACTACCTTGTATGAACAAGGACAGAAGAATCCTGAGGGAAGGACACCTATACTGTTGAGGAAAACATAAAAGGATAACATGAGACGAATGAAAAGAGGAGTTTTTGCTAGACCACCATTCTCTTACCCTAGTTTGAAGCTTGCGGCAATGGCAGCTTGAGCCTTCATTGGGTGAGCCAACGTGAAGACTGATGCAAATCCACTCCTGATGAGGAGATCTAAGTGCAGAACAAGAGGAAATAGAGATATTCAATCAGTAGCCTAGGAATAGTATTCTCCATTCGATTCTTTCTCATTTCTTTGAAAACACTGGTGATTACTCTATGTTTTCTACGGTATGGAAGTACAATGAATGCTTTGTTAAATGTTATCTTATTAAATTTTATTTTTATTATTTAATCTTGGGGTTTGAATGTTTTAAACACGAAAGTGTTATTACAGTCACTAACACTAGAAGGTGCAGTGACAGTTTGAGCTAATAAGCATTTCAACGGAAGATGAGTAAGGACTAAAGGAATTTAGTCCACTTGTTCTTAATAGTACCATATTGCCATCATTGGATGGTGAGGTTAATGTGCATGGTTAAGTCCTAGATTAAATAAAAGGGTGGCAATTTGTAAGATATACATTAAATTTTATTGCGTCGACAATCACCTATCTTTTATACCTTGTGAGTACTTAGTATACTACTGAAGATTCATGTTAGGGGTTCCAATTTATCCATAGCATACTTTATCTTATTATTTTTGAGTTATTGCTTCGACAACTATATTCACAATTTATCTTGTTTCTATTTAGTTATTACACTGACATTAATAGACAAAAGACAACCATCCCTATAGGATCGATATCTGACAGACTCACATTTGTCTATTATACTTACATTGATAGTGTACGCTTGCACATTTTTGTTGTGACATTTACAGCATATCAAGTTTTTAGCGCCGTTGCCGGGGATGTCATCCGTTTGATGTTTAGTTTTGTTCTTGTGTGTCTTTGTACTTTGTTTTCCTTATGTAATATTTAGTATTCACTAACTTGTTTTCTGTTTGTTGTTATTTTTCAATTCCATTTTAGATGTTTAATGACCCGAAGCAATTCAGATTTTCTTGCCGACTTTAATCCAAAAATTGAAAGAATTATTTGGAGAAGACTTTGAGAAAAAAGAAATATAGATTTACCAGGAGACAATGCAGCCATACCCCTGATACAAGCAAAACGTTCATAACCCATTGTTGCCACAAAATGCTCACATCCACAATAGAACTATACGAGGTTGTGTTGTCCCTGTTCTGGATGATTTACAACCACGAGTTGTTAGACCAGCAATCAAGTTGGGAACTTTGAACTTAAGCCAATGATGTTTCAAATGTTGAACTCCAATGGCCAATATGTTTGACTACCACATGAAGATGCGAGAGAACATCTTAAATCATTTTTATTGATATATGTATCCTTTAGTCAACAAGGCATTTCTGATGATGCCTTAAGGATACAATTATTTCCCTATTCCTTACAAGGGAGAGCTTGCACTTGGTTTCTTGGGCTACTTGCTGGATTAATTAATTCTTGGAATCCTCTTGCCACGTAGTTTGTTTTGCGATTTAACCCACCAACAATGAATGCTCGTCTTTGAAAAGATATTATTGCTTACCATCAGTTGGATGATGAAAATCTTCACACCACATGGGAATGTTATAAATCTTTGCTTCGACGTTGTCCTATGCACGGCATTTAACCAGAAACACAAATTGAGATTTTTTATAATGGTCTGAATTCACATACAAGGAATCTTGTCGACGCATCAGCCAATGGACCGTTGCTAGATTGCACTTACAATAATGTTGTGAGAATTCTTGATAGAATTGCTCAAAATGATTATCAATATCCCATTTCTAGAGCTGTACTAGCAAATACTACTCTAGGGGTTATTGAATTGGATGCAATATCCGCGCTAAGTGCCCAAGTCTCTTCTTTCACAAACATAATTAAAAATATGCAAGGGACAAGTGACATTGCACCTATATAGGTTGCTCAACAATTGGCTACTCCTACCTTTTGCTGTGAAATTTGTTGTGACAACCATAGTTATGAAGATTGTCCACAAGATGCAAAAAATGCTTGTTATGTTAGTAATATTCGCAACAATTCTTATGAAAACTCTAAAACAACTTTGCACGCAACCAATAGTTTTGGGGAACCCAGAATTTTAGACAAAATACTGCGACATTCAGATATGGGAATGTATCTACTCAGCGCAATTATAATTCGCAATAAGGGAATTACAATTAACAACAAAACTACAATCAGCATCCTCGATTGTATCCATAACAAGGTCAGATATAGTCACATCAAACACAGATGCAACCACAAATGATGAATCCAAATGATTAAGGACATTGACAACAATAGTATACACGAGCTTCTACTTCTGACCCATTAACAGCTCTTGAGGCGTTAATGCAAGAGCATATTACTCGCACAGAAGCTATTGTTCAAGGAAATTCATCTTCCATTCGAGCATTGGAGGCATAATTGAGATAGCTTGTTTCAAATCTGAATACTCAACCATAAGCTTCCTTACCTAGTGACACCGAAAACCCCAAATATTAGTGGCATAAGCCTTGATGGGAAGGTTGATTCTGAAGAGCTTATTGATGTACCAGACAAAGCAGTACCACCAATTGTCACTCACATGCCTTATATTCGACCTTCGAAATTGTGGATGCAACCAAAAGTATCGCCACAACCAGATGTACTTCCACCTGTACCTTTTCCACAAAGATTCAAAATGATTGAAAATAATAAACAGTATCAACAATTTTTGGATACACTAAAACAATTACAAATCAACATTCCTTTAGTGGATGCTTTGGTACAAATTCCAAGTTATAGGAAATTTATGAAAGACCTCTTGTCCAAGAAGAAAAAACTCACTGATGTTAAAACTATTGCACTCACAGAAGGTTGTAGTATTGTCTTGACAAACAAGTTGCCCCCTAAATTGAAAGATCCTGGAAGCTTTACCATTCCATGTTCGATTGGAAATTAATATTTGGGCAAAGCTTTATACGATTTAGGAGCTAGAATTAACCTCATACCACTATCTACTTTTAGAAAGTTGGGAATTAGTCATATGAAAACCACTGCAGTGACATTGCAACTGGCAAATCAATCTTTAGCTCAACCTGATGGGTAAATCAAAGATATTTTAATTCGTGTGGATAAATTTTTTTCCAGATGATTTTATCATACTTGACTGCTAGGTAGATAAGGAGGTTGCTATAATTTTGGGACAACCATTTTTAGCTACCGGCCGAACTCTCATTGATTTTTATAAAAGAGAACTCACCATGCGACTGAATGATGAGCAAGTTACCTTCAATGTTTTTGAGTCTGTTCATCACAAAGATAAAGTAGAGTGCCATACTATAGATGTGCTAATGATTTGATTGAGGAAGAATTCAACAACCAAAGCACAGTCATTATTGTAGAAATTGCAATGACATTTGAGGCTGAATCCGTAGACAATTGTGATAGCACGGTTGAAGCTAGTACTATTGAAGTCAAGCATAGATGGCAAATTGAATCCTTAGACCTAACCAACAGAACCACTCCAATTTTCAAACCATCAATTGAAGAAGCTCCCACTGTTGAATTGAAACCACTACCTCCTCATCTTAAATGCATCTTCTTGGGTGATCACAATACTCTTCCAGTTATTGTGTCTGCAACACTGGATGAAACATAAGAAAATAAATTGACTTATATTTTCAAGTAGCACAAATGAGCTATTGCCTAGAGTACTATGGATATTCAACGTGTTAGTCCTTCTTTTTGCATGTACAAAATCAAGTTCGAAGATGAAGGCCAGCAGTTAATTGAATCGCAAAGAAGGTTAAACGAGAAGATGAAGGAAGTAGTCAAGAAAAAAATCATAAAATAGCTTGATGCAGGAATTATTTACCCGATTTCTTATAGCAAGTGGGTGAGTCCAGTGCAATATGTCCCGAAAAAAAGTGGCATCACAGTGGTTCACAATGATAAGGACGAATTACTACCAATACGTATCATCATGAGGTGGCAAGTCTGCATGGACTTTCGTAAATTAAATACAGCCATAATGAAGGATTATTCTCCACTTCCCTTCATTGACCAAATGCTAGATCAGCTTGTTGGAAAAACTTATCATTGCTTCCTAGATGACTATTCTTGGTACAACCAAATTGATATTGCACTAGAGGATTAGGAGAAAACAACATTCACATGCCCCTTTGGTACTTTTTCTTTTTGTCATATGCTTTTTGGTCTTTGTAATGCACCAGCCACATTTCAAAGGTGTATGATGGCAATATTCTCAAATATGATCGAAGACTCTTTAGAGGGTTTTATGGGTGACTTTTCATTTTATGGGAATGATTTTGATCATTGTGTTAACAATTTGGATAAAGTACTGAAGCGATGTGAGGACACTCATCTTGTCTTGAATTGGAAAAAATGTCATTTTATGGCAACTGAAGGCATTGTGTTGGGCATCGCATCTCTAATCAGGGTATTCAAGTCGATAAAGCTAAGGTGGAAATCATTGAGAAATTACCCCCACTGACAAATGTGAAAGGTATTCGTAGCTTTCTTGGACATGTAGGATTTTTTCGACAGTTTATTAGGGACTTTTCAAAACTTACAAAACCATTATGCTCATTGCTGGAACAAAATCGAAAATTGACGAGGCATGTATGGATGCCTTTGTTCAGTTAAAGAAGCAGCTGATTAATGCACCCATTGTCGTTGCACCTGATTGGTCTTAACCTTTTGAAGTCATGTGCGATGTAAGTGATTTCGTTGTGGGTGCAGTGCTAGGACAACACAAGGGAAAAATATTTCATGCCATCTATTATGCTAGCAAAAATCTTACAGAGGCAAACTCAATTATACCACCACAGAGAAAGAATTTTTGGTTGTAGTCTTTGCCTTTGACAAGTTTCACTCTTATCTTGTCAGCGTAAAAGTTACGGTATTCACTGATAATTTTGCGTTGCGATATCTCTTTGCAAAAAAAGATGCCAAACCAAGACTAATACGATGGATTTTATTGTTACAAGAATTTAAAATTGAGATAAAAGACCGTAAGGGGTCAAAGAATCAAGTTGCCAATCATTTTTCTAGATTAGCAATTGGTAACAAAGACGGGAAAATACTTCTAATTGTCGACACATTCCCAGATGAGATGTTATTTGCTGTCGATGTAACTCCTTGGTTTACAGATTTGGTTAATTACTTGGTGTATGGTAAGCTCCCATTGAGTATCAAGGGCCATAAAAAAGAAAGATTTCTTCATTACGTAGTGAAGTACCATTGGAACGAGCCGTATTTATTCAAGGTATACAATGACAACATCATTCGACGTTGTGTTTCGAAAGAAGAGATGTTTTTAATCCTGAAGCATTGTCATGATGCTCCTTATAGAGGCCATTTTGGTGGTATGAGATCTGCTGCTAAGGTTCTACAATCAGGATTCTACTGGCCATCATTGTTCAAAGATGCTCACAATTTTGTGAATCAATGCTATAAATGTCAGCGCATCGGTTTTATTTCCCGACGTAATGAAATATTGCAACAGCCAATTATAGAAGTTAAATTGTTTGATGTTTGGGAAATGAATTTTATGGGACCATTTCCAAGTTCATTTGGAAAGCTTTATATATTAGTCGCTGTTGACTATGTCTCAAAGTGGGTGGAGGCTATTACTGTCCTAAAGGATGATGCAAGGACAATGCTCAAATTTTTTTCACATGTATATACTCACCCATTTCAACACACCAAAGGCCTTGATTACTGATCAAGGTACACATTTTTATTGGAACCAAGTGGAATCTGCATTAACGATATATGGAGTCAATCACAGAATGACCACTACTTATCATCCACAAACCAATGGACAAGCTGAGGTTTCAAATTGACAAATTAAGAATATTCTTGAGACAGTTGTGAATCCTTTGAGAAAATATTGGTCATTCTGGTTGGATGATGCTTTATGGGTATTGTGAATGGCATATAAGACTACATTAGGAATGTCACCGTACCAATTAGTTTTTAGGAAAGCATGTCACTTGTCAGTTGAACTTGAACACAAAGCGATGTGGGTAATTAAGCAAATGAACATGGACTATAAAGCTACTGGACAGAAAAGTCTTTGGACATCATCGAGCTAGAGGAGATTCGAAGAAATACTTATGAAAATGCTGCGATTTATAAGGAAAAGACCAAACGATGGCATGCAAGATTATTTTGCAGCAACTATTTACTGCAGGTCAACAGGTTTTATTATTCAATTCCCGATTTAAATTGCACCCAGGTAAATTATGTTCACATTGGTCTAGACCATTCGAAGTTGTCGACGTATTTCCCCATGGTGCAGTCACGATTCAAGATTTACATGATGGACACCAGTTCAAAGTCAATGGACAGAGATTAAAACACTATTTTGGAAATAAAAATCAAGAGCAGGTAGAGACCATTAATTTGGTCCAAACATTTTAAATTTTTAATTCTGCGTTTTTATTTTATTTTATTCCTATTTTGTAAATCTTGTTTTCTTTGCTTTTTACAAAATAATAAGGTACCAATGTCAATACAACAAGATTCAGTTGTCAACGTATTCTATACCACTGTGTTACCATTAATCAAAATTAAGGGAACTTCAATCTTCACCGCTAGATAAAAAATCACCCAGTCGTTCGATCTGTTTGAGCAAGCACAATTCTTATTGGACGCCACTCTTCCCGCTAGTTTTGTATCTCTCCATAAAACATCACTACTCTATATCTTCCTCTTTCACTCCCTATAAAGTCTACACAACTGTGCCGACTATAAAGCATCCAAACAACCATTTTTATCCTTTTTCCTTATTCAAGATTTCACCTTTTTCACTTAAAATCGTCTTCCCTCCACAAAAGATGGCAAGAACAAGAAGTTTGACTAAGAAAGCCAACAAATCTACTGAAGAACCTGCATCCTCTACCACTGCAGTTCGCGAGTTGGAGTCCCCCAGGCAAGTACAGAAAAAGAAACCAATAATCTTTTTGAATAAAGAAGCAAGGGAATGATTTCAAGAGAACATATTGCGTCGAAATTTTCACCCTGAACAGGGCATTTCCCTGTCGCAACAACAGGAGTTGGGCAAACAAATTCACTGAACCATTTCTAAACTGAAATGGGGAAATTTCTGTACACACCCTGGAAGCTATTCCCCTGGAACCACTATTCTCTCACTCCTGACGAGGAGATCTAAGTGCAGAACAAGGGGAAATGGAGAAATTCAATCAAGTAGCTTAGGAATTGTATTCTCCATTTGATTCTTTCTTATTTCTTTAACGCTGGTGATTACTCTATGTTTTCTATGGTATGGAAATACAATGAATGCTATCTTAAATGTTATCTTATTAAATCTTATTTTTATTATTTAATCATGGGGGTTTGAATGTTCTAAACACGAAAGTGTTATTGCAGTCACTAACACTGGAAGGTGCAGTGACAGTTCGAGCTAATAAGCATTTCTGCGGAAGTTGAGTAAGGACTAAAGGAATTTAGTCAACTTGTTTTTAATAGAGCTAATTGCCATCATCGGAAGGTGAGGTTAATGTGCATGGTTAAGTTTCAAATTAAATAAAAGGGTGGCATTTGGTAAGATATACATTAAATTTTATTGTGTCGACAATCACCTATCTTTTATACCTTGTGAGTACTTAGTATACCGCTGAAGATTCATCTTGGGGATCTTAGTTTATCCATAATATACTTTATCTTATAATTTTCGTATTATTGCTTCAAAAACTATACTCACAATTTATCTCGTTTCTATCTAGTTATTACACTGATATTAATAGACAAAAGACAACCATCCTTGTGGGATTGATATCCGGTAGACTCACATCTGTCTATTATACTTACATCGACAGTGTACGCTTGCACATTTTTGTTGTGACATTTACAGCTGATCAGCCACGTTCTATATTTATCAATTTACACAACGCTAATGAGAGGATATGTTAATTCTTTAACTAAGTTATGAATTCCATTATTGCTAGTAAAGTCATGCCATACACAAGTCATGTACCCAACATATCGGATATGGGATCGATATCTGATAGACTCACATCTATCTATTATACTTACATCGATAGTGTACGCTTGCATATTTTTGTTGTGACGTTTACAGCCGATCAGCCACGTTCTGTATTTATCAATTTACACAACGCTAATGAGAAGATATTGTTAACTCTTTAACTAAGTTATGAATTCCATTATTGCTAGTAAAGTCATGCCATACACAAGCCATGTACCCAACATATCGGATATGAGATCGATAATCTTTAGAGCATAAGCCTCCACTTATATCAAAGCACATGAGTTACATATGCATGGTCAATGACTAACTCAAGATTTAGGTAAATCACACCATGAACGTCACAAGTGAACTAATTCACAAATAGATTTAGAATTAATTCATCTTAGGTCAAGTCCAATGTATCATTCTTCCAATGAATATATTTATGTCTCTACCCGTGGAGTCACCTGCTCCAATATCTAAGACTAGTTATCTCCCTAATTAGAATTGTAGATGACATAATAATCCTTCTAAGTATTTGAATAAAATGTTCATTTTGATTCTTTTATGGGATTACAGACTCATTTAGATTATTTACTAAGGTAAATTGTCTTTTTCGTAATGTAAACATTCTTATAATGCCACTTATCATTAGTTTGAACTTAAACAATCAATGAGCTAATAATTGCTTGTCACAATTTTGCTATGCATGCAAAACATGAAAGAAAGAAACATAAAAGACATAATAATGAAATGTGAAATGTGAAATTAACTTTAGTTATTCATTCATCGTTCAAATACATAGAAAACAATTACATATTTACTACAATATGAGCACATTTCCCAACAGTACATGCTTCTATGAGATTTCTTATAGATGTTAACGAGATCCAACATTTGTTGCAGATTTTTACTATTTATGTGACCCAGGTTTAGCTCAGACAAGTAACCTGAAGGGTCGTGATAATGATTTAGTTTGGATGGGTAACCAAGTATATAATTATACTTACCTTGGATGAGCAATTGCTGTGGTGATACATACACGGATGGGGTGAAATTTATTAAATACCATTCACCAAAGCTACCAATTTTCAAGTTTGAAAAATTAACAGAATTGTGACAACTTTTTGGATGGGATACAGGCATTTTTAGGTTGAGATGTCTTCATGGAATTCAAAGGTCTATCTCTTATCTTCGTAATGCACTTTAAATCACTCAATTTTGAGTTTAGGAGCTCAAGTTATGACTATTTTAATAAAGACTGTGTGAGTAGAATTTCTGGACATGATTACGACAAGAATTACGAATTTCGGGCTTTTAATTTGAGTTTAAATCATATTGGGTTCTAGTTTTGAGCTTAATTTTTATTATACATGAGCCCAATATTGTATTTATCATCTTTTATTATTTTATTATTTTATTATTCCAAAATTTTAATAATTATTAAGTAGTTTATGTTATTGAGAAGTTTTATGTCAACAAGAAAGTTTAGTTTAAAACTACTTCTTGTTTAGATTAATTAGAGTTCTAGTATACATAAGAGTTTTATTTAGATTTATTTAGCTAACCTGTATACAGGCTTTTGCATTGTACACAAATAAAAAAAATAATTGATTATTATTCAAATTCTCTTTAAGTTTTTCTTTTCAAGAATTGTTCTTGAATTTCTTTTAGAAGAGTTTTAACAATCTTTTTAGATTGTGGGGATCATCTTTAAACTTTTTCTTGCCAAGGTTTCTATCTTGGAAGGGAAATTAGAGCCGCTTGAAGGGGGTTGTGGATTCTTTATGTTTCTAAGGCTTCTTAGGACTTCTACATATCACGTTCTATTTTTTCCATCTATCGACTTTATTTTCTTTTTTGTTATTTTAATATTTGATTTCATTATTCTATTTCATTCATCTTAGCTATTTATTTTTAATTGTTCTCTTTATTTTTATCTAACTTGAATTCGTTTGTGTTTCAGGTTGTGTTAGAATCCAAGTTTCTTTTTTAACATCTAAAGCCCTAAGTCAAATCCACGACTTAGAAAAAATTTACGATCTAGTTTTGCATTCATCCACCTTATTCTTTATCATGTGGTGTAGTTACATCCATATCCGAGTCCATTTACTAAGGTTCATCGGGCGAAGTGGTTTATATGAAATTAAGAAATTGAAATAGGATGAAATGAACTCGATATACAAATGGAAAGTCATTGAATGAATTGAACATGAAAAATTGATTGAGGTAATTCTTTTTCCATGGTTTTAATTGTATTATTCATTGATTGAATGTGTTTTTGAGATTAGTTACCTAAAGTGATGTGATTTGGCATGTTAAATTATCTATTATAATTTGATCTAGCAAATTAAACTAGTTTTTGCACTTGAGGAGCTTGAATACAAGCACTTTTATTATGTTTCAATTAAGTTTTCATAGTTTCATTTACATTTAATAAAAATTGAAATTTGAGTCTTTTATTAACCTTAGGGACTGAATGAGGCCTAAGGGTGAGTTAATATACTTAATGACTATGCAAAAGACCATTAGTGGGCGTAACAACTCAATACTGGTCGCTGTGTTGCAACACTGGGAGTTTGAAGTCACAATACAAGAATTCCAAGACTACCTTCGGTGTCGCAACACAACCAAGGGATGTCGCGACACACCCTTGAAGCCACCCTGAATCTGAGCATACACCTATCAATGCTGCGACACAGGCACTAGGGTGTCACGACATTGGTCTTGTACAAGAAATACTTACAATTCAGGGGTGTTTTGGTCTACACAATCGAATGTTTAATACAAGAGCGTCAGCTAACCTAGGGTTAAGGACGATGATAACCCTAAATCTATAAATAAGCTCATTTAACACTTTTTATAGACAACTTTTCATACTTTAGAATTTTCTTTGTAATTTCATTTTTTAGTTTTTCCCTTTTTCTTACGTTTTATGTTATTTCTAATTTTTATCTTTGTATTTGTCGGGAGATCTAATTTGTAGACTCGATCAAATCTTTGTGGATTCTGCACTTCATTCAAATACAATTCAGGATTCTCTTAAACCTTTTCTATTTATCCATTATTCATGTTTACCTTTAGCATCAAGTCTAATGTGTTTATTAAATTTATGAGGAGCTAATTCTCTTATGGGGGACTAGCGAGTGGAGTATGACTAATTAATTGTTGTGTAGGGTTTTCTTAACAAATCAGTTGTTTGGGAGAGGAAGAACTTAAACCCTAGGCTTGATGACCTTAGGAAGTCATTTAGGTAGGAATTAACCCAAAATTGGCATGGTCTATCCATGAACACCTTAGCCCTAAACCGGTCTGGACTGTGAGGTCGAGAGATAAGTAGTTCTTACCGAGTCATTAGTTTAGTAGAAGATCGAGAGGTCCTACTAGGTTGACGACTAGTTGATTGAATAGAAACCTGAAATGACAGTTAGTTATGATTACCAAAGTAAGCTAATCGCCCATGCTTAGATCAAATTCAGCTTACATAATTAGTTTCCCAAAGTCTCTTTATTTATGTTATTTTTTATTGTTATAAAAACCTCAAAAATCTCTTCTTATGTTTATTCATAATATTATTTATTTAAAGTACTAATTAGATCTATTTGTGTTTAGATTAGGATTAATTTAGTACTCACCTCCCTTGGGTATGATCCTCGGAGTATTCACCTACTTCGTTGTAACTACATTACAACCTAACTCTTATACTTGCATATACCATTTATTTCATATCTTTTGTACAGGATTCTTACTCTGGATGTTGGTACATCTGGAGGTGGTCATTAAACACTTATGTTATCGTATTTGATTATAAATCAATGCTCACATTATTAGTGTTTTGATTTGCATGTCTAGCAAAAAATGTTGCCAAGCTATTATAACTTTAAAATGTTAGGTAAGAATAAGGTAAAACTTGTACTAAACATATGAACTTACTAAGAATCTAATATGCTTACCTTGTTTGATTTCCTTTCCTTGTAGATCGTTACCTTGTGAAACACGTCAAGCCAGATCGTATTGAAACTTACATTATCACTGAATAGGTAGTTATGCGATCACTTTGAGTCTAGGGTTTTGGAATGCATATAAGTGACTTGGTGTGTATCTTAGTATGTGAATGTGTTTACTACTTGATAAGTTTGACTTAACCATACATATAATATGTTGATTGGTGTTTTGATTCACATATGGTGTTGGACATATATGTATTTTATGCTTAAAGATGTGATGATCTATAACTATATATATGGAACATGGAATGGCATAGATTGAGGTAGAAATTATAGCTTAGTTAATAGGTGAATAAGATGAATATGTATTTGAAAAATTGTACCTTGAAGTATGCTTGTAAAATGAGTCTTATTCTTGATAGTTGGTGTTTATGCTGAAGGCTTATAAGCCATAGATGTGCGTAATGTTCATAAGCATATGTAATTGAAGTGAAATGATAAGTTTCAATGTGATATGGCATAGGTAAGGTTAGGTATTTTCTTGACTTGGTTATTATGTTGTAATAACATTGAATTGTTTGAGTTTAGTTGATGAATAAGTATTGAAGGCCTTGATAAGAGGTTGAATTTGAATGTTTGATATTGTTTGGCATGTTTTAATATGGTTTGAATCAATTGGAAGTGGTATATAGGTGATTATGTTGAAAGGTTTTGGTTGCGAGCTATGGAACAGGTACCAAAATGTACATTTTGCCAAAAAACAAGGGCCATGTTTCGACGACCAACATCCCTTGTCACAACATAGATCGAGAGTAAGTGACGCCACGAGGTCGAGTGGCATGAAACTGTGTCATAACTTACTGTGTTGACAATGTAATGACATGGGAAGTAATTAAGTCGCAACATCAATCCTAAATTTTTCAAACTTTACAATTTAGTCAATTTTCATTCAAGGGTTAATAAAAAAGCTTTCATAAACTTGTATAAGACCCATAAATGATTTTTTAACATAAATTAAATGTGATTGAAACTTAATTGCATCTATGAATGATTAATTATTGTATAAATTGGATGTAGTTGCTCCAACAATGAATATAGCATCCGGCAATTCGGGCCCGACAATCAAGTTGAGTGAGGGGTGTTACATTTCAAATCTTAAATAGTTTTATAAAATCATTAAATCACGTTTGAGGTGATGGTGAAGCTCTCGAAATGTGTTGAAATCAACTTGAATCATTTAATAGGTGGTTGGAGATATTTGATGTATAAAACTAGGTTTTGGAAGCCTAAAACAATCAAAAGATATAAATTAAACATTTGAAAATTTTAAATAAAAATATCATAAAACATTTTTCAACATCGTAAGGGCTTTAAAAGAAATTATAATGTATCTCGACTCAAGTCTTGCCTACAAAAGAGACCATATACTTTCAAATCAGTTTCGAGGTCTAAAAACACACTTTTGTAGGTGCAAAGCTGCAAGTATCGGTACATAACTCCTTATGTATTGGTACCTTGCCTTGGTACTGTAGCATTTTATCTACTGACTTATCCTGGTTCGATACCTATGGTAAGGGTACCGAACCCTAAGCCCTTAAAGCTAAAAATCAACCTAAAAACACTCCAAAACATGTCCAAAGTTCATCATACATTTCCACATGTTCCAAAGCATTAAAATCAATTTCCAAAACCCATTTAAACTCAAAATAGAAAGCAGAAACACGTCCAAGTTAAATAATGGAATAAAACATGAATAATTACATCAAAACAACTTAAATTTCAAATCAGATTCTATAAATACCATATTCAAATTAAGTCCTTATGTACATGCCAAAGTATTTATGCAATAATTCTAATATAAATATATTACAAGCTCAAGTGAAATGTGATGCGAAGCTCCCAAGTTCAGACCTTAAACTTCTCACCTAATCATTTATATATGTGTTTAAACCACTCACATGTGAGCTTAAAAAGCTCAGCAAGTACTCAAGGGTGAGCTTACTTCTCCCATCCTAATATAAATCCTTATCTAGAACTATTCCAAGTCATTTCTACCATACAAAGCCATTTTAATGGATTCAATTCTAATTACCAAATTATGGAGCTGAACTTACCGATTATTGGTTCTTTAACAATTTGTATTGCAAATCAGTGTTCATGATTATCGTCAAGATCATATATATAATCCAATCCAATTCCATATCATTTTAACTTAACTTTCTAGCTTATTCACATATGAGTTCCACTTATGGCTATGAGTTTATTATGTAAGTCATATTTTCATTTGCTTTTTTTCTTATTAGGGGCATACTACATCATAAAGTTTAATCATAATTTTATGGATTATGACTCATAGTAAACATATTATTAAGTGCATAATTATTTAACTATGATGGATTATTTCAAATCTCCTTGTATTACCATTAATCGGAACTTAATATCATGATATATTAAAATCTTAGTTTAAGCACTTATTCATTGTTATTGTAAACCTTTTAGGCCTTTTGTTCTTAGCATGTAACACTCTTACTTTCTTTTAATGTCTTATATTCAAATGCAAAACTTCTAATTATGATTTTTAATTTGTTTCCCTATTAGTAAACTCTAGCAAAACATGAAATGGATAACCACGAAGCACATAAGTGCTAGGTAACATACCGCAACCCTCTAATATAACCAAATTACACATAAGTGTATCCATCCCACACTATAGGAGAGCAATGAAGTGGTAAGCTCTGAGGCATCAGGATCTCCAATACAAAACTCCATGTACACATAAATCCCTATTTGCATGTCAATCGTATCCCACCAAAATCGTTTAAAAGGAATATACATATGTCTATTTCCATATTTACTCAATTCACATATTTCTCTTCTAATCACTTATTAATTCTCGTTAATTAAGGTCACATATCAAGGGCTCATAGAGCCACTCATTATTGTTTCATACATATTTCACTTATCACTTAAGTGATATAAGTCTCAAATTCGCTTTCATGCCCATTTAATATTCACATATTGCGCTTTATATTCAATCTTTAATTTAGGCTTTCATTTCTAAATCATACATAAACTATCCCATACCAAATTCTTTTACTCAACAAGGTGGCCATATTGGCATATTAATTATTGTTTTGCTATGGTAACATACTATTATATTTATTCTTACTAAGAATCGTAATTCATACATATTCACATATACCAAATAGTCTTGATTAATTAATTCATAGCAACTAAATTTTATCATAGCACATTTCTACTGAATATAACATTTCATAATTAAGGTCATTACCCCTAACTTATTACTTTATTACTTTAATCATTTTCAATACAAGTAATTTACACGTATCCATTTACATAACTAAATTCTCATTCAATATACCATTCCCCTGTTTACCTAAACATATTAGTATAGGAAAAGCAAGATTATCCAAGGATACTTACCTCTTAGATGTTAAAATACTCAAAATCACACTTCCAAAAGCTTGAATCCAATCTCCAACAAACTTAAAATCCATCCTTACACATTTTTTCTTTTTTCATACACACAAAAATATATCCAAAATTAATATCAAAACTTTCTAAGCTTTTTTATAACAATTAAACTCAAATATCATGCTAGGAGAGTTAGAAAAACACCATTCTTATCTTGTTGAACCTTTCTCTCTCTAGCTTCATTTTCTCACATTAAAACCCATGAAAACCTTTACTGAAAATGAGATTTTTCATGGTCGAAAATTAGTATGAAGGTTGTTTCCTAAGAGGTTTTAGCAAAATTACAAAGTTGGATGTTGGGTCTTTAGGAAATTTGAAGCGAAAAAAAGAAGAAAAAAAAAAGAGATGAGCCATGGAGGAAGGGGCGGGGCAACAACAACAATAAGAGAGGGTGAATGGGGTGTTTTTTTCTTCTTTTTTTCTTTAAAAGTACATCAAGTGGGCCTAAAGACCCAATTCCAACACTTCCAAGCCAAAAATTTAAAAGAAAGTGGCCTAACAACTTGATCCAAGTTCTAAATGCCCAAAATAATTTCATACATAAAAAATCTCATATAAACAATATTTTTACAATAATTTTTTTGGAATTGACCAAAATGCCCTTATGTGATAAAATTATCAATTTTGTCCTTTTTCGTTTAAAAGTAAAATTTCTTCACAATAATAGCCACTTTGCAAATCCAAATCTCATAATTCATATTTATCCCTTAATATTCATATTTACATAAATAAAATCACATATTTTCTCTTTTCTCTGTGACATTGAGAATTTTACAATTTAGTCCTTGTGTTTCTTCCAATTTAATTCAAAAGTAATTGTATCACGCTAACATGCAATTCAATACATTCCCATGCCATATTACCAATAATAATTCATTTTCCATTTTGGTCAAATTTTACTTTTATCCCTAATTTTTTCAAAATTTGCAATTTAGTCCTTTCATCACTTTTCATTTCTAAAATTCCTTTCATAATTTTTAATACCCAAAATCACTTTACTTTCATACAAATTCCCTTAACTAATTCATTTTTCCAATTTTCTTGAAAATTCACTATATTTGCTACTAAAATAATGTCACATGTCAGATAGGAAATGTTTGGATGTTACATAAAACACAACACAACACAAATACTAGGCTTAAATACTTAGTGAACTTATATTAAGAAAATGATATAGTTAGAACAATTCCCTTGCTATAAATCATACTTTTTAATAATCCCACATTGACCCCTTCTAATTTTGCTAGCTCTACAATGTAATCCTTAAACCTCAATTATTAAATCTACTAAATTAATCCCACATTAACTCTAATTAACAACTAATTACAGTCTAATAATATCTAACCATCACCGTACCAACTCTCGAAAATTCTTCGTTAAACTTCTCGGAATGACTAGGTTTAAGAAATCCAATCCAAATTGAATTTTTTGACATCGACAAAAAATTGGCCATTACAATTATGGAACCCAAATATGGATGCTTTAAGACATCAAAAAAATGGAGAAACCTATGATAACTAAATAAAAAATGGAGATAAATGTATTTGGGAAACTTTATGGAACATAAAGATAGAAGTTTTAAGAAACCAAAAATGGAGGAGGCTCCAAAAAATCTAAAGATGGAAACTTTATAAAAGCAAGAGTGGAGGAAGTTGCAAAAAAAAAAAAAAGAAAAAAAAGAAGAAGAACTCAAATTGGAAACTTTATGAAATCTCCAATGAAAAAAGTTAGAGCTTGACAAAAACTTGGAAAAAAATCGAAACTTGACAAGTTAGAAAGATTGAGCTATGGATTTTTGCTAGGTTTCGCCAAACAACGCCAAATGTAAAGTTTTCTTTAAGTTGGTGTGGATCGGGCTTGTTAAGGTGCTTCGAAAGGCTTGACTTGATCTACAAGATTAAAGGATAAGCTAAGGTATATCAAAGTTGACACTCTGATCCAGGGGCGAAGCCAGGGGGGTTGGCATGGGCCTCGACCCCCCTAAAATGTAAAATTATTATTTTGGCCTTTAAACTTTTTTAAAAATTTTAAATTAGTGAAGGTAAAATTTCACTTTGGCCTCCCCTAAAATTATAAAAATTTAATTTAATCCTTTACAAATTATAAAGATATAAACTATAAAAAATTAAAATTTCATCCGACCCCCCCTAAAAAATTTTCTGACTTCGCCCCTACTCTGATCACTCATTAAAACTGTTTCCCTTCGTCTTATAATCAAATTGCATTGTCCAAACCACCAAACCCTTGAAAGGGTGTTTTATGTAATAATCCCCCCAACGTTACCATGTGACACCTTCTGCTACTCGTTTCTCTTAGCTATCTCTTTGCATGGCGTGGGACTTATTTAAGAAGCCTAACCAAATGATTAGGGTGTTGTTTGCCGATTTGTTTAGTCTTTTAATGTAGATCTCTCTTGTCTGATCTTGTTTACAGGAAATATCACGCCACGCTTGTTATTCATTGCCTCGTTGCCTGTATCTTATTGATCACTATGAACATATCATATTAATATTGCAGGTGCCTTTTTTTTGAAAAAAAAAAGTGGACAAGTCAATCTTGTGTTCGAATTTACTTTTCAGAGAAGTTTAAAGTCAAATGCGACATGGAAATAAATTACTTTAAAAAGTAGGAGAATTCCTTTGTGGCATGTAAGTACGTGTTGTCTGAGAAGCTTTGTAAAGTTGTTAAAATGTGTGTTTAATTAATTTTTCGTTACTTTAAATTGTAGGGAAGAAAGATATAATCTAGTTGAAAAGTTGAGTGATGATTGGTGGCTTAGCCACTTTTGCCAGAGGGCTTTCATGGTGGTGAACACTCTCCCCACACTATATATCTTTTTCTCTATCCCTAATTGTCTACCCTTTCCCAGAAAAACAACCCTCTCTCTTCTCTTTCTCTCTCTGAAAATATTTTTTAGGGGTTCGTTGTTGTGTCAGTTTGAGTGGATATGCTTGGCCTTTTGTTATAATTAATGGTAGTTAGGTCTCTCTCTCTCTCTCTCACTTTGTAGGGAGGCAGTGGTTTGAATAAGTAGTTTTAGATTTCGACTTTAAACTTAGAAGATTTCATTTGATAATTTGAATGGCTTTTGCTGGTTCTCTCCTTTTTTTTTTTCATACTATAAGAATACATTTAATTCTCTTCTAGAAATCGCCAAAACCATGAAACAGCATAATCTCTTTATGTTTATCTAGTCACTGATCATTTTCTTTAGGTTGACTTGAACTCACGTTAATTCCTAGGCCTAAGTTTCATTCTTGTAAAAAGGGTTAATATCTAGCTCCAGCTCCTCTTTCCTCTCTCTCCCTATGTTATTTTAGGGTGTTGCAGGCACTTTGGCGATGGCTGATCAAGGTGGTAACAACATTGGAATGAGGGAATATAGGAAAGGGAACTGGACTGTTAATGAAACAAAGGTATTGATTGAGGCAAAGAAGATGGATGATGAGAGAAGAATGAAAAAAAGCTGGGAGGGTGAAGGGAGGGGCAAACCAACAGAGCTGAGATGGAAATGGGTAGAAGATTATTGTTGGAGGAGAGGCTGTTTGAGGAGCCAAAACCAGTGCAATGACAAGTGGGATAATCTCATGAGGGACTACAAGAAAGTGAGAGAGTACCAAAGGAGAACAGCTGGAGCTGAGGATAACCAAGGATCTTATTGGGAAATGCAGAAGAATGAAAGAAAAGAAAAGAACTTGCCTACTCACATGCTGCGCCAGATATATGAGTGTTTGGAGGAGGTGGTGGATAAGAAAGGAGGTCAAAAGGTGGTTCTGCTTGCTACTGCCACTGCTAGTGGCTCACTTCCCATTCCCAACATACCGGATGTTATGGATAGACCAATTACTAGCGTGCAACTGCCTCCTATATTGCAACATCAACTTCCACCTATTCCAGCTGCAGTTCCATTTCCTCTAACAGCACCGCCGCAGCTTCCGCTACCGACAGCTGCTCCTACACCACTATTACAACCACCTTTTTCGTATGCTCAGCCATTGCCCACAGTAGGTACTCTCTCCCTCTCTCTAGCTTGCCTTGCTCACATGCATCATTGCCCGTACATAAATAGTAGATTTCAGTTTTTTACGTAGTAATCTTGACGGGTCAGCACAAATTCCAATGATTTAAATTGGTACGCCACGTTAGAGATTACTGTGTATGATGATGCTCTGATTTTTGTATTGATTGATTTCATTGGTTCCATATATATATATTTATGTTTTGGAGATGTGTGATGGCACAGATTCGGATACAAATGAGTATTCAGACTCACTAGTAAAGCGAAGGAGAAGATCAGGCGGCAATGGGGAAGGCACCAGCAGCGGCGCTGCTACTGCAAACAACTCAAACGAAGCGGGCACAGCAATATCCAAAAGTGCTTCCATTATAGCAGAAGCCATCCAGGCCAGTGAGGAAAATGAGGAGAGAAGGCATAGAGACCTTGTTAGTTTACATGAGAGAATACTAAAGATTGAAGAATCTAAGACAGAGATCAACAAAAGAGGCATTGATGGCCTGGTTGATGCCATTAACAAGCTTGCTAATTCCATCCTTGCTTTTGCTTCCCATAAAAACCAATCAGCTCCAAAGTGATGCTCTTTATGGTTCCAATTATGTCTTAATTAAAAGTCCCTAATCTCCTTTATGTTAAGTGTTTAAACTCTCATGTTTTGTGCTTAAACACATACAAGGGCTGGTTGTACTACTACCAAAAGTGAAATATCAGCAAACTGTTGTGCATTTGGGACGTTTATCTTAAAGGAAAGTATTGTGTCCATATATTGCTTGAGTGTGATGTGGATTATGCACTGCCCTTTAAATTAGCATGTTAAACAGATATGGGAATATCAAAACCCTACTATTTCTTTTTTATGAAACAAGTTCTACCCCCAAGCAAACAACCATTTCACAAGTTCATAAATTCTGATACTAATTTTAAGTGTGAATCAAAGATGCCATGGTGGGGAGGTGGAAGGGGGAAGCTGCTCAAGATGATGCTGCAACTGGGCATTGACCACTAATTCTCTGAGACTGGTCAAAGGCGACCAGTCAAAGGATCTCCGAACTGAACCCTCTGACCCTGACCCAAGGATGTGATGGTTGCATAAATTTACAGAAATGCTATTGTGACTATTATTTTTTATTAGGGTAAAGTCCATAATACAACCGAGCCCGAATACTGATATTTCTGACTTCTAATTCGACAAAATTCGATATTTTACTTTTGAGTTCGATTAAATTTATTTATTGTATTTAAATTTTGACTATTATTCAAATTCGATCAGTTAAATATATAAAAATGATAATAAAATAATTTAATAATATAAAATATTTATAATATATTAAAAAAGAAAAGCTCGATAAGGTTTGTGATTGGTTCGAGCTGAGTAATACTAAGTTCGAATTCAACTTGATTGATAGCTTGAGCTTCTCGAACTTGGCGTGATAATTATCGTATTGAGTTGAAGTGTTTTTAATCAAACTTGAGTAATTTGTGAGCACCAATATTTTATTTACACCCATAATGTAATACTTCGAAAATTTTTACAGTAAGATATTATTCTTGATATAGTAAAATAAGAAAATAAAGTGACAAAAAGGAAAATTTTGAGTTATGTCAATATTGGGAAGTATATTATGATATATTAATTCAAGAAAGGACTAAATTGTAAAAGAGAGAAAAGTTTTATTGCACAAGAGTAAATACTCAAAATTTGAGGGTTAAAGTGTAAATATGAAAAATTTGAAGGACCAATAGTGTAAATATTTTAAGGATGGAATGATCTAGAAACTAAGGAAAATGGATTAATTAGAACCAAATTGACTAGGTGAAGAACTATGAGGGACTAAATTACAATTTTACCAAATAAATGATGACTCAATGATGGAATTTTAAAAGATAATAAAGGGCAAAATGGTCAATTGGAAGAGAGAGAAATCTAGAAAGTAATAATGATACTAGAGTTATTTTGATATTTTATAATTATTTAATTAGATAAATATTATTTTATCAATATTTTAATAAGATATTTTATTATTATTATTATTATTATTATTATTATTATTATTATTATTTTATTAGTATATAAAGAAAGAAAGATGAGGAATTCTCATCCATTTTTCCCATGCAAAACCAACATGAGAAAAAGAAGAAGAAAAGAAGTTTTCATTTCTTTATAATTTGGTCTTTTTACCAAAAATTCACCATTTTCACCCAAAAATCAAAAGAATTTCCATAGCTACTAAGAGAGAAAATTGTTAAGGAGACTATGGAAAGTTAGAATATCAAGTTGGATTCAAGAAATTGAAGCTGAAGGAGAGAGAAAATCAAGATGAAGATTGAAATCAATAGAACAAGGTAAGAACATCATGATTTCAATATATTTTTAAGTTTGATATTATTGAAAAAGCATGAGATTAATGTTAATATAGAGTTTCCTTACATATGGTCCTATATTCTTGATATGTTAATGAAGAGAAAATAAGAGAAAGTGACGAGAAATAGTGTAGAAAAAGAAAATAAGGGTGTTATAAACATGATAATTAATATCTTGCACTAAAACAGTTTTAGACAGCAGCAGTAGCCTAACTTTCAAAAATCACCAAAAATTGTAGAAATCGAATTATAGAATGAATAAAATATGAAATTAAAGCTTATTAAGTCTAGTTTCTTATAGAAGAAATTATGTAAGCAATGAAATTGTAAATAATGAGATATAATAAATTTTGTGAGACAAGGTCAGAATGATTTCGGGTTCTCCTCTGACTTTGGAAAATCATAAAAAAATTGGATAAAAATAATTAGGAGCTTAAATTTATATGTTTAGAATCTTGAATGCGTCTATTTTCAATAGAAATAAATGGTAACATCATTCAAATTTTTTACGAGGAGATAATTAATTTTTAGTGAAGAAGGGTCAGGACTGTCAGACAGTAGAATGAGGGTAACTTTAAAGAATAAAATGTACTTATTGGATAAACCAAAAATTCTGAAAATTTTATGGTAAGAATATATATGAGTATAGTTTCAGAGAAATTTATCAGATCTTAATTTGGAGTTCTATAGCTCCAGATATAAATAATTTAGTGACCATGACACAGATGGACAGCTTGAGTATTCATAAAAGTAAATAATAAAAATTATAGATAATATTACTTAAAAGTGTGTTATATACATTAAGGATGTGGAATGGAGAGGAGGAGGAGGAAAATATATATGAATATTCAGCTAGCATGGCTAATTTGCATGTTTTAGGCTTAGGGACTAAATTGAATAAAAGTAAAACTTTAAGGGCAATTTTGTAAAAAGTCAAAAATGACCAAATTGAAGGGAATGAAGTGTTATTATTTAAATTAATAAATTGAATGAAATTATCAATTTAAGATCAGGTGAAAATTGGGAAAATGGTAAATTACCAAAATGCCCCTGAATCTTGATATTTCCGCAATTTCGCTAGGTAAGTTCGTGTAACTTGAATTATATTCTTAAATGCTTGAAATGTATGTTATTTTTGTGAATATGATTTGAATGTTCATTGTATGATAATTGATGAAATGTTGATAATATTTGATAAAAAAAGGAAAATAAATCCATGTTGGAAGGAATGGATTTCGATGGATCTCTAAAAATGAATTGACGGTAAAAAGGATCTAGCCCGGACGGGTGATCCTATCTCGATATAGCCCTCCTGAAGAATATGTGGAAAATGGATTTAGCCCGGACGGGTAATCCAAATTAGGGTCTGAATTTAGCTTGGACTGGTAATTCATATCCAAGCTCATTAGAGTAATTGTCGTTGCAGGGGATTTAGCCTGGACTGGTAATCCCGACAATACTCTATGAGTTTATATTACAAGGGATTTAGCCTGGACTGGTAATCCCGCTGTAAGGATGAGGTTCGCTAGAGTGTGCTCTCTGAAATGAAATGTGTAAGACCATGGTTGAAAGATACCATGGCAACGTGACATGAAAAGAATAAGACCATGGTTGTGAGATACCATGGCAACATGACGGGAAATGAATAAGACCATGGTTGAAAGATACCACGGAAACGTGATATGAAAAGAATAAGACCATGGTTGAAAGATACCATGGCAACATGACAGAAAATGAGTAAGACCATAGTTGAAAGACACTATGGCATCATGTCAAAGATAAATAAGACCGTGGATGGGAGACGCTATGACATCTGTTGAACAATTGATATTCAGGTAATATGTATCAGATGACGAATGGTTATATGAAATTGTTGTGTGAAATGTTTACAAGAACTGGTCATATGGAAATATATGTACAAAATAGTTGTATGAAATAATTATAAAGATAGATAAACGAAATAAGTATAAATACATGGAATATAATTTATGTTAAGTTTGATATAAACTATTAGCGGAATAAATATACATAAAATATATGGAAATGATGGAGCATGAAATATTGATATAATGAAATGAATGATATATACTTATGAAGAAACGGTAAGAGAATGATATGTTTCATGACATGTACATATATGATTATCTTTGATATGTTGATACAAGAAATTATGTAGGTAAAGACAATTGTTAGAATTAAGTGACCCGAATTCTTATTTAAATAAAATACGATGGAAAATAAAATAAAAGTAAAATCCATATAGAACTAGACTTCTTTTATTTTATTTTAGAATAAGGTTTTTTAAACCTTATCAAACTCCATCTATTTTATATTTATTAGGATAAGGTGTTTCAATCCTACTAGAATACGGCTTTACAAGCCTATAAATAGACATAGTCTATTCCTCTTGTATTGATTAAAAATTTTCGACATAGTGAATTTTCTCCTCCTCTGCCCGTGGTTTTTTCCCGAAAAGGTTTCCACGTAAAATTTGTATGTTCTTTATTTTATTTTATTTTATTTTATTTTTCACAAATTGGTATCAGAGCTTCTGAGTTGTTCATCTCAATCACAGTAATGGCGTCTTTGAAGTATGAAATTCCGCTGTTAGATCGCAACACCAGATTTGCATTGTGGCAGATTAAGATACAAGTAGTTCTTGAGCAGATGGATCTGGAGGATGCCCTGCTAGGGATAGATAAGATGCCTTCGACATTAACAGATGAAGAGAAGAAGCGTAAGGATCAAAAGGCGTTAACACAATTACATCTACATTTGTCCAACGAAATTTTGCAGGATATGATGAAAGAGAAGACTGATGCTGCATTATGGAAGAGGCTAGAACAAATATGTATGTTGAAAACTCTAACAAGCAAGTTGCATATGAAGCAGTGTCTTTATGCTCATTGTTTGGAGGAAGGTGCGTCTGTACACGAACACATAACAGTGTTTAAAGAAATTCTCTCAAACTTGGAGGCCATAGAGGTTTAGTATGATAAGGAAGATCTAGGGTTGATTCTACTTTGTTTGTTGCCCCTGTCTTATTCAACCTTTAGAGACACGATTTTATATAGCCGCGAGTCTCTCATAGTTGATAAGGTTTATGATTCTTTAACCTCGTATGATAAGATGAAACATCTTGTGATTAAACCCGACTCTCAGGGAGAGGGTCTCATTGTTCGTGGGAGACAAGATCGGAATGCTGATGATGATCGTGGTAGGATACAGGAACAGAATCCTCGTGGTAAATCTAAGGGTAGATCGAAGTCTTCAAATAGAGGTAAAACTTGTAACTTCTGCAAGAAGAAAGGGCACATTAAATCTGAGTGCTATAAGCTACAAAATAAGATTAAAAGGGAGGCTGCGAATCAAAAGGGAAAACAACTAGAAAATTCCAGTGAAGTTGATGTTGTAGAAGACTACAGCGATGGTGAACTTCTAGTCGCTTCTGTTAATGATTCTAAAGTAAGCGAGGAGTGGATACTTGATTCAAGCTGCACCTTCCACATAAGTCCCAATCGGGATTGGTTTACAACTTACGAAACAGTGTCTGAATATGTTGTTTTGATGGGAAATAATGCTTCGTGTAAAATCGTAGGTGTTGGAACAATTAAAGTTAAGATGTTTGATGGAGTTGTCAGAACACTTAGTGACATACGACATGTTCCAGAATTGAAAAGAAATTTAATTTCGTTGAGTACTCTTGATTCAAAAGGGTACAGATACATAGCTGAAAGTGGGGTTTTAAAGATTTCCAAAGGGTCCCTTGTTGTGATGAAACGGCAGAGAAAAATTGCCAAGTTATATGTTTTGCAGGGTTTCTCATATCTTGGTGATGCAAATTGTCGCTTCCTCTTCCTTGTCAGATGATGATATTACTAAACTTTGGCATATGCGCCTAGGGCATATGAGTGAGAATGGCATGGCAGAATTGAGCAAAAGAGGACTTCTTGATGGGCAAGGAATTTGCAAACTGAATTTCTGTGAGCACTGTGTTTTTGGGAAGCAAAAGAGAGTTCGATTCACTAGAGGAATCCATAACACGAAGGGAACGTTGGAGTATATTCATTCTAATCTGTAGAGGCCATCTAGAGTGCCTTCGAGAGGTGGAGCTAATTATATGCTAACCTTTATTGATAATTTTTCCAGAAAAGTTTGGGTGTTCTTCCTGAAGCAAAAAAGTGATGTGTTTTCCGCATTTAAGTCTTAGAAAATTATGATTGAAAAACAGACGGGAAAACAGATAAAATACCTCCGTACAGACAATGGCTTAGAGTTCTGTTCTGATGAGTTTAATAGATTGTTCAAGTCAGAAGGGATCATGAGACACTTGACAGTTCGTCATACTCCACAGCAAAACGGTATTGCAGAACGAATGAACAGAACGATCATAGAGAAGGTTCGATGTATGTTGTCAAATGCCAACTTACCAAAGTCATTTTGGGCAGAAGCAGCCTCTACTGCATGTTTTTTGATCAACCGATCTCCATCCGTTGCCATTGAGAAAAAGACTCCACAAGAGGTATGGTCTAGTAATCCTGCTAATTATTCTGATTTAAAGATTTTTGGGTGTCCTGCGTATGCTCATGTTGATAATGGAAAATTGGAACCGAGATCCATTAAATGCGTTTTTCTTGGTCATAAAGCTGGTGTAAAAGGGTATAAGTTATGGTGTCCTAAAAATAGAAAAGTTGTGATTAGCAGAGATGTTATTTTTGATGAAATTGCTATGCTACCTAACTTATCTCTTAAAGACTCTTCCAATAAAGAAAATCAAAAGCAGGTGGAGCATCAGATTAATACAGAGTCAACTCCTCAAGCCATAACAAAAATTAAGAATAGAGTTGCTTCTTCACCACAATACTCTATCGCTAAAAACAAAACTAGAAGAGAAATTAAACCTCCAAAGAAGTATGCCAAAGCTAATTTAGTTACTTATACTTTAAATGTGGCTGAAGATATAGATACGAATCAAGAGCCATCTAATTATTCTGAGGCGGTTAGCCGTGAAGACTCAAAAAAGTGGATGTTTGGTATGCAATAAGAGATGGAATCACTCCACAAAAACAGAACATTGGACCTTGTGAAACTTCCTAAAGGTAAAAAGGCTGTTCGTTGTAAATGGGTGTTTAAAAAGAAAGAAGGGACTCTAGGAGTTGAAGAACCCAGATATAAAGCAAGGCTTGTTACAAAGGGTTATAGTCAAATTCCAGGAGTGGACTTCACTGATGTGTTCTCTCCAGTTGTTAAGCATAGTTCGATTCGAGCTTTGCTTGGTATTGTGGCCATGCATGATTTGGAGCTTGAGCAGTTAGATGTAAAAACTACATTTCTGCATGAAGAACTTGAGGAGGATATTTACATGCAACAACCAGAGGGTTTTATAGTCTCAGAAAAAGAGGACTATGTTTGCTTTTTGAGAAAGTCCCCTTACGGTTTGAAACAGTCACCAAGACAGTGGTACAAGAGGTTTGATTCCTTTATGACTTCTCATGATTTCAAAAGAAGTAGTTTAGACAGTTGTGTTTACTTTAAGAAAAATAGTGATGGTTCTTTTGTGTATCTACTTCTTTATGTTGATGACATGTTGATAGCAGCAAAAGATAAAGGAGAGATAAGAAAGGTCAAAGCCCAACTAAGTGAAAAATTTGAGATGAAAGATTTAGGACCAGCAAAGAAGATACTTGATATGGAGATTTTAAGAGATAGAAAAGTAAGTAAATTGTACCTAAGTCAGAAGGGGTACATTGAGAAAGTTCTTTGTAGATTCAATATGCAGAGTGCTAAGCTTGTTAGTACTCCTTTAGCTGCCTATTTTAGACTTTCATCGGCTTTGTCTCCACAATCAGATGATGGGATTGAGTACATGTCACATGTTCCATACTCTAGTGCAGTGGGATCTCTCATATATACTATGGTTTGCTCACGTCCAGATTTATCATATACAGTCGGTGCAGTTAGCAGATACATGGCAAATCTCGATAAAGAACATTGGAAAGCAGTTCAGTGGATTTTAAGATACTTACGAGGCACTACTGATGTTTGCTTACAGTTTGGAAGAACTAAAGATGGAGTCATAGGGTATGTTGATGCTGATTTTGCTGGAGACCTTGATAGAAGAAGATCTCTCACAGGTTACCCGTCTTCATAATCGGAGGTTGTGCAACTAGTTGGAAAGCCACTTTGCAAACTACTGTCACTTTGTCTACCACTGAAGCTGAGTACATGGCGATTACTGAGGCTTGTAAAGAAGCTATTTGGTTGAAGGGACTATTTAGTGAACTCAATGAAGACCTTCAAATCAGTACAGTATTTTGTGATAGTCAGAGTGCCATCTTCCTTACAAAAGATCAAATGTTTCATGAGAGAACAAAACATATTGATGTTCGGTATCATTTTGTTCGCTATCATTTTGTTCATGATATTATTACTCGTTGTGATATTGTTGTGAGCAAAATTAGTACTCATGAAAATCCTGCAGATATGATGACTAAGTCACTTCCTATAACCAAGTTTGAGCATTGCTTAGACTTGGTTGGTGTTCATTGTTGAAGTTAAACCCTTAAGGGGTTTTATGGAAGAGGTGGAGAACTTGTTCGCGATAAAGAACTTGTTCATTGAGAATTTGTGTCAAAGTGGAGATTGTTAGAATTAAGTGACCTAAATTCTTATTTAAATAAAATACGATGGAAAATAAAATAAAAGTAAAATCCATATAGAACTAGACTTCTTTTATTTTATTTTAGAATAAGGTTTTTTAAACCTTATTAAACTCCATCTATTTTATAGTTATTAGGATAAGGTGTTTCAATCCTACTAGAATACGGCTTTACAAGCCTATAAATAGACATAGTCTATTCCTCTTGCATTGATTAAAAATTTTCGACATAGTGAATTTTCTCCTCCTCTGCCCGTGGTTTTTTTCCCGAAAGGGTTTCCACGTAAAATTTGTGTGTTCTTTATTTTATTTTATTTTATTTTATTTTTCACAACAATTATTAAACTCAAGTGTGACATGTCGAGAAAATAAGTATATCAATGTTGAATTTATATGAAATATGTACTAGTATACTAACAATATTGCTGTTTGATGTTTATACAAGTGCCAAGCTGTTGATTGAATGGTAATATATTTATTTATATGATACATTGAATCGGTAAGTATTTAATTGAATTTTTTTAGGTGATCTACAAATTCTAGTAATGCTCTGAAACCCTGTTTTGATGTCGGATACGGGTTAAGGGTGTTACACGTAAATCAACGATGCATAAGATTAACAAAAATATATATCTATCCTTGTTGATTTACTTTTAAGGTAAGGTTTGGAAAGTTATTGAAACTTATTCAATAAATAAATTTTAAGATGGTTTTTTTAGAAATATATAATTTAAAATTCTAACTTAGGGGTGGGTGTTCGATCGAATCAAGTAAAAAAATTTTCGAGTTATTTTATCATCCTAAATTAATTTGAACTTTTTTTTAATCAAGTCGAGTTGAATAATTTTTCAAGTTAAATTAAAAAAATTAAATCAACCATATTGAAATACTGTTGACAATATGACTTAATTCCGAGTTAAAGAAAATAAATACCATATATATATATTAAATGATAAGTGTTAAAAGTAATATGTTTTAACCTCATTTTTAATAAGTTTTGGATGATTATTCGATGTTAATTGTAAATTTTATACTCCTAATTCTTTAAATCCATGTTTTAATACTTGATAGAATACTTGAGAGCAAAAGGAGCAAAAAATGAGCGAAAATCGAAGCAAGTTACAGGAGGCATATGGATTGAACCATTTCACACGGTCGTATGACCCACACAAGTGTCAATAGGCCATGTCGATTTCATGGGATTGCACATCGAACTCTAAAAAATAGCAAATTTTAGATTTTTTTGGGCATTTTAAGATGTATATATGACAAAAATAAGAAGAGAAGAGTGAGCTGTAAAGAATATTCAAGAAAACAACTCAAAAAACACCATTGAAGCCGACTCTAAAGCAGATTTCCGTCAAGATTGAAGATTCTCATTTGATTTCTTAAAAAGTTATCATGAGTTTCTTTATTTCTTTAAGTTATACTATCTCTTGGATGTTTCTATTTTCAAGCATGAACTAATTTTCTAAACACGGAGATGAACCCTATGATAGATTTTATCATTTGATTTTATTTTAGGCTATAAATACTTAGTTTATTGTTCTCAATTATATGTGTTTAATTCTTAGTTTAGTATTTCTAGATTATTGGTTCATATTTGATGTGCTTAAACCGGTGGTTGAATAGATCTATTTAAGAGTAGATCTTGCGTAATTAACTGGAGTTGCATGCAATCTTAGAAATAGAATGATATAAATCTACCATATTAGAGTCAAGTCTAATAGGGGAATCCATAGCACGAGTTAATGCGATAATAGGGGTTTTAATTAGAAAATAATTTCAATTAATCAACCTAAAGTCAGTTGCACTTATGTTCAAAAGAGATATTAGCATAATTTAGGGATTTCTATGAATTAATATGCTAAGTAAAGGCGAGTTCGTTCCTGGATATTGTTTCGCTTATTGGTTGTTAATAAATTATTTTCGTGATTTATTCTTTGTTGTGTAAGTTAGTTAATTTTAGTTTTTAATCAACCACTCAAATTACTCAGTTAAATAATAGAAATACGGTAATTACTAGTACTTGCAATCGTCGTGGGAATCATATCTTTGCTCACCGTAACTATACTATTAATTGATAGGTGCACTTTCCTTAGTGAAATTTTTAGTTGGTTCCGTGGACATCAAGTTTTTGGCTCCATTTTTTGGGGATTAGAATATAAGGAAAATTTTATTTCTATTAATTTAGCCATTTTTTTTATTTTTTTAATATTTTTTGTTTTTAATTTAATTTTTACATTCTAATTTTTTTATTTGATTCTTACAGGTTCTTTTGGTTTATGACTAGATGTAACCCATTGGAATTATTAGTTTTTGATAGTAAGATCGAAAAGATTGCTCGCAGAAATTGGACAAAGGTTAGAGAAGTAAGGCAAGGTCAACAGATTTTAATAGACGGTTAAGAGCAAAAGAACATTACTATGGATATGGATAATAATTCTTGTAATCAGCAATCTCCTGTATGTCCTGCTCATCGGACTATGTATGACTATGCTAAACCCGCTCTAATTGGGGATGAATCAAGTATTGTCAAACCGACTATTACTGCAAACAATTTTGAGATTAAGCCGAACACAATGCAGATAGTGCAACAGTATGTTCAGTTTGATGGGTTGCAAGATGAAGATCTACATTCTCATTTAGCTAAATTTTTGGAGATCTACAACACATTTAAGATCAATGATGTTACCAATGATGTCATACGCTTATGGTTGTTCCCATTCTCTTTTTGAACAATTGTTTACGATTTGAATGTGTCCCCATAAGTATTTAATGACTGGATATAATTCCTAATCATATTGGATCCTTTCTAAAATTGATTAATTTAATTTAAAGAACACTGTTATGTTTTGAAACAGACTATTTTCTAAAAGTAAAATTTTGGTTCAAGTCTAAAAGTGCTCCGGTAACACCTCTCACTCATATCATACATTGGTATGGATGAGAGGTGTTATAGCGAGGTTCATCAAGGCTTTGCTCAAATCCAAAAGTTTTGCTCGCTTGATCAAATCTTTGATTATATGAGCATGATGCTTGCTTAAATTGATAAAAGGATATTAGCAACTTGCAAAGTTTATGCTCATGTGCTTTAGCTAAATAACTAGTAGGTTGCACCATATAAATGCTCTCTTAAGATAGCCATTCAAAAATTTTATCTTGACATCCATTTACTAGATCTCATAATCGAGAACCATCGCAATGGATACTAAAATGCAGATAAACTTGAGCATCACTACTAGAAGAAGATTTCCTCATAATCAATACATTTTTTTTTTTTTTTGCGTATAGCCTTTGTTGGAAAAATTGTAATTTATGGGAACTTTGAGGCATATTCTCAATTGGTAAAGGTTGAGAGTTGAATAATAAAATTATGGTTTTATATTTTACTCTATGAGACCTTTACAACAGTATATCATATGCTCAAAATGGTTGAGTGATGAACGAGAAATTGATGCTCAAAGTAAGCTACTTGGAAATATTTATTGAGAAAAAGAAAAGCTTAAATTCCACATTGGTTAAATACCAAGTGTGAGATGTGTATATATATGAGAATCCACTTGAAGGGAGATCCAATGACTAAGGGAGTATAGGTCTAAACCTGTCGGGGTTGGGGCGCACACGCATGACGTGGGCAATATGAAATGTCTGGACCGGTTGAGCCCAAAGTAGGCCTGTGAATATTTTATCCCAATACGAAATTTATTTTTCCTCAGAAAATATTTACAAAATCTAATATAAAAGGATATATATCCTAATTTTATTTGATTCTAATCAATTTGATTTTATTTTAATCAAATTGATTTAATAGCCCCTTTAATGCAGATTTTGTCTCTTTATACATGGATATTTTCAAAAATTCCTCCACTTTGAATGCCTATAAAAGGTTAAGACTTCTTCTGACTTTTTTGGCTAACTCATACTCTCTCACAACAAATTTATTTTACCCTCAAAATTCTTCTTTTCCTCTCTATATTTTCCAACGTTCTGATGATAGAAAAAGACAATGTTTGTTTGTTGATCGCTGCAGAGGTGCTACTTCTTTGATCATCGTGTTGTTGTATCCTAGGAGACAGTCGACCAACGTTTCTCTAAGTATCGTAGGAGCGGCCGAATTTTTCTTAAGGAAACTATGTTAAACTGGCCTCAACATTTAATAAATATCTATTCTTCTTTTCGATTTTTGATTTTTGTTACGGTATTTATTGGTTTTTCATATATCACAATTTAAATATAAATTATTCAATTTTTATTTTATTTTATATATAAATATTTTTTTATTTATATATTTATATATTTATATATTTTGTTCACTAACGTGTTTTGTCTAATAATCTTAAGATAGAATTTTATATTATTTTGCAATTCTTTAATCTGAGATAAACAAGACACCAAGGCAAAAAGGAAAAAATATTTTATTTTATTTGAAAATAAAAATTAAAGTTATAAAATCTATTTGAGGATTTATTCTCGCCGTTTAACAGATTTTATTTTATTTTTTTCTAAATTATAAGTGAATAAAATATGTTTCGAGATTTATTATTTATTCCCGCTGTTCAACGAATTTTATTTCATTTTTTATTTTATTTCCAAACAAGAATGAAAATTAAATAAAATTTATTTTAGGACTTATTCCTGCCGTTTAACAAATTTTATTCGATTTTAATTCCAAATGAGAAGACTTAATCAAATAATTCTGTTTCGAGATTTATTCCCGTTGTTTAACAGATTTTATTTTGATTTAATTAAATAATTTTATTTTAGGATTTAATCTTGTCGTTTAATAAAATTGATTTTGATTTTGTTTCAAAATTTTAATTCTACCGGTTAACAAATCAAAGGGAAATATTTCTGTTTATGATGACATTAATTGTGGCTTTAAATTATGAAAGCTTAAATTGTAGCTTCAAAATTGTGACATCAAAGAAAAAGGGAACTTATCAACCGTGAATTAAAAAGGCAATATGAGAATGCATATCTAGGATTGGTTCTTTGAAAGACTTGGTATTTAAGCATGCCGAGTTCACCACCTCTCTTTTAGGGTTACCTACCTGGTGCATTATTTTATTGTATTTTTATTAGACAATATAAACTTTTGTTTCAGGTTTTATTAGATTTCTGTCATCTAACAAAAGTTGATAATTTTTCTAATTCTGGTTTTGTTTCTTATTAGATAATGGAAACTCTCACCAATTCAATCAATTGGCAATCTGAAGCTTTGGTTCAAACGCAATCTTTGATCCAAAACTCAGTGTTGTCAGTGGCGGCTGCTATAAGCCACAATGAGAAACCTGCAAAATTCTTGGGATAAAATTTTAAGACTTGAAAACAAAAAATGTTGTTTTATTTGACCATGTTGAACTTGCTCAAATTTTTGAAAGATGGCCCTCCTACTGTTAAAGAGGGCGAGGTCGATGAAGTTACCACTTTCACTACTGTTGAAGCTTAGAAACATTCTGATTTTCTGTGTCGAAACTACATCCTGAATGGATTATTGGATGCATTGTACGAAGTGTATAGTGTTAAGAAAACAACTAAGGAATTATGGACATCATTGGACCATAAATACAAATCTGAATATGTTGGAGCTAAAAAGTTTTTTAGTTGCTAAATTCTGAATTCTGTAATGATTGATTCAAAATTAGTTGTGAATCAAGTGCAGGAACTTCAACTGATCATTCATGGAATTCTTGCTAAAGGGATGATGATAAGTGAATCCTTCCAAGTGGCAGTCATTATTGAAAAGCTACCTCTTGCTTGGAATGACTTCAAATATTACCTAAAGCACAGAAGAAAGGAAATGTCAGTGGAAGACTTAATTGTCAGACTTCAGGTTGAAGAAGACAACAGAGGTACAGAAAAAAGGCTCAACAAAGTAGCAAATGACAATGGTGCTAGGGAAAATGTCTTAGAAGTCAAGAAAGACTTCAAGAAGGGAAAACAACCTCAGAATGGGTCTAAACTGGGACCAAAAGGTGTCATTTTCAAGAAGAAAAAATTTCAAGGAAAATGCTTCAATTGTAACAAGATGGGGCACTAGTCATCTGACTATAGGCTTCCAAAGAAAGTTAGCGCTAACGAGGCCAATGTTATGGAAGAAATTTCCAAGGAAGTGTCCGATATGGACTTATGTGCCTAACATACGCAAGAACTATGAATAAAAATGTTTCTTTCTAAAGAGGGAATGTTTATTAGAATGGGGTATGTATTAAACTAAATGAAAGCTCTGTAAAAGCAAAACTATGAATAAGAATGTTGCTTCTTTTTCTGTTTATATGCTTAAGTCATTTAATTTATAGCATAGTAGGCTCAGACATGTTAATTATAATACTTTACATACATTAATTAACTTAGAGCACATTCCTTCGTTCCACAATATTTATAATTATAAATGTGAAACATGTGTTGAGGCAAAAATTAACAAGGTCAAAAGCCACTTGATCTAATATATAGCAATGTTTGTGACCTAAAGTTTGTTCAAATGAGAGGAAGGAATAAATATTTTTATTACCTTCATTGCTATGCATATTTGCTTAAGAGCAAAGACTAAACTATAAATAAACTTATTCTCTATAAGCAAGAAGTTGAAAACCAACTTCATAAAAAGATTAAGATGGTGAGAATTGATCATGGTGGTGGATATGTTGAATCATTTGAATACTGTACATGTAACAACCCGATTTTGGGCCTAGTCGGAACAGTGATTTCTGAACCACAAATCCACGGTTAGAGAAATTATTTTTAATATTATTTTATATGTTAAAGTATGATTATATGAGTGCATAAAAATTTTGGTGGACTAATTTTAGCGATTGCTTGCTTAATTTCGAAAAAGGACTAAATCGCATAAAAGGCAAAATTTGTGTCCTACTAATTAGAAGTGTCATATAGCTAGAGAACCTTAAATTAGAGGTCCTTAATGTACAAATAGGCCTTTAAGAGAGTGATGGTCGGCCATAGAGACAAGAAAATGAGAATGTCAAAGGTTAGGTGAGGTTTTAGTGACAAATTTGACTAGAAATTAAATAAAATAAAGAAAAATATATATCACCTTTTCATCTTCCTCCTCTCCACCAAAAATATCATAAAAAATAGGGGTTTTGGAAGCTTGAAATTTCAGCAACTTCTATCCCTTGCAAGTAAGTGATTTTGATGGTCATTTTTGTTGATTTTTGTGTTTTTGGAACCCTTAATCTAGCTAATGAGGGGACTATTTTGCAAAATGGTTGAAAGTATAGGGTTTTACCATGAGAGTATTCACGTTTTTTGTTGAATTTTTATAGAAGAAAGTGAATCATGGGTGTTAAGTAAACAACTTTTGTGAAGTGGTTTTCATGAAAACACCTAAAAAGATCATTTTGTGAAGTTTATAAAATAAGTTGCAAATGTGTGAAATAATTGAAATTGTAAGATTCTATAGACTTAAAGTAGTTTTGGATAGGCTTGGTTAATGTACAAATTTGATGAAAATCATTTTACGAGCCTAAGGGCAAAATCGTAATTTTATGAAAGTCTAAGGGAAAAATGGTCATTTTGCCAAAATAAGAATTATGAAATTTCTTGATTAATGTGATGATTAAATTAGTAAATTTTATCATTATAGATCAAGAAATATGAAATCCGGATCTAGACTAGGGGAAGACCAAGCTAGTAGACTAATTCAAACTAGTCACCCATATTTTGTATACTGAGGTAAGGTGCACGTAAATATCACAATTCTATTGTATTATGCATTAAATAATTGATATTGCATGAAATGTTCAATTTTTTTACGAATATGTATGACAAGATTTGATGTGGTAAAACTCTCGGTTGAACCGTAGGAATAGATCGGATATCCATGCCGTGATACTAGGGTTATGTGAGCCAGTATAAGAGCATGTTTGGAACATGGCATTGGCATTTATATGAGAGCTAGTGTAAGACCATGTTTGGGACATGGCATCGGCCTCGATAGGTGAGCCAGTGTAAGACCATGTTTAGAACATGGCATCCGTATTTATACGAGAGCTAGTGTAAGAACATGTCTGGGACATGGCATCGACCTCGACATGTGGGCTAGTGTAAGACCATGTTTGGAACATGGCATAGACACCGATATATGAGAGCCAATGTAAGACCATGTCTGGGACATGGCGTCGGCATCTTACCCTTTTGTATGAGGCTTATCAAGTATTCATTTATTTTTCCCACTGGTTCAAGGGGTAATTTAAAGATTATATCATGATTGAGAAAAGTTATGATTATGTTGCAAATGGTACATGTACCTACACGAAACTCATAAGAATGAGTTCGGGTTTTGTATATGAATAGTAAGGATGAAAATGAGTAAGTTATGTCTATAGTCATTCGAGAATCTTGTGCAAGTGTATGGTATGTTATGAGTATGATGTTACTGAGTAAAGCGATGTTAATTATTTACTTGTAGCTTACTAAGCTTTATGCTTACTTCCTCTATTTTCCATTTTTCTTATAGTGCAGCCAAACTAGCTTGGGAATCAAGGGACGTCGAAGGCATTTATCACACTATAACCTAAAGTTTTTGGTATAGTTAGTTTAAATGTTTTTAGCGTGGCATGTATAGGGACTTGGTCTTTTTGTTTAGTGTCATGTTGGTTTAGCCACAAGTGTTGGCTCATATGGATGTGATATTCATTTTGTATAGGCTATAGATGTTGGCTAATATTGATTATTATTAAATGCGTTTGATCAAAATTCTCATGGATGTGTTTGTTGCATGGTTTGCGTTGATAAGTAGGAGATGCTGTATGTGATAGGAAATAGCTTGGAAATAACGTATGGATGTCTAGGTATTGGCTGATATGGTCATGTGTTTATGTGGTATTGGTATTGTTTGATGTTTTTGTAAGTGGGTGCATGTAAGGGTGACAAAAATACGTGGTAAATAGCCTTGTTTTTGTCCACAGGGGTAGACACACGAGAGTGTGTCTAGACCGTGTGTGACAAACGGTCTGCCCCGTGGGTGTGTAGCCAGGCCGTGTGTCCCCTGCACCTAAATTTGGCAAAACAGAATGCCCAATAGTATCCATACGGGCAGATACACAGCCGTGTGTCTCAACTGTGTGGAGGACACAACCTAGCACACGGGCGTGTGCCTTGGCCGTGTGCCCCTAAATGGTTGATGACATCAGAAACAGAATGTCAAGGTTTTTTGTACACGGGATGAGACACGGGCGTGTCATGGCCATGTGAGAGACACGGGCCATGGACACGGGCGTGTGCAAAGCCGTGTGAAAACCCCTGTAGGTTCAAATCAAAAAATAAATTCGCACGAGCTAAGGACACGGACGTGTCCCGATATGTTCAGGTCGTGTGAGCCATATAGGCCTTTAACATGGCTATGTTAAGAAGACACACGGGCATGTGCCCTTGTTTGCATTGAAATTATTCAAAGTTTTCAAAAGTGTTCGGTTTATTCCCAAACTGTTTCCAAAGCATGTTTTGGGCCTTGTAGGTTCATATTAGGGTCGTTAAGAGGAAGTTTGAAAGTTTTAAATTTGAGTGAAATTCTGTGACCCGAAATTGTTTGTATGCATGTGTTTAAGTCTAGTAACCCCTGGTACCCTGTCCCGGCGTGGGATACGGGTAAGGGGTGTTACAGTACACAACATGAAATTATTCATGAAGTAACACCACCATACTTTCCTCAAATAGAGTAGCCAAGAAAAAAAAATTAGACTCTAAAGAAAAAGATGAAGTCATTGTTAAAAAGCTCTGGGTTATCACAGGAAATGTGGAGGGAGCGTTTATATGAGTTAATTACCTTTTAAATAAGGTTCCCCACAAGAAAAGGGACGAGATACTATATGAGTTATGGAAAGATAGAAAACCATTCTACAACCACTTGAAAGTGTGGGGGGTGTCTTGTTAATGTAACGTATAATGGTAAATCAAGACATATGCGTCATCGACACAATACCGTTAAATAATTGATCTCAAATGGAGTTATCTCTATTGATTTTGTAAAATCAAAGATAACATTGTGGAAATGCTAACTAAAGGCTTAAATCGAGATCATATTGATAAAACATCGAAAGGAATGAGACTAAAGCCCACGAAAATAAAAGGCACTATATGAAGGAAAACCTTACCTAGTTGATTGGAGATCCCAAGGTCTAGGTTCAAAGGGATAACCTAATTGCATAGACTTTGTGAGGTCATTGTGGGGGTACTTATCCCATGTCCGTTCCGATGATGTAAACAGTGACTAAAAATGAGATAGGTTAAACAATGCTTTTAATGACCATTGTGTGTTTCGGTGAGCCGAACAACATAAGTCACCTATGTGAGAATGAAGCGGGGCTGCTTCGAAGAGACTATTAGGGCATAGTTCTCTCAAACTTTTGCAGAACCAGGAGATGTTCATAGCTATATGAACATACCCATGAGAACTAAAACATTGCTAGGGAGGTAGTTGTGTGAGGTATATCATCGTTTACACAAAAGGAAAATAGTTGAAGGACATCACGTCTACTGGTTAGCTAGTAAAGTAAATATACTTTCAAAAGGGAAGGTTCAAGAGGGATACCTACCTATCCAATGCAAATACCGATCGTAGATTCTATCACCACATCGATGCAATATATTTTTTTCGATAAAACTATCAATTTTCATTCATGTGGGGGATTATAGGAAAAATTGTAATTTATGGGAACTTTGAGGCATATTCTCAATTGGTAAAGGTTGAGATTTCAATCATAAAATTATGGTTTTATGTTCTACTCCATGATACCTTTACAATGGTATATCATATGCTCAAAATGGTTGAGTGATGAATGAGAAATTGATGCTCAAAATAAGCTACTTAGAAATATTTGTTGATGAAAAAAAAAGCTTAGATCCCACATTGGTTAAATACCAAGTGTGAGATGTGTATATATATGAGAACCCACTTGAAAGGTGATTGAATAACTAAGCTTGGAACCTTACCTCGCTCGCAATGGGGTACAGGTCTAAACCTGTCAGGGTTGGGGCGCATCCGCACGACGTGGGCAACACGAAATGTCTGGACCAGTTAGGCCCAAAATGGGCCTGCGAATATTTTAGCCCAACACAAAATTTATTTTTCCTCAGAAAATATATACAAAATCTTATATAAAAGGACATATGTCCTTATTTTATTTGATTCTAATCAATTTGATTTGATTTTAATCAAATTGATTTAACAGCCCCTTTAATGTAGATTTTGTCTCCTTATACATGGATATTTCCAAAAATTCCTCCACTTTGAATGTCTATAAAAGGCTAAGACTGCTTCTGAATTTTTTGGCTAACTCATACTCTCTCACACCAAATTTATTTTTCTTTCAAAGTTCTTCTTTTCCTCTCTATATTTTCCAACATTCCGGTGATAGAAAAATGCAACGTTTGTTCGTTGATCGCTGCATAGGTGCTACTGCTTTGATCATTGTGTTGTTACATCCTGGGAGACAATCGACCAATGTTTCTCCAAGTATCGTAGGAGCGACCGAATTTGTTGTAAGGAAACTGTGGTAAATAGGCCTCAACATTTAGTAAATCTCTATTATTCTTTTTTATTTCTGATTTTTGTTACGATATTTATTGGTTTTTCGTATATCACAATTTAATTATAAATTATTCAATTTATATTTTATTTTATATATAAATATTTGTTTATTTATATAATTATATATTTTGTTCCTTAACGTGTTTTGTTCAATAGTCTTTTGCTACAAGCCTGGTCTTATAGGTTTCAACCTTTCCTTCCATATTCCTTTTCTTCTTGTAGATCCACTTAAACCTTATGAGTTTTACCTTATCCAGTAAGCCATACAAGTTCTCACACTGAAATGGATTTCATAGAATCTAGTTTAGTATTCGTAGCTATTTCCTATAGCTTGAAATCAACACTTTGCATCACTTCATCATATGTGAGTGGATCATCAACTTCATGTTATTACGTATTGTAAGCCCTATTTTCATACATGAAGAAATCTAGTTTCTTAGAAACCCTCCCACTTCAATGAGGCTCTCTATATTGTTAATTCTTTAAAGGTTTACTATTCAAAATAAAGTCTAATACCGAAATCTAAGTATTTTCTTTATTTCCTGTAACATTCTACAAATCAGGTTAGTAGAATCAGTTAAAGGATCGGATATTGGAACCGGGTACCGAAAATAGGACAAGAGTGTTTAGTAAAAAATATTAAAATAATTATTGGGTCTAAAATTAGGTGGCACAAATTAGGATTAGATGGTTGGTTATTAAATAACAAAAAACATATTTTAAAAATAAAATTTGGTTTGAAAATAATTGAGAAAAAAATTTGCTTTAATTAAAATAAGGACTAATTTGAAAAACAAGGGAAAACTAGGAGTTTGAGATCATTGGGCGAAAGGCATCGACCAGGTGAAGGGTTGAAATTGTAGCTCTTAAGTGTTCATACAAGCTTGATTTTCAGAAAATTTTAAATTCGTGACATTAGATAAAATTAAAGGTTTATATTTGTAATAATAGATTAAATATGATGTTTAGAAACTTAATTACAGTTTAGGAAAAAAATCGAGTAAGGAGATCTCATATTCCGACAAAACGAGTTAATTTTCAGAATGAGAAAAGTGTGCTTAAAGTGGTGATTTTATTGTTGTTTGTTTGAGTTTAAGGTTGTTAATAATGTGTTTGTAATGTTTTTAACGTGTATGCAAAGTGTTGACTTGTTGGGAGCTTCTAAGAGCAAGGCGAAAGGGAAAGAAAATTTTATTTAAGACCATTAGGCGAAAGGCGTTGGCTAGGTGAGTGGTTGGGATTATAGCTCTTAGGAAATTTTATTTGAGACCATTAGGCGAAAGGCGTTGGCTAGGTGAGTGGTTGGGATTATAGCTCTTAGGCATGATTACTAAGGTTAAACGGGAGCTTAGGTTGGTCTAAACACCTAATTTAAGTCCAAGAGTAAGTAATTCTACTTGAGCTATATCCTATTACATATGATGCTTTTATGCGAGGTTGTGAAAAAAATCATTTGAAATATTTAAATAAGTGATAAGTGAATATGACAGTGTTTGTTAAATGAACTGCTAAAGTTATGCACACTATTATGATTTAGAGTGATTACAACTTTTTTGACCAAGCATGTTAGCACTTGAGAGTGCATATAAAGAGTTGTGAAAGTGGTTGTGAAAGTGTTATTAACAAGTGAATATATGTATAAGCAGATATGTTGGCATTGTGAACACTTGGAACCATTGGATATCATTTTCATGCCATAGGATAATGAGTACTCACCTTTATTGTTTATGATGGGGCATTGTGGGCTGAAGATAGTAATGGAGGGATAAGGGAATGTAGAGCATAGCTTCATTCACCGAAGAGAGCGTAGAGTGTTTGGAGAGTGTTACCATTCATGCCACACTTATATGGAGATAGCACAAGATTCTTTGAGTCATTTGGAGTGTTTGAAGATCTGCTTGTCCAATGCATTACTGATTATATATATGTTTCCATGTCACATTATGTCAATATATCATTGTCTTTTCCTTGTGATATGTTTGATACCATACCATGGTTGCATGATTTAGTATTTTTTTTTCAACTACAAATTTTATGCTTAATTGTGGCAATTCATTGTGCACTCACTAAGCTTGGAAAAGCTCAAACTCCCTTATATTTATTTTGCAAAAAAATAGCTTGTGTGAGGAGGGGAAAGTGTGTAAGTGGTGATCCAAAGCAAGGCAATCTTTTGAGTAGGTGACTTGGTTTGATTTTGCAAATAATAGAGGCAATGTGGGACTCATCTATAGAGGGAATTTGACTTTGTTTTGTTTGGATTGTAATCGGACACTATGGATTGTTTAATTGGTTTTTGGGACTTTGAATTGTTTAGAATGTCTCTTGAAATGCTTTAATGAGTATGCATGTTAATGGGTGGTATATATGGTAAATTGATATGCAAATGTAACACCTCTTACCCGATCCAGTATTCAGACTCGAGCAATAAGGTGCTAACAAAAATATCAAAAGAAATCCAAACTAATTATAACCTAAACCACATTTCAACTTATTCAAATGCATCCAATTCAAGTTAAAACTTTATGTTCATCAACCATCCTAAATGCCTAACCAATATGCCACAGTTAGTACCTCAAACAAAAATTCAAAACTAGCTAAATGATCATATTCAATCAAACCATTATACCTCCAATGGTACTTCAACAATCAAACAAACATGCATTCATTCATCCATTTCAAAAATCTCACATTTTTCTCCATATCAATCATACAACATTTATATACCATTTTTTTAAACATTTAATGACACATCTACTATCATCTACTTAAACACAAATAACCTTAAAATTAGTTTCATGATTTATGCATTAAACCTGCCAAATAACACCTAAACATAACCTAAGCATAACATTCATCATTCCACATTCAAGCAGCAACCAAAATATATTATATATCATGGTGCTTCCTCAACTATAAAGAGACTAGACATATAATTCAAGCAACCAAACAAGTCATCAACAACACGACTAAAGCCATTACATATATACATACATACATAATCTTCAAATATCAACAAGCCGCAAAATGACTATTTTTAAAATATAAAAATCCTAGATACATGCCAAGACCAAAAAGAAAAATTCATCAACACTTGAGTTCAGGATTGTCGCTAGATGCTGGAACGACGATCAAACCTAACCTGTGCACGAAAAATAAGACCATACGCTGAGTAACTCAGTGGTATTTCTATAATCCAAATATTAATAACTAATCTAACATATAATAACGCATAAGACATAAATAATAAAATGCAATATAACCATTACCATGTACCAATTCACTTATTCAATTATCAAAACTATCACAATATTACTAATACTAGAACATGTCATATTCATTTCATATATCATTTGGTAATTAGATCATCCTTTAGCATATTCCATCTCAAAATTTACCATTGAATACATTCAAAGTTCATAATCATCCTTAACTTAAATGTTCCACCATTGTTGTTCTGGTTTCCATTTTCAATTCCTTATTCACATGACTCAAACAGATACACGGATCCAGTCAGCATACCAATTTGGCACCCAGTGCTAACAAATAAGTCCATAATATTAAATTGCACCCTACATTGGTCAGTTAAAACCGACAAATAAATGTGCCCAGCACTGGTCGGTATAACTATAAACTGAAAAACATATAGGATTTTTCCTATGTAATTTATCACCTTTTCACTTAAATTCCTTGTTAAAACTAAGTAATTATTTAATAAATTACTGAAATATGTGAAAATATGAAATTAGGACATAAAAATTATTAAAATGTGATTTTATGCTTTATTATATAGTTTTCATGCAATAAATGACTTATTTTATATTAATTTGAACATATTATATTTTTAAGAAATAAAGTGGGTCATGCATGATTAAATTAAATAATAAAATATAAAATTATATTTAATAATTTATTTTAAAATATTTCATGTATAAGTTGGGTTTTAATTAATTAATTAAATTGGATAAATTTTATTCTTTGGTCCTCTAATTTATTGATTTATTTTGGACAGGTCTGATAGCTTTGTTGGATTACAAAACCGTCCAAATTGGAGACCAAATCAACCCAATTTTTGGCTACACTTGGCTGTCCACATAAACTACTTTTTGGTTTAATTGCACAAGGTCTTTGCAATGTTGAAGAAATTAGAGATTTGCCTGAAGATTTGCATTTGACCAAGTCTCAGTCTTGAGTTGTTGTTGCACTTAAATTGAGCAAAAATCAGCTCAATTTCCTAAATTCATGGCTGGCCACCCATTGAAGATGCTTGAAGAGATGAAACCTCCTATTTTTAGCAAATTATCCTCCTCTCTTCACCTATAAATATAACCCTTTTATTCCCTCATTCATCATCCCTCATCATTCATCATTCTCTCTTCTCTCCAAATTCTCTTAGCCTTTTCCATTCCCCACGCCTAGCTTCATCTCTTCATAGAGATTTTAGCTATTAAGCCTCTTAAAGAGCCCTTGGTCAGCCACCTTGGAGAGCCATCAGCAAAGGAGCAAAGCAAAGGAAGCAAAGGAGCCTCGTCGGTCAGAGTCTTGGGTGACAACCACTTTGATCTGGGTTTAATCTATCCTTTCTTTAATTTAATTTGAAAATGTTTGCTATGTGTTCTTTGTTCTTGTTTACAACAATGTTAGCTTAATTTTATTTAAGCTAGGATGATTATTTTGCTTAAATAATATTTATTTGATTCATGCTTATAATGTTTGTGCTCAATCGATCATATTTTCAATTAAAATCAAGTCTGTATTTCGTTCATATGTGATTGAGATGCACCTGAATTAGCTGAGCGATCCTAGCCAGATGACGGCTAATGGACGCATAATTGATATGTGCATGCTCAATTGAGATCCTAACCCAATTAAATTGCAGGTTGCATAACAATTCTAACCAAGCTCTGTTATCTGTATAGTTTTTAGATTTGTGTGATTAAACTGTTTCACACCTAACATGTCCCTATTACCTCACACGAATGCTAAGAAACCCTTAGTAAATAAGGATCAGTAAAATGCGTATTTACTACGTAAAGGATTTCGAAAGGACCTAATGTAGTTTCCAAACTCATGAAAGATCAAGTTGCCGTGGAATGTTTTTCCGAATGTTATTAAGCATGTTGATAATAAGTTGAGTTTAATTAAAGTAATCGTCCTAGCTTATTTATGTTATAATTGTTGCAAATTGTGTTTAATTTTACTAAAATCTATTTCATTCATATATTTTGCATACTTAGGATAATTTGCACTAGGGATAATTGCATTTAGTTTAATATATTTTAATATCACTTCTCAACTATATTGTGTTTTTATTTACCAAATTGTTAATATAATTTTACAAATACAATCCCTGTGGAAACGATAACTCGATACTTATTACTTGATAACGACTGTATACACTTGCACAAACCTACATGTTATAATAACCAACAAAAATGGTGTCTAGCACTCCCTGACATGTAGTCGTATAACCCTGAACTCTTCCTATCCTATGGCATGCCATTTATACCTGACCTTGCCCGAACAGTTATAGGGTAACCTGTTTTTCATATTGATTCAACATACCAAATCCTCAATATTAAAACAAAGTTTCTATCAATCTATTATCATGCATCTATCAACATTATACATTTCTCAAAACAAATCAAATCAATTCAATATATAATTCAATGTACATTATTTACATAACTATCAAATTAAGTATAATTTCTTAACTAAACATTCAATTAGCATTTCACATAGATTTCCAAAGAACTAACTTACCATATCAACTTACCATATGATGAAATGTTTATATACAACAATTTAAATAGTTTGGATTATAGCAATACAAACTGTGAACTCCGAGTTATTTGTCAACAACCTTATATTTTCCTTTCTTTTTCGAGGGATCTGAGTCGACGTTAGCTATGGATTAAAACAACAATACATTTAATCAATACACAATCAAGTTTGACCTTCAATTTCTAAATTATTCAACTTTTGCAAAGTTTAGTCCATATTGCTCAAAATCATCAATTTACTTTAAAATTTAGTCATTTTTCAACTCTAAACTTAAAATCTACTAAGTAAATCCTTAGAACTTCAACTATCCATCAATGGAAACATTTTTAATCTTAAACAATACCGAAAAATATAACATGGGTCAGCTAGATTAAGCTACCAGGATTCTGAAAACATAAAAATTACAAGAAAATGACTAATTTTAACTAACCAATTTGAAACCCAAAGATGAAACCCTTGAAGGTCGAACCTTTTTTCTTCTTCCTCTGTTTTCATGAGTTTGGGAAAGTAAAGAGTTTTTAATTTCTCTTTCATCCCACTCACTTGTTTTATTTTATTCTATTACATTTCTTATTTAATTTAATTTTCATCTAATACAAAATTAAACTAAATTTTCATTACAAACATTATGAGAAACCGGCCACTAATTTTTTAATGGAAAAATTACTATATAAATCCCTTACTTTTAATTCCAATTATAATTCCTTAAGCGAATTACACTCTTATCACTTATATGATTCAGTCTCTATACTCTAATTAAGTTATAATTTAATAAAATTACCTAACCAAAATTCAATTCACTACTAAAATAACTCTGTAAATATATAATAAAATATTTTCGAGTTCGGTTAATGAAATCGGGGTTTCGAGATCACACTTTCCAACACCATTGACTTTCAAGTCGTTACAGCAAGATATTTGGCTAATATGTGAAATGCAGGTGAAATAGCATGCTGGACATTGAGGTAAATTTTAAGTGATTTATTCGTATGAAATGGACCTTTGATGAATTTAAAAATGCAAGGTAGGAAAATTTGGTACTCTAAGTAAATTGGTTGTGGACTTGTAAATGCATGTTAGTATAGACAATCGAATGAAGTGTTAAATTGTGTTGTTGTATGTTTTAATGATTGTAAGCATGTTTTGTATGTTCAATGCATGCTATATAATATGTTAGATTAAGGAAATTTGGCATGTTTTGTGGTCATGACAATTAGTCCTGACTCTTATACTATGCAATCAAAGCTCCTAAAAATTATAAAATGTTTTGAAAATTGGCATGACCAAGTTTTATAAGATTAATTTCATAATTTTTCTATAAATTTTATAAAAGGATATTTTTTGGATATTTTTCCAATATTATAATTTAGTCATTAACCTTCATTTTTTAAATTAAATGAGTTTTACTTACCGACTTTTGTCTTTTCTTCCAATTAATGTTTTAAATTTTTGGTTTTATGAATGTTTCATGTATCGTATGTAAAAAAATGCTTTTACCTTTGAAATTAATTCTGATGATTTTGCTAGAAGAGCATGATTTTAGGGTTTGTGTGTTTAATTTCATTTATTTATTGATAACTAAGCGTGTACCCATATAGCGTGAATGGTGGTTTCTGTGGTGTGTTTTGCTGGTCAGTAAAGAGAGTCACAAAAGTGGTTAATATGACATTTTGGATTCAGGTCGAACCCTACTTGGTTTGGGGTGCCACATTTGGTGGTATCAGAGTCAGGTTTGCAAAAACTAGGTTTGCTAAGGTTTATTAACTCACAAGTTAAATTTTTTTAAATTTACACTAATAACTTAGTTTTGAAATAAAATCGAGATTTTTTAAACTTTTGACAAAAATACCCTTGTATGATTTTTTTGGTAGGAATGTGAACACATTGCCTTCTTTAAAATGTTTTTTTCTTTTCAGGATTGCCTTGGATCACTTGCCACTTCTCACTCTATTGTATTATTTATTTTATTGTTATAGTATCTACAATATGCCTCTTAGACGAGGGTGGTTAAACATGGATGCACCTAAGGTGTCTCCTATGAGGCAAGCTATTCAAGAAGCTGGAGTAAAGCCCCTAATACAAGTAATCATCGTGGCTTTACAACGAATAGTCGGAGACAACCCTGCCCTTGTAAAAAGGGGTTTGCCACTTGAGCATCTTCAAGCTCTAAGTGGTAAGGAATTTCAATGAGTGAAAGGAGATGATCTAACCATAACTGAGTATTGGTTGGAAAGTGTGGACAAAATATTGGAGTAGATCGCCTGCTTGGATAAGGAAAATTTGGATTGCACCGTATCTCTGCTTAATGGTGGAGCTAATAGATGGTGGAGCACAATTAGGAGGGGTACTATAGTTGATCGACTGAATTGGGATTTCTTCTTAGAGGCATTCCGAAGGAAACATATGGGTACATGGATGCTTGGAAGAAAGAGTTTCTCGCCTTGGTTTAGGGGAGTATGACCGTAGCAGAGTATTAGTCCGAGTTCCTGAAACTTAGTTAGTATATTCCTAAGATGATTTCCACTAAGAACGAGCAATGTAAGAGGTTTAGATTCAGGCTGAATAAAGATATTCATGCGTATCTAGTGGCACACTATATAGAGGCCTTCGACGATATGGTATAGAAGGCCAAGGCTATAGAGGAGACACTGATTGGGCCACTGAGACCAATGGTGAATGAGCTCAGTAAGACGGGCTCCGATTAGTCTGATACGTCAGGGCGGTCAAGCAATAGGGGCCATGATTCGTAGAGATCTGGTAGGAGTGCTCAAATAGGGTTACGATCGGGCCAAGCTAGACAGTAGAGCACTATTGTGGTTGCTCCAAGAGGATCATCTAAGTGGTCAACATGTGAGCATTACAGATGTAGGAATATGGGTGAACGCCGGAGGTTGACGAGGGCATGTCTCTAATGTGGTTCGAAGGATCATCAGCTAAGAGACTGTCTGAAGAGGGTTGAGATTGCACAGATTGAGAGTTCTGTACCTACTAGAGTTTGAAGCCAAGTTCATAGAGGTAATGGTAGACCGAGTGCATAGAAGACCATTGCTCATATCGTTGTTGTTCAAACTGAGTCTGAAGGACCAACTCGTGTTTATGCAATTAGGGGGCTGTGGGATCGCGATTTGGTTGACATGATGTAGCAGCTAATTTTCAGTGGTGTCGGAACAGTGATTCGAGATCACTAAATCCGACAAATGAGTAGGAAATATTATTAATTTAGTGAGTATAAGTTAAATGTGAAGTTAGGAAAAATTTTGAAATAGTGAAATGTACAAATATATATTAAAATAATTAGAATTGAAAACGAGGTATCGAGACCTCAAGAATTTTAAATCGAGCCATAAATATTTTTATAAATATTTATGGAGTGTTAATAAGTTAGTATTAAAGTTTCGTCAAGAAATTTTAAAGTACTGATAGCTAATTGAACAAAAAGGACTAAATTGTATCAAATGCAAAATTGTGGGAAATGATTAAATAGCTTAAATGATAAAAGAAAGAGGGTTTAAGAGGAAATAGACCCAAGGTCTATTTGGGCTAGACGACAAGAGCATGAAATCACCAAGAAAATAAGGGAAAAATTGGAAAATTGCAAAATTTACTTAACAAAGTTAGGACTAAAGTGGAATTATCTAGATTTCTCTTTATTTTTTCTGCATTCTCATCAGCAAAAACACCATGGAAGGGTTCCCTTAAGCTGGTTTTTCATATTTTTACTGCAAGTAAGTTCAATTCTTGACTAATTCTTGAAATTTTTGTGTTTTTTTTACTTTTACAACTAGGTCCATTTGTTGAATTCATTAGTTTTTGATTCTATGAAAGAAATTGAAAGTTTCTATGAATATGTGCTGGAAGTATATGATGATTTGACATAGAATTAGAGCTTTAAATTGTTTATATGCTGATTTTATTGAAAGAATTGAATAGGAAGTGAATGTTTGGGACCTAAATTGTAAAAGAGTTTGAAGTTAGAGTTTTATGTGGAAATTCTGAATTTCAATAGTTATGAAATAACTTATAATGTCTAGAAAAAGTATTAATTGAGAAAATTATCTTAATTGAGGGGTTAATTGAGCAAGGACTGAATTGTATAAATTGTGAAATTTGGGGTAAAATGGATATCAACATTTTGCACTAAAACTGTTTTGGGCAGCAGCAGTAGTTTAACTTTGAAAAATCACCAAAAATTTTATAAATCGAATTAGAGGGTGAATAAAATATGAAATTAAATCTTATTGAGTCTAGTTTCTTATAAAATAAATTATGTAAGCAATGGAATTGTAAATCATGAGATACAATAACTTTTGTGAGACAAGGTCAGAATGATTTTGGGTTCCCCTGTTCTGACTTTAGAAAATCATCAAAAATTGGAGAAAAATAATTAAGGGATTAAATTTATATTTTTAAAATCCTTAAAGAGTCTATTTTCAATAGAAATAAGCGGTAACATCATCCGAATCTCGTACGATGAGATAATTAATTCTTAGTGAAGAAGGGTCGGAACTGTCAGACAGCAGAACAGGAGCAAATTTAAAGAATAAACTGTACTTATTGGCTAAACCAAAAATTCTGAAAATTTTATGGTAATAAGATAAGTATGTCTAGTTTCAGGGAAAATTAGCGGATCTTAATTTCGAGTTCTGTAGCTTAAGATATAAATAATTTAGTGACTATGACGCAAATGGACAGTTTTGAATATACATAAGTAAATAGTGAAATTATTGATAATGTTACTTGTTGCATGTTATATAAATTAAGGATGTGGAATGGAGAGGAGGAGGAGGAAAATATGTATGAATATTCAGCTAGCATGGCTAATTTGTATGTTTTAGGCTCATGGACTAAATTGAATAAAAGTAAAATTTTATGGGCAATTTTGTAAAAAAAATGTTAGAAATGACCAATTTGTATGAAATGGATTATTTTATTATTTAAATTACAAAATTGAATGAAATTATTAATTTAGCTCAAGATCAGGGAAAAACATGTTTTAAGGATTAAATTGAAAAGTGTTGAAATTATAGAAAATTCTGACATTTTATAGAATTCATAGGTTGTTATCAATTTGTGTGAGAATAACGGCTGGAAATAAGGATTAAGTTGCAATAATTTTATTTTATTTTAACCTAAGGATGAAATCGTCATTAATTAAAAGTTTTTAGGGGTAAAATGATAACTTTGTTCAGAGCATTAGTTGAATGTATTATAACATGAAATAAATGAAAACGACGATCAAATTTCTTTATAAAGATCCGGATGGCTTGAATACGAGACTTGAACGTGGAAAAGAAAAGATATCGGATTAATGAAATATCTAATAAATGAATCGGTAACTCCGGTAATGCTCCGTAACTCTATTCCGATGATGGATTCGGGTTAGGGGCATTACACATGATTGTAGGTACTTTTACGTTGCAATCCATTTCCTTATTTTTGCTAGTTGATTCGGGTTCTACTCATTCATATATCGTGAGCGATTTGGCTGGTGAGGTAAGGATTTTGGTAGAGACTATTAACGGTTTAGGGACATGTCTTTCCTGTGGATTTGATTAAGCTATTGTTTCATGGGTTTGACGTTATTCTAGGCATGAATTGGCTAACTGAGCACAATGCGAAGGTAGACTTCGAGACTAAGCTAATTACCTTGCAAGGTAAAAATGTCTTGGAGATTGTGGTCTTTGGGGAAAGACTCAAATTTCTCTTTAATGTGATTTCAGCAATTAAAGTTGAAAAAATGATGGGTAAAGGTTGTAAGGCATTCTTGGCCTACGTGTTAAATTTTAGGAGTAAGGAATAGAGAGTTCAAGATATCCACAAAGTGAGGAATTTTCCTGATGTGTTTTCGGATGAGTTGCCTGGTTTGCCACCAAATAGGGAGGTAGAGTTTGGTATGGCGGTTTTATCGGGTACCGCACCGGTGTCCATTGCACTCTATCGCATGGTGCAGAAGGAACTCAATGAGCTAAAGGTTCAATTACAAGATTTTTTAGATCGAGGGTTCATTAGGCCGAGTGTATCTCCTTGGGGAGCACTGATTGTTTGTGATGAAGAAAAATGGTATCTTGAGGCTGTTTATTGACTACCAACAGCTGAACAAGTTAACCATCAAGAACAAGTACCCATTTCCCTAGATTGATGACCTGTTTGATCAGTTCAGAGGGGAAATGGTGTTCTCAAAAAATTATTTAAGGTTTGAATTTTATATGCTCAAGGTGAATGAGTCTGATATTCTGAAGACTACGTTCAGGACCCGGTATGGTCACTACGAGTTCTTGGTTATGTCATTTGGTTTGACTAACACACTTACAGTATTCATGGATTTGATGAATCGAGTCTTTCACTCGTATCTAGATCAATTTGTAGTTGTCATTATAAATGACATTCTCGTGTATTCCCGAATAGAGGATTATCATGATGCACATCTATAGATTGTTCTTCAGATTTTGCGCGAGAAGTAGTTATTTGCTAAGTTGAGAAAGTGTGAGTTTTGGTTGGGAGAGGTCATGTTTTTGGGTCATGTGGTGTTATTTGAGGGGATCCATGTTGACTCGAAGAAGATTGAGGCTATTCTAGAGTGGAAGCAGTCGAAGAGCATTACTGAAGTTCGGAGCTTCTTGAGGTTGGTTGGTTACTATCATAGATTCGTTGAGGGGGTTCTCCATCGTAGTTGCACCCTTAACGAAGCCACTTTAGAAGAATGTGGTGTTTGAGTGGACGAATGAGAGAAAGAGAAGTTTTGAGAGGCTCAAGGCAGTTTTAACTAATGTACTAATATTGATTCAGTCGGTGTTTGGGAAAGAGTATGTGGTCTAAAGTGATGCATAGTATACAGGTTTTGGATGTGTTCTGATGCAATATGGTAATATGGTGGCATATTGTAACAACCTATTTTCAGTGAAATCGGAATAGTGGTTTCAGGACTACAAATTAGAGTCAAAAATAAAATTTATTTTAATTTTATTGTATGGTCCGTATTATGATAGAGATGTCATGTGAGAATTCTGATAAGAAAAATTTTACTGATGTGTTTAATTACAATAAGGACCAAATCGCATTAAATGTAAAAGTTGAATTCTAATAGCTAAAAGGATTAAATAGCTATGGAATTCAAAACTTGAGGTCCTTATATGGTAGTTAGACCATTAATCAAAAGTTAGTAGATATTTTTGATGATTCATCCATGGAAATTTAGAAAAAGGCAAGGACTAAATTGGAAATAGAAATAATTAAAAGATGATAAATAATTAAAAAGAAATTAACATCTTATTTTATGTCATCTTCTTCCCCAAAATACATGGAAACCCTAGGAAAGAGAAAACAATCTTTCTTGGCTTAATTGGGTAAGTTTTCTTGTCCCGTTTTTAGTAATTTTGATATTTTTAAAACCGAGATAGTCTAATCTATCTATTTGGGGGATTAATTTGAAAAGTTATCAAAATATAGAAATTATGTCATGGATGAATATGCTGAAAATTAGAAATTTATGGTAAAAAATGAAAGATTGTTGATAGATAAACAACTTTTACAAAGTTATGTTTGATAAAAACATAATTTAGGGACTAATTTGTAAAGTTGTGAAAATTAAAGAAAAATTTTGAAATTTATAGAATATATGTGCCGTAAATTGTATATTGAAATTTCGGTTAGGCTTGGAATAGGGAGTAAATTGTATGAATTTCATTTTCCGAGCCTAGGGACGAAATTGGAATTTATGGAAAGTTTAGGGGCAAAATGGTAATTTTGCCTAGTATGTAAATTGAGTCCAAATAAATATGAAATGTGATAAATTGATGATTAAATTCATTTATATAGATCCGAATAACACAAATTCGAGGTTAGACCGAGGAAAAGAAAAAGTTTCGGATTAGTAGATTTATATAAGCGAACAAGTGTCGAGGTAAGTTCGTGTAACTTAATCAAGCTTGTAAATATATTGAATTGAATGTTATGTTTGCATGGAATGTGTTTTATATTTTTGTGAATTATTTTAAAAGTTATAATAAAGAAATAAATACATGTTTGTAATGGTTTAAAAGGGGTTAAGTTCTGTTTCAATATTGGATTTCGATGGATAAATGTGATTTCCCTTACTGAATGAGGTCCTGCATTTGTTGCTGACAGGATTTAGCTAGGACAAGTAATCCTATTAATCTCATTATAGATAGGATTTAGCCCGGATGGGTAATCCTGATATAATCCCTCTCGAGCATACGTTATAATTAGGATTTAGCCTGGACTGGTAATCCTAATTGAGCTCTTTTAAGCACATGTTATATAAAGGATTTAGCCTGGACTGGTAATCCTGATATATTATATGTGGCTCGAGAGTGTGATCTCTGATTAAGTACCCTAATGGGTACTCCTAAATATAAATTGACGGGTTATTGAATTGTACACCTTAAGTGTACTACCTGAGTATCCATCGGAATTTCAATGATTCGGCGGATAAAATACTTGACATGATATGAGAGTTATGAGATGAAATGAAAAATGTTTTGAAAGAATATAGTATGATGAGCTCGTTAATGTTTACTTGATTTATGTAAAAATTTGATGACTAACATGTTGATTGAATGCATGTGGTTAGGCAATCTTGCCAGGTTAATGGAAACATGTTATTATATGCTTAATTTTAATAAATGAGATTGGTAAGTTTAATTTCAGTTATACGAACTTACTAAGCATATAATGCTTACTAGGTTTACTTTTCTTTGTTTTATAGTACTTAGAAGCTCGAGAAGGTTGGAGATCGGTTAGAGCATCATCACACTATCCACAAGCTTATTTTGGTATAAATAGTAAAACTTATTTTGGTATAATGGCATGTATAGACTAACTTGGCCATAGATGGCTTGAATATGTTATTTGTAATCTAGCTATTAAAATGGCTAGTAATGGTATGTTTTGGTATTTATAAAGTATAATGTTATGATAAACACCTATGTGTTAAATAGGAATGATCAATTTATGTTTTATGTTTATGTTAAACCAAGGTAAGATTTTAAACATGTATGTATGCAACGTCATATCATATTAGATGGTAAAATTTGCTTGAATTCAATGCTTGGATTGGTTGGTATTTGGAGGTAAGTTTGGTGCAGGTTATTGGTCAAATTTTGGGTGAGAAATGAAGCTAGAAATGGCTTTATTTTGTCCACACGGGCGTGTGTGTTAGCCGTATGAACCCTGCACCTAATTTTTGAAAATTAAATTGATCACACGGCCTACTCACATGGGCGTGTGGCTGATTGTGTGGTACAAGTCAGAGAGTTACATGAGGTCGAACACGACCTGCAGCACAAGCGTGTTTTAGGGTCACACGGGCACGTCCGTAGACCACTCAGGCGTGTACGCCCTGTACCTAGGAAAATTTTAGAAATTTTGCGAAAGATTCTTGAAGTTCTTGATTAAGTCTCGACTCGATTCTCGATTTGGGCCTCGAGGGTCCATTTAAGGGATATTATGAATAAATTCGGTAAATGAATAGTAATTAACGTGAATTATTTGTAAACGCTCTAAAAGTTTTGATAATGCTCTGTAACCTTGTTCAGGTGATGGATACGAGTTAGGGGTGTTAAACATATGCCTTGATACAATTGAAGCCATATGATCGTAATTACTTGACCTATGATATGGAGTTAGATGTAGTGGTCTTTGTGCTTAAGATTTGGTGACATTATCTGTATGGTGAGACATGTGTCATTTACACTGATCACAAGAGTCTTAGGTATCTCCTCACCCAAGAGGAGTTGAACTTGAGACAGAGGCGTTAGATTGAGTTATTGAATGACTATGATTGTGTGATTGAGTATCATCTCAGCAAAATGAATGTTGTTGCTGATGCTTTGAGCCGAAAATCGATGGTTGAGCTACGAGCAAAGTTTGCACATCTTAGTGTGACCAGCGTTGGTGGTTTGTTGGTTGAACTTCAAGTAAAGCCGACTCTATCACAGCATATCAAAAAGAGACATTTGGTTGATGATAGTTTGGGAAGAAGATCTGACAGGTTGATGAAGGTAGTGGTGGAGACTTTGAGCTAAATTTTGATGGTATTTTGAGCTTCTGATAGAGATTTTGTGTGCCTATTGATATGGAGCTTAGGCATGCGATTCTTACCGAGGTATATAGTAGTCCATACACTATGCACCCTAATAGTATTAAGATGTATTGATATCTTCGAAAGTTGTATTGGTGGCTCGGATTGAAGCGAGATGTGACAAATTTTGTGGCTAAATGTTTAGTTTGTCAGAGGGTAAAGGCGGAGCATCAACATCCTTCAGGTTTGCTTCAGTCAATTAAGATTCTAAAGTGGAAATAGGAGAGGATCATGATGGATTTTGTCTCGATTTTGCCTCTGACCCCAACAAAGAAGGATTCGATCTGGGTGATTATCGATCGATTCTTGAAGAGTGCGCATTTTTTGGCAGTGCGAACTAGTTATTCGATGTAGAAGTTGGTAGAGTTTTATATAGCTGAGATTGTATAACTACATAATATGTCAATTTCTATTATTTCTGACAGAGATTCGTGTTTCACTTCGAGATTTGGAGGAGCCGTCAAGAAGCTTTCAATACGGGTTATCATCCTTAGACAGATGGTTAGTTGAAAAGGATGATTCAAATTCTCGAGGACATGTTACTTTGTTGTGTTATCGAGTTCAGTGGCAATTGGGAGAGATATTTGCCTTTAGTAGAGTTCACCTACAATAACAGTTTCGAAACGAGTATTCAGATGACATCATTTGAGGCTTAGTATGGTAGGAAGTGTAGAACTCCTTTATTTTGCAGAGTTGGATGAAAAGCATATTGTTGAGCTAGATCTAATTAGAGAGATTGGGGAAATGGTGGAATTGATTTGTGAGAGATTAAAGGTTGCTTTAGATTGGTGGAAATCTTATACAGATTTGAAACATTGTGATATCGAGTTTCAAGTTGGAGACAGAGTGTTTCTAAAGGTCTTACCTTGGAAAAATGTTCTGAGATTCGAATTGAAGGGTAAGCTGAGTTTGAGATTTATTGGACCATATAAGGTTATCGAGAGGATTGGACGAGTAGCATATTGACTCAGGTTGCCCACCGAACATGAGCGTATTCATGATGTATTCCATGTTTCGATGTTGTGAAAGTGCAGATCAAACTCATCCCATATTGTGTTGGTCAAGGAGATCGAGGTTCAATCTGATCTCACATATGATAAGGAGCCAGTTGAGATATTAGCTCATGAGGTTAATGTCTTGCGTAATAAGATGATTCCATTGGTGAAGGTCTTCTGGCATAACCACAAAATTTAAGAGGGCACTTAGGAGGCCAAGGATGCGATGAGACGCCAATATTCTTACTTACTCAGTTCAAATAAGTTTAGGGGAAGAAAAACTTTTTAGAGGGGGAGAGTTTTAAAATCCCAAAAATCGGGTTTGTAGAATCGGGTAAAGGACTAGATATTAAAACTAGGTACTGGAAATAGTATTAGAATGTTTAATAAAAAACATTAAAATAATTATCAGGTCTAAAATTAGGTGGTTAAAATTAGGATTAGGTGGTCAGTTATTAAATAACTAAAAACATATTTTAAAAATAAAATCATTTTTGAAAAGAACAGAGAAAAAATGTGTTTTAATTAAACTAAGGATTGATTTGAAAAATAAGGGAAAACTGGGGGTTTTTAACAGGCAATTTTCCCTTAATTTTAAAATTTGTTCATCTCCCTTGTTTCTTTAAGAGAACCCGACGTCTCCTCCCCTCTAATTCTAGTTTCACACTCAAAATTTCCCAAATCCAAATATGATATTTTCTCTCAAAATTAACTCATCTTTAGAGATTTCCTAGCTATGAAAACTCCTCAACACCTTCCAATTTTAAAGAAAAATCATTAAATGCTCATCAAATTTGTCATTATCCTTCTCACGTTCAACTCCGAATTAGCTCCACAACTTTTTGTTTTCTTCAAATTGAAGTACTGTATTGACTTATTATGATTAGATTAAGGTTTTTTTTTCTAATTTGAAATTTAATCAAATATGGTGAGAGTTTTTAATATTTAAAGCTTTTTAATCAAATTTTGGTTTAACAATGATGAAATCCAAAATAATTAGCAAACCTACTATTTTTAGTTGATTTCTAACCTATGTTGGACTAAATAGAAGGTATTTGAACTCAATTTGATAGATTGGTACCCAATTTTAATGAATTTTGAGCTTCCCCATTTTGTGTGTTCATACAAGCTTGATTTTTTGATAATTTTAAATTCGAGAGATTAGGTAAAATTAAAGGTTTATATTTGTAATAATAGGTTAAATAGGATGTTTAGAAACTTAATTACAGTTTAGGAACAAAAATCGAGTGTGGAAATCTCATATTTTGACAAAATGAGTTGATTTTCGGTATGAGAAAAGCGAGCTTAAAGTGGTGTCTTTGATGCTATTTGTTTGAGTTTAAGGTTGTTAATAATGTGTTTGTAATGTATTTAATGTGTATGCAAAGTGTCGGACTCGTCGGGAGCTTCTACGAGCAAGGCGAAAGGAAAAGAAAAACTCGTTTGATATCGTTGGGCGAAAGACGTTGGCTAGGTGAGTGGTTGGAGTTGTAACTCTTAAGCACAATTCCTAAGGTTAAATGGGGGCTTAGGTTGGTTAAACACCTAATCTAAGGTCAAGAGTAATTAATTCTACTTGAATTATATCCTATTACATATAATGCTTGTATGTAAGGTTGTGAAAAATCATATGAAATATTTAAGTGAGTGATATGTGAATGTAACAGTGTTTGTTAAGTGAACTGCTAAATTTATGCACGTTATTATGTTTTAGAGTGGTTATAGCTCTTTTTAACAAGTGTGTTAGCACTTGAGAGTGCATATAAAAAGTTGTGAAAGTGTTATTAACAAGTGAATATGTGCATAAAAAGATATGTAAATGTGTGTTTAAGTAGATATGTTGGCATTATGAACACTTGGAACCATTAGATATCATTGGCATGCCATAGGACAGTGAGTACTTACTGCTATTGTTTATGATGGGGCGTTGTGGCCTGAAGATAGCGATGGGGAGATAAGGGAATGTAGAGCATAGCTCCATTCACCAAAGAGAGCGTGAAGTGTTTAGAGAGTGTTAGCATTTGTGCTACACTTATACAGAGATAGCACAGGACTCTTTGAGTCATTTGGAGTGTTTAGAGATCCTGTTATCCTATGCATTACTGATTATATATATGTTTCCATGTCACATTATGTCAATATATCATTGTGTTTGCCTTGTGATATGTTTGATGTTATGCCATGGTTACATGATTTAGTATGTTTTCTTTCAATTACGGATTTAATGCTAAATTGTAGCAATTCCTTGTGCATTCACTGTGCTTGGAAAAGCTCTCACTCCCTTATATTTATTTTGCAAAAAAATAGCTTGTGTGAGGAAGGAAAAGTGCGTAAGTGGTGATCCAAAGCAAGGCAATCTTTTGAGTAAGTAACTTGGTTTGATTTTGCAAATAATAGAGGCAATTGGTTTGGTTTTGCAAATAATAGAAGCAATGTGGGACTCATGTATAGAGGGAATTAGACTCTGTTTTTTTAAATTGTAATCGGACATTATGGACTATTTAATTTGTTTTTGGGACTTTGGATTGTTTTAGAATGTCTTTTGAAATGTTTGAATGAGTATGCATGTTAATGGGTGGTATGTATGATAAATTGGTATGCAAGATATTTGGCTAATATGTGAATTGGTGATGAAATGAAATGCTAAAAATTTAGGTAAATTTAAAATGATTTATTGGTATGAAATGGACTTTTCATGCATTTAAAAATGCATGGTAGGCAAAATTAGCATGCTAAGTAAATTTGTTGTGGACTTGTAAATGCATGCTAGTATAGATAATCAGATGAAGTGTTAACGCTGTGTTGTTGTATGTTTTAATGATTGTAAGCATGTTTTGTGTGTTCTTTGTATGCTATATAATATGTTAGATTAAGGAAATTTGGCATGTTTTGTGGTCATGGGAATTTAGTTATGACTCTTATACTATGTAATTGAAGCCCTTAAAAATCATAAAATGTTTTGAAATTTTGCATGACCAAGCTTTATAAAATTAATTTCATAATTTTTCTTTCAGTTTTATAAAAGGATATTTTTCCAAAACTATGATTTAATCCTTAACCTTCACTTTTAAAATTAAATGAGTTTTAATTATAGATTCTAGTCTCTTTTTCCAATTAATATTTTAAATAATATGTCATTGCATGTATGTATGTTTAATTTTTTTTGTTTTATGAATGTTTCATGTATCATATGTAAAAAGACATTTTTACCCTTGAATGTTATTGTAACGTCCCAGAAATCTAATTTTTGATTTGTTAAAATCATGTTATAATTAAGTATTTGTATCAATGGATAAGTGACTTAATTTTGTGTCTGAGATCTTGAGTTTGAATCCCTGCATGAGAAAAACTGAATTTATTATTTCGTTTCTATTCTTTTAATTAAATCGTTTGTTTGGTGTTTAGGGATATTGGAATTTCGAGATTGTGGTGCAAAAATCTGTATTTTATGTTACCTAATTTATCTGATACATTTTAAGGGAAAATCAAGAGGCGTTTAGTGTTCCTCCAGTGACTTAAGCTTCATGTAGTTGTTGATTCGTCTAGTAGTGAGTGTACGGATGTGTTTTTGAAGGGTTGAATGAGTTCATTGTGGTGAATTCTTGATTAATTTCGTGAACTGTTACTGAAATTAATAGTGTTAACTGTTGATTTGGGCATTGGAATACGTGCTTTTAGAACCCACATTAGAGAACATCAAGGTGTGTAACAAGAAACCCGAAAAATAGTGAACAACGAAAGCCGAAATTGGGCACTTCGACGCCACACGGCCGTGTGTCAGGCCATGTGGTAGGCCGTGTGCGACACACAGCTATGTGACAGATCGTGTGCTAGATCGTGTGGACTATTTTGGGCCGTATGGGCCCAAAATTCAAAATTTTTTCATAAGGCCGTACATGTCATCCCGATCGATCGTGGCCTTCCGTAGGGTCGGTATGTGATTAAATATACTTTAAAGCATGAAATTTGATCATATGTTATTATGAATTTTGATATTAGTAAATGTACCTGAGATGTCATATGATAATTCAAATTGAGTGTGACGTTAAATACGTACATGATTTGCATCTGAAATGTTATGTATGATTTCTATTCTATCTATATCTGATTTTGGGGTGGGATATATTATGTGGAGGAAGTGTTTCTGTGAGGCAATTTTTCACCCATTATACTAGCAGCACTACTGCAAATATTTTGGAAAGTGTCATATTGACACTAAGTGGTATGTAGGGCTGGATGGGTTTTAAGACCATACATGGTGTGTATGGATGGTAAGAGATGGTATGTAGTGGATGGGGGATTGTAAATTTGCATATGATTTTGATTCTATATGAGATATACATTTATATCTGCTCTACTATGTAATAAATCTGAAGTTAAATCTGTGATTCTGTTTTCTTTTAAGTTACACATTGAGTTATGAAAACTCACTTTCTGTTTATTTGTCACTTTCAGGTAACCTTCAGACTTAGGCAGGTCGATGTGACAAGAGCTCTGTTATATCCACATTTTCGTAAACTCAATTTATTTAAATTTGACTTATTTAATATTTCTGGTTTGAGAGTTTTGTAAATTTTAGACTCTTTGGACATTTGGGATTATTTTTGGTTTGGATTTAATTTTGGATTTTTGGCATGACATTTGATAAAACGACTTAACGAAACGACTATTTTCCTGCAACTAACTATTTTCGAGAACAAACTTGGTTTTTCCTAAATATAATGTTTTAAGAATTTCCGCTGCAAAGTATTCAATTTATTTAGAAAATGTAAATAAACAATGTTTTTAACTGAATAATTATGTCAAACATGTTTTCAAATAAAACGGCATTTTTAAGTAACAAAGGTTCACGATGTTTTTCAATAAAGAAAGCCATATTTACAACTATTTTTTGTAGCATCTCCAGATTTAGCTATAACGTCCAGGCCAGGTTTGGGGTGTTACAGTTATTTTGATGGTTTTTCTAGAAGAGCATGATTTTAGGGCTTGCATGTTTAATTTCATTTATTTTTAATTAAGCGTATACCCATATGGTGTGAGTGGTGACCTCTATGATGTGTTTTGCTAGTCAGTAAGGAGTCACGTAAGTGATTAGTGTGACGTTCTAGATTCGGGTCTAACCCTCTCGGTTAGGTTTTGGGCGCCACATTTCCCGGAATCTCCTCTAGTAACAATATACTTAAAGGTTCAAAATCACCCGTATAACTTTCTTCATCGAAAGTAGCATGTGTTAATACTTCAACTATTTAGTCATTTGAGTTATAAAACAATCCACCTTTTGTTCCTTATCCAATAAATGTGTTTGACATCCCCATAAACTAAATTAATTTAGGTTGTACTTCTTTGTAATATCCCTAAACCGGGTCTAAGAGTTTCGGTATATTTTTCGGGTTCCTAGCGTGAATTTAGGAACTTATCGGGTTAATAGTAATTTTTTAATTTAATTTAGGAGGTCAATTTCATCTAAAATCGATTAAACAATAATCCAAAAAAATAAAAATATTTTTGGAAAATTAATTTTAAAGTAATTAAATAATTATTAGTGAAAATATTTAATTTGGCTTGAAAAAGAATTTTAAAATAATTTTTATTGGGGGTTAATTTGAGTTAAATTTAAATATTAATTAAATTAAATTTAATCGTAAAATAAAGAAAATTTTGGAGTATTTATTTGACAAATAAACCTTTAAATTCAGAATTTTGGAGAGAAATGATCAATTGGTAAAATAAGAAAAATGTGGGAGCCGACATTGAACAAATTTCTCAATTTTTAAATTTTTGGTAGCTTGTTTCAATTTTAAACACAATGAATCTAGCCTACTTTTCACACCATTTACATCATATTAGAGAGTTATAAAATTCATTTTCTTTGCATGGTTTTAAATATCTATCATCAGAGAATAGATTCAATAAATTTCATTCTCAAAATACTCTCTCTTTTCACACGAAATTATTTACAAAAGAAGCAAAAAAATATTCTGAAACTTCTCAAGATTATTGAATCAAGATTTTCAATCAAAGGATTTAGAACAAATCAAAGGTAATTATTATTTCTAAACTAATTTTTATGATCATTAGAAGCATATTTACATGATTTGAGTGATAATTACATGATTTTTTTATCAATGTCATATTATTCAAAAGCTTAAGGTGCTTTAATGATGGATCTTGAATTTTGATAGGAAATCCACAAATCAATGGATGTTCCAACTCAAAATGGATCTATTAGAAGGTTTTTAACTGATTTATCAAGATTAAACATGTTTTGTAGGTTAATTTAATAAATTTTGAATTTCATAATTTAATAAATTTTGAATTTCATCATCTTCATGAACTAATTTTCTGGATTTTTACGAAATTGATTTAAATGTAAAATTAATGCTTAGTGTATGTTTATTTGGTCTAGTATTGATGTTTGGAAGTGATTAGGAGGGCCGGAGTGATTGGTTTTGTGAGGAATCGAGTTTTCGACTTGATAGAAATCCGGTAAGGTAACTTTGAGTAAGAATTTCGTGTAGCCTAGTTGAGGAAAATTTGTGTTTATTATATCTTTTGTGTAATATCTATTTTATCTCTGTTGGAGCTCCGAATCTTGAAGAGGATCGAGCTAATCGAAATTGAAGCTTGGATTTACTTGGTTGATCACTTGGTTGTGGTTGAGCTAGTTGTGTGGTGAGTGTTATTAAAGGGTGATTTGGTAAATTGACCCTCACTTATGTTTAATTGGATGATTAATTACTCATTGCAAATATTTAATTGAGTTTTGGGTGGTTAATTTTGCAAGATTATTGATATATGTTTAAGTAATGAAATTTTTCATAAGTGTTGATAAGTGAGCATCTAGTGATTTTATGTGCTTGATTTGATTGATTATAATGGTGAACTAAGCAAGTATGTTGGAGTTTTTGGTCCATGGTATGTTAATATTTCAATTGATAAATGAACACTGATAATAGGTAATTGGTATGCTAGATTTAATTTGATGTTAAAATGGCTATGTTACATGATTCACATATGCATCGAGTCAACTCGATTTTTTTTTCGAATTTCGAGTTTGAATCGAGTTGAATTTTTGAATTCGAATAACTCGAATAATTCAAATATCAAACTATAAAATTTTACATTTTTACCCCAAACTCTCAAAACTTTTACTCCCCTCCCATCCCAACCCCCAATCTACCCAAAATTCATTTCCGATCAAAATTTACTCTCCCATTTACTTTTTCTCAAAATTTTACTCCCTCCCACTTTCCCCCTAAAACTTTTACTCCATTCCCATCTCACCTCCCATTTACCCCAAACCCATCCCATCCCATACCAATTTTTTTTAATATTTTCTCTCCAAAATTTTACTCCGCCTATTTACTTTCCCTCAAACTTTTATTCCCCAAAACTTTTTATTTTCCCCCTAAACTTTTACTTCTCACCCTTTACTCTAAAAAAACATCAAAATTATCCAAAAAAATCACTAAACATAAATAGTAATAATTTTATTTATATCTACCATTTATATTATTAAATTAAATTTCACATTTTATATTATTTATATTATTGAATTGTTTAGTTATATTAAATATTTATATTAAAATTGAATTATTAATTATACCATAAAATATTCGTGTTAAAATTTTATATTAGTATCAATTTCACATTTTATCTTTAAAAAACTTTTATTAAAAAATCACATTTTTAAATTTAACATATTTTTTAATTCCAAAATACATAGTGACAAGAATGTAAAGGTAATTGAAACAACTAAGCAAGTAAAAAAGCTAACCCGTATATAAAAGATTAATAAATAAATTATGAGGTGATGAAAGTTAATCAAAATTTTGATTAAGGTGGACAAATTTTATTACGATGGGTGACAATGCTTACAAGGACCCAAAATTATTTTTTAAAATTTAACTCGAACAAATATATTAATATTCAATTTTATTCAAATTCCATCTCACTCGACTCGATTCGAGAAAATTTCAAATCAAATTAGGATGATAAAATATGATTCGTCAACTCAATTAACTCAAAATTTTTTCATTCGATTCGATCGAACGCTCACCCCTACACATTATTGACTGAAATTATGTTATGATTGATTGATTATATTGACATTTTAGCATGGTAGATCCATTGGATATAGTTGGCATGCCATAGTACTTATGAGTACTCACCATATTGATATGTTATTTATGAGCAATGAGGCTTTAGGTGGACTAATTTGGACTAGATAAGGGAGTGTGGAGCTTATGTCTCCACTCAATATAACTGATTTAAGCCGATATAAGGGAGCGTGTGGCCTCGACCTGCTGAATTCGAGACTGATTCTGTTCTGATTGGGAGTAAGGTGTAGCACCCCTAACCCACATCCGTTGCCCAAATAGGGTTACAGAATGTTACCGGAGTTTACAAAATAATTTCACATAATTCCACTATTTACTAATGTTCATATCAAAGCTATCCACTCGAGTCATAGTCACTAAATTATTTATATCTTGAGCTACAGAACTCCAAATTAAGATCTGCTAATTTTTCCTAAAATTAGACTCACATATCTTTCTAACATAAAATTTTCATAATTTATGGATTAGCCAATAAGTACAGTTTATTCTTTAAAGTTACCCCTGTTCTGCTATTTGACAGCTTCGACCTTTCTTTACTAAAAATTAATTATCTCATAGTACGGGATTCGAACGATGTTCCCATTTGTTTCTCCTGAAAATAAACTCATTAAGAATTTAAAAATATAAATTTTAACCCATAATTATTTTTATACAATTTTTAATGATTTTCCAAAGTTAGAACAGGGGAATTCAAAATCACTCTGACCTTATCTCACAAAAATTCAAATACCTCATAATATGATATTCTTTTGCTTACACCGTTTCTTCTATGTGAAACTACCTCAATAAGAGTTAATTTCATATTTTGTTCAACCTCTAATTCAATTTCTATAATTTATGGTGAATTTTCAAAGTTGAACTACTGCTACTGTCCAAAAACTGTTTTAGTACAAAATATTGTTAGCTAGTTTATAACATCTTCACTTCATTTCATTTAAACCCTATACATACCATATAAATCTTTAAAAATAAAACAAAAGCTACCGGAATTGATCTAGATAGTGAGCTTTGTTGTGATGATCCGATCTACCAACTTCACTTCAATTCAATCTACACAAAGACATCAAACACACACAGATAAGCTTATTGAAACTCAGTAAGTTCATAGGTTCAAAAGTAAAGCTTACCAACATAACATTTCCAAACAATAACAAAACATTTACTAAACTTCCCTGCCATCCACAACCACTGTTATTATACTTCACATAGTTGAGCTCAACATTAACTTCTAATCAGTCTCTTTCACTTTAATTCACACTTCATGTATAAATTATTATCAAATTAGGAAACATCTTGTGAAATTGAGTACGTCGTTTGCTCAGTGCCACAATTCACAACTCAGTATGGTTTTCTTCATTGAAATACCATACCTACATTTCACAACTCAGTATGGGAATGCCATACCTACGTTCCATCACTCAGTATGGATTTCCATTGAAATTCCATACATACATTTTGCCATAACTCAGTATGGATTTCAATTGAAATTCCATACCTACATTTCACATTTTATCATGGATTAACCATGCATTTTTCTATCAATTCATCACCAAATACTGATTTAACGTACTCAATTTATACGTTTTCCCTAATTTGAATTTCCACATTATTATTTTTTTAATAAAAAATTTTCACAAACCAATAGCAAATTTATACTTAATAACACACTATATCATTCAATCATTCATAGAAAAACATTTAAATTCAACCATATGAACTTACCCGGCTAATTTGTAGAAGTTATTAACATTTGAGGACTATTTTGCAACTTTTTCTTTTCCTTGTTCGTCTTTGGAATCTTGATCTATAATATAAAATATTTCCACTCATTAGCATTTCTTTCATTTCTATTCACTTCACAATTTATGCTCTTCAATTTTTGAAATTACACTTTTACCCCAAAATTTACAATTTTTACAATTCTGGCCTGCTCAATTAACCCATCAATTGAACTAATTTTTCTCAAATAACACTTTATTCTATCATTATAAACTATTTCATAACCTTTTATATTCATAATTCCAACACCAACCTCTAATTTACAACTTGTTCACAATTAGGTCCTAAATACCATTTCCTATCAAAATCACTTAATAAAACCATCTTAATATGAAATTAAAACTTCAATTTTAATGTTAATTCATCATAAAATTTCCTTACTCAACCAGATAAACTTCCAAGTTCACCCACAAAATCAAAAACTAATGAATTTTATAAGTGGACCTAATTGTAAAAGTCATAAAAACATAAAAATTATAAAGAAAAAGCAAGAATTAAACTCACATGATGTAAAAATATGAAAAACCAGCTTTCTCTAGACCTCCTATGGCGTTTTGGCTGAAGAAAAATGATGATCTCTCTAGATTTTTCACTTTTGTCTTTATTTTATTAGTTAATTTAGCAAAATTTCCAATTTTGCCCTTGTTTCCCTTATTTTTCAGCTGATTTTTCTACCCTTACCGTCCAGTAGAGATGTGCATGGGTCGGGCCAAAATGTGAGAGGGTTTGGGCAAAAATATAGGCCCGAAAATTGGGCTTGGGCAAAAAAATAAGGCCCGTTTAAAAAAAATCGGGCCTCGAGTAAAGCATTTTTGGCCCGGGCCTGGCCCGGCCAATTCACTAAATGATAAAAAAAATTAATATTGTTTTCTTATTGTTTTCTCCCTATTTTGCTACTATTTTACTATTATGTTGCTACTATTTTGTTGTAATTGTTTGATATTGTATAAAACTTATTTTATTGTTAATTTTTTTATTATTTTAAAGACATTTGTTAATTTTGTTATTATTTTAGAGGCATTTTCTTGTTAAGTTGCATCTATTTTAGTGTTATTTAAGTATACATATTTTTTTAAAATTTATTTTCAATTTGTTGAGAAATATTTATTTTGATGTTTTTAGTATTTTTGATGGTTTATATTTTAAAATTATATAAAAATAATATAAAAATTAATATGAACGGGTCGGGTCGGGCCCGAGTTTTAATATTTTTATTCGGGTTGGGCTTGGGCAAAATTTTAGGCCTATTTTTCGGGCCGGGCCGGGCCCGGGTCTTGCAAATGAGCATAAATTTTTAGTTAGGCCCAGCCCGGCCCATGCACACCTCTACCGTCCAGCCATCTCACTTTTAGGCTTAATTTCCCTTTAACTCCTCCCTCTTTTAACAGTTAAGTTATTTAATCCTTTTAGCAAATTTTACATTTGTTACAATTTAGTCCTTTTTATTTAATTGACTACTCAAACGTTAAAATTTCTTAACCAAACTTTACTACTAACTCAATAACACTCCATAAATATTTTTAAAAATATTTATGGCTCGGTTTTCAAATTTGAGGTCTCGATACCTCGTTTTTGACCCGTTTGACCTAATAAATTTTTTTAATTCACCAATTTCACTTATTCACAAATTCTTCTAAATTCTCACTTGACTCATAAATATTAAATTACTATCTTGTTCAATCTTACTTATCAGATTTAGTGATCTCAAATCACCGTTTCCGACACCACTGAAAATTAGGTCGTTACATAAGGATATCCGTTTATCCGATGTATGATCACCCGATTAAACCATGATTGTATATGCCAATATAAATGTATGAAATGTTATATGCAAAATTGATGATTATTGCGATGATTAGTTATGATTTTTGATACATGGTTGAACATATGACATTGAATTATTAGGGATTGATATTGTGACCGAAAATTTGTATTTGATTGGTTTCGATTTAAGCATGATTTGGATGCTAATTTTTATTGTCATTTTATTGACATTCACTGAGATTTTTAAGCTTACACCCTAACATTTTTGCAAATAATCGACGGGATTGAGGAGCTGAAGAGCCAAGCAAGAGAGTTCCAAGAGATTAATGCTCGGTAGAGATTTAGTTACACGTTTTAGAGATGTTAATCGGGCATTGTGGAAATTTTAGGACTTAGTTTAATTTTGGTTGTAATTGGACTTGGACATTGGATATTTTAATTTTGGATGGTTTTATAATATCGTATATGCATGTTTGACTTTGATTATTGAATAATTTACGATGTATTGTTGCTTGAGAACACATTGTGTGAGGCATGATGTTTACACTAACCATTATTTAAATGAAGCTTCTATGGAGTGGTTTACTAGTGACTAAGGTACGCCACTTGTTTGAATTAACCAGTGGGTGATATGCATGAAATTGAATGTCTAATTCTATTTAATTGAGCTTTAATTGGTGTTAATAAATTCAATTGAAGGTGTATGAATATGTATGATATTTAATTGTAGCTAAATCGGGTTTAATTGGCCATTAAAATACTCAAAATCAAGTTTAAAATCAATTTTTTTGCACAAAAAAAAAACTTCAGTGAATTGTTGGCGGTTTGAATTTTAGTCTTTTTAAATTGGTTCTCTAGTCTGTTTAAATTATAAATGTTAAATATGACTCCTATTTTCAGTCAAATTTGAGAAATAATCTTTCAGTTAAACTCTGTTTATTTGTTTCAATAAAACACTAATTAGTTTAGATTATTTTATTATTATTTGACCTATGAATTTAGCCTATAAATAGGCTCTTTTACAACCTTAGAAAATGCACCCATTAGATATTAGAACTCATAACACATTTAGAGAATTTTGTGTTTACGTTTTGAGGATTCTTTGTTTTCAGGTTTTCGGGGTTTAGTTTTTATCTCCATCTTTTGTACTCTTCATTCTTTTTCTATTATAGTAAAATTATCTTTGCCCGTGGTTTTTTTTATCCTATTTGGAGGGGTTTTTCCATGTTAAATTTGTATGTTCAATTTCTCAATTTATTCTGCTATTTTTTTTACTTGTTGCTTAATGAGGTTGATCCTAACAAGTGGTATTAGAGCTACTTCAATTTTCATAGATTAGCTCATTCAGAGATGGCAACAACAAGGTTTGAAATTGAGAAGTTCGATGGTGAGAAAAATTTCAATCTGTGGCAAGTTCAGATGATGGCAATTCTAGTTCAATCCGGCTTGAAAAAGGTTGTTACCGTGAAAAAGCCTGAGAACCTAAATAAAATAGAATGGGAAGAGCTTAATGAAAAGGCTTTGTCTGCAATCGAGTTGTGCCTCACGAATACGGTATTGCAAGAGGTATTGAGAGAGAAAACCTCATTTGCCTTGTGGAAAAGGTTAGAAAGTCTTTATGCGGCTAAGTCTTTGGCTAACCGTTTAGTGTTGAAACAACATCTATTTACGTTTCGCATGAATGAAGGTGAGTTTCTTAGAGATCACATCAATCAATTCATTACTCTTTTAAATGATTTAAAAAATGTTGAGGTTCATATTGACAATGAAGATCAGGCTATACTATTATTGTGCTCTTTACCCCCTTCATACAAGTCTTTCGGAGAGACCCTGATTTATGGCAGAGACAAACTCTCATTCAAAGAAGTGAAGGGTCATTTGTTGAGTAGAGACAAACTCAACAATGAGTTTCATTGGATAGCAAGACAGATAGGCAAGCTTCCATTTTGGTAGCATCAAATAAACGAGACAAAAGGTGTCGCTATTGGAAAAAGTTAGGTCGCGTCAAAGCAGATTATTATAAATTACGAAATAAAAAAGCTATTGAGAGTAACGAAGAAGATGTAGCTGGTGCTAATTTGGCCGATGAAAACGGTGATGATTTCTTGTTAGTGTCAACGAGCTATAATTCCAAGCTCATGTCCATGTGGATCCTAGATTTGGGATGTTCTTTCCACATGTGTCCCAATAGAGAATGGTTCTCCACATACAGTTCGGTTGAAGGTGGTGTTGTGCGCATGGGAAACGATTCATCTAGTAAGGTAATTGGTATTAGTACTGTTAAAATTAGGATACACGATAGGACAATTATGACACTCTCAGATGTCAAGTATGTACCTGATTTGTGAAAAAATCTCATCTCATTGAGTATTTTAGACTTGAAAGGATGCAGAATCAACATCAAGTCGAATGGCATTAAAATATCTCATGGAGCTTTCATTTTGTTAAAAGGTAAAAAAATCGGCAGTCTTTATACTCTGGAAGGTTCTACAGTGACCGGTGAAATTGAACGTCCCTCGTCTGTTATGGAGTCGAAGTCAACTCGTTTAGAGCAGAGACAACTTGGTCATAGGAGGGAAAAAGGTATGACCATTCCGTTGAAGAGAGGTTCTCTTTTGGATGTAGGTTTTAAAAAGTTAGGGCACTGTGTTCGTGAAAATCATACTTGGGTTAGTTTTGATTTGGTAGTGTACAAGTCGAAGGCTAGAAGTCTTCTAGTTTCTAAGCACAAATTCAACTCAGTTAATTCCCTATGTAACAGTCCGATTTTGGGCCTAGTTAGAGCGATGATTTTGGAACCACTATTCTAAGGTCAGAGAAATGATTTTTAATGTTATTTTATGTGTTATAGCATGATTATATGAGTGCATGAAAATTTTGGTGAAATAATTTTAGCGATTTGATGCTTAATCGCGAAAAAGAACTAAATCGCATAAAGGGAAAAAGTTTTGTTTTGCTAGCCAAATGTGTTAAATAGCTAGAGAAACATAATTGGAGGTCTTTAAAGTGCAAATATACCCTTAAATATAGGCTAGCCGGCCATAGAGACAAAGATAAGACAATTTTCAAGTTTAGGTGGAATTTGGTGGTTTATTTGACTAAATATAAAATAAAATAAAGAGTGAATGATATCATCTTCTTCTCATCTCTTTCTCCACCGAAAATACCAGAAAATAGGGGCCTTTTGAAGCATTAAAATTTCAGCTAGGTTATCCTTTTGCAAGTAAGTGATTTAGATGCCTATTTTTGATAATTTTTGTACTTTTGGAACCCTTATAGCATGAACTAGCTAATGGGGGGATTATTTTGTGAAATGGTTGATAGTCTAGGGATTTGCCATGAAAGGATTTATGTTTTTTTGCTGAATTTTTATGGAAAAAAATGAGTCTTGGTTGTGTAATAAACAACTTTTGTGAATGGATTTTCATGAAAACTCCTAATATGGACCATTTTGTAAAGATGGCAAAATGAGTGATAAGTATGAGTAATAATGAGAATTGTGGGCTGCTTCTAGTATAAAAATAATTCAGCTAGGCTTGGGTAGAAAGAAAATTTGATAAAATTTGATTTACGAGCCTAAGGGCAAAATCGTAATTTTGTTAAAGTCTAAGGGCAAAATGGTCATTTTTTCTAAAGTATAAATTATGAAATGTATTTGTTAATATGATGATTAAAATAGTGGATTTTATCATTATAGATCAAGAAAACTGAAATTCGAGCTTAAATTGGAAAGTACGATGTTATGGACTAAAATGGAATGATTGGCCGAAATTTGCATTTGAGGTAAATCTGTGTGACTAAATAAGCATGTTATCCATATTATTGTTAATATACTTGAAATCTAATTTTCTATGATTGTATTTAATTATTTGTTGATGGAATTTGACATTCCATTGAAACAAGTAAGTTGTATGTTAATAATGCAACTATATTGTTATGATGTGTGATTAAATTGATATTGCATAAATCATTTTGATTGTGAATATGAGTACGCATGATGAGAATTAATGTAATAAAGACTCCTGATTGAACATTAGGAATAGATTTGGATATTCATGCCATGACATTAGGCGATATGTGTGCTAGTGTAAGACATGTCTGGGACATGCATCGACATTGAGACGAGAGCTAGTGTAAGACATGTCTGGAATATGCATCGACCTCGAGATATAAAAGCTAGTATAAGACCTGTCTGGGATATGGCGTCAGCTTGTTGTGTGTTAGTGTAAGACCTGTCTGGGACATGGCATCGACACCGATAGATGAGAGCTAGTGTAAGACCTATCTGGGACACGGCATCAGCCTCGATATATAAAAGTCAATGTAAGACCTGTCTGGGACATGGCACCGACTTTGATGTGCTAGCCAGTGTAAGACCATGTCTGGGACATGGCGTCGGCATCTTATCCCATGTTTGGGGCTATTGAATATCCTATAGTATTCCAAATGGTTCAACGGGAGATTTATGGTTTATATCGAAATGAGAGAACTTATGACCATGTGGTGAGTGGTACAAGTACTTACATGAAATTGATGAGATGTGAATTCAATACATGTTGTATGATTAGTAAGGAATGAATATGAGCATGTTGAGTAACACAGGTATGTATGCCAAGCTCATGAGAAATGATTTTGGTTTATGATGCACATTTGGTGAAGATGTAAATAGGTAATTCATGCCTATGAGAATGATTTTGTGATGGCCTTATGATTATAGGTCTATACTTATGATGTATAAACATGTATTTTTACCAATGTGGTGAAAATGAATTAATAAGGTGTGATAAACATAGTATCATTAATTTACACTAAAATAGTTTTGGATAGCAGCCATAGTCCGACTTTGAAAATCCGCAAAAAATTGTGAAAATTGAGTTAGAGGCTGAATAAAATATTAAATTAAATCTTAATGAGTCTAGTTTCATATAAAAGAAATGATGTAATCAAAATAAGTTCATATTGTGAGATATTTGAATTGTTGTGAGATAGGGTCAGAATGATTTCGAAATCCCCTATTCTGAATTTAGAAAATCATTGAAAATCGTAAAAGAATATTTATAGGTTATAATTTATATGCTTAGAATCCTTAATGAGTATATTTTGCAAAGAAATATATTAGAACATCATCCAAGTCATGTATCATGAGATAATTAATTTTTAGTGAAGAGGGGTCGAAACTGTCAGACAGCAAAAAAGGGGTAAATTTAAGGAATAAAATGTACTTATCGGATAGACCAAAAAATTCTGAAAATTTTATGGTAGGAAGATATGTGAGTCTAGTTTTAGGTAAAATTAGTGGATCTTAATTTGGAGTTCTGTAGCTCCAGATATAAGTAATTAAGTAACTGTGACTTGAGAAAATAGCATGACGGGAACATAAGTAAAAATGCAAATGGGGTTGTATTACCTTGAGAAGCAAGTTGATAAATTGCTTATTGTTTTCATATGGTCTTACTAAGCTATAAAGCTTACTCCCTCCTTTTCATTTCTCTAGTGTTGTCAGGTTAGCTCGGGTTAGAGATCGTCGGAGGCAACATCACACTATCAAGCCATCACCTTTGGAATACAGAAGCATATATTAGAAATTTCAAGTGAGTCGCATGTATAGGGATCTAGTTTATTGACATGTATTATTATGCTTTGGCCAAATGTATTGGCTTATATTGAGTTATATGTATATAGCCATGAGATGTGGCTTATATTGATTATGGCTTGTAAACCTAGCTATGCTTGTCATGTCTAATGTTTATGATGTGATTATGTTTATTTGCCATGCATGGTTGATAGCATGAAGTGTGTGTGTTGGATGTATGCTCTATGACCAATTGAGGTGGTCATAGCCATGTAGTAATTACACGTTATAAAGACAACGTGATAATGGTTGAACATGAATGCTTGATGGATAAGTTGGTAACCATAGTATAATGGCATAAGTGGTCATCAAAATGACAAGTCTTATGAACGTGAATTAAGGAATCTAGACTTGGTATTGCATGAGTAGATGCATTGCTTGCAAGAGGACATGTTAATGTTATGAATATGTCTTGATAAAGAGTGTTTAATCACTAAAGTGAAGCCATGATTTGTGGCTTTAATGTGTGTAAGGTTGTAAGGGTTTATGGGTAATTGAAGGCTTGGAAAATAGCCTAAGTACTGACTACACGGGTTGAGACACGGTCATGTGTCTCAACTGTGTGAGTGACACGGCTTGGTGATATGGGCGTGTGGCCCGGCCGTGTGGTTCAATTTGTTTTGCTGATATCATAAACAGAGAGTTACACGGCCTGAGGACATAGGCGTGTTGAAGACACACGGGCGTGTCCCTGTGTCCACACGGGCATGTGACCATGTTTCATGAAAATTTTCCCAAGTTTTCCCAAAACTTTTCAAAGTTCTCAGTTTAGTCCCAAATCGCCTTTAATGCATGTTTTGAGCCTCGATAGCTCGCGTAAGGGACATTATGCATGTGATGGAATGTTTTTAATTTAAATGAAATTTTATGGCCGAGTTTTATGAAATGGTGTACGCTTAAATCCGATAATGCCTTGAACCCTGTCCCAGCATCGAATACGGGTAAGGGGTGTTACACCTTGCATAGTTCAAGATAGGCTCGTGGCGGGCTTTGGCAAAGATGGCGTTGTGGAAATATGAGTCAAGGTGGAGATTTGTTAAATATGACTCATATTTTCAGTCAAATTTGAGAAATAATATTTCAGTTAAACTCTGTTTATTTGTTTTAATCAAACACTGATTAGTTTAGATTGTTTTATTATTATTTGACCTATGAATTTGGCCTATAAATAGGCTCTTTTACAACCTTAGAAAATGCAACCATTAGGTATTAGAACTCATAACACATTTAGAGAATTTTATGTTTACGTTTTGAGGGTTCTTTGTTTTCGGGTTTTCGGGGTTTAGTTTTTATCTCTATCTTTTGTACTTTTCATTCTTTTTTCCATTATAGTAAAATTATCTTTGCTCGTGGTTTTTTATCCTCTTTGGAGGGGTTTTTCCATGTTAAATTTGTGTGTTCAATTTTTCAATTTATTCTGCTTTTTTTTTTTACTTGTTGCTTAATCGGGTCGATCCTAACAATAAATTAGTCCTGTAACTTGATAAGTCTAATTAGAGCCTTAAATGATAAGGAAACTTGATAAAGTTTTAGGATTAGACTTGTAATTGATAAAATTTGTTAGAAATGCACTCAATTCAATATTTGGGTATAGTATTGATAGTTTGAAATTGTTACGGTTTAGCCCTTAATGATAAAACTTGAATTAGACATAGAAAATAAACTCGGATTAAGCTTAAATTTTTAGGGCTTACATAAATTGACAAAAATAGGGTTGGTAAATGTATAGATCTAAATTCAGGTTAGTTTAATCGTATGTGGTAAAATGACAAAAACACCCTTAGGTTAAATTACTTGTAAAAAAGTTTAAAATTGGTTAAAAAATTGCTTCCGCATTAATAAATAACTAATAAATAGATAAGATTGAGGTGTTATAAGGTCAGGGTGTGTCTTGGGAGGTCATTAGCTGAAGAGGCACTTAGGTGGCTAATGTAATGCTTCGACTTCGGGCTGGTCCGTCCCGGTCGGGTTTAGGGTGTCACATTCTTACCATGCCACTTCTCATATGAAGTTTTAGTTGTTGACTTAGTTGACACATCATTTACAATAGTAAGCAACTTTTAATGCATATCCCTAATAGGAAACCAATTGTTGCTAATAACTTACCATTAAACGAACTATATCTAGCACGGTTCTATTGCTTCTCTCCACTATGTCATTTTATTGTGGAGTTCTCGACACAATCAACTGAGATAATATCTTATTCTCTGTGAGGTAACCTAAGAACTCATCAGATAAATATCCCTCACCTCGATCAAAATGGAGTGCCTTAACTAATATATAAATTACAAACGTAATAAATAAATAAATAACAAAAACTTCAATCATACACAATTAGCTCTTTGTTTCACAAGCTAACTTCCAAAGCAAAAACACTATAAATAAAATATAAACATAATTAATTAATATATAAATTACAAACACAAATATTTAAAAAAAAAACAAAAACTTTAAACATGCACACTAAAAATAATTTCACAATTTACCGCAAAACTCCAACAAATAAATTATAAACATATAACGTAAGCTTAAACTCTAAATATAAACATTAAAAATAAAATATAAACATATAATATATAAATTATTACAAAAAAAGAAATTGACCTTTATCAATTTCTCAAAATGCCTCCAAAACTCAAACTTGTGATAAGTTATTTTTTTCACCATTGCTTCGACTTAAAATTTGTGTGGGAATATAATATTTTTTTGCCATTGCTTAACATCAAAATATGTGTGGAAAGAGGGGAAGGACTAATGTTTAAATATTGGTTTGGAAGGGAAATTAATATATATATATATATATATATATATATATATATATGCGGAAAGGGTTGTCGTGATCGATTGGTAACAATAGTTAGGTGGCACTAGCCTGACACTCTTACTGCCAATGTGACCAATCAGACACAGCAACCCCTCCGCTAATAAATTGCAGAAAGTTTTTTTTTTCAAATTTTAAATAGTTGTCGCCACTTAATCAGGCAACACTAGTATTACACGCATTTTTTCAATTTTCTTTTGTATTTGCTGCAATTACTCGTATTTCTTCAATAAAATTTCGGTGTCGTCTAAGGTGGCGACACCAATTAAAAATAATAAAATTTTCACTTGGAATGATTTGGTTATGATTGGAATACTTTGGAGTGGTGTCGCTTGACAATATAACGACATCAAAAAACATTGTTTAAAACATACCATTCTCATAAATAATCTAAAAAGCAACCTATTTTCGTATTTAATTTTTTTGTATTATTAATGTAAAAAAAAACCCTATCTAACTGTTGAGTTTGGTTCAGAATCAAAGATTATAATGTCTATGAAACAAACATTTCACATAATGTCTATGAAACAAACATTTCACATGCACTAACATTGATCTCTTAATATTAATTTAGCAATATCTATAATATATTTATAAAGCCCTTTATTGAGTTAGTGTCACTCGTTAACCAGATCCCAACTCATTTAGGGAAACTATTTTAATGTCCCAATAAATATAAATATAAATGGTGGGATTTGAACCCACATTCGTTAAATTTAACACTCAACCATAACTTTGCTTTCTTATTTTTTTTATACTTTTTAATTTAATATACACAATTTATTACCTTAATTAGTTGTTTATATTAATATTGTTGTTGATTGAGTTGGTATTACAAGTTAATTCAATACCAACTCAAAATTGATGGCAACGCCTTAATAAATAATCGTACTCTTTTAATAATATTAGTTTTATGTATTTATCTATTTAAATTTTGTTTTACTCAAAATTTAATCTATTTTTTTAAATTTAACATCCTATATATTTTATCTATTATTATTAATTAATTTTAAATCATACATTTCAATATTTATTATATATTATTTTAAATACACTTCTATACTAATAATATAAAAATATGATTGGAACACTTTCTCTCTGTGAGAACAACGAGGATGAGATTTGTCAGACTGATGATAGGTTTACCAAGAAAGTTCAGCTTAAAGAATAAGAAGTCGTTGTTGATAGCGTGATGGATAGTGATCCAAACCCAAATTCTCAGATTTCCTAGAAAGATAAAGTACTGTGAATTGGATCAGTGGGTTTGAAATGTGGGGTTGGCACATCAAGGAAGAATGAATTTGATTTTGTTGAAGGAGATGTCAAAAAATCATATGTGAATGGTATTCCTTCCATTGTTTTCTTTGAAAGGATAAATGATATGGAAAATACAATTGCGATCAAGCTTTTAGGCCAGAATATTGGTTTTGTAGCTCTTCCTAACAGAGTCTCGAATTTATGGAAACCTTCGAAGTCATTCCAACATATGGACATTGAGAATGGTTATTTTCTAGCCAAATTTCAAACCAGTGAGGATTTTGAAAAGGTTCTATCCTAGGTTCCATGGATTATTTAGGGGCAATATCTGACAATGCAACCTTGGACTGTTGATTTCAATCCTGCCCAACCCTTCCCAAGTGTAGTTTTGGCTTGGATTTGTTTTCCTGGACTACTGGAGCACTTGTATAATCAGAAAGTTCTATGGGAAATCGGTATGAAGGTAGGGAAGGTTGTGAAATTAGATCTTAACACTGCTAATGGAGCAAGGGGAAGATTCGCTCACATGGCGGTTTATGTCAATCTACAAAGCCTGTTAGTTTCCCAAGTCTAGATTAATGGAAACCTTCAAATAGTTGAGTTTGAATACTTACCAACAGTCTGTTTCTCGTGTGTTAGGTATAGGTATGCTAAATAAATATGCCCAAATTTGAAGTTTTCTTTAATGGCAGGTGAGGGGCCGACTACGAATGAAAAAGGTGTTACGGCGGCTATGGGGACAATGGTTGAAGACTACAGAGCGAAGGAATCCCCAGCATATGGTCCATGGTTGCTTGTGGACAGAAAATTAAAAAAAAAAATTAGGGACCATACAAAATCTGTTATTGCTAATTTAGGTAGTTGGGGATTCCAAATTCAAAGTCCTTAATTCACTTAATGAAAATGGGGAAAGAGGGAAAGAGAGGGGAGAGTTATTTTTGGAAGCTAATAAAAAAAAAGTAATGGTGTTATGGCTGAGTATGAAAGCTATAATGAAAGTGGAGCTATTAGCCTAGTTCGTTTGAGGTAAGCACCTACATTTAGAGTGGGTTAGGAAGAGGTATAAGGGAAATGGGCCTTAATGCTAGAGCCCGGACTGAGTCTCAAAGTCTAATAATGGAAGAGAATAGAATTAGTCTTAATCTTGGGCTGATTAGTTTGGCCAAAACTATTGGGTCTCTGAAGGATGTGAGGTTTGTTAAGAGGATGGAGGTCCAAAATGTTGAGGTCCATTCTAGATTGTTCCAACTAGAGTGTTGTAGTGATAATCCAATCTTGGACAATGATGAAAACACCGAAAAAATAATAGGGACTTTTCTAGATATTCACAATGGTCGTGATTCCGTAGGTAAAGGTCTAGACACCTCTTCCAACTTTAATTCTGTAACACCCCTCACTCGTATTCAACGCCAAAATAGGGTTATAGAGCATTACTAAACTTATTTCGCAAAAAACATACATTTCACACACATTTTTGAATTCCATGCAAACTTCATTCAAAATCATTCACATAGATTCATAATGTCCTTAATACGAGCCTATAAGGCCCAAAACATGCATTTATGGTGGTTCGGGACTAAACTGATAACTTACGAAATTTCTGGAAAACTTAGAAAATTTTTACAAAATACAGGGGACACACGCCCATGTCACAGGCTATGTGGACATTCGAAATAGAATCACATGGCCGTGTCCCAGCCCGTGTCCGACCCCGTGTAACTCCCTAACATGGGTCATACGGCCAACCACACACCCGTGTGACCAGCCCTTGTGCCCTCTCAAAATGGCCTCACACGCCCGTGTGCCAGGCCGTGCCAAACCTGTAGAGTATACTGACTTATGCCACACAGCTAAGTCACACACTCGTGTGCTGGGCCGTGTGGAGCATACTAACTTGGATTCAATTCAACACCAGGGGACACACGGCTGCGTAACATAACCATGTGTCACACACGACTGAGACACACGCCCGTATCTCTACCCGTGCGGACAAAAATAGGTTATTTACCAAACCATATTGCCACCCAAATTTGTATACACCTACATAAAAACAAATGGCACCAAAACCTGGCATAAATAAGCAATCAAACCAACTAAATCAAACCTAATTCATGCTAGTTCTATACCATCATCCACAATACACATAAATAACAAAATAGACGATTCCATTTATACCAAATTCACATTCACATTTCAAGTAAATGGACACTTTCAAACATGCATCATTATGCCTAAACTCACAAGCATATAACTTCTCAAAAATCAACCATTAACAATTATCAACACAAGACAAAGGCCATTTACATATATATACACAACCAAATCAACCAAAATAAGCCAACTCTCATGGCTATGCACAAAACCAAATACTTAACATTTACAAGCCATTTCAAATGACCAAATTCATTACCAAACTATATATCAAAATGACTATAATCCTATACATGCCATATATCTAAAAACATAGATTCAAAAGTACCAAAGTGATAGTTGGATAGTGTGATGAAGTCTCCGACGATTTCTGAATCCGAGCTAGCTTTGATATCACTATAAAACACGAAAAAGTAAACAGTGTAAGCTATAAAGCTTAGTAAGCTCGTATGAAATAAACTTAATTAATCATAAATACACAATTCAAACAATTGAATATATCATCACATAACTCATATTAGCTAACAAACCTTCCACATAATCAATCACAAGATTAGTTGTGAAATTCACAAGTTTCATCGATTCAATACTTATACAGTTCTTGTACATACCTATACTATCTATTACTAATCTCATGCTTATCCATGTCTTTGACATACTAGTTGAAGCATTTGGAATACTATTGGATACATGGGAAACTCGCACCCTAAGTGCCACATACATTGCTGAAGCTATCTCAATCTCGTATCACATATAATCCTCACTCTCGAGCTATCAACGGGTTAGCTCAGACAAGCTGACGGTCATGAAAAAGCTACACAGTGCTGCTCACACAAGTTGATGAGTATTCGCAACACATGCTGGATAACTCAGCCACCGGTAGGATGTACAGATCAGCACCTAAATCACATAACCCCTAACGACATGTCATTTGTATCCTAATCTATTCCTAAGGTTCAACCGAGATTTCACACTTGTCGAATCATCGTCAAACATGTCTATAGTGTCGTATTCACAGTTTATGCAATACCAAAGCATTTAAAACACAAATATAACAATGCTTATTACATACGAACTTACCTCAAATGCAAAAACGACAAAACGAGTCGATTAGTCCAAAACCTTGTTCTTTCCCCGATCTAAATTCGTATTTCATTTTTCTTGATCTAAATATAATCAAAATTAACTTATTTAATTATCACTCTATTCAATTTAGTCCAAAATACACATTAGGGCAACTTTATACTTTTGCCCCTAATATTTCAACATTTTCACAATTTGGTCATTATCTCAAAAAAATACAAATTCATGCAATTCAACCTATAACCATGCTAGCTGAATTTCAATTATGTCCGTAGCAGCCCAAAATTTTCATTTATTTCACAAATTAACCATGAATTTTACACATTTCATAATTTAATCCCTATTTAGACATTTTACTAAAAATCACTTAGCAAATGTTGTTTATCTAACAACAACCATACATTTTCTATCATTAAGCATCAAAATACACATAGATTCATCAATAGAAAAACCCTAAACCTTTAAAATTTTACCAAAATAGTCCCTAGGTTAGCTAGATTAAGCTGCAACGATCTCAAAAACATAGAAATCATTAAAAACGGGACAAAAATCATACCTATTTGAACAAAAATGCCTTGGCCGAACCCTAGCTTCAAAAATGGATATTTCTTCTTTGTGAAAATTGGCCAAGGAAGATGATAACATAAAATTTTGGTTTTTTTATTTATTTAAAATAACCAAATTACCTATTTAACATTAATTAAAAACTATTAAAAACACTTAATGCATGTCCATAAATTTCCATTAAAATTAAAAATGGGCTAATTACTACATAAGGGTCTCCAATATTTAATTTCATAGCCATTTAATACCTTTAGCTAATAGAACACAAGTTTTACACTTTATGCGATTTAGTCCTTTTTATCGAATTAAGCATTCAAATGAAAAAATTTCTTAACAAAATCTTCACACAATCTTGTATTCATGTTGTAGACATTAAATAATAATAAAATTATTATTTTGTCTTCAGATTTTTGGTCCCAAAACCACTATTCTGATTTGACTAAAAATGGGTTGTTATAAATTCAATCTTTGATGGACAAATGGAAGTGGCAGTGCCTTTGGGTGATGAGTTGCTCAATCCTTCCAAACATTCTGTAGTTTATTTTAAAGAGAAGACTCATTTGAATCCTAGTTTGACAGTAGATAGGCAACAATCGGGGGTAAACTCTAAAGGGGATGTGAGTAATAAAATAAAGGCTGCTGATAAGAAAAATAGAGATGGTAAAATCGGGGTTAAATTGAACAAGACCATTCGAGATAGGGGGCCTCGTTTTAAACATTCTGGCAATATTCAGGTTCTAATTTTGGATTCTGTACACAAATAATGGAGTTGATTTCTTGTCAAATTAAAGAATGAGGAGTTTTAGAAGTTGAATCTGTTGCTGAAGAGCGTTGGAAAGCCATAGATGACATCCAATAGTAAAGACTGGTTTTCTTTCTCTTTTGATTTTCTATGGATATTAATATGTCTATTTTCTCATGGAATTGTCAGGGATGTGCGACCAAAAAATTCCCTCGTATAATCCGAAAGTATTATTTGGAATATCAACCTGATATCGTCAGTTTAATAGAGTTGATTGTTAATAAACATAAGACTGATTTGTAATCCTCAAGTTGGGTTTTCAGATATCACATAGAGTTGTAGCAGTTGTTTTTTTGCGGTATTTGGGTGGGATGGGAGGATTCAATCAATGTTGAGATTGTAAGTAATCATCCGTAATTTATCTTGACATGAATTTACAGAAATATTCACTCAGATCTTGTATACATATCTCTCGTTTATGCTAGTCTAAATAAGACGAAAAGGAAGGTTCTTTGGAGAGATTTAAAGTTGTCCATTCCCTTTAAGTCGGTTCCTTGGATGGTGATTAGAGATTTTAATGCAATCCTATCCTCGAATAAAAAACAATAAATGAGTGTTTATGGGAGAAGGTGTTCTACTTTTGGGGATTTCATAGAGTCAGAAGAATTACATGATTTGAGGTTCAATGGACCTTTTTTTACTTGGCATAAAGGAAAGACTTTTGAAAGGCTATATAGAGTAATTGGGAATGATGCTTGGGTTAGTATGCTTTAAAATTTTTGTTTAGTTACTTATATGTCGAGGTTAAAATTGGATCATAGGATGCTTTATCTTTGCTTAAGGCCGGAGCTAAACTTGACTAAAAGAAAACCATTTCGATTTCTTGCTAGGTGGATTGAACATCTAAAGTTTGCTGACTTTGTCAAAAAAATTTTGAAATTTATATGGTAACATGGATGATTCTCTTACGTTCTTTACTTCTTATGTGAAGGATTGGAACAAATTAATTTATGGTTATTTAGGAGCTCGTAAAAGAAAATTGGTTTTTAAGTTATCTAGTATTTAAAAAGCGATAGAAGATTCAGACTTTGATTGGTTGTTACAGAAGGAGGCGCAAATTAGGGAGGAGTTGGAGAATGTTTTATATCATGAAGAATTATTGCGAAAAAGAAAATCCCATTGTGATTGGCCTAATTTGGGAGACCATAACACTAAATATTTCCAAAATTGGACCCTAAAAAGGAGGAAATTTAATCGCATTTGTGCAATTTAGAATCAGAAGGGGGAGTGGGTTTATGATCTGGAAGAAATTCAGTCTGAAGCGGTTACCTATTTTCAAAAATTATATAGGGCGATTCCTACTTAGATAAATAATTTTCCACCTAGTTTGTTTCCTTAGATTGAGTAAAATGATTAAGATTTTTTTGGAAGAGTGGTTACAGATGTATAAATAAAAAATGCTCTATTTGATATGGCTCCTCTGAAGGCCTCGAAGAGTGATGGGTACCATGCTTTTTTCTTTCAGAACCAGTGGGAGGTCCTTGGAAGGAATGTTTGTGATTGGGTTAAGAGGATTTTCAATGGTGGTAACATTGACTCAGAGTTGAACACTACTCTTATTGTATTTATTCCTAAGTTCTTTAATCTCGAGAGTTTAATTCAATTTAAGCCTATAAGTCTTTGTTTTATCTTATACAAGTTGATCATGAAGATCATAGTGAATCGATTCAAGTTGATTTTCCCTAAAATTATTTCTCAAGAGCAAGCTGACTTTATCACGGGAAGGAATATTTCAGATAACATTATTATTTTATAGCAATTCATTCATTTTATAAGAGGGAATAAAAATAATAAAAAATGGATGGCTATAAAAATCGACTTGGAGAAATTATATGACAGGGTCAGATGGGATTTCATTGACTTATTCCTTCAAGTAGCTGTTATTCCGGGATACTTGAGGAATGTTGTTATGTCAAAAGTCACAAATTCCACTATGCAGATCTTGTGGGATGTTGTTCCTTCACAAAAGTTTAAACTTATCATAGGGATTTGTTAGGGGTGTCCGTTGTCCCTGTTCCTTTTTGTGTTATGTATGGAGTGGCTAGGACATGGTATTCAGTCGGCTATCTCTAGTGGTAGATGGAGTCCTATTCACTTATCTAAATCGAGGTTGACTTTATCTCATATTTTCTTTGTTGATAATTTGGTTATATTCGCTAAAGTTGAATTACAACAATCCGTATTCTTAAGAAAATTCTTAACAGTTTTTGTAACTTTTCAGGACATCAAGTCAATGGCTGTAAGATGAATATTTTCTTTGCTGATGGAGTTAGTGAGAAGATGAATGGTAAGATAAGCACTGTGCTTGGCTTTCAAAAAGTAGACAATTTGGGAACATACTTGAGTGTACCTTTATTCCATAAAAAAGTAACCAATAACATCTTAAGGTTTGAGGTTGATAAGGTTAGAAATAAGTTGCTTAGCTGGGATGCCAAACAACTTTCTCTGGCGAGAATAATCACTTTAGCACAATCCATCCTCCCGTCTAATCTTAATTTTTTCATGCAATCTATGATGATTCCAAAGGGTATCTGTAACACCTCAGTTCTGGTGGGCACAAGGTCTGGCATAGTCTAATAGAAATATGTTTGAAGGAGTGGTATTCGCCTAAGTACCCCTTCGGGCGAATTGAGTTAGCGGATAAAATAATGTATTCAAGTCAGTAAAGACTCTCTACTAGATTGTTATGATTTGTTAGAAACAGGATGTAATCAAGTAAACCAGTATTGAAGGTATGATGTCAGAGGTATAGTGCACCCTTTCTTTATGGTACTGTGCAAGTTAAGTTACAAGGTAAATTGGTTAGGATCTAACCGAACGTGAACCAGAATAGTTAAATGACTAGGGGAAATACTCAATTAGGTTTCTCAGAAGTTGTAGGCTTTGATAAGACAATTCAATTATGATGAAACATTTGTCAAGTTCCAATAAAGACTTATATTATATTAATAGGTTTTCTAGTTTGAATAAAGGGAGTTCTCTTTTTCTCTATTAAAAAAATTAAAATCTAAGGCTGGAGGATTAGAAGTATCCCTTGAAGTTGGATCAGAAACCCTGGATTTTATTAATAATATTTTCATGGCAAGGTAAATTTTATGGCTCTAAGTAGATTGTATGAGTGAATGGAGAAGTAAGGCTTTGTACAGGGGTTATTAGAGTTTGAAATGATTGTAAAGGTTATGTGTATAGGTTTTAATAGTGATCTATAGTTTTATAAGGCAGTGGTTGTTGCAGTCTTTGATTAAGTGTTGGATCTTGAGTCCATGTTGCTATCTGAAGTTGTCAAGTGAGTCCCTAAGTTGACTTTTATAAGTTGTATACTGTGTATTCTAGATACTCCTTTGAAGAATTGTATGAACCATGAACTGAGATTAGAAAAGAATGGTATGATGAGTATGCATATATCTGAATACTGGATAAGATTTGCATGTATAGCTTGTAAGAATCTGATAAGCGTAGAGTATATGATAAGAAATCTGGAGTCGGAGATATGATTGTAAGAACATATCTGAAGTGCGTAAGATGAGATGTATGTTAAGTTGGTACTAATGCATGAAAGGTCTGTTACGTACCCGTGTTTGTACACCGCAGTGGAGTTTAAAGGGGTCCGTCGGGACTTTAAACATGATCTTTGACAGAAATGCCCATGTCCATGGAACCATATTATGTAAGACCATAGCTGGTGGGCTATGGCATCATATGGAAAGAGCCAAAGGAAGGTTATTACCTAATGGGGTTCTCTGCGTGACCCCGAATGGTAAGGGGTAAACCTCACGAAATGTGAGTCTAAGATAAACATGCAAGAAAATAGAATCCTTTGTAGCGATCTAAAAAATGAAAGCCTTTGTGGCAAATCTTGTGAATAGTACCTTCGTGGCGCACTCTAAAGAATGAACTTTGTGGCAACCTTCTGAAGGAAACGCCTCTATGATGAACTCTGAAAGAAAGAAATGATTTCCATGACACGTTATGAAGGAATGAAATTCTTGACAAATAAGGAAGGAACAATGTGAAGGCGGATTCTAGACTTAGAGCCTTCATGACAAAAAATAAAGTATATGCCCTTGCGGCGGGTTCGAAAGGAACATCCTCTATGGTGAATACTATAGAGAAAGTTTTCATGACATACACAGAATGGGCTACACCTGTGGTGTGTTCTAGAAAGGCTCCCAAGAATTTAACCATGAAGGATGCTTTTTGTGGCAGACTTTATACTAAGTAATAGACATATTTCTTATTGTTTCTAAATGCAAACAGTGAGATCAGTAAGCACGAAATGTATCTATGGGTATTATGGTAAGGTACTTGATATGATTAAGATTTGTACAGAGATGGAAATTAAGAGATATAGTGAGGTAATCGAAAATGAACGTAAACATGGTATGCTCGAAAGGAAGCATTGATTACCTGTGTATGGGTCTCTTCCTGAAGTTTGAGGAAGTTATAGCTTAGTGAATGGATAATGTAGGTAATGTCTCAAAGGCATTGAAGATAAGGAAATGGTCTTAGAGTAAGGTATGGTAACGAACGTGAATAAAGAAATGGAAGTAGATGTAGCTTTTGTTAGAAACTCGATGAAGAATAAGAGCAACAAGATGGTTCTTGAAATATTAAATGCGGTGTGCAAGTATGATTCAGGTAAATGGTGTTTGCCTCATTAAGTTCCATTGAACTTATCTTTGCGTGTTATGTTTTAAATGGGTTTAAGGGACTTTGCCTTGAAGAATAACGTCAGGCTACGCCAAAGAAGTGGCATATTCGGCTATTATGCATACAGAGCGAGCTTGATGGTGAAATCGAATCTGAGCTGATAATTATGGAAATTTCAACCGAGGGGAATAACTATGTAGACTAGGGCATCAGTTCAATTCTAATTGTAATTAAATTCTCTATGTATACTATTTGAATTTCCTCATTGTTTACACTTTTGTATTTTATTAAAAAAGATTGAAATCTAGTAGCTGGAATCACTTGTAATTCAAATAATTAGGCTTAAGTACACTGTATTTATGTGGTAGCACCCAAGATTCTGGTATGATTCATCGGACTACGTTTGAGGTGTTACAGTATCTTTGAGGAGATTGAGTGCATTTTTAGGAACTTTATTTGGGGATCTTCCAATGGTTCGAGGAAGATTGCCTTAGTTAATTTGGAGTCTATAAGCCAGCCACGCTCTTGTAGAGGTCTCGGCATTCACCACTTAGATGACCAAAATAAGGCTTTTTTTTATGAAGATAGGGTTTGTGCTATTAACAAAAGATGAAACTTTATGAGTTCGTGTTCTTAAATCTAAACACGATATGAAAGCAAGACTGTTGGAGAATATTGCGCGAGGGAGATGTTTCTTCTTTGGAGGGCTCTTGCTAAGGTATGACCTTTACTGCTTGAGAATATTGTTTGGTCATTGGGGAATGGTAGATTTATTTGGTGTTAGAAAGACTCCTAGATTCCTCATTTAGGGCTATTGATTAAACAAATCACTTCTTGTGAAAATATTATGTTTGATTGTCGGCTTAGTGAAATGATAAAATTGAAGGATTGTGGAACCTTGACCTTTTCAGAGTATAGCTTTTGGAATATTGCATTAAAAGAATTATGAGTATTCCTTTGCCTTATTCGGATGCGTGGTTAGATCGTTTAGTGTGGCTAAACAATTCGATGAGATCGTTTTCAATAAAGAGTGCGTATTGGACTATCAGGGAGAGATTCTAGCATCCCAAAGAAAGGCATTAGAAAATCGTTTTGAAGTATCAAGGGCCGCAACAAGTCTGTTTCTTTTTTTGGCTTGCTTTTAAACAAAAGCTTTTTACTAATGATGAAAGAGTAAGAAGGGGATTTGGTCACGATCGCTCTTGTTTGTTCTGTCGGCATGGGAAGAAAGATGCTTTACATGTGCTTAGAGATTGTCCAATTGCACCGGCTTCAGGTTGTGCCTTTTGGCCAACATTCCAGGTTTTTCTCCAAAAACTTAGCTGAATGGTTGGGATATAATCTAAATGATAACTTATGTTTATCTAATGTGGGGGGTTAGTTGGACCACTCTTTTTAGGTTGCTTGTTTGGCGAATCTGGAAAAATAGAAATTTATTCATCTTCTAGAGTCTATCTTGGTACACCTTTGTAACAGTTAAATCATCAATTAATTGGGCGAAACAATATATCTTGGTGCACAAGAAAAACTCAATTAGTCATCAGAGAATTGAGTCACATCTACCATTGTTAGGTAATTGTTGCATTTTTGAATACTAATGGGGTGGTTAATTTGGTTTCTAACATAGCTTCTACCGGGGGTGTTGCGGGAACTAAATGGTGATTGGATCTTGGGTTATAATCATTATTTGAGGTTTGTTTAGTGTTTGAAGTAGAGCTTTGAGAGATTTTAAATGGCTTACTCTTGTACAAAAACGGGGTCTGGGTAGAGTGTTTATTCAATTTGATAACTTAGAAGTGGTCAAAATCATTCAAGAAAGTCAGCCAATAAATTTGTCTTCAGCCTTGGTGAGGAGGATTCTTTAAATACTTTATTCGATCGAATATTAAAGAATTAGATATGTTCCAAAAGAGCAGAATAGAGTTACGAATTCGCTAACTAAAATAACGACTGATAAGGACCATAACTTTGAACTATTCGAGGAGGTTCCTGAGGAACTCTTACATTTATTGGAATATGATAGTAATAGCAATGCTTTTGGCTTAGTTTAGCTTATTGTAATAAGTATTTTTTCTTTAAAAAAAAATACTTCTTTACTTTAAATATGTTGTCAAAGAATTTTCCGGTATATATTAGATTGACCTAAATCTTCAATCCAAATTACACCAAAACGAAACCCAATTAAGTTTTCCATTTATTAGAGTGATAATTATTCAAAATAGATTTCCATTATTACAAAAGGTTAAGAAAAGAAAAACAAAAAAAATGAAAACAAAAAGAAATTATCGCAAACCGAGGGACTGTAGTCTCTGGTCACAGACAAGGCGGCTATTTCTCTTTGGATCCATCAACTCTACGCATCACCTTTTCTACCCATTTTCCTTCGATATATCTCTGTGTTTAATAAAATAAAATAAGGAGAACGTAGACCTAATTTGCTTCCTTTCACTCTGTGTTTAGAGACCTATCTTTGATTTTTTTTTGGGGAATCCTTGATCCGGTTTCGCGGATGGCGGAAATAGACCACTGTTGCTCCACTCAATTGATAGATGGAGAAGGAGAGTTCAATGTAGTTGGACTCGACAACTTCATTCGGACCACTAAGCTCACTAACTGTGGCCTCTCTTATGCCGTCGTAGCTATCATGGGCCCCCAAAGTAGCGGTGCGTCTCGTTTCCGTTCCTTTCAACCTTCGCTTCCTTTTTTCGTTTTGTTTCTCTGATTCCTGCATGTCGATTTTTAGATCTTTGAAGTTTCTTGGATTACTTATTATTTAAATTCTAGTAAAATAATATATTTTTCAACATTTATTTTAGTTAAATTTTCAGTTAACCGATTACTTAATTTAGGCGAGCAAATCGAGTTTCTCTACTATACTGGGTTCTCTTCTGTTAACTCTAAATTGATACTAAATTTTGTGTGAAGCTGATTGACTGTGTTTGTTTGAATTCGGCTTTATAATCTCTGTAAGAGAATCTTTTCATTCAAAACTTTCTCATGGTGTGTAATTTAGACAAGTGAAATTTAGTGGATTTTATAAGAAAATATCAGCTGAACGTTTTGAATGGCTAATGCTTGAATATTAATGTAGTGATTACCATTAATCCTTGCTTTATAATTTTTTTATGCATGACTGTTAAATTCTTGATTTTTCTCTTAAGTTTAGTTTCATTACTAATCCCATAGGCACATGGTTTATTGGGGACGCCAGCATGTTGTTTTAACTCTTTCGTTATCTATGTGTCTTGTAGACTAAAAGGCTTTATCTTTATTTGATAGGGAAGAGCACCCTGTTAAATCATCTTTTCCAGACAAATTTTAGGGAGATGGATGCATTCAGAGGAAGGTTTGTTCTTTAATTTTTCATATTTTATGGCTTCAAAAGGAATAAATATTACATCTGTCTTATTTCTCTCTTATGTACATTTTCTGCTTCTTTTTTTTTCACTATATGCTAACAGACATAATTTCATTGCAGGAGTCAAACTACCAAGGGTATTTGGATTGCAAACTGTGTTGGCATAGATCCTTTCACGGTTACCATGGATTTGGAAGGTACTGATGGAAGAGAAAGAGGCGAGGTAACTAGCCTTTTTAAAATAATTTTGGTTGTTGAAGATAAAAAGGGCTTTAAAGTTGTTTCATCTTTTTTTTTTTTTTGGGGGGGGGGGGGGATGGTGGGATGGAGAAGGCTCTATCAGTAACAATGAAGTTTGTATCAAATTGATGGAGTTAAATTTCCTCAGAGTTTGTTTTGTTTTGGCAATATATGTTTGTCTACATCTATACTGGTTGGGGGGGTTAACTGAATGTATATCTCAATTCCTATTTGCTGTGCATCGCCTTAGTCCCTGAACTCACCCACCCAGAAACCAACACACATGAATACAGACTGACGTGGAAGCATATTGGTGTTCTGGTTTTACAATGGACACCTCAATATATGAATGGTTACTTAAAAAATGCCAATTAAATAATAGTTTTGTTCATTTCTGTTTAATCAGGTGCATTTCTTTGTTACTATTTGTTCACTGATTTTTTCCCCCATTTCCAGGATGACACTACATTTGAGAAACAAAGTGCCCTTTTTGCTTTGGCCATTGCTGATATTGTGCTAATAAACATGTAATTATCTAAATAGAACCTTTATTGCCTCATGCATTTGATGGTTATGTGCATTTTATTGGAGCTTACAGCACTCAAACCATGTAACCTGGAGAAATTTTTGCAATGAACCTGCATTGGACTTTCTAGTGAGTGAAAAGAATAAAGGGTCTGTTGTCTCAAAAGTGAAAGAGTTTTACTGCTCTTGTTTCAGGATTTTATTAGAACACTAAATATCCTTTTAGCCTGTCTTTGCATTTTATTTTGTTTTGGATTCATTGGTATTTGAATAGCATATACTGGATGAACAAAACATGGACCTTTTAAAAACTTTCTCCAAGGATGTGTGAAGCGTAAAATTTTCAATATCATGCGTACCCAAACATAAATTGATTGGCCTGAGTGAGTTGCCCAAATTCTAGCAGTAGAGATAAATGCCTGTTGCCTCCATTCCTCTCTAATGGCTCTGGTGGGGGTGTTATTTTTCCTTTTCTAGTTTTGATCTCAAATAAACTAGAACTAAAAATAAATAATGTTATAATATGTAATCTTTAGAAACATTAGGAATATAGCACAATTTCTAAAATTTGATCTAACGAAATAAATCATAGTTCTTACATCATTGTTTTCCTCCATTCTTTAATATCCTTTTAGTGCATTTCAATGGTCAGGTGTGGGTTTGGGAGTTTGGCTTTTATGAGGATCTGATGACACCTTTATTTTTTTGGGAGAGGATCCAAGAAATAAAGCTAGATATTAATCATATATTGGATATTGATATAGGTGGTGTCATGATATTGGTCGGGAGCAGGCTGCCAACAAACCACTTTTGAAAACAGTTTTTCAGGTACTAGTGTGTACTTAATCCTGTTGTCGTCTGGATTTCTGCTTTATATTGTGCTTGATAGTCCTGTTGCTGTTTTAATCTAGGTTATGATGCGGTTATTCAGCCCCCGGAAAACAACACTGCTGTTTGTTGTACGTGATAAAACAAAGGTCTGGACTAATGTCATTTCGTTTTCTTCTAAACTAATTTGTGATTCTTTCTGCTAAAACCTTTGAAATATTCTTTTTTCCCTTATGATTGTTTATGTAGACCCCTCTTGAATATTTGGAGCCTATCCTCAGAGAAGATATTCAAAAGGTAACATTGCGTATGGGTTTCTCTATTTTCCTCCTTTCTACCCACTTAATCTCTCTCACTTTGTCTTTCTATCTTTTTTTTTCAACATTTTAACTGGTGTGTATTACTGCAGATATGGAATGCAGTTAGTAAACCTGAGTCCCATAAAGATACTCCCCTCAGTGAATTCTTTAATGTAAGTAGATATCCATTTTCCTGTTTCCTAACCACCTTTGCATTTCACTTCTATATCGTTCATAGTTATTATAAGCATTGGTTACCATTTGAACTTTTACATGAAGGTGGAGGTCACTGCTTTATCAAGCTTTGAAGAAAAAGAGGATTTGTTCAAAGAGCAGGTAATCTCTCTCTTGTTACTGAAGTTTATTATGCTTCAAAATTTTAGGTATGATTGACTTTTGGAGACTGCTTTTAACTCTTTTCATATTACTTTGTTTAACCAAATAATTGGTTTTGGGCATCATGATCCCTTTTTTATCCTTTTGGTACACTGAAGAAGGCATGAAGAGGAGGGGAGGGGAGGGGTGGGCGAGTGAGTAGAATCCTGGCCCTTGATGCTAAACTAGCATTTAAATTTCTCTCATGCAGGTTGCTCAACTAAGGCAGCACTTTTTCAATTCTGTTTCTCCGGGAGGACTTGCTGGTGATAGACAGGGTGTTGTCCCTGCCGCCGGATTCTCTTTTAGTGCACAACAGATTTGGAGAGTTATAAAAGAGAACAAGGATCTCGATCTTCCTGCTCACAAGGTTATCTCTTCATCCTTATCTTTCTATCTGAATAGTGTTTCTTTCCTTATCATATAATTAATGTCTTTCCATCATTTTCATCAGGTAATGGTTGCCACAGTGCGTTGTGAAGAGATTGCAAATGAGAAACTCCATCACTTATCCTCTAATGAGGTACATTTGCAACTATCTCTCTTAGGTTTTACTTTGCTTGATTGAATGCTCCATTTTAGTAATGGCACTAGTAAATTTTGAGTAGGATTGGTTAGCATTGGAAGAAGTTGTTCAATGTGGACCGGTATCTGGTTTTGGGAGAAGGCTGAGCTCTATCCTAGAAACCTACTTTTCAGAGTAAGTTTATGACTACTTTTGATATGTTGAGGCATGTATTGTTGTTTGATGCTTTGTGTTGTATGTATTAATCATCCAACCTAAAACCAATTGTTTACAAGTGGAGGAGCTCAACTTTAATATAAGACCATACGAAACCCAATACTTAACAGATGCGGATAACACCACTTAACACTCCCCTCACATGTAGCTCACAAGGTCTTCACGTTAAGTAACAACCTTTGTCAACCTCATAGGGTTAGGTAGGAGGAACAACATAACAGAGCTCGGGCTTTGGTACCCTCTTAAGCATCCTACCTAAAGCCAATTGATTATAAGTGGAGGGGCCCAACTTTTATGTAAGGCCAAACAAAACCCAATACTTAACAGATGTGGGATAAACTGCTTGACAGCATGCAAAAGGATAATCTTTGAGGAAAGATCTGTTGTAATGACTATGACTTGCTGTGTACATATTGTGCTATTAGCCTTTGGTTTCTTGAATCCACAAACTTCAATGGGTAGTTCTTATTTGTATATTTAATTAATGATTTCATAAATTTATGATTCATATTGAACTTCTTTTATTTTTCCTCCGGTTCATAATCTTTCTTGTACACTTCAAATTTCTTTCGTGATAGATATGACATAGAGACATTCTACTTCGATCATGGTGTAAGAAATGCAAAGCGGAAACAACTGGAATCAAAAGCTTTAGATGTAAGCACTACATACCATCATCATGATTTTATTTTGTTTGAAAAAGTAGATTGTGCATCTAGTTCATTTTCAAACTTTTAATTTTTTATTCCAAGCAGTTTGTGGCTTTCACCAATTAATTTTGTTTGTCAATGGAGGTGGTTGAAGTTATGTTGATCTAGGGAATTGAAACTGGAGTCCTAGTGCCTTTTTCATCGTGAATTTAAAGTATCATTGAGGATGGATGTGTAACAGTGTCCAGCTAATATAAGCAGTTTTCTGTTTGAAACATAACGATGGTTGTAGGGCCTTATACATGTTCCAAGTATTGTAAAACTTAAATAATTATAAGACCTATTAGATGTGCATTTTCAGTTAAACATAATGTTTTAAACTTCTGACATATAAGCCTTGTAAGGCCTCATATGCATTAGCGATTAAATATAATAATGTTGCTGGCTATTCTGTGTAAGGTAGATTGAGTGAGAATTTTCCAGTTTTTCCTTCTTCATTAGCTTTAGGATTGTTTTCGTGTCTGTAGGGGTTTCAAATGGTTTACTTTATGTCATATGAGTAATCTTGCTGAATTTTTTGATATTGCAAAAAAACTTCCCTCTGCTGATTGTTATACTCTTCTGAATTGAGCAGTTTGTGCATCTTGCTTATCTTAACCTGCTTGGACATTTTCGCTTCAAAGCACTTGAAGATTTCAAGTCAAGATTGGAACAGATGCTGAATAAAGGAGAAGGATTTGCAGCTTCTATTTGTACAAGTACTGAGTCTTGTATGCTTGAATTTGACCAAGGATGTGCAGGTAATGTAATAGAAATTTTTCATACACTTTTACCCTAGTGAATTACACAAAGCAAACCTAAATTACTATAATAAGAATAATATGGTCTCCAGAAGTACAGCTTTTAGTTTCTTGTTCAACTTGTTTATCTGCTTTAACAGTTCACTTTGTCGTTATAGATGCTGCCATCAAACAGGCTAATTGGGATGCTTCTAAAGTAAAGGAAAAACTTTGCCGTGATATTAATGCACATGCATTATCTGTTCAAGATGCAAAATTGTCTGAATTGATGGTTAGCTATGAGGTAATTATATTTAGGGCTAGTTATACTTTTTTTTTCTTTAAATAGGAATAATCATACTTCTGGTTCTAAATGTTTGTGAAATTTTCTCTTTCAATCCCTAACTTTTGAACTTTGCTATTCCTGTCCTGAATGTATTCAATTTTCAGCATTGTTAGTCCTAAAGTTCCAAAGAAGGCAACAAAAACTGACATGGCATTAAGGGTGCATCAGGCAAATAATGGCATTCCATCTTTCACTTTTTGAATTTGACCATTCATTTATTTTATTTAAGAAGGTATGTCTTAATGGCCACATTTGATGAGCTATTGGCATGCCATGATTTGCTACTTGTTTACTGTTAACTCCATTCAACTTTCCCTTGTCAAATCCATTTGACATTTAACAACAGTGTTATTATGATTTGATAACATTTGGGACTGAAACAGAAAATTTCAAATATTTAGGACTAAAAGCGAAATAGGCCCTAACATTAGGAGTAAAAGTGTAATCTTAGTTATCATTTCAATGTTTTATGACATTTTCATCAGTGGGCATTCCTTCTACTGTTCACCATTGTTTTAGTCAAATAAGCAAAAAGTTGACATTTTATTGTTATTCAGAAACAACTTGGTCAATCACTATCCGAACCAGTGGAGTCTCTATTTGATAATGCCGGAAGAGATACCTGGGCTTCAATAAGAAAGCTTCTTACACGTGAGACTGAGATTGCCCTATCAGAGTTTTCAGCTGCCATTTCTAGTTTTGAGTTAGATCAATCGACAGTTGAGAAAATGCTGCAAGATTTGAAGGATTATGCGAGAAATGTGGTGGAGAAGAAAGCAAGAGAAGAAGCTGGAAAAGTTCTGATCCGCATGAAGGATAGGCAGGAAAACCTTAATTTTCATATTCCTTAAGATTGCCAATATTGATGAGAATAATCTGTCATATTTATGGCTTTCTTGCCTGTATCAGGTTCTCAACTGTCTTCAGTCATGACAATGATTCAATGCCAAGAGTTTGGACTGGAAAGGAAGACATTAAGACAATACTAAGGATGCTCGTACTGCTGTATTTTTCTGGATTATGTCATGAGTGCTACTTTCAGTCTATCATCATTTTGCATGCTGCATCAAGGATCTGAGAGACTTTTTACTATTGTTATATTTGCAGTCTCTGAGTTTGTTGTCTGTTATGGTTGCCATTCGATTGGACGGGAAACCAGATGAAATTGAAAACTTACTGTTTTCATCCCTTGTGGAAGGAACTGTGACTGCTGTATCTTCAGTGGACAGAAGTATTACTACTTCAGACCCTCTTGCCTCTAGTTCATGGGTGGAGGTAATGGTTCGGTTGGTTAATTTTATAATATGATATGCATTTTATCTAGCTGAAGTTACACATTTAGAAGTCATTTATGCATCAGGTTTCTCCAAAAAGTATCCTGATCACACCAGTTCAATGCAAGTCATTGTGGAGACAGTTTAAAGTAGAGACTGAGTATACAGTTACTCAAGCTATTTCAGCGCAGGTATGTTATCTAAGGCTCTGGTTGGCTGGCTGTGGCTTATACTACTTTTGGACGAAGATGGCATAACAAGGGCATTGTCTAGGTGCAATCTCTAATGATTTTGTTTTTTTCTTAGGAGGCTTACAAGCAAAGTAACAACTGGTTACCTCCCCCATGGGCAATTGTGGCAATGGTTGTCCTTGGATTTAATGAATTTATGCTCCTTTTAAGGTAACTTAATCTAATCTAGAGTCCATGGTTCACCTCTTCTTATCCCCTCCTATTTTAGTTCTGTTTTTGATGGGTTAAAGGGATGAAGACCCTGGCTTTTAACAGGAGCTTGGGTTAGTAGTCTTTGGGGAATGCCGTGCTCAAAGGCAGTGGGTGAACCTACAGGGCAAGACCTCAGGTTCAGCTTGGATATATCTGAAATCTGATACCTAGCATAATTCAAAATACTAGCATGGGTTTTCCTGGTTTACTTTCTACTATCATGTTAATTGTTGTGCTCATTATGCTTCTCGCAAACAGGAATCCTCTCTATCTAATGGGTCTATTTGTTGTGTATTTACTTTCAAAAGCGATGTGGGTTCAGATGGACATCCCAGGGCAGTTTCAACATGGCACTGTGAGTATGGAAGAGAAAATGCACCGTCTATTTGCCAAATTTTCTTGTAGTTTTGATTTGTGATTTACTGTTTCAAATGTGAATTTGCACATGGCATGTATTCATTGAAAATCCTAGGTTTTTTTGCTTGGAATTGAAAGCCTGGACCTATAGCTTAGTTTTTTTAATTCTGAAAATGATCCATTCTTCAGTCAGTGAGACCAAAGATTATCAGGATCTATTGTCTAGTTGCCCTAAATCAGAATAACCTTGTTTGAAACTGATCTAGATTCTTTGTTTGCCTTCTTGCCAGCTGGCTGGGCTAATCTCTATCTCGTCGAGGTTTCTTCCCACCATCATGAATCTTCTAAGGCGACTTGCAGAAGAGGCTCAAGGGCATCAAACTGCTGAGCCCCCCAGGCAACAATGTTCACTCGTTTTTCAGAGTTTGAAGAATCAAAGTCATCCGAATGCAACTGACTCAAGTCCAGAGTCATCTGTAGCATCCAACATTTCAACATCTGATGGTGGTATTGAGTACTCGAGCCCTAACGTAACACACGGAAGTACAAAAATTCCAGAAGCAGAACTTTCTTGATAAAAAGGTAATCTCATGTAAAATTTATACCAAAATAGGGTAAGCTACTCCCTCATCCAAAAAATTTTCTTTTAAATGAAAAAAAGGGGATGAGACAGAAAAGTAGTCCAGGATGCAGGATTTCACTCTGTTCTACAAAAGTTGACAGTTGTTTTTTCTGTTTTACATTTTCTCGAAGATTTAATCAGTCATATCTTTCCTTCTCAAGCGGTTGAAAATAATGTGATGCGAATCCTTAGATTTATTAATTACATATAAAATAATAGAAGTGTTAATTTTACTTACATTAATGTATTGTACCTTTTTTTTTTTAATCTTTTTTAATTAGTTTTGATAATGTTCAAAAAAGAGTAAAAGAGGCAACAACATTTTGGCCCAGGCTTTGGGTATTCATTTCCAACTTTATTCCTCTCCCAATTATAAAAAATATATATGGCTGCATTCCCTAACGTGTACATGTCTAGTAGACAAAAGATAATACAGGAGATAAGCGTTTTCTGAGTCATTGGTGCAGATTCAACTTTATCTAGATTAAAAAGAAAAGAATCCTTGTGTATTTTTTTATTTATTTTTCTAAAGGTAAACGAAATATCAAGCTTCTAGCATGAGAAACATGTGTATTAAATAAAACTAATTCTGATTTATTTAAGATAATAAAGTAAATCCTTTTGAACGACAGAGAAGTGAAATGGTGGTACTCTGTTGTGCAACATTTTTATTTGGTTTGACACAATAAATTCGAAATTTGGAAGCTGCTGGTTGAGATTTTCGTTCGGGCTGTAAGTTGAAAAAGAAAAACCCAACCATAATATGATATTTGACACAAAATTATGAGTTACTTGTTTTTATTCTTACGGGTTAAGTTGTATACGTTAATCTTAGTTTTATATTTATTTGTTAAAATTATTATAGATTTTGTAACATTATTAATCTTTAGTATTATAATAGTTTGTATTATGATAATTATAAATTTAAAACTGAAACTTGAAATAATTGTTCTTTTTACAATTTTGTTAAAAAAAAAAAACTTCATCTATATATTTGTTTTATAAAATATTATAATCTATAATTTTGTTTAAATTTATATATATATATATATATATTAAATGTTGATCAATATTTAATTAATACATTCTATTATTAAAAAATAAAAAATGAAATAATTAGATAAATTTTAAAAAATATTTTGCATTATTTAGGTTTAGGTTTAAAATAGAAAATAGGGTATTAAAAGAGATGTGTTACATTATTCACGTTTAGATTTAAAATACAAACCATGCTAATTTGTTGGTTTAATGGAGAATTGTAATTTTTTTTTTAATGTGCGTGGTTAATGCTTTGAAATTTACATTAATATATTGAGATTTAATATTTACAAATATCTTTAATATGTATCAAAATTTAAAACAATTATTCTAATTACACTTTTGTTTAATTGCCAAAATTTTAAACGGTTTATATGGAAGTTGAATTTTGAATATTTAAATGGTATTTGGTAAAAAAAAAGTAATTTAATATAGAAAAAGCATCTGTACATAGTTAAAACTGAAATAACTTAATGATTCTATGTAATAAGGATGTTTGAAGTAAAAGGAATATTATATCTGTTTTATATATAAAAAAGAAATATTATATTTTAAAAATTAGTAAAGACTATTAAATTGGGAAAAAATAAGTTGTGGCACCTTAGATGCAGTTAATTAAGCAGGTAAATGCATTTTTATTTAATATATATATATATATATATATATATATATATATATATATATATATAATGATAGTAACAAAATAAAGTTGTAACATATGAAAGTGTTTATACTAATTTTTTAAAATAATATAATAAGTTGGTTCTTTTAAATTTAAATTGTCTCTAAGTTTATTAATCTATAATGTTGAAGAATTACAATGTGTGAAAATTTATTATGAAGTAATAAGAAGATATCGTTCTTATTAGAATCAAATTCTAATATGCTAATTATTAACTATTCAATTTTATCTAATTCAGCTCAATAAAATTAATTTTAATTACTACTAGAATTAAGTTAAAGAAAATTATGAAAATTCTGTTAAACTAATAATGAGAATCTATAAAGGTTTCAATCAATTAATGATCTTGAAACTCTAACTTCACTTGCTTCAATTAATCGATTATCTTTCATTCAATTGTTCAATCTATGTAATTACTAACTCATGATTTAATGACATTAACTAGATCCTTCTAGTATCTAAGTTAATCCCCTTCCCTATTAGCTATATTCTTATGCTAGGTAAGTTAGGTGAAGTCACTATGGACAAACCTATTGGATTGATTTAAGGCGTCAGATATATTCCTATCCTACCTGCATGTTATTAAAGTCAATCCTAATCTATTCAGTTGATATCTAAATCTTAATTTTCTCTTTTAAGACAAATCAAAATTTTCACATTAATGCAACTTGGTTATCAATATAGTTGTCCATGAGTGAAAGTGAAAATTTGGGCAGTCGAGGCCAAGAAAAAAATTTAGGCCCATTTTCTAGGTTCGAGCCCGAAAAGTAGGCTTAAAATTTTACCCAACCCCGACCAAGATAAAAATGCTAAAACCTAAGCTCGGTCCACCTGTATTAAAATTTTTTATATAAAAATAAATTTAACAAATATATTACATTAAATCACTAAAAATATTAAAATAAATGTTTCCTAAAAAATGGAAAAAAAGTTTAAAAATATATATTTAAATAACACTAAAATAAGTGCAACTTAGTAAGCAAATATCTAAACAATAATAACCAAATAGTAGTAATACAATAGCGAAATGATAGCAAAACAATAAAAAATAGTGGCAAAATAATAGAAAAAATAGCAACATTTCTTTTTTTTGCAACTTCAGGCCGAGCTCGAGCCAAAAAAAGCTTACCCTAGGCCTGACCCGTTTAGATAATAACCCTTAGTTTTTTGTCCAAACTCATTTTTTAAGCCTATATTTTTGCTCAAATCCACCCACTTTTTGGGCGGGCCTTTGGGCCAGGCCACCATGGACAATTCTAGTGATCAAGCATGTAGATTAAATAAGCACAGGATTAAATAAATAATTAACACAAATTGAAACAATTGAAGAGAAATTAATTACTTTACTAAGAAATAGGACACATTATCGTTCCAAGAAAAGAGAGTTTAGTTCATGTTGATTTAAGAAAACATCACAAAAAGAAATTCAAAATAAACTTGTATTGATAAAAAGTAATCATAATAATAATATAGAGGGAAAAATAATTTGCTCCAGATCTCTTTTTCTTCTCGTCTTCGCAACCTTGGGGTTCTCCTTGGTGTGAAAGAAGTGCTTCTTAGCCTCCAAGTTGATTCTCTTACTTTTTTCCCCATTTTCCTCTTAAATCACATTACCCCTTATTTTTAGGGTTTTAATTGTTCCACTCCACTAGACGCAAAATTACGATGGATCAGACTGTTTGCTACTTTAAAATTTTGAATTGAATATTGTGTTCCACCACACTAAAATTTGGTGGAGTGGAAGACTTCTCTTGACTACTTTTTACTCTATACTCTAAGCCTTCCATTCTTCATTTGAAACTTGCAATGTAAAGAGAAAAATAACAACTAAATTCGAACTAACTCTAAAAATGATAAAAATCAAACAAAACATAATTAACTCGAAAAACTATAAAATACACTCAAAGCTAATCTAAATGCTAAAAATTACCAAAGTAAAAAAAAAAAAAAAAACTAGATAAGACTGAGAAAGGTTAAACACTCAGGCTTAATTTCGGGTAACCTGTAAACCAAACAATTAAGTACATAGGTGAATACACAAAGAAAATTATTTGTAAAGGCTCAAATCATGAGAACTAGGGATATTCATTCAGAGGGTCAGCTTCAAAGGTTCTAATGATCCAAAGATGGCATAAATCATTCATTCGACTAAATTTCACCTAGTATTTCACCTCAAGAAGATATTAGATAGATTCTAGGTTCACATTTCAAATCAATTCACACACACATGTAATTCGTCTCTAAAATAACTACTAGATCAAACTCAATGCTCAAATGTCAGGGCAATTAATTATAGAAAAATAACATAAGTTCCGAATCATGCAAAACTAAATTTCATTCTCAAAATACGGATGCATGGTTTATCATCATCAAACCAAAATTAGGAGAGTTTTTTTTTTTTTTTACACAAGACAATAACATTGGAAAATAACAAAAAAAAATGAAAATTCTAAAAATAACCTAAAGCAAAAAATATGTCTCTCCCCTCAAATTTAAACAACACATTGTGTTCAATGTGAGAGACATAGAATGTTCAAACAATTCATATGGAATAAAGTTAACCAATACAAAAACAGTAAAACAATAAGAGACAAAAAGAGAAAACTCCCCTAATTTTTCAATTAGGGGAAAACAATAAAACAATTCATACAGAATAATCCTTCGTACTTACAAATGTACAATTATTACATCTCACTAGACATTCTTAAATTCATTCATCTTATTAAGTCATTCATAACTTTAGTAAAATGGTATTTAGGTACTTGGAAATTCCATCCCATGCAACCAAATATATAATCATTGTACAAATGGCATTCCCACCCACACAACCAAGTTATAGTACTAAGAGTGCTTAACCCACATAACCAAGGTTCTCAAAGAGAACATTCATTTGGCCTACATTGAATGTCAAGCCAAGGTAATAATATCAATCTCCAAGTTCCCACATAACTCGTACACGTGTTAATAATCCCTATTGGCATGCCAACCGTGTCCTAAACCTCCTACCAAGTTTACAGGACGTTATTTAATTAACATATTAATTTAACATTTACAGGAGTCTTAAAAAAATTCTCATAGAATATTATGAGCTTGTTCATTCCATTAATTCTCAAAGCATTAATTCAACAAAGAACACCTTTAACTTTCACCTATTTTTGGCATATCATTAACATTACACAAATTTCATATATCACTACCAATCACATATATAATCACATTTCATACATGTTCATGTACTTACATTTATCTTTTCATCTTTAAATCCATGTTTCCATCAATAAATATCATTCAAGTAACCATTTTCTAACTCATCCCAGACACAAATGTCAAATTGTTCTTAATTAATCTTTTTAATGCATTAAATAACATATTATTAAGCTAAATAACACCTAAAGCAAAGTAACTTAGGTTTTCCATAATAACTTAAATAAAAAAAAGGATGGAAAGCTACCCACTTTCCACTTCAATCCACAACCTTTTCCTTGCCTTTGTTGAGAGCCTCTTTCTCCATCAATTTCTTTTTCCACCAAATAAACAAGCATATCATGAGAGCTCATAACAACTCATAAATATAATATTAAATAGCCATTTTAATGGCTCAACTAATATAATAATGCTCATAAATATGAAATTGAGTGTAAAAATGATATAAAATCACAAAAAACTTATCTTAATATTCACTTTTTCATTCAACCTATTTTTTTCTCATGAAAGCTCAAACCCCTAAGTTTGTGAATGAAGAGATTGATGAGGATTATTACTTCTATTATGGTTTCTAAGGAATGATTTTGCAAGAAAACAAAGAAAGTTGGAGGAAGATTGCAAAGAAAATGAGTAGAAAATGAAAAAGATTTAAGAAGAATCTTTCTCCTTATTTTTCTTCTACGGCTGGTTGTAACACTCCAAACCTGACCTAGACATTATGGTCGAATTTGGAAGGTTACTGTAACACCCCAAACCCGTGTCCCACGCCGAGTCGGAATATGAGGCATTACCTAGCTTAAACTTATGCGTAAAAGTATTTTCAGAACACCAAAACATGGTCAAATTAAAACTTTTACAATTATTTTTATAAACTCCTTAATAAGAGCCTACTAAGTCCAAAACATCCATTGGAACCCATTTGGAAAACAATCCGAGTCCTTTAAAGAACTCTAAAAATAACTCTTAATATAGGGGCACACATCCGTGTGGGAGGGACAACACGCTCGTGTGACTGATTCGACATGGTCGTGCTGTTGGCCTGTATGGAATTAAATTTAAGTTCACACCTATAGGGGTTTTCACATGGCTTGGCACACGCCTGTGTCTCTGGCCCGTGTCTCTCACACTGCCATGACACGCCTGTGTCCTAGCCTTTGTGCAAAAACCTGGACATTCTGTTTCTAACGTCAGCAATTCTTAAGGGCCACACGGCCAAGGTACACGGGCCGTGCCTTTCACACGGCTGAGACACACTACCATGTCTATGCCTGTGCATTTACTATCATGCATACTAACTTGCAAATTTTATGTGCAGGTGACACACGGCCGGATAACATGCCCATGGGGTTGGCCGTGTGTCACACACGGCCCAGACACACGCACGTGTGTCTACCCGTGTGGACAAAATAAGGCTATTTACCAAGCCTTTTTGCCACCCTTACATACACTTATCTACACATGATCAGTCAATATCCATGCAAACACAATATGCATAATCAAAACAGCCACAACCTTCCAAATTTGCATCATTGCATTGAATAATCGTTAATGTTAGCCAACATTCATGGCCTATACAAATGAGTATCATATTCATCATATAAGCCAACACATTATGGAAAACTAACATAACACTAAACAAAAGACTTGAGCCCCTATACATGCCAGAAAACAAAACAATGAAACTAGCTATACCAAGGTCTTGAGTGATAGTGTGATCGAAGCTTTTGATGTCACTGGATCCCCGATGCTAGTTTGGCAGCACTATAAGGAAAGAAAAGAAAGGAGGGTAAGCATGAGAGCTTAGTAAGTACATATATGCAAATAAAGTGTAATTAAAAGAAAAATCATATCGTCAAACGGTGACTTGTCAGGCTTAAAAGATATAAATCACTTAACATCTCTATCTTACTCTTCCTTTCATTCAAATATACTTAGTGCACCTCGCTCTTTACTCAGGTCTTAACCAAGAGTTTAGTATACCTACCCCATCAAGGTTTCCACCAACTAAGTCTTTGAGTTACTCGTTGAACTCTCGAAATGCATACGGATACGCAGGGAATTTGTATCTAAATGCCATATAAGTAGTCAGAGCTACCTCATGCTATGAAACACTCACTTTTGAGCTACTCACGGGCCTTTTTATCAAGTTAGGAACCGGGCCCCATAGCTATCATGTAACGTTCACTCATTGAGCTACTCACGGGTCTGTACACAAAGTCAGTACCCAGACCTACGTTACTTATAACATTCATCTCATGAACTCAGACTCAACTCATGAGTTTAGACCACATAATTTTCATAATATGCCCCTTTGTATCCTACGCTATGTCTAAAGTTCAACGGGCATTCATATATAATCGACTTGCATCGCATTTGCCCGCAATGTAATTTACTCAAATAACATGTCATTTACACATTCATAGCAACAATTAGGATTTATATACATAACGACAATAAGCCAATTATACATGTATATTATCAAAATACTCTAAAATAAGCTTCATTAGCACAATATTTACATATGTACTTACCTCGATACAAAATGTTGAAGACAAGCTTAATCCTCGTAGATTTTGTTCTTACCCCAATCAAGACCCGAATCACGCTTCTCTTGATCTAAATTAATAAAATTCATTTATTTCATTAGCATATCGGTTTAGACACTCAAAATTTCATAATTGGGCAAAATAACTATTTTACCCCTAGACTTTCACAAAATGACTGTTTTACCTCTATGATCGAACATCGATTTTTATCGAATTTCTTCATATTATAAGCCTAGCCAAACCTTTTATCCTCTTATATAAAATCCAAAATTTCCAATATTTCACACATTTATCAACTATTTTTCAACTTATGCACAGTAGTCCCTATTAGGGTTTTCAAGAAAAATCCCTTCACAAAACTTGTTTATTACTCATCTAAGATTCATATTCTTCCATAAAAATTCAGAAAAAAACCTAAATGATTTCATGGCAAAACATTAAACCTTCAACCATTTTGCAAAATAGTCCCCTCATTTAAAAGCTTTTGCTTTAAGGGGTCCAAAAATGTAAAAATCATCAAGAAAAGTCATGAAAATCACTTACTTGTGAAGGCTTAAAGTTGCTAAAATTTTCAAGCTTAAAAAACCCCTCTCATGGCCAATTTTTCGATGGAAGAAGAAAGAGTGAAAAGATGAAACCTTTTGTTGTTTATTTTATTCAAACTAGTCAAAATTGGTGACCAAACACCACCTAATTTTGACTTTCCCATCAATTTGTCCCCTATGGCTGGCTAGCCTAAGAATTAGGGGATCTAACTACTCTTTAATGCCCCAAATTTAGGTTCTTTTAGCTAATTGACATCGTTATCTAACAAAATAGGACTTTTGCACTTTATGCGATTTAGTCCTTTTTCACAATTAAGCAAGCAATCGCTAAAATTAATTCACCAAAATTTTCATGTACTTATCTAATCATGCTACACTATATAAAATGAAATTTAAAATAGTTTCCTCAACCTCGGTTTAGTGGTTACAAAATTGCTATTTTAACTAGCTCCAAAATCGGGCTGTTATAGTTACATTAACAAATTGAAACTTTAGTCATTTATTTCAAAACGAATCTTATTCCGAAATAAAAAATTGTAGATTTTATAAAAACTTGCCATAACTTTTTGGCAGGAGAATTTTTCATTCATAAAATGTTTAGGTGAAATTTTAAATCGTATGTTTATAAAACTCGATTTTTATAAAATCATCACAACTTAGTTACTTGACTTGTAAAACACATAATCTCAATTAAAATTTTGCAGCAGAAAAATTCTTAGAGTTGTTTAACTTTGAAAATTATTCGTTTAATTCAAATTATCAGAATTCATACCTATTTTTAAAATAATTAACTAAAATAATTAACAAATCCCAAAACCAAAATTAAAGTCCATAAAATCCAAAATAAAAGTTTCTGAAAGAGTTAAACACAAAAACCAAACCGAGCTCCTGAGCGCCACCAAATCCTAAGTTTGAGAATTACCTAAAAAAATGTAAAATAAACAAAGTGAGCTATAAAGCTTAGTGTGTGCCTTGGCCCGCAAGCATAAATCCCATCATAAACATGTTTAAATGCCTATATCAAAACGGACGGATCAAAAATCACACATGCTTAGCATGACATAATCAAACAGAATAATCCTACCCCTATCTGCTGCACACCAACTCTGTCCAACAATCACACCAAATAGGACTGCAAGAACGCATCCATCCATCACACCAACATGTGGTCGTATACCAGAATATATATTTTGTGGGTATATTGCTAGACAGATAGTGCAAATATACTGCCAAAATCACACTTACTCCGTCATATTATCATAACCCACCCCAATACATATACAATAATATATCAAATGATCATGCCACATGTACTTATACATATTAACTAACAGAACATATGCACAATATAATAGCATTTACAGAATCTCACTAACTAGAAGCATGGCCATATCGTTATATGAACACACATAATTAGTTACATATCAGGTTCCAAGTTAGCCCAAAATCAGCCCTGAGCGAGGCCTAACAAATAACTCAAAATAGGTCCACATGCCTGTGTGGCTCGCACACCCAACTTGTCTAACACATGGCCAACCACATGCCCGTGTGATTTACACGAGCCAACATACGACCGGTCACACGGCTTTGTGACCCACACGGCCCGACATACGACCAGACACACAGCTGTGTGATGTCATTTGTCAGCTTCGAATTTTCACAAAATTTCTAAATTTTCGTGACCATTTTTAGTGTTTTTAGGTTAGAACACACACCTGAATGTATCTGAGACAATGCTAAAACCATAGTAAACCGAAACCTACATACGACAAAAACTCAATCGATTAATCCAACAGTCGCATTGGAACCAAACTCGCATTCAACCTTTATTCCATTAGGATATGTGACCAAAATACAGTTAGCCACTCAACCACTAACAATTCTGCACAAAACAACATCTAACGAAGGTGTTCAGCCCCTTACTTGCAAAAATGAATGATATCAATAATAATCAACTTGTCGAAGGGGTATTTTTCACAGGATCCATCATTTAAAAACCCAAAAATGAACAAAATTGAGAATCAAGAACAACTAAAACCCTTAACCTTCAAATGAAAAGAATAAGTTAACCTTACCACCAGAAACACACACTTACTACACGTACATTGAGATAAAATTATCAATTCCTAGCACCAAACTCGGTAGAACAACGATATTACTCCAATATAACTATAGTAAAGAAACGATAACAAAATCTCAACGTAAAGAAGAAAATTACTATTGCTTGATTGTGGAGGTAATGTCAGATGAAAGGGAGAGGGAAAGGAAATAAGAAGTAAAATGTCCGATAGAAAAACCCAGAAAAATAAAATAAAAATTGAAGAAAAAGGAGAAAACTTACAGGAACTGGAATGAAACAACATAAAGTGAAGAGAGTGGGGAAATATTGGACGAAAAAGTGGGAGTATTTTTAAGGATATTTTCCTTATTATTATTTGAAAAAAAATCTAACCAAATCCCTTTAATATTTGATTTGTTATTATCTTATTAGGTTACTAGGAGTTTGAATTTTACCCACATTCTACTATTCTGGACGGCACAACATAAGGGAAACAAAAATTAGTATTGTTTTACCAACACAATATTTGAACATGAGACCTAAAGGTAAGCTGAAGTCTTATCACTAAACCATCAAACTCATTCTTATCAATAAACTAACAAGAATAAATTATAACTTACACGTGATGAGCCAAAAGAAGAAATAAAAATAATGCAAAATTTTCAAAGAAAAAAAAGTTAAACACAAGACTTCAAGCATATATGCATAACACATAACCACTAAAACAAATCAATTTATTTAATATGATTTAACAATTTCAATCTAAGAAATTTGGGGTGTTACTCTAGTACGGGGTTTTCCCTCTATTTGTGTTTTAATCCATCTAAAAATATTATTTTGATTAAATAGTCAAAGGATATTAAAAAGAATGTGATAAAATTGCATTTTAAGACTTATTTAATGATCAATTGTTCTAAAAATCATCTCATCACCCACATCAACTTAAACTTTCATAATCTATCATATTTTGGTTTTCTACAACCAAAATACCTTTAAGAGTGAAATTACTAATTTGTCCTCAACTCATATTTTTTATCTGATAGACTTGAAACTTTAAAAATAGCTCAAAATGTTCTTCAATGACCTCTTAATAGTCTAAAAATAATTAGAATAATACAATTGAATTTCTTATCTAATATATGGATAAAGTCATTGGAAAAATCTTGTATAGTTTACAGAACAATTTTGGGGGTTACAATTTTATTAATTATTAATGAATCACTAATACTATTTAATATACAATATATAATTGGTATCCAATTTTTTTAATATATAGTAATACTATGATTTAATAAATATTTTAAAAATAAATAAGTAAACATATTATTAATAAATATTTATGAATATTTATAATATTAATATACTATATTGACACATAAATACTTTTTATTTATTTAATAAATATTTTATGAAATTGCTAATCCTATTTACTAATTAGTGGTTATTGAATACTTAATATTTATAATAAATAAACAATACATATTTACCAATTTTTAAAAATTAATAATACAATTTATAATTGTATATAAATTTTTTGAGCAGTTTTATTATATATTCTGATCATATTGTTGTTTAGAACTATCTATAGTCCTTCCTTATCCCTTAAATAGGAGGATAATGCGCTTTAGCATACTCGAATCCACATCCTTCTGTGTTGACAATCGTATTCATGTCAATCAAACTAATACTCAATTGACAATTGTATACAAATTTATAATATACAGTAATATTATGATTTACTAATACTATTGTTTTTTAGTGGTTCATGCGTTAAACATATATCTTGTCGAAACCATTTTTTAAAGGAGTGTTCAGAAAACGGGGTTCGACTTTTTGAAAAATGAAAATGGGAGTCGCCACCAACCTTTTTAGGTGTGATTGTATCACCTTTATAAAATATTTTGATCTACGAAATTCAAGAAAATAGGTTCGGGAGTCGGTTATGCACAAGGAAGGATTAGCACCCTCGTAACGCCCAAAATTGGTACCGAATTGATTATTTATTGTCCTAATGTCGAAATTTGAAAGAATTTTTTAAAAAAATGATATTTCCTTTAAACCGTGATGTTTTGAGAGAAGAATCAAGATTTATTCGTTTTAAAAGAGTACAAACATCACATCCAGCATGATTGGACATGATATTTTTAATCTTTCGTAACTAAAATCATCTCATGATTTATAAAACTTGTTTAAAAGGATATTTTAAATATTTAGTCAAACGAGAAATTGCAACCCAGCATGTTAGGGCACTATTCCTCGAATTTTTAAGTATTCAAAACATTGCCTTACTCTTTTTTAGAAAAAAAGTTTCTTTTTAATTAAATAAGATATGACTTTTGGTTAAAAAAAAGGATATATTTTAAAATAACCTAATTTCAATATATGTTTTATCACTTCATGCAAATATAGTAAAGGTGACGAACAAGGATCTAAATTATCTAATATGCTATTATTTCATGCATGGTCATAAATAGTATCGTTACATACAAAGTATAGAATATATTGAATTCAATAGCATAAATTGTATAACACATACATAACAACATTTTATACAAATATATCTAAATTATCATAAACAAACTAATTTTACGAAAATAAATAAATAGAAGAATAATGATATGTAAAATCTAACCCATTTAAAAATATTAAAATAAAAGAGAATTTAAAAATAAATAACAAGTTAAGTGTATGAAATATAAAAGTAAGTTATTTAGAAATATATTAAATGATGTAAGAACAATAAAGAGAACCTATCTTTTTTAAAGATATATATACATATATAGGTTTTACTATAAAATACAATAACTTAATATAAAAATGTACAATTACGTATACAAATTAAGATGTACATGATTAATAAATAGTAAAAATAATGTATGTTTTATAATAAAGGTGATATTAAAGAAACATAGTGTAATATATAGTGTATAACATAATAAAACATAATAACATAAATAATATTGTAATAAAGGTATATAATATAATATGTAAATTTTTTAAGGAATAATATATAATTAAATATATTATAACTACTATAAATAAGGATAATATATACTTTATTAATAATAATTTTGAAAGAAAACTAAAAATATTTATAATATTAATGAATAATACATAATTTTAATAAAATAATATAAGGAAATATATAATAAAATATATAATAAAATATAATTTTATAGATAAAATATATAATAATAATATAATGGATAATAAAAATATAATATTACATGATTGATATTCATAAAAAATAAGTAATATATATAATATGTTTAGAATAAAAAATATAAGGATTAAAATTGAATTAAAGTAAAAAAATTGGGATTAATTTGTGAAATAATAAAAATACTTGGATCTGATTAAAACGCTCATCGAAATTCGAAGGACTCATCGGGTAATTAAGCCTTAATCCAAAAACAGCACCGTCTCCAGAATAAATTTTGAAGGCTGTTTGGATTAAATTAAAACAAATATAAAAGATTAAGGCCAAATTAAAATAAAAATAAAAATGTAATTGAAAAATAAAAAAAATGGAAGGATCAATTGGGCAATTTGCCCATTTTCCAAAAAGGCGCGGATCCTCCCCTGGTAATCGGGTCAACGCGCAGATCTTCCGTTTGAAACGACACCGTTTAAATGCTTATTGAATTAAGCCAAACGACGTCGTATTACTTACACTATTTAAATTAGTTTTCAGCCAAAAAATTTATTTTCAAATCTGTTTTTTTAAAAAAAATAATTTGGAAACTCTCTGAAAGAGAGAAGAGTACAGTCCTTTAGGCTTCAGCCTCCGCCGGGCCAAGCCCCGGTCATCGGACTTACGCGCCTACGCGCCCCACGCGCCTCCGCTGACTCCGCCCTATAAGGCGGTCTGAATGCGAAACGTTTCCTTTTACGACGAAAAAAAAGGTAATCTCCTATTTTCTAGTATTTATATATATATGCTTTGAAAAAAATCACCTTTACTATCGATCGACTGTTGATATTGAAAGCTTGTATAAGACTCGGTTCTTTTTTATTGACTGTATATATTTCTCTCTGGAAAATCGTGTGTTACAAATCAGAAAAAGATGGATTTTTATAACCCTTTGTGAGTGATTTACAATCTGGGAAAGAAATCCTTTGATTTCTTTCCATATCCTGTTTTCTGTTGTTGTTTTTTCATTTTGCAGATGTCTTGCGAAGAAATCAGCGAATCAGGCCCTGATGGCATCGGTGCTGGCGCTGATCTGCTTTCATTCGACTTCAACTACGGCCAGATTCGAGGCCGGGAATCACGGCGTTGATGGGGGTAGATGGAACGACCGAAGTTGAAAGGGCACGATTTGCGGCGCGAAGCTTCTGGAAACCCATTTGCGGCGCTGCAAGGTGCAGATACCCTAAGGTTCCTAACCTAGGGTTAAGTATTTGGGCCTTTGGGATGTAGCTTATTGGGTCTTAGGTTGAGGGTGTAAACAGGTTTTGGGTAGTTAGGTATTTTGGGCTTACGGGTTAAAAGATGTGGGCTACCGGTATTGGGTGTTGGGTACCGGGTTATTGGGTTTAAGTATTAATGGTTTTGGGCTATTTTGTAACTGGGCAATGGTATAGGGTTTAGGTATCTGGGCTTATCAAGCTTTGAAGCCCGTTTATTGTAAATGGACTTGTATAAATGGACTTAATTTATTTTAATTTAATCCTTGCAAGCCCGGGCAAATTTGGGCTATTACATATCTGTTAAATAATTTTATTAAATAATTTTTTAATTTATGTACCTACAGTATATAGAAAAGTATTAGATATAATACCTATGTATTTAAAATATATTTTAATTATTTATTCATGAACCACTAAAACTATTTATTAAGTATTTATTTTAAAAATATTTTTTATAATTTAATGGATAATAAAAATATAAAAAATATTTTTAAAAAATATAAATTACATTAAAAAACATAGTTGCATCACTTGTCGCAATTTTAGTGTAGCTTATTATATATGAATGATTACACTAAATAATGTTGGACATGATACAATACAAGAAATAATAAAAATACAATACAAATATATAATTTTTAAATCCATGTAAAAAATTATTGGCGTTAAATTTTATAAAATATAAATATAAATATATATCTTAAATACAATTATAATAAAACATTACATGACGATCTGTTAAAGAAATTCAGATCTTATTTTAATAGTGTCACTGTCAGCTAGACTTTGCAAATTTTGATACATGGCTACACACAAAAATTTAAAGAATTTTTTTTTGAGATATTTGTATTTTTAATGGGCTGTGTTTTAGTGAGTTAAGTATGATATATTTTGTTTGAAAAGTTAATTTAATAATAAATTATAATAATTTCATAATTTGAATAATTTTTTAAATGTATAAAAATTAATCTGAATTAATTTTTAATTTAAAAATTAAAATAAACTTTACATAGTAACACAAGAATTTTTAATAAACTTTGATAAAAATAATATAAATATGACACAAATATAAAATATCAAAATTCACACATGTCAAAATTTATATAAATTATATAATATCTTATACAAATATATTTACATTTCTTATCTTTTCTCTTTCCTTACGTATTTCTTTTGCTTTTCTCTTTCTTTTTCTTTTAATCTTTTAACCCTCAAGAAATTACAAGTACCCTAATTGTCCTCCTTATCTTAATTTCTTTTTTTAATTAATTTTTATTGATTATTATTTTTTTTTCTAAGAAAACGAAATTAGAATAATAAAATTATAAATTTAAAGATAGGTAATAAATATTTTTGATATGTGAGAAAATGAGGTTTAGAAGTACATTCATACGGTCAAACAAAAACAGCAATGACCAAAATATGTAACTTGTAGAAAAAGAGATTAAAAATTTCAAAGCTTGTGCTATAACTTTTGGAGACTTACGAAAGAATAAAAAATTTTCAAATGTCAGCAAGTCACTTAGGCATCAAATACTTTGAACTTTGAATATTTGTGGCAATCCATTTCTTCTTGCAATAAACACTTATTGGTTATAACTCTTTTTAGACTTTTTCATATGACTGAAATTGATGTGATGTGATGTAATGTGATGTGTGAGTGAGAGATTGTTACCTTATTCACACCTGGTGAGATTTTAACTTGCAATTACGAGAAGTATATATGCTAATTGTTAAAATTTAATTTTTGATATAGATATTGGTTATTAGAGAAGATGGAAATTACCAAGACCTTAGAATTTTCCATTGCTCATCATTGCTCATGTTAACAATTACCCTTTCGATAAACTCTAATAAGACTTGTTCTCTCTCAAAGTTAGCTTGTGGTTCTATCTGGTGCCATTGATGACTTCTAGAATTGGGTATTCGAAGGGTTTTATTTTTCTCTCCCATTTTATTTCTTACTTCTTTCATTTGATGGTTCACAATATGGAAAACTTTTATACAAAAAATTTAATAGGTTGAGAATGTAATTGATTAAATTAGTCAAGGTGAGAGATGATAGTTTCTTTATCCTTAGCTTAGTGTGGTCACACAAGAATTACATGTAAGAAACGTTCAAACATAATACGAAGGCACTTCAACCTTCGCTACTTTTTTTATCCCTTTTTGGTTTCTTTCACACAATGAAAAAGTCGTGACTTTCTTAGTTTTGGGTCATGATTCATATATGACTTGATCAAATCTTTAGTTCCATAAGCGGGATAATTGCTTAAGTTCATATATGGACCTTAGTAACTTGCAAACTTTATGCTTTTGGCCTTCATCTATATAACCACTGAGATCATAATACGCCCAATAGTGTTCACAGAACACAGACAAATTTAATACGCCAATTTACATAACACATGGGCGGATATTGTATGCCAACATAACCCGACATAGACAACCCATCCTCATGCCAGCCACGTATCCAAAATTCAAAGTTAGAAGCATATCATATAGTCTCATTCACATACATACTCTCCTTTAACTCCTTATATCATTTTCATTTACAATATTATGTTTTCTCGTGATCTGCCAGCCCAGTTTGTAATATAGCTGTCTTACCAAAGGCATCACAAACATATTTCCCCTTCTCCATCACCACAGATCATATCTTACATATTACAAACTATTGGTACTGGCTTAAGCATGAAAGATGATGTTTACTTCATAACATAGACAGACTAAACTCAAACTGATAACACTGAACAACCATTACCCACACATTTACCATTCATACATTACTAAGGAAGATTACTTACCTTACACAATTTATATAATAAAAGAAATTTACAACACATGGAGATAAGAAGGAACTCACCAGAAACTCTAGTACAAATCTACACAATAGATCCTTTGCCTTTATCGCTGGGACCTTTATTAGCTTTTTGTGCTAAAATAAAGATAATTATTCTTATTAGATCATTAATTTGTCAAAACTTAACAGGCATGCAAGGATCAGTATAAAAAAATCCAAAATCAAGAAGTTTTCTTCCTCACAAACAATTCTAACATCTATGCATGTAGTACGGTAAACGTGTAGATTACTTCTATAATAACCTAAGGGTTCACCAGAAGTTACCAGTAAGCTGGTACTAACATTGACATTATCTAAACACTGTGAACCTTCTCCTCAAAGAAGTTCTTTTAAACTTCGGTTTTTTAGGAACTTACAAAGAAATTCAAGAAAGAAGAAGATGTAAAGGTGTCTCATGATAACCGCCGATACTCTTATATACCAAGCAACAGAGACAATTTTTAGTGAAGAAGTAAGATAATTCCACTAACACCCTCGATTCCAATGAGTAAATGCGCTTAACAAGTCTTAAGTTTAATCATTCTACAGTAGTCTAGTTTAGTTCTAACTAAATCTCAATTAAATCCAAACATAACTAATTTAATCACCAAGCATTAAATAAAATAAGTTAATCAAAACTACGAACTTAACAAGTTCAACCAAAACATCTGGGTGGGCAGATATTTAACGGAAGAGTCTGCCAAAACATAGAGTTCGCCAAATGACGAATCCCACAAAGTTCTCCACTTAGTCGGAACTAATACTTTACTTACTAAATTCTATACTTAATTTACCATTTATACGTCAAATTTACCATTTATACGTCAAACAATAACAGAATACTGAGTCTCTGTCGGGCGGGCTATTACAATTCTCCCCTACCTGGAAAATTTCACCCTTGAAATTGTACTTATGAAAAGTTGAGGATACTGCTCTTTTATTAAACTTTATCTTTCCTAAGTAGCTTCTTCTGTATTATTATTCCTCCATAATACTTTCACCAAAGTAATTCTTTTATTTCTTAGCTCTTTCACTTCTCTTACCAAGATTTTAATAAATTCTTCTTCATATGACATATTTGGTTCTACTTCTAAGTCTTCGATTTGCACAACATGATTTGGATTTGATCGATACCTTCTCAGTATAGGAACATGGAACACATAATGAATCTTCAATAACTCTGGTTGTAATTCCAACTTATAAGCCACTAGTCCAACTTGCTCTAAAATCTCATATGGTCCTACAAAACGTGGGCTTAACTTTCCTTTCTGACCAAAGCTTATAAGTTTCTTCCAAGGAGAAACTTTTAAAAATACTTTGTCACCAAATTCAAATGAGATATCTTTCCTTTTTAGATTAGCATAAGCTTTCTGGCGATCTTGGGTAACTTTCAGATTATTTCGAATGGCAGAAACTTTTTCTTCTATTTCTTGAACTAATTTAAGGCCTACCAATTTCTTTTCTCTGAGCTCCATCCAACACGTAGGCATTCAACACCTTTTTCCATACAGAGCTTCAAATGGTGACATACCCAAAATGGCATGATGACTATTATTATATGCAAACTCAACCAAAGGGAGATATCTTTCCTAATTTAGCCCAAAGTCAATCACACAACTTCTTAACATGTCTTCCAAGACTTGAATTACTCTTTCAGACTATCCATCTATCTGAAGATGAAAGGCAGTACCGAATTTTAGCTTGGTTCCCAATGATCCTTGTAGTTTCTTCTAGAACCTCAATGTAAACCTTGGATCTCGGTCTGAAACTATAGATGATGAAATTCCATGAAGGCATACTATTTCAGAGACATAGAACTCAGCTAACTTTTCCAGTGAATAAGTGATGTGTAATGGCAGGAAATGAGCTAACTTAGTGAGTTTATCCAAAATTACCTAAACTGAATTATTCTTAGAAAAACTGAGAGGAAGATCTGATACAAAATCCATTGTAATCTTATCCCACTTCCATTTTGGTATCTCCAGAGGGTACAACTTACCCCTAAGAACTTGATGCTCTGCTTTAACTCATTGGAAAGTCAAACAAGTTGAAACATATTTTGTGATTTTTTTCTTTATTCCAGGCCACCAGTATAGACTTCTCAAATCTCAATACATCTTGGCACTTATTAAATAAAGTGAAAAGGGTCCTTGATGAGTCTCTTTTAACAATTCTTGCTTTAAACCATTCCTAACACGCACATACATTCTTCCTATAAACCGTAATTCACTAGCTTTTCCCAAGTTAAAATTTGTTGCATTACCAAACATCATACGCTACTTATACATATTACATTGCGTATCTTTCTTTTGTTTTTCCAAAATTTGATAAAAAAAGGTTGGTCTAATAATCAACTCTACCAATAATGATCCCTCATCAAACAGACTTACTTTTGCTCGAAGGGATGCTAACGCTGTCACTATTTTTATGCTCAAAGCATCAGCCACAACTTTAGCTTTTCCAGGGTGATACTCTATGGTCAAATCATAATCTTTCAGAAGTTCCAACTAGTGTCTTTGGCGTAGATTCAAATATTTTTGTGTTATTAGATACTTCAAACTCTTATGACCTAAGAACGCACAACACTTTTCTCCTTAAAGATAGTATCTCCAAATCTTCAATGCCAAAAGCATTGCTGTTAAGTCCAAATCATGAGTTGGATAATTTCTCTCATGTGGCTTGAGTTGGTGCGATGCATATGCGACAACTTTACCTTTATGCATAAGTACATATTCAAGCCCATTTAATGATACATCGGTATAAACCATATACTCCACATCATATTCTAGTTGAGTTAAGATAGAAGCTTCTGTTAAAACTATTTTCAACTTTTCAAAACTTTGCTGACAAGTATCAGTCCATTCAAACTTCTCTTTCTTTTTCATCAAATGTGTGAGGGGAGTTGCCAACATTCCGAAGCCTTTTACAAACCTTTTATAGTAGTCTGCTAAACCCAAGAAACTGCAAACTTCAATGACATTCTTGGGTAGATTCCATTCAAGCATTGCTTTTACCTTATCAGGATCTATTTTAATACCTTTGGCAGAAATTACATGACCTAAAAAATGAACTTCTCTCAGCTAGAATTCACAATTGCTGAACTTAGTGTATAACTAATTCTCGCGTAATGTTCTCAACACAATTCTCCAACGCTCTTCATGATCAGTCATATAAATCCCTTGTTTGACAGATCTTGCAACTGTTCCTTAAGCTTTTTCAGTTCTAGTGGTGCTATTCTATAAGGAGTACAAGAGATAGGCATTGTACCAGGTTCCAATTCAATTGAAAACTCTATTTATCTATCAGGTGGTGGAAAGAAATCTAAAAAATCCCTTACAACTGGAACTTGACTGATGTCCTTTCTCAATTCAAATGAACCCATAATGTATGCTAAGTAAGCATCTGCGCCTTTAACTAACAATTTTTTGGCAGATACAAAAAAAAATATTCTACTCACCAAACCAGTCTGTACATCGGGCATTAATGCTTCCTACTCTTTATAGTTAATAAATGCACACCTCTAGCACGATAATCCATCACAACATTATGTCTAGTTAACCAGTTTAATCCCAAAATAACATCAAACTCATGGAAAATCAATGGTAACAAGTCCACCAGGAAATTATACTCACCAAATACCAACAGGAAATATTTAATTACTCTATTCACCATTGTACTTTGATCTAGAGGATTAGTCACTAACACATTCTTCTTAGAATACACAACCTCAAGATTTAGACCCTTTACAACTTTAATAAAGATATAAGAATGATTTGATCCTAGATCTCTCAGTGTATAAATATTGTTTCCAAAGAAAGAAAATTTACCCATTATGACTTCTGGCAAACCAACATCTTCTTTTGCCATACTCTATAACTGGGCTTAGTGTAGCTTTTCCTTGGAGTCCCTTGAACTGAGCTAGATTTTGTTGGTATGCCAGATCTAGCCTCTTGTTGAAACTTTTAGGGGCCATGAACATACTATTATGTACTTACCTCTACCTTGGGGGGCAATACTTAACCTGATGATCCAATGATCCACATCCAAATCATGCTCCAGAATGCCTCTAGCATTCTCCTCCATGACTTCTTCCACAGTGCTCATAGTTAGAATTTCTCATTATTCTAGATCCACCAGAACTTGTAATCGAAACAGCTTGTCTACTATTTCCATCATGCCTGAAACTCATAGGCTGTAACTCATTTCTTGATGTTGAAAAAATCTTTTCTCTCAACTTCTTGAAATTTGTTGGAGGTGGAGGATTAGACATTCCATGCTTCATTCTTTCTCTTTCAAAAATTCTACTTCTATCTCGAATAATTGTTTCCATTTTGTAAGCCTTGGTCATAGATGCTAAGCTTTTACACTCTGAGGCTACTACCAAAGCACAAATCTCATCTCTCACACCTATTCAAATTGGTCACACATCTCTTTCTTTGTCTGGAACATATTCTTGACATAACGATTGAGTTTAACAAACTCGCGTTCATACTGCACTACAGGAATTCTTCTCTACTCAAGATACAAAAATTCCTTTTTCATTTGTTCTACATATATTTGATTCACATATCTTTCTCTAAATTTTTCTAAAAAGAACTCATAATTAATCATCTCCTTAAGGGTTACACTGGTCAATGTCTCCCACCATTGATAGGATTCTCCTTCCAACAAAGAGATTGGACACAAAAGGCTATCTTTTGGCATGTACTTCAGTTCTTTAGTCACTCAGTAAACTCGTGATAACCACTTCTCAGCTATAGTAGGATCATCACCCTTATCACCCAAAAAGTCATTAGCACCTCTTTTTCTAATCTCTTTTACAAGATCTCCCTTAGATGGAGTTACAACTTGTACTAGTGGTATAGGTAGTACTGGTCGTACCACTTCTGGTTGTGGTTGCTGAGGTTGTTGAGGTTAAGGTGCTTGAATAGTCCCCATAAATTGATCAAGAATTTGGGTCATCATCATGAAGAAGATGTTTTGAAAAGTATTCCCAAGAGAAACACCAAGATTGGTTGTGGGAGTTTGCTCTTGAGCGGGAGGCACATGGTTTTCAATTTCCTCACCAGTTGCTTCTTTAGATCCTTCAGACATTTTTGTCAACACTACAATAAAACTCAGATTACTTCAATTACTGGACTAAGATAGAGGTGTATCATGCATGATGAGACTTGACACAACCTTCGGTTTTTCAAGAATCGACTCAACCTTGACTCTAATACCAAACTTATAATGCACCACACCTGACTCGATAATTGGATCCAAGTATAACATGCCAAAATTTAAAATCATACTAATTTTAACAAATTATTTAGTGGAAACTTTGTAAAATTTTACAAATTTATGAATATAAAATGTGTGATGAGCTATTACTTTACAAAGGTTTCAATGTACATCATTGACAGTTTAGAACTGTATTCAATCCATTTGGTGAATAAGTTCAAATAAGTAATTTTGTGAAACAATTTATAATAATTCAAATCCAAGCATAAAATTTAAGAAGATTCTCATAAAAACAATGTCGTGACAAAATAACATATTGCTATACAAATTTTTTTAAAAAATACATCTACACACCATCCCTACAAGGTCATGCATGATACAGGGCAAAATAGACAGCTCACAACAGCAACAGTTCTCTAGCGTAGTCCTTTCAACAAAAAGCCTCCCTTCAATTAGCACGCTTGAGAAGGAAAATATAATAGAGTAAGTTTATATGAACTTAGTGAGTCTGAAAGGTAAAGAGAAATCATACACACTATTTCTTACGACAATACCAAACCTTTTAGAAAGAGTTACACATGATGATCATAATATTCCCAATGGCATTCATAGAACACAGACAGACTTAATACGCCAATTTACAAAACACATGGGTGGATATTGTATGCCAACTTAACCTGATGTAGACAACCCCTCTTCATGCCAGCCACGTACCCAAAATTCAGAGTCAGAAGAATATCATACAGTCTCATTCACATACATACTCTCCTTAACTCCTCATATCATTTTCATTCAGAATAATATGTTTTCTCGTGATCATTCAATCTTGTTTGCAATATAGCTGCCCTACTGAAGGCATCACAAACATATGCCCCCTTATGTATCTCCACAAATCATATCTCACATATCACAAACTGTTGGTACCGGCTTAAGTATGAAAGATGGTGTTTACTTCATAATACAGATAGACTGAACTCAGACTGATAACACTGAACAACTATTTCCCATACATTTATCATTCATACATTACTAAGGAAGATTACTTACCTCACACAATTTATATAACAAAGGAATTTATAAGATAAAAAGGAACTCACCAAAAACTCTAGTACAAATCTACACAGCAGGTCCTTTGCCTTTATCACTAGGACCATCGTTAGCTTCTTTAGCTAAAAGAAAGATAAGTAGTATTATCAGATAATTAATCTATGAAAACTTAACATGCATATAAGGATCGATATCACAAAATCTAGAATTAGAAAGTTTCCTTCCTCACAAACAATTCTAACATAATACATGTAGTACAATAAACACGTAGATTACTTCGATAATAACCGAAGGGTTCACCAAAAATTAATAGTAAGTGTAGACGTTATCTAAATAGTTCGTACCTTCCCCTCGATGAAGTTTTTCTAAACTTAGGTTTTTTAGAGACTTACAGAGAAATTCAAGAAAGAATATGCAAAAGGTGTCTCATGTTAGCCACCGATACACTTATATACCAAGTAACAGAGACAAGGTTTAGTGGAGAAATTAGATAATCCCAATAACACCCTTGATTCTCGCGATTAAACGCACTTAACAAGTTTTGTGTCTAATCATTTTACATTAGTCTAGTTCAGTTCTAACTAAATCTCAACTAAATCCAAACATAACTAATTTAGAATCAAAACTATAAACTTAAAAAGTTCACTCAAAACATCTAGGGTGGGCAGATACTTAACAAAAGAGTCTACCAAACCCTAGTATTTCCTAAAACATAGAGTTCACAAATGGTGAATCCCACAAAGTTCTCTACTCAGCCGAAACTAATAATTTACTTACTAAATTCTATACTCAATTTACCATTTACACGCCAAACAGTAATAGAATATTGAGTCTTTGGCGAGCGGACTGTTACAGAGCCCGTGTAAACTTAGTAAACGATTAGGATACAAATGATATGTCATTAGGGTCCCAAAAAGGAGAATTGATGTTTGATCAGGGATTAAACGATGGATTGAGATCTGGGACATGTTGTAGATTCTCTTAAGCTTGTGTGAGCAACCCAAATATGTCAACTCATGTGAGCAAATTAGTCCCGTATATCCGAGTTCAATTTACTAGGGTTCTTCAGGCGTAACAAAAATGAAAATGGTAATTTAAATTGGAAATGAAACGGTGAACAAGTTTTGAGTTATTATTTTGCAAATTGAGTATGGTTTAAATGGTTGTTTATACTTATGACTTGAGTACCATAGTGTTTTTATGCAAATAATCTAACCTATTGGTTGCATTGTTGATTTGAACATTAAAGTATAAGGTGCCAAAGAATGCCATGTATTATACCATTAAAATTTCAATTGCTTAAATTGTTGTAAATGTCAAGGTAAGTTAGGTAAATTCCATTTGAACTTACTAAGCATTCACAATGTTTATATCATTATTTCTTCTTTCTTGTAGTGTCAATTTGCAGAACGTGACAATTGGATCACCTCGAAGCTCACACTATCCAATCATCGATTTGGTAGACTTTTGATCTTTTTGACTCAGATATGTGGTATGTATATAAGAGTTCATATATGTAACGCCCCAAAATTTTAAAAATTTAATTGTGAGAATCTGAAGTAATTAGATTTCTGTATCTATGGTTCTGTGTTCTGCTCTTGTGTTTAAGGTATGGAGTTCAAGTTGCATTGTTAAAAAGTTTTATGATTGTTTTAGAACAACCTTCATCCATGCGTTTCGTAGTTAAGTTCAATTTTAGGTAAATCAATGTCAAGAATGAGCCTACTGGTTCACTGGTTAAGCATCTGTCTGTATCCTGTCTGGTCCAGGGTTTGAATCCCGTAGTATGCATTAGGAAATATTTTTTTTCAATTGCTGTAAGGAGGTGGTTAATTTTAAATAGTCTGAAGAATTTCTATCGTATCTCATTCCTTACTTTTTTTCCTCCTCTAAGTTTATTTTTTTTAATTCTTCTTCTTTTCTTTTATTTTTCCTTCTTCAATATTCAATTCTGCATTAACTGAGAGTTCTTCGTTGCCTGTAAGGTCGACTGTGTGATTACTGAGTAAGTTTTGCTGTTATTTTACTCTTGTTTTGTGAGTTTCGTTGAGTTAACGATATTATTTTGAAATGGGTTTTTGCACAATTGTTAGAACACTTTGTTTAATTGTTCGATTGGTTACCTTTTTAGGTGAAGATATTGCAAGAGACATTAACCCATTGTGTTAGTCTGATTTCCCCTGTTTTGTATGAGGTGAGTGTGCGAATTAAGTTGGGGTTGCGTCGAATCTTTCGACATGTTTTTGGCGGTGGGTTGATATTGCTGAATTATTGAAATTGATGGTATAATTGATTAGTGAATGATTATATAGGTTCTAGGTATTCTCTGTAATGTTTCTCCGTCAAGGCGAAATCAGATGCGTATTAAAAACCTTAATCTTTCAAGTTTAGGGTCGTCGAAAATGGTGGTTGTCGACGCCACACGGCTAAGCACACGGGCGTATTATGATAGGCCTTGACACGAGGCTATTGAGCGTATTATAATAGACCTTGACTGTACTCCTGCTCAGAAATTGAGGGGTGCTGTGTCCCTACTCCGGGACAAAGCTTATCAGTGGTGGTTAACCGTTGAACAAGGTGCTCAGCCTAAACAAGTGAACTGGGACTATTTCAAGAACACCTTCCAAGGTAAATATGTAGGGGCGAGTTATGTCGAGTTTCACCGACGCGAGTTTATGAGCCTAGTTCAGGGCGATCGGTCCATGGCTGAGTATGAAGTCGAGTTCCTGCGACTGAGTAGGTCTGCAAGGACACTAGTAACATCCGATTATGAGAAGTGTGTGAGGTTTGAGGAAGGACTGAGATACGATTTGCGGGTTCTGATAGCTCTTCAGAGGGAGCAGATTTTGGTAGTTCTAGTAGACAAGGCAAAAATAGTGGAAGAAGTGAAGCACACTGAGCTCGAGTGACATGATTGTGAGAAGGATCAGAATAAGATTAAGAGGGATTCAGGTTACTCTGGTTCTAGTTATCGCCCTAAGAAGAGGGTGAGGTTTGATAGGCTCTCGAGGGCCGAGGCACCACCTGTAGTGATGAGATTCAGCTGTTTGGTGAGTGTGGGAAATGCCATCCGGGCGAGTGCTAGAGAATGTTAAGAACATGTCTCTGTTGAGGGTCGATAGAGCACCGAGTTAGAGATTACTCCTGTAGACCAGATTTAGTGTCAACTGCGGCACAAACTTCAATTTCAAATTCTGTTCGGCCTCTAAAAGAGGTTCAACAACCATTCAGAGGTCATGGTACTGGTAGGGGTGGTGGTAATAGAGCTGAGAGAGGACAGCGAGCACCGAGTAGAGGTATTGGTCATGCTGAGGCTATTCAGCCGGCACTAGTTTATGCGACGAGATGCCGCGAGGAGAGTGATGATGTTGATGTCATTGTAGGTACCTTCATTATTCACTCTGTTCTGTATTATGCTCTCATTGATATTGGCTCTATTCACTCGTACATAACTAGTATCATTTTTGTAACTCTGGGTTTAACTGCTAAGAATACTGCTAGAGAGTTTTCTGTGATTAGTCTGATGGGTCAGTCAGTTCGATTTGATAAGGTATACAGACGGGTACCTTTAGAGCATCAAGGTATGATGTTTCCGGCTGATTTAATGGAATTACCCTTTAATGAGTTTGGTTTAATTCTGGGAATGGATTGGCTCATTGAGTATCGGGTCAGTCTGGATTGTGCAACTAAGAAGGTTACTCTGAGACCGATTGAGAATGACGAGGTGGTCATGGTTGGTGAGTGTCAAGATTACCTCTCTAATGTAATCTCCACTCTTGTAGCAGACAAGTTAGCCCGAAAGAGGTGCAAGGCATACCTTGCTTATGTATTCGATTCTGCTCCCGAAACGCTTTCAGTTGGATATATGCGCACCGTGAGGGAATTCCCAAACGTTTTTTCCTGAGGAATTGCCCAGAGTACCTTTAGATAAAGAGGTGGAGTTTGGAATTGATCTATTACTAGGTATTGCTCTAGTGTCCATAGCGCCCTATCGCATGGCACAGAAAGAACTGATCGAATTAAAAGCACAACTTCAAGAACTCATTGATAGAGGATTTATTTGACCGAGTGTGTCTCCGTGGGGGGCATTGGTATTGTTTTTTAAGTAAAAGGATGGGTCCATGAGGACGTGCATTGATTATATGCAGTTGAACAAGTTGACAATCAAGAATAAGTATCCGTTACTGAGGTTTGACGACTTGTTCTACTAGTTTTAGGGAGCATTCGTCTTTTTTAAAATTGATCTACGCTCGGGTTACCATCAGCTCAAGGTCAAAGAGAATGATGTGTACAAAACTGCTTTCAGGGCTCGTTATGGACATTACGAGTTTCTGGTAAAGCCTTTTAGATTAACGAATGCCCCGGCGGAGTTTATGGACTTAATGAATCAGGTATTTCAACCATACTTGGATCAATTTGTAGTGGTTTTCATCGATGATATCTTGATCTACTCTAAAACTAAAACTGAACATGATGATCATCTTCAAATTGTACTTCAGATACTTCGAGAAAAATAGTTGTATGCCATGTTTAGTAAGTGTGAGTTTTGGTTGCAAGAAGTCACCTTTCTGGGTTATGTGGTGACAAGGGGGGATCCGAGTTGATCCCAAGAAAATAGAAGCTCTTGTTGAGTGGAAATAGTCGAAAAATGTACTTGAGCTTCGTAGCTTCTTAGGTTTAGCCGGTTACTACCGAAGGTTTGTCAAAGGATTTTCTCTGATTGCGACACCTCTGACGAAGCTGTTGCGTAAGAATGCTCCATTCGTGTGGTCAGAGGCACAACAGTTTAGTTTCAATAAACTCAAGTCTGTTCTGACACAGGCTCCTATTTTTAGTTCAACTGAAATCGATTCGGGAGTCTATGGTATGCAGTGATGCTTCACATGTCAGGTTAGGATGTGTGCTTATGCAAGACGGTAAGGTGGTTGCTTACGCGTCGTGACAACTAAAGACACATGAGGGTAATTACCCTACGCATAATCTTGAACTAGCTGCGGTTGTATTTGCTTTGAAAATCTGAAGACACTATCTGTATGGTGAAAGGTGTATTATTTACACCAATCACAAGAGTCTCAAATATTTGTTAACCCAGAAAGAGTTAAATCTTCGTCAGCACCTGTAATACCCTGAAAATTACTACAGTAAGAAAGTAAGATATTATCCTTGATATAGTTAAGTAAGGAAATAAAGTGACAAAAAGCGAAATTTTATTATGTCAACATTGGGAAGTATATTATGATATATTATATTATTAATTCAAGAAAGGACTAAATTGTAAAAGTGAGAAAAAATTATTGCCCAAGAGTAAATACTCAAAATTTGAGGGGTTAATGTATAAATATGAAAAATTTGAAGGACCAATGGTGCAAATATTTTTGGGGTGGAATAATCTAGAAACTAAGGAAAATGGATGAATTAGGACCAAATTGAATAGGCGAAGAATTATGAGGGACTAAATCAAAGTTTTCCCAAATTAAGTGATGACTCAATGGTGGAATTTTAAAAGATCATGAAGGGCAAAATGGTCAATTAGTAAGAGAGAGAATTCTAGAATGTAATGATTATGTTGATGATATTTTAAAATAATTAATTAGATAAATATTATTTTATTAATATTTTAATAAGATAATTATGATTATTTTATTATTTTATTTAGTATATATATGTGTGTGTGGAAAAACACACACACACACACACACACACACACACACACACACACACACACACACCATCCATCATCTTTCCATGTATTTCACGTTAGAAGAGAAGAGAAGAAAGAAAGTTTTGCTTTCTTTACAATTTAGTCTTTCCACCAAAAATTTACCATTTTCACCTAGAAATCAAAAGAATTTCCATAGCTACAAAGAGAGAAAAATGCTAAGGAGATTAAGGGAAGTTAGAATATCAAGTTGGATTCAAGAAATAGAAGCTGGAGGAGAGAGAAAAATGAAGTTAAAGATTGAAATCAATAGGATAAGGTAAGAACTTTAAGACTTCAATATATTTTAAGTAGAGTTTCTCATGTAAGGTAATATCAAAAGCATGAAAATGATGTTAAGGTAGAGTTTTCTTATATAAGGTTCTATATTATTGATATATTAGTGAAGGGAAATAAGATAAAATGGTGGGAAATATTGTAGAGAATGGAAATAAGGGTGTTATAAACTTGGTAATCAATATGTTGCACTAAAACAGTTTTGGACAGCAGCAGTAGTTAAATTTTGAAAAATCACCAAAAATTGTGAAAATTGAGTTAGATGTTGAATAAAATATGAAATTAAATTTTATTAAGTCTAGTTTTTCATAGAAGAAACGATGTAAGCAAGGGAATTGTAAATTGTGAGATATAATAAATTTTATGAGATAAGGTTAGAATAATTTCAGGTTCTCCTGTTTTTGACTTTGGATAATTATAAAAAATTGGAGAAAAATAATTAGGGGATAAAATTTATATTTTTAAATCTTTAATTAGTCTAGTTTCAATAGAAACAAATGGAAACATCATCCAAATTCTATACTAAAAGATAAATAATTTTTAGTAAGGAAATGTGAAAGCTGTTAAATAGCAGAATAGGGGTAAGTTTGAAGATTTTACTGTACTTATTGGACAAATTATAAATTTTGAAATTTTTATGGTAGAAATATATTTGAGTCTAGTTTTAGAAACATCAAGCGGTTCTTAATTTAGAATTCTTTAGCTCAAGATATAAATAATTTAGTGACTATGACTCAATTGGATAGCTTGATATGAACATATGAGAAAATAGTGGAATTATATATACATTAAGGATGTGGAATGGAGAGGAGGAGGAGGAGGAAAATATATATGAATATTTAGTTAGCATGGGTTACATTAAAGTGGTTAAATTGCATGTTTTAGGCTCGGGGACTAAACTGAATAAAAGTAAAACTTTAGGGGCAATTTTGTAAAAATATCAAAAACGACCAAATTGAGTGAAATGAATTATTTTATTTTATAAATTAATAAATTGAATGAAATTATTAATTTAGATCAAGATTGGTTGAAAAATTGAGGAAAATAAAAAATTATCGAAATGCCCCTAAATCTTGGTATTTTCGCAATTTAGCCAGATAAGTTCGTGAAACCTAATTATGTGATATAAGGAAATACGAGCTGATGGTACATGATATATTGATATAATGAATTAACTGATTTATGTTTATGAAGAAACGGCAAGAGAATGATATTTATCATGACATGTAAATATGTGATTATCTTTGATATGTTGATACAAGGAAAATAAGTATGTTTAGGGGGCAATATGTTTGATTTTGATTGGTCCCAAATATGAATGCTAGATGAAATAAAATGTCTGATAAATAAATTTGTAACTCCGGTAATGCCTCGTACCCTATTCCAATGACGGATACGGGTAGGGGGTGTTACAGCACCGATGGGTTGAGTTACTTAAAGATTATGATTGCACCATAGAATACCATCTAGGGAAGGCTAATGTGGTGGCTGATGCCCTTATCCGTAGAGCCGTGGCAGATCTGAGAGCAATGTTAGCTCGTCTGAGTTTGGTTGAGGACGGAGGACTGTTGGCTGAATTACAAGTAAAGCCGATTTGGGTGGAACAAATTCGAGCTAAGCAATTGAACAATGAGTCGTTAGTTCAGCGTATGCAAGATATTGACTTGAAGTAGAATTCTAGCTTTAGCTTGAACAGCAATAATGTGTTATGCTTCAAGAGCCGGATTTGTGTACCCAACGACAAAGAATTAAGACATTCGATCCTACAGAGGCAGATAGTAGTCCCTATGCTATGCATCCTGGTGGGAACAAGATGTACCGGGATCTCTAAGAGCTTTATTAGTGGCTCGGACTGAAACGGGAGGTGGTCACTTTTATATCCCACTGTCTAACATGTCAGAAGGTTAAGGCCGAACATAAGTTACCCTCTGGACTGCTTCAGCCAGTTAAGATTCCACAGTGGAAATGGGAGTAGGTACCAATGGATTTTGTTACGGGGTTGCCTTTAACTCCGACAAAGAAAGATTCAGTTTGGGTCATCGTTGATCGATTGACCAAGTCAGCCTATTTCATTCCTATCTGAACAGATTACTCCTTACAGAAGTTAACTAAACTATACATTGCTAAAATTGTGAGACTCCACGGAATTTCGATCTTGATCATTTTTTACAGAGATTCGTGATTTACGTCTCGGTTCTAGAAGAAACTCCATTAGGCTTTAGGCAATTGACTTAACCTAAGTATTGCGTATCACCCTCAGACCAGACGGACAGTCGGAGTGAGTTATTTAGATCTTAGAAGATATGCTTTAGTGTTGTGCGATAGACTTTAGGGGTAGCTGGGAGGAGTACTTACCGTTGGCGGAGTTCACATACAATAATAGCTTTCAATCTAGCATCCAGATGGCATCCTATGAGGCTTTATAAGGTCATAAGTGTCGTACTCTGATATGTTGGACGGAGTTGAGTGAACGTCGAATGCTGGACCCTGAGCTAGTTTTTGCAACTGAGAACACTGTGAAAGTAATTCGGGGTAGACTGAAAATTGCATCTGATCGACAAAAGTCTTATGCAAATTTAAAAAGAAAGGATATTGAGTTTTCGGTAGGTAATCAGGTGTTTCTAAAGGTATCACCTTGGAAAAAGGTCCTCTGATTTGGACGCAAGGGCAAGTTAAGCCTGAGATTTATTAGGCCTTACCATATCTTAAGGTGTGTTGAACCCGTTTCATACCAGTTAGAATTACCACCAGAGCTGGATTGGATTCATGATGTATTTCATGTCTCGATGTTGAGACTGTATCGATTGGATCCGTCACATATTATTACTGTTGATGAGGTTCAGTTATGATCGGACTAAACATCTGAAAAAGAGCCTGGCCAAGTCTTGGAACATGACGTTAAGGTGCTTAGGAAGAAAACTATCCCTCTAGTGAAAGTCCTATGGCAGAACCACAGTACTGAGGAAGCCATGTAGGAACTGGAAGAATCAATCGATGGCTGTACCCATATCTGTTTGACTCAGGTAAATTTCGAGGCTGGAATTTCCTTTATGGGGAGAGAGTTGTAATGCCCCAAAGTTTTAAGAATTTAATTATGAGAATCTAAAGTAATTAGTTTTTTGTATCTGTGGTTCTGTGTTCTGCTCTTGTGTTTAAGGTTTGGAGTTCGAGTTACATTGTTAAAAAGTTTTGTGATTGTTTTAGAATAACCTTCATCCATGCGTTTCGTAATTAAGTTCAATTTTAGGTAAATTAGTGTCAAGAATGAGCCTGCTGGTTCACTGGTTAAGCATCTGTCTGTATTCTATTTGGTCCCGAGTTCGAATCCCATAGCATGCATTAGGAATTTTTTTTTTTTGCAATTGCCGTAAGGAGGTGGTTAATTTTAAATAGTCTGAAGAATGTCTGTCGTATCTCCTTCCTTGTGTTTTTTTCCTCCTCTAAGTTTATTTTTTTAATCTTTCTTCTTTTCTTTTATTTTTCCTTCTTCGGTATTCAATTCTGCGTTAACTGAGAGTTCTTCGTTCTCTGTAAGGTCGAATGTGTTATTATTGAGTAAGTTTTCCTGTTACTTTCCTCTCGTTTTGCAAGTTTCGCCGAGTTAACGACATTATGTAGAAACGTGTTTTTGCTCAGTTGTTTGGACACTTTGTTTAATCGTTCGATTGGTTACCGTTTTAGGCGAAGATATTGCAAGAGATGTTAACTCACCATTTTAGTCTGATTTCCCTTATTTCGTACAAGGTGAGTGTGCGAATTAAGTTGGGGTTGCGTCAAATCTTTCGACATGTTTTTGGCGGTGGTTTGATTTGGCTGAATTATTGAAATTGACGGTATAATTGATTATTGAATGATTATTTAGGTTCTGGGTATTCTCTGTAACTTTTCTCCGTCAAAGTGAAACCAGGTGCATATCGAAAACCTTAATTTTCCAAATTTCAGGTAGCTGGAAATGGTGGCTGTCGACGCCACATGGCCAGGCACACGAGCGTGTAACTAGGTCATGTGATTGGTTGTGTAACTCACTGTTCATCGACATAGGGCCACACAGGCTGGGACACAGGTGTGTGTCTAGACCTTGTGTGGCCATGTTAGTGCGGGGTTCACACGAGCATGGGACATGGGTATGTGTCTAGGCCGTGTAACTCACTGTTTGTAACTTAGTGCCACACGGGTAAGCACACAGGCATGTGCCCAGGCTGTGTGAGTCACACGGGTAAGGAAACGACCTTGTATCCAAGTCGTGTAACTCTCTATTTACATGTTAGAACCACACGGGCAGAGGGCATGTGTGTGTGCCTAGACCGTGTGGCATTATAAAAGAGGCCCGAAAATCGTTGAGGCCGTAAATGTTATTTATGACTGATAATGATTTCCCCATTGTATGAATTATCTGAATTTTATTGAATGAAAACTCTTTGACACTCTGTAACAGACGTATGGATATTATAACTGTAAATGTATTGTGGATAATTGTACTTTGCATTTGCACGGGTTGGGATGTTATGAAGAAGGAAGTAATCTACTCTGATTCAGTGGTTAAGCCACCATGTGAATTGTTCTGATTCTTGCGCTCTGTCGCATTATGATCCAGCAACTAAGTTGTGTTACTGTAAACGTGTCAAACTGACACTTTGTGTAAGAGCCCAATTTCGGTGAAATCAGAACAGTGGTTTGGGACCACAAATCCAAGCTGAAAATAAAATTTATTTTTATTTTATTATATGATCTATAATATGATAGAAATGTCATGTGAAAATTTTAATAAGAAAATTTTATCGATAATGTGCTTAATTACGAGAAGGACCAAATCGCATAAAATGCAAAAGTTGAGTTCTAGTAGCTATAAGGATTAAATAGCTATGGAATTCAAAACTTGGGGTCCTTATATGGTAATTAGACCATTAAAGAAAGTATGTAGATATTTTGGTGACTCATCCATGGAAATTTAGAAAAAGGGCAAGGACTAAATTGGAAAGTGAAATAATTTAATTAATTAAAAGATGATAAAAAGAAATATCATCTGATTTTTATCCCTTTCTTCCCCAAAAATACATGGAAACCCTAGGAGAGAGAAAAGAAACTTTCATGGCCAAATTGGGTAAGTTTCCTTGGCTTGTTTTTAGTAATTTTGATATTTTTAAAACCGAATCTATCTATTTAGGGGATCAATTTGAGAAGTTATCAAAGTATGGAAAATGGTTCATGGATGTATATGCTAAAAATTAGAAATTTACGGTAGAAAATGAAAGGTTGTTGATAGATAAACAACTTTTACAAAGTGATTTTTGATGAAAACATGATTTAGGGACTAAAATGTAAAGTTGTAAAATTAAAGAAAAATGCTGAATTTTTATGAAATCATGTGTTGTAAATTTTGTAATGGGATTTTGGTTAGGCTTGAAATAGGGAGTAAATTGATACAATTTTATTCTTCGAGCTTAGGGACGAAATGAGAATTGATGGAAAAGTTAGAGGCGAAATGGTAATGTTGCCTTGGACATAAATTGAGTCCACATGAATGTGAAATGTGATAAATTGATGTTAAATTTACTCGTATAGATCCGAATAGACCAAATTCGGAGTTAGAACGAGGAAAAGAGGAAAATGTCAGATTAGTAGATTTATGTACACGAACATTTGTCGAGGTAAGTTCGTGTAACTAAATTGTATATGTTTTTATGCTTGAATTAAATGTTGTGTTTGTGAATTGTATAAATGGCATTAATATGTGAAATGATCACATACTCGTTAAAGCCCGATAAATGAAAGTGCCCGATCAATTATAATGCCTAACAAATGATAAATGATAAAAATGTTAATTTTATGCTTGAGTTGAATGTGAACATTTGAATTGCATAAATATATGAGATTGACCACATGCTTGATAAGGCTTGAAAGATGCTGAATTCCATTTGATTAAATGGAAAATTTGATGGATATGTAATTTCCCAAAATGAATAAGGTCCTATATATGTTGAGGACGGCATTTAGCTCGGACGAGTAATCCTATTGATCTCATGATAGAAATGATTTAGCCCGGACAAGTAATCTTGATATAAATCCTCTCGAGCATATGTTATGGATTGGATTTAGCCCAGACGGGTAATCCAGATCAAGCTACTTAGAGCATATATCATAAAAAGGATTTAGCCTGGACTGATAATCCTATTGTATATATGTGTGGCTCGAGAGTGTATTCTCTGAAATAGTACCTTATAGGTATCACTGGACAAGAATTGACAGATTTTGAATTGTATACCTTGGGTTTACTACATGTGTATCCATCGAGATTCCGAACAAATTCAACGGGTAAAAATCCTGACATGAAATGACATGAATAAGAAATGAGTTATTACACGTAGTTGTCTGAAATCCATGAAAATGATGCTACGTGACAATTGACATATGAAAACATGAGATGATGATATTTGTACATGGGATTCTTTGGATGAATATGTACATCCTTGGTTATAGACTTGTATTCTTTAAGTGTACTACTTACTCGTCTGACATTGATATTTCGAGTAAAATGTGTAAAGTTTTGATATGAAATAATCTGAACTCAAGATGTGTTATATGAAAATATACTTGAGATATAGTATTGTGAATTATACATATTGAGGAAAACATATGTGTATGGAAACTTGATTGTTATTGACCCCATACATGTTTTTGATGTTATTATGGTATTTATGACTAAAAAAGGCAATGAGGATATGTGTAGGGCTTGAGGTCAAATTGAATGAATGTGTCTTACATAGTTACCTCAAAATAGAATAAATGGTAAGTTAAGTACCATGTTATACGAACTTACTAAGCATTTTATGCTTACTGAGTTTTATTTTCCTATTTTATAGTAAATCGAAAGCTCGTTGGATTTGGAAGCTTGGCGGAGATCACTCACACTATCCATTGGCCTATATCGGTATATATATGGGGTAAATCAATTATGGTCGTAATGGCATGTATAGGTTATATTGGCCATATGGCATGTAAATGTAAATGTAAATGATGCTTGTAATCTAGCTATTGGAATGGCTAGTAATGGTTTGTTTTGATATATTTGTAATGTCATACTATGGTAGCTACATATGTGTTAAGTAGTTGACCGAATTATGTCTAACATATGGACTAAATTAAGGTAAGATTGTAATCATGCATGCATGTAATGATATGCCATGTTGAATGACAAAATTTGCTTAAATTGAATGTTTGGAATGGCTGGATTGTACATGGTATCTTTTAGTGTAGGAAAATGGTAAATTTGGGTGACAAATGAGCCTAGAAAATGACTTTATTTTGTCCACACGAGCATGTGTCTAGACCGTGTGTAACACACGACCTTGTAAAATGGGTGTGTGGTTAGGCCGTGTGTCCCCTGCACCTTAATTTTGAGAAACAGAATGCTCAGAATTGAGCACACGGGCGTGTGTCTCAACCGTGTGTGCTACACAACCTAGAATATGGGTGTGTGTCTTGGCCGTGTGAAACCTGCACCTAATTTAGAATTGAATTAATTAACCACACAGCCTAGCACATAGGCATGTGGCATGGCCGTGTGCACAAGTTAGAGAGTTACACGGGGTCGAACACGGCCTGCAGCACGGGCGTGTCCTAGGGTCACACGGGTGTGTCCCTTGGACCACACGGGCGTGTCCCTTGGACCACACGGGCGTGTGAGCCTTGCATCTTGGAAAATTTTTGTAATTTTGTGAAAAATTCTTAGAGTCTCCTATTAAGTCACGACTCGATTCTAATGCCCGTTTTGGGCCTCGAGGGTCCATTTAGGGGTCAATATGAATAATCTCGGTTAATGAATAGAAATTTTATGGGAATTATCTAAAAATGTTCTAAAAGTTTCGGTAACGCTCTGTAACCCTGTTCCGACGATGGATACGAGTTAGTGGTGTTACACTTTATGGTGTGTAGGGTTGGATGGGCATTGAATGTCCTTAACGGTGTGTTGGGATGGTCGAAGTTGGTGTGTAGCAGATGGGATTTAGGAATATCTGTATCTGAATATGATTTGTAATATATATATACACGAATTTGTACATATATAAATATCTGTATACTACTGATTTACTCTGAGTCTGAACTGAAAATAGTTTTGTACTGAACTGAATCTCTGAGTTTGAAACTACTTTATAAATGAATACTTACTGAACAAACTTAAATTTCTTTTACGCACTGAGTTCACAACTCATTTTGTTTTTGGTTGGATTTCAGGTAATTCCTAATATTGAACGGGTCAGCGCATGGGATGCTCGGTCAAGCATTTACTTTTCTTTAGGTAGTATATTAGGATTTTGGTAAACTATAATGGTATGAATTTGGAAGATTATATACTTAATTAGTTTTATGATGAATGCGTTATGAAACGTGGTTTAACTTTATTGTGCTATTGTGTTACAATTAATAACTGATAAGGTAACTTTCTAAACTTAGGCTAGACGTCCAGGCCGAGTTTAGGGTGTTACAATATAAGTGTTAGTTTCAACTATTAGTTGGTTTAAAACTTGGAAAATGTTGAATTATGGATGTTAACGTTCAAATGGGAAGATGCATATTCGGTAACTTTTATGTTTTAGTGTATGATTTTGAGTAGCATGGATAAGGATTAATATGGCATGGCTAAATGTAGAATTGAATGGCTTAAAGGCATGTGATGTAACACCCCTAACCCGTATCTGTCGCTAAAATAGGAGCTACGATGTATTGCCGATCAATCACATCACAAAAGTACACATTTATACATTCATAATCAAAGTCCATTCACATTAACCATATTGTCCCTTCTAAGGTCCCTCGAGACCTTAAAACATGCTTAGAAGAGGTTCGGGACTAAACCAATAACATTTGCAAACTTTGAGGTACTTAGAAAATTTTCAAACATATATGGGTCACATGCCCGTGTGAACAGGCCGTGTGCCTCACACGGCTACCAGACACGCCCGTGTCACAAGCCGTATAAAAACAGGGCATACATACTGACTTGCACTATATGGCCGAGGACATGCCCATGTTTCAGACCATGTGAAATCTAAGAGGGGTTACTGACTTGGGTCACACGGTCAACCACAAGCCCATGTGCCAACCCGTGTGCCACACACGGCCAATATACACGCCCATGTGTCGAGGCTGTGTCAAAACTGAAAGGTATATTGACTTTAATTCAAAGGGTACCCCAAGGGACACACGACCGTGTAACATGACCATGTGTCATACACGGCTGAGACACACGCCCTTGTCTCTGCCCGTGTGGACAAAAATAGGCCATTTGCAAAGCCAATTTTCCACCCTTAAGAATTATCCCTACAAGTATCAACCAAAGCATAATTCATGACCAAATGGCAACCAAAACCATACCCAAACATGCATAATTCAATCCACTGTATCACCAATTAATTTCATACTCAATTTCATATCAAAGCATACCAATTTCATGTACTAAAATCATACTAATCCATTTGTCTCAAACAAAATTTAACCAAACTCAAAATCATATCAAAACCTTACCATTTCAAATACCAAATCATACTAAGATGGCCATTCACACAAGACCATATATATACACATCAAATATATCATTTTTCCATATTCTCAACCATATTCATGCCACATCACATGGTAAGAAATACACATAACACATATCATAACATCACTAGCCTATACATGCCATACATTAATATTTACAACTTCACAAGTACCAAAATATAGTTCGATAGTGTGACGATGATCCTTGAAGATCCCTGAGCTTACGGTAGCTTCGATAATCTATAAAATAATAAAAAACACACACAAAGTAAACTTTCAAAAGCTTAGTAAGCCATATACAAATAAATTTAACACATAAGATAATTATAAGCCAATATATCCATGAAATCCATAGCAAATCACATACACAAATTTCATAATTCACATCTAACTCACTTGTTCTTAATGCACTTGCATTTAACCACAATTCTTTCTTATATAGTTCACATGTCATAATTTATGAAATTACTCACCTTTCACTCTTGAATAACATATACATTTCATACGTACCTAAATCGGATACTCATTCACATTTTCATTCCATTCTCGATATTGCCTGTTGAATCATTTGGAATTGATAAGGATACTTGGATAGCTCATAAACTCGTACAATGCCATATCTCAGATATGGTCTTACATGTTATCAAATATCGATGCTACTGTTCCAGACAAGGTCTTACACAGAATCATATACGATACCAATGTCCCAGATATGGTCTTAAATGCAAATTTCAAATCGATGCCAATGTCCTAGACATGGTCTTACACGATATCACATCTCGGAATCCTATGTCATGACATATGTATCCTATTCTATTCCTATGGTTTGTACGGGACTTTAAGATGTCGTAACACTGTCGATGCTTTCTCAATTTCACATATTCATCTTCCATAGCCATTCATTACATTTCAATACCATATAAGCATAAGTAAATCAATTTAAATACATTTATTTGCATATGAACTTACCTCGTATTCAGGTTAAACGAACTAGATCAACTATTCATCAATTTTTGACTTCCCCCGATCCAAATCTGATTTCTTTCTTTCTTGATCTTCAATTGATCTTCAATTGATAGTGATGATAATTTTGGCATATAATGACTTTGTTTTATTTTATTAACCTTTATTTTACTAATTACTATTTTAACCTTAGTGTTAATTCATGAAAACTCATTAATACATGCCCATAATGGTCCACTCAAGCTTTAAATAGTCTATTCACAACATAAGGACCTTCCATTTAATTAGCCATAACTAGGCACTTTAAGATGTAGAATTGCACTTTTGCATTTTACATGATTTAATTCTTTTGTCAAATTAAGCGTCCAAACAATAAAATTATCACATGAAACTTTCACACATTTTTAATCACATGCTGTAAACACATAAAATAATATTAAAATAATCTTAAAAACTCAGGTTTGTGGTTTCGAAACCACTGTTCTGATTTAGCTAAAACCAGGCTGTTACATGTGAAGTAGGATGAATTGGAGTAGATTGTTTCGGTTTGAATTTGTGCCAAATTGTGGCATATTTGGTTGCTTGATTTTGAAAATGATAGAATAGATGTTTTGGTTGGTTTGTGCAAGTTTGAATTTGCATTTAAGCACCATTTGGGCAAAGAGTTAGTTTGGTATGAAAATGGTACCAAAATGCAAGTTTTTGACACTTTTGGCATAAAGGTATTGATACCTTAGAAATAGGTATCGATACATAAGTGGTTTTTCTTTAAGTTTTTAAACATTGAACCTAAAAATGGTATCGATATAAAGATAAGGTATGGATACCTTGACAAAGGTTCAATACTTTTTGCATAGTATTGGTACCTTTGCTTTTAATTCAAATTTCTAAAACATCAAAACTTAAAATTGTATCGGTACCTGTATAGGGTATCGATACCTGTTATGGAAACTTTGAAAACATTGTAATTTGGTCCTTTTTTGAGCTCAGGTTAGCAATTGAGCTTTCGTAAGCTTGTATAAATCCCAAAAAAGATTGTATAATGTGAATATGAGTTGTTTTGATTGTGAATGCATGTTTTATGATGTAAACTATTTATTATTTGTTTGTAGTTATTCCAATAATGTATGTAACATCCTATAACTTGGACCCGCTGATCTGGTCGGGCGAGGGGTTTTACACATCCAATACTCAAGCATGTTTAGATAGGTTGATTGTGCAAATTGGTTGGTTTAGTAATGTTGTATTAGAGGTTATGATTTGAAATATTTGAGCATGTTTAGATAGGTTGATTGGATGAATATGTTTAGGATCATTTGGTTAAGGCTTTAAATACTTAAAAGTGCAGGATTTTGACCATTTGGGCATTGAGTCTCGATACAAACAAAACTTGTAGGGTCTCAAGACAGATATGTAACACCCCAAGCCCGGCCTAGACGTTATGGCCGAATTTGGTAATGTCACATGGAAAGATTTTGAGAAGAAGTTGATTTAGTTAACTAATTATTTACAAAACCCACATTCCTTCGAGTTGAATACAAGAAACATTATTTAAACAGTTTAGTTCCCAATCGCTTATTATAACAGAAGCTATCATCTTTTATGTTTAAAAACCCACTCATGTTTTTAGGGTAAAATCATTGTTTGTATAAAACCGTTGTTTTTAATAAAACGTTTACCAAGCAAATGAATAAAAAAATAACCAGTTAAAAATTAAACATTCCAGAGAGACCCCAAAAATTAGAACTCTCAAACAAGTCCAAAATCAAAATAACCCAGAAGTACCAAGTTTAATCAGTTTTACGAGAAGGTGGTCACCACTAAGCCTTTGCCACACTGATCTGCCTAAGTCTATGGATTACCTGAATAGAAACAGACAAATAGAGGTGAGTTTACGTAAACTCAGTGTGTAACCGAACAAAAATAGACATGTAATCATACATAATCATATACACAGTCAAAAGCAGTTACAGATACAAAATCGGGCTCAAGCCTATTTCAAATACAGAAACAGTAAACAAAATCAGAATCCTAACCCCATCTTCTACACACCATCTCCGACCATCCCAGCGTACCATGTGGGGTTAAAAACACCCATCCATCCGTACACACCTTGTTGTGCCATTCTGACACGTATCAGATATAGTACAACCAAGCTGCCAGATAATAGGCGATTAACGACGATAGATACTTCGTCCGCATATACAAACCCGCCCAAATAGATACAGAACATATAGATACAGAATTAACAGTCAAAGAATGCTTAACATGCTTATACAAATAGATAGCATATATGCGTAACATAGCCATACTTAAAACAATATTTTAGTCCACCAGATCACATAGTTTTAGGGTTCAGTTAGCCTTTACCGTCCCTACGATTGATCCACAGTCGATTAGGACGACCTGTGCGACCCTATAGAGAATTTTAGTATTATGGGCCCACATGTCCGTATGAGGCCACACGCCTGTGTGGGGCCACACGCTTGTGTGGCCTACACACCCAAATTGAACTTGCCTGTGTGGCCCACATGGCTTGGCTCATAATTCACATACCCGTGTGGGCCCACATGCCCAGATTGGTCTTTCTCGTGTGGCCTACACGGCTACACTCGTGCCACCACATGGTTGTGTGCTGTACACGGCCATGCCTTCGTCGACCAGACGGTCGTGTACTCGCACACGGCCTACCACACGGGCGACCACACGCCCATGTGGCTTCGACAGTTTCATTTTTCAGTTTTTGTTGAATCTTCACTTTCTGGGTTTTGGGTACACACCTGATATCGATTTGACACAAAACCACTCTCGAGCCTTCCAAGACCTAAAAATAATATACCAACATCGATTTAGGGACTACAAATACTAATTTTCAAACTACAATACGACCAAACTCTCGACTTACCAACATCAAAAGAAACACCATTAACACCGATCAACAAATGAAACAAAAAGTCACAACTCGTCGACTTGTCCTACACCACAAAAACAACAATGTTTCAACCTTCCTTAAACAAAAATGATAGGAAGAATCGAAAATGCATCCCACTTACCAATTATACCAAAACCAAACGTTCAGAATGCACAAAGACAAGAATTAGAGATAGAGTCGAAGAATGGGAGTAACGAGAAAAGAAAAACCCACTGCCAGAGAGCAAAGGAGACGAAACAAATTTGGGAAATTTTCTTTATTTTGGAAAGTGAAAACATCAAAAAGAAAACTAGGGATTTTGGGGAAAAATTATTAAAAGAAATAAAATAATATCATATATGAAAGCATATCCCATATTTTCTCCACCACAACTACCGACTATTCAGAAATTAAATTCTACTGCCGAGCAAAATAAACATTCACGCTTGAGCTAGGATTCGAACACAGAACCTCCAACACACCAATTCCCTTACCACCTAAACCAGCAGGCTCACCTTGATATGCATTTACAGACAATTTAATATATGTCCACTGAACAAAGATAGGGCTTAATTCTAAAAAATAACAAAATTTGCTAAAGGTAAGGCTTGAACTTGGGACCTTTCACATACACCCAGAACACTTAACCACTAAAGCAGATACATATTTTTTTCATATAAATATAGAAACAAAAATATATTAGTTGAGGCGTTACAACTCCACCCCCTAAAAGAAATTTCGACCTCGAAATTTACCTGATCAGAACAAATGAGGATACTGCTGAAGCATCGAATCCTTAGGTTCCCACGTGGCCTCCTCAGTGTCATGATTCCACCACAGAACCTTAACTAATGGTATAGACTTCCTCCTCAGAACCTTAATATCTCAATCCAGAATCTGAACTGGCTCCTCCTTAAAAGTCAAGTCCGGTTTAACCTCAATCTCGTCAACCGATAGAACATGAGATGGATCAGACCAATACCGCCTCAATATTGAAACATGGAAGACGTTGTGGATATGGTCTAACTCTGGAGGTAGTTCCAACTGATAAGCAATCGGTCCCACACACTTCAGAATTCGATACGACCCTATGAACCTAGGGCTCAACCTGCCTTTACGGCCAAACCTCAGAACCTTCCTCCACGGTAAAACCTTAAAAAAGACGAAGTCTCCCATAGATTACTCAATAACTATCCTTTTCAGATCCACATAAGATTTTTGCCTATCAGAAGCCGCCTTCAGACGATCCTGAATCTATCTAACCTTATCCTCGGTCTCAAAAGCCAATTTAGGACCTAAAACTGAACGCTTACCCAACTCCGTCCAACATAGCGGAGTGCGACACTTACGACCATACAGTGCCTCGTAAGGTGCCATCTGAATACTAGCCTGGAAACTATTATTATAGGCAAACTCAGCCAGCAGCAGATAATCCTCCCAACTACTACAAAAATCAAGTACACAACTCCGAAGTATATCCTCTAGTATCTTAATCACCTTCTCAAATTAACCATCGGTCTAAGGATGGAGCGCAATACTGAAGTCCAATCCCGAACCCAGAGCCTCGTGCAATTTGTTTCAAAACCGAGACATAAAGTGAGGATCTCTATAAAAAAATGATCGAAATAGGCACCCCATGCAGTCTCACAATTTCAAAAATGTAGAGCTTCGCTAACTTCTGCAGAGAATAGTCTGTCCGAACTAGAGTGAAGTGAGCAGACTTAGTCAATCGATTCACGATGACCCAAACAGAATCCTTCTTAGTGGGTGTCAAGGGCAACCCACTAACAAAGTCCATTGTCACTCGTTCCCATTTCCACAAAGGAATCTTAACTGGCTGTAACAAACTCGAAGGCAACTGGTGCTCAGCCTTAACTTGCTGACACGTCAGACAAACGAGCAACGAAATTCGTAACTTCTCACTTTAAACCCGGCCACCAGTACAATTCACGGAGATCTTGATACATCTTATTACCATTGGGATGTATAGCATAAGGGCTACTATGCTCCTCCCTCAGAATTGCCTGCCTCAGATCAGAATCTTTCATCATACAGATTCATCCTTAAAAACATAACACACAATCACTGTTTAACCTAAAATCAGCAGTAGTACCACTCTTAATCTGTCGAAACTGCAAGCTCAGAGACTCATCCCCTGACTAATTATCCTAAATCTGATCAATCCAAGTTGACTTAACTTGTAACTCGGCTAACAGACTCTGATCATCAAACAGACTAAGGCGAGCAACATCGCCCTCAAATCAGACATAACGCTTCAACTTAAAGCATTAGCCACCATATTGGCCTTACCAGGATGATACTCAATGGTGCAGTTATAATCTTTAAGCAACTCAATCCATTGCCGCTGCCTAAGGTTTAACTCCTTCTGAATAAAGAGATATTTGACTCTTGTGATCGGTGTAGATGATACACCTCTCACCATACAAATAGTGTCTCTAGATTTTTAACGCAAAGACTACTGCAGCCAAATCGAGATCATGCGTCAGATAATTCCCTTTGTGTATCTTAAGCTGACGGGACACATAAGCCACAACCTTACCATCCTGCATCAGAACAGATCACAAACTGACGTGCGACGCGTTACTGTACACTACAAACTCCTTACCAGATTCAGGCTGTATCAGAATAGGAGCCTAAGTCAGAACAGGCTTGAGCTTCTCAAAGCTCGCCTGATGTGCATCAGTCTAGACAAAAAGGACACCCTTACGCAGAACTTTAGTAAGAAGAGTAGCAATTAGAGAAAACTCTTCTACAACATGCCAATAATAACCCGCTAGACCCAGAAAATTACGAATTTCAAATACGTTCTTAGGCTGATTCCAATCAAGCACAACCTCGATCTTCCTAAGATTAACACAAATCCCCTCAGTAGATACCACATGCCCCAAGAAAGTTACCTCACGTAACCAGAACTCACATTTACTCAACTTAGCGTAGAGCCACTTTTCACGAAGAATCTGAAGTACCACTCTAAGATGCTCATTATGCTCATCGTCAGTTTTAGAGTACACCAAAATATCATCAATAAAGACCATTACGAACTGATCCAGATACGACTGAAACACTCAGTTCATCAGATCCATAAATGCAGCTGGAGCATTCGTCAGACCAAAAGGCATAACTAGGAACTCGTAATGTCCATAATAAGTCCTAAATGCAGTCTTATGTATATCAGCCTCTTTAACCCTCAACTGATGATACCCAGATCGAAGATCAATCTTGGAGAATACAGAAGCCCCTCGAAACTGATCAAACAGGTCGTCGATCCTCGGAAGCAGATACTTATTCTTTACAGTCAACTTGTTCAACTGCTGATAGTCGATGCACATCCTCCTGGTACCATCCTTCTTCTAAACAAATAGTACTGGTGCACTCCACGGAGACACGCTAGGACGGATGAAACCATGGTCCAGAAGTTCTTAAAGTTGAGCCTTAAGTTCTGTAAGCTCTTTCGGTGCCATACGATAGGGAGCGATGTACACCGGAGCTGTACCTGAAAGAAGCTCAATCCCAAACTCAACCTTTCGACTAGGAGGTAAACCCGGTAACTCCTCAGGAAAAACATTTGGAAAATCCCTTACAGTTCTAATATTCTCTGCAGATAAGTCCCCAGAACCAAAAACACTGGCGTAAGCCAAGTACGCCTCACACCCTGTCTGAACCAATTTCTTAGCCACAAGAGTGAAGATCACATTAGACAAGAATCTCGACACTCACTAATCACAACCACCTCTTTATCGTCCTCAATCCTTAAAATGACCCTCTTAGTCGCATAGTCTAAACTAACCCAGTGGTTGACCAAACAATCCATGCCCAGAATTAAGTCGAACTCCCCAAACAAAAGCTTCATTAGATTTGCCAGAAAAATAGTGCCTTGTACCTCTAATGGAACATCCCTATAGAGTTTATTAACCCGAACAGACTACCCCAACGGGCTCAGCACAATAACCTCACTAGTAGTGCTCTCAATAGTAATTCCCAAGGTCTCAGATACAGTACTAGCTACATAGGAATGAGTAGAACCTATGTCTATCAAAGCAGTATAAGGCACATCAAATATAAGGAATATATCGGTGATGACATCAGGAGCATCCCTGTCCTCTCGGCGTCGAGCAGTAAAAACAAGTGCAGGTTGCCTCACTTCTATCTAATTAGCACCTTTACCTAGTGCTCTCTGCCCACGACCCACACCATTACCACCCTTAGCCTAACCATGGCCCCTAGGTGGCTACGGAACTGCCCTCTGAGGCTGCACAAAACCCAGAGCTTGCATTTGATCTGCCCGCTATGGACAGTCTCTGATATGGTGCTCTAAATATCCACATCTCAAACAGGCCTCAATCCTCATCCAGCACTCGCCTGGATGGTGTCTTCCATAATCACCACATAGCTGCAACCCAAATGGAGCAGTAGGAGCCCCCACTCTAACGGGTCCATCAGATCTAGCCTTTTTCTTAGGCCTCGGAACAGAACTAGAGGGCTCCGAATCCATCTTATTCTTACCCCTCTCTCTGACCTTGTTCTGGTGCTCCACGCGCTTAACATCCTCAACAACCTTTGCCTTCTCTACCAATACTGCGAACTCACGCTCCCTTTGTGGAGCAATCAGAACTCTCAAATTGTCCCTTAGATCGTCCTCAAAGTAGACACACCTCTGGTACTTTGATGCCACCATGCATCGAGTGCATCGGCTCAACTTCAGGAACTTAGTGCCATACTCAGCCACTGACCTATCGCCTTGCGTGTGTTTCACGAACTCACGCGTACGAGCATCCACATAGGTCGCTCCCACATACTTGCTCTGGAAAGTGGTCTTAAGGAAATTCCAAGTCAAACGATCAGGCTGAGTACCCTCCTCAACAGTTAATCACCACTAGTATGCCTCGTCTCGAAGCAAGGAGACTGCACCCTTCAATTTCTACTTAGGAGTACAGTCCAGATCGTTCATGATCCTCTCGGTGGTCTCCAACTAATACTCAGCCACATTAGGGGCGACTCTAGTGACACCCCTAAACAGCTCAGCTCTATTTGATCAGAGTCATTCAGTTACTGACCCACGACCCCCAGATCCAGAATGGGGTCCATCGACCCTCTCCAATATCCTCAGCATGGCCTAAGACAATGTGTCGTCCCCAGTTGAGTGACTTTGAGACCCAGTCTCAATAGCAGGCGATACTGGCGTCTCACTCATATCCAGATTTGGCATACTGCCCAGAAAGGAAGACTCAGCTCGAGCTCCCCTACGGCCTCTTCCACGGCAATGAGTACCACGTCCAGAATTCCACGAGCACTCATTATCTAATTCGAGTTTTATCTATATTAAAAATTTTATGCATCAGTTTCAATATTTATTAGCAGATATTTTTTGCACAATTTATCAGTAGTTTAGAAGTTTGAGTTCAGTTTTCTAACTATATCAGTACAGTTTTAGAAGGTACTATCTACAATATTTTTAGAATAAACTATCTCAGTTTCAAAAATACTTACAAGATCGACGCTAGAGACTCAGTGTACCATACACTTTCTTAATTTATTCAAATTATTTAAAATCTAATACTTCTAAAACCAAATTTTGAAACCCAAAATTCACAGTCGAGTTTTATAACTTGGCCCTGATACCACTAAAAGTAACACTCTAAACCCGGCCTAGACGTTATGGCCGAATTTGGTGATGTCACATGGAAAAAATTTGAAAACAAGTTGATTTAATTAACTAATTATTTACAAAACCCACATTCCTTCGTGTTGAATACAAAAAAACATTATTTAAACAGTTTACTTGCCAATCACTTATTACAGTAGAAGTTATCATCTTTTATGTTTAAAAACCCAATCATGTTTTTAGGGTAAAATCATTGTTTGTGTAAAACCGTTGTTTTTATTAAAATGTTTTACCAAGCAAATGAATAAAAAATAACTAGTTAAAAGTTAAACATTCTAGAGAGTCCCCAAAAATTACAACTCTCAAACAAGTCCAAAATCCAAATAACCCAGAAGCACCAAGTTTAATCAGTTTTATGAGAAGGTGGTCACCGCTAAGCCTCTACCACACCAATCTGCTTAAGTCTGTGGATTACCTGAACATAAATAGAAAAATAAAGGTGAGTTTACGTAAACTCAGTGTGTAACCCAACAAAAATAGACATGTAATCATACATAATCATATATGCAGTCAGAAGCAGTTACAGATACAGAATCGGGCTCAAGCCTATTCAGATATAGAAATAGTAAACAGAATTAGAATCCTACCCCCATTCTCTACACAACATCTCCGACCATCCCAGCACACCATGTGTGGTTAAAAGCACCCACCCATCCTTACACACCATGTTGTGCCATTACGACATGTATCAGATATAGTGCAACGAAGCTGCCAGATAATAGGTGATTAACACTGACAGATACTTCCTCCGTATATACAAACCCGCCCTAAACAGATACAGAGCATATAGATACAAAATTAACAGACAAAGCATGTTTAACAGGCTTATACAAACAGATAGCAGATATGCATAACACAGTCATACTTAAAATAGTATTTCAGTCTATTAGATCACATAGTTTTAGGCTTCAGTTAGCCTTTACCATCTCTACGGTTGGCCTACAGTCAATTAGGACGACCCGTGCGACCGTACAGAGAATTTCAGTATTATGGGTCCACACGCCTGTGTGGCCCACACATCTAGATTGACCTTACCTGTGTGGCCCACACGGCCTGACCCAAAATTCACATGCTCGTGTGTTATACCCGTATAGACCCATACGTCTGTGTGGCCTACACACCCAGAATGGTCTTGCCCGTATGGCCCACAAGGCCATACTTGAGCCACCACACGGCCTTGTGCTATGGACGGCCATGTCTTCGTCGACCAAACGACCATGTACTCGCACACGACCTACCACATGGGCGATCACACGCCTGTGTGACGTCGACAGTTTCATTTTTTGACTTTTTTTAAAGCATCATTTTTTACCTTTCGGGTACACACCTGATATCGATTTGACGTAAAACCACTCCTGAGACTTCCAAGACCTAAAAATGGTATACCAACATTGATTTAGCGACTACAAATACTAATTTGCAAACCACAATATGACCAAACTCTCGACTTATCAACGTCAAAAGAAACACCATTAACACCGATCAACAAAGGAAACGAAAAGTTACAATTCGCCGACTTCTCCTACACTGCAAAAATAACAATGTTTCAACCTTCCAAAAACAAAAACGATAGGAAGAATTACAAATGCATCCCACTTACCGATTACGCCAAAACCAAATGTTCAGAATGCATAAAGACGAGAATTAGAAAAAAGTCGAAGAATGGGAGTAACGAGAAAAGAAAAACCCACTGCTAGAAACTAAAGGAGACGAAACAAATTTGGGAAATTTTCTTTATTTTGGAAAGTGAAAACGTCAAAAAGAAAACTAGGGATTTGGGGGAAAATTATTAAAAGAAATAAAATAATATCATATATGAAAGCATATCTCAGGTTTTCTCCACCACAACTATCCATTACTCATAAATGAAATTCCATTGAAACTCTTAACCCAAACCCAAGCAAAATAAACATTCACGCTCGAGCTAAGATTCGAACACAAAACCTCCAACACACCAATTTTCTTACACCTGAACCAGCAGGCTCACCTTGATATGCATTTGTAGACAATTTAACATAAGCCCACTAAACAAGGATAGGGCTTAATTCCCAAAAACAACAAAATTTGCTAAAGGTAAGGCTTGAACTTGGGACCTTTCACACACACCCAAAACACTTAACCACTGAAGCATATACATATTTTTTTTCATATAAATACAGAAACAAAAATATTTTAATTAGGGCGTTACATGTTAACTTCGAAGCTAAAAATCCCAAAATAATTTATGATCTATCTCAAGACACAAAAACACTTATCTCGAGACATAAATTTGAAATTTTACTATTGAGTTTGGATTTGAAATCCTAACTTTGAAATTAACCCTTATAACCATATAAATTGATGAAATGAAATCAATGAGTGTATGAATGCATGTATAAGAATTATTTGTGTTATAGTAACTCAAGTTATTTTGACAACATAATGTAACATCACAAATTTGGATTCGTCATTCGGGTTGGGTGTGAGATGTTACAGCCCGACCCATATTTTAAACGAGCTTAATTCTTTTACCTAAACTTATTTTTCAAGTTTTGCATTTTTATTCAAACATTTAAAAATTTTGAACATGGCATTAGATTTGGATGAATTACACAACCCTTGAATAAGGCTATCCAATTACCTTACAATAATTCATATATATCTAAACTATTCACAGATTTCTTTTTGAGTTGGTGTCACCAATCAACCAGTTCAAACTTAAGAAAATTACTTTAATGTCCCTTTGCATTTAAATTAAATTATTTTAGGGTACTTTAGTCTTTTTATTTGAATAATAAAAATATGCATTTGATGGGATTTGAACCCATGCCAATTGGGTTAGCAAAACATTAAATTTACCACTCAAACCAAAGTTTTATTTTAACATTTCTATAAATTTGTTGTGGTTCTCTTTTGGTCTTCCCTTCCTTGGAAGAAATTCTTCCATATTTATAAGGCACGGTTCCCTGATGTAACGTGCTATGGGTCAACTAGGTGCCATTCATATGACATGTTTTCCTAACTTGGTGCCATGCATATGACTGGTTCTGATCTGTCGTAATTCGGTGTAGTAGATTAAACTAGTTTTTGTACTTGAAGAGCTTGAATACGAGCAATTTTAGTATGTTTTAGTTATGTTTTCTTAGTTTAGTTAAATTCAATAAAAAGTGCATTTCAAGTCTTTTACTGACCTTAGGAGCTGAATGAGGTCTAAAGCGAGCTAATGTACTCAGTAACTGTGCATGAGACCATTCAAAGGCATAAGAACTCAAAGATGGTCATTGTGTTGCGACAAGGGAAGTTTGATGTCGCAACATAGGGAGCAAAATGTCAGAATTGCTATACTGCCTTAGGTGTCATGACATAGCCAAGGGATGTCACAACATACCCCTGAAGCTACCCCTAAACCATGGATACTGCCTTTAATGTTGTGACACAAGGACTAGGGTGTCGTGACATCAGCCTTGTATGGGAATCACTTATGAGACAGGAGCATTTTGGTCTGCATAACGAAAATTAAACACGAGAATGTCAGCTGAACTAGGGTTGAGGACAACGACAACCCTTATTCTAAAATAGGCTCTTAAAACACTTGTTTAAGGACAACTTTTCATACTTTAATTTTCCTTGGTAGTTTTAGTTTTTAGTTTTTCTTTCTTTTAGGCCTTAGGTTTATTTTCAGTTCTTTTCTACTTTGTGTTCTTTGGAGAACGTGGGTTGTAACTGTGATCAAAATATTGTGGATTCTATACTTCAATCAATACAATTTAGGATTCTCTTAACCCTTTCTCTTGATTCATTATTTATGTTTATCTTTATTATCAAGTTTATTGTGTTCACAAGATCCATGAGGAACTAAAAATTTTATAGGGCATTAGTGAATAGAGGTGTGATTATTAATTACTATGTAAGGTTTTCTCAGTGAATCAGCTGTTTTGGGGAAATGAAGAACTTAGAACCTAGGCTTGACAACTCTAGGGAGTCATTTAGGTAGGAATTAACCCAAAATTGGTATGGCCTATCCGTGAACACCTTAGCCCCGAATCGGTTTGGGCTGTAAGGTCGAGAGATAAGTAGTTCTTGTCAACTCATTAGTTTAGTAGAAGAAAAAGAGATCATGTTAGGGTAGCAACTAATTGATTAAGTATAAATCTGAAATAGGAATTAGTTATGTTCACCAAAGTGAGTTAATCACCCATGCTTAGATTTGATTAAGTTAGAATTCATACCCCCAAAGTTCACTTTACTTTTGCTATTTTTATTTCCTTTATTATAAAAACCCAAAAATCTTCTATTTATATATTTATTTGCATTTAGGGTAAATTAATTTAGTACTCACCTCCCTTGGGTACGATCCTCGGAGTATTTACCTACTTTATTGTAACTATATTTCAACCTGACCCATATACTTACGGACACCGCTTCAAACCTCTATCTTTAGTTGCAATATTTAAGCTCTAGACACTGGTACATTTGGAGGCCGTCAAGTTGTTGGTGCTATTACCGGGGAAGCAACGCTACTAAATTTATTTTAATTTTTACGTTCTAATAGAATAATTAGGAAATTTATAAATTATAGATACAATTTTTAATTTTATCCTTACTAACACTTTTCTTTTATGTCTTTCTCATTTCAGGGAATAAGAGTTATTTATAAAGCTAATCACTTATCCAATAAGACTAGTAGATAGGCTCTCTCGGTGAAATAGGAAACGACTCACAAAGGAAGTTGACAAATTAAAATTTGAGTGCTATAGTTTGATAAGTAAACCTCTAACAACATGATGTAGGTGTTAGGAACATTTATTTTTTAGATGAGTTAGTTGCGACCTAGTATAATGTGTCTCATGATCCATAGTTCTCATTTTGAATTGAATCCATCATTATTAACATGGATTTCTTCTAATATTGTTTTTAATGATTATACAAAAGAGGATTTCGTAGCTTTTCTTCGGTAATTTGAACATATATGCAGCAGTTTCACATATCCTAGAGTCTCGAAAGAAGCCATTAAATTATTACTAATTCCATTTGCATTAGGTGGACAGGCAAAAGCCTGGTTTAATGCACTCCTACCAGATACAATCACTACATGGACTGACTTTGTGTAGTTATTCCTTCACCGAGTCTTGTCGATGACTCAGGTAATTAGTACTTACAAAAAATTATTAAAATTTAAACAAAAGGGTGTTGAAATATGAGGAAAAGCTTGGGAAAGACTTAAAGCCATCATTAGGTCAATACTAAGAGGAGGTATATAGTTTGCAATTCAAATCCAACATTTTTATGATGGATTGGATGGCCAAAATAGATGACAATTTGGAAGAAAATAGGAAGAAAAGTTACGGAATTGTTGGAAAAATTCAGTGATAATGAATTTACTTGGGACATAAATTGGGAATTAGAAGATGCAAAACTGGTAGAATCTAAGCCAAAAGAACAAAGCTACAGTAACCTAGGGTTAAGTGTGGGAGATTCTACTGAACAAAATAAATACGAATCGGACGAGGAAAAATTGGATGATGCTGATCAAGAAAATGAAGAGATAGCTTTGCAACTTGATTGGTGGGGTAAAAGTGGAGAAAAACTAGAACAAATAATTTACAATACGAAAAATGGTTTCTTCCATTGTTAACCACCTAAACTAGAATTGAAACCTTTACCAAAATATTTGAAGTATGGGTATTTAGGAGAGCAAAATACATTACCCATAATTATAGCTGCATAATTAGATTCTAAGTAATAAGAAGCATTATTGAATGTTTTAAAAACATACAAAAAAGCCATTGGATGGAGTATCACTGATATTAAGGGAATTAACCATGCATTGTGCCAGCACAAGATCAGATTAGAAGAAGGGAAAAAAGTAGTGGTAGATGCACTGCGTTGACTAAATCTGGCTATGAAAGAAATAGTGAAAAATGAATTACTCAAATGGCTACACGCGGGTATTGTCTACGTAATTTCTAACAATGAATGGGTTAGCCCTACATAATATGTTCTAAAAAAAGAGGGTTAACAATGGTTGAGAATGATAAGAATGAGTTAATTCCAACTAGGATAGTCATTCGTTGGAAGGTATGAATTGATTACAAAAAGCTAAACGATGTGACAAAAAATTATCATTTTCCTCTTCCTTCTATTGATCATATGTTGGATCAATTGGCTGGAAATGTAATATCCTGATTTTCGGGTTTTTCGCGATTCTTGATATTTTAGTAAAGTTTCTAAAATTTAGTATGTGGCTATGAAATTCATAATTTGAGTATACAAATGGGCTTATGGAAGGCCCATGAGCTGGCCAAAACCCGGTAGAATTTTTGAATTTTGGACTTAGGAATTAGGGGCTCTGGCGAGGTGCCCTTATATAAAGTCGTGGGTAAAATGTATCACCAAAAAGAGCTTTGGTAAAGTGGCAAGGGTGACGCCACTAAGCTCCTAAAAATGTGGCGTGTGGATCATAGAGGAGGAAGACCTGGGATCGATTCCCTATGTTGGCAAAAAAGATGCTAATTTTTATGCTTTGAGCATGCAAGAGTTGTAGCTGAATGGAACTCTTTGGGGGAGAGTTTGAATCAGTTAAATGGAGGGATAAGGGGAGAGATTTTAGGGAATTGATATGAAGATAGAGCTGGCTGAATAAGGGAGATTGGAGGGGGAATTTTCGGCAGAGAGGTTTAGTAAGGGATTTTCGGCACATAGGTATTTTTGTGCCGTTTTCTCCCTAGAGGATTAGTCTTTTCTCTCTTTTTCTTTTGCAGGCGAATCTACCATCTCTTCTTTCATCTTTTCTTCCTTCTCCTTCATTCAAACCAGCCCACTATTTCCCTTCATTCACCATTATTTCTTTCCTTAATCTCTACTTCTGTCGAAATACCGCAAAAAGCCGAAATCAGTGAGGATAGGGTGGTGCCGATTCTTGTGACCAGCAACCTTTTCTTTCCTTTTCAATTTTTGGCGTTCAATTCTTTTACCTTTTAGTCGCATTTGATTCTAGAGAAGAAAGAGCGTGGTAAGCGTTCAAACTCTAAATAATTCCTAGAGTAACTTTTGGCCAAAAGTCAAACCCCATAATTTATGGAGATGGCCGAATATGGGTTTAGGCCTTATGGGGTCTTCTTTTAATATTTTTATGGTTTATTTAGTGAAGGAGCAGCAAGGTGTAGTGTCGACTTGAAATAGCTTGGATCACAGGAGTGGCTAGGCCTAGTCATCAATCGCGGCAAGGTAAGATTCCTAAGGCCATTATGGATGGTGGCGAATGTGTAAGTATTAATATTAGATGATTTCGGTTTAGTTCAATTATGGGAAGCTGATTATTAAGGATGGATTATAGGAGAAATCGTGTAGGAGATAGGAATATCGCCAAAGCGGTGTGTAACGAACCCTTTTTCATAGCTTAAAGCGATAAATGCGAAAAAGTCGAAATGCCAAATTTCGGCATTTCGAGAACTTGTGAGCAATTAACGCTCACTAGTGAGTTAAAATCCATGAGATGATGATCGAGAACAATGGAAACGGTAAGAATGAGATTTACGGCATTCTTGGTAAGTTGGGCCTCGAGGGGTTAAATCGGGCCCAATGGGCTCTCGGGCCCATTTGGGAAAAGTTGGTAAAAATTGGAAACTTCGTTAAAAGCTGGCGTTAAGACTGGTAATACCAATATGGAAAATAGGCTAAATGGGCCTAGAGGACAAATCGGCTATGTAGGGCCCATTAGGGATTTCTAGCCCAATAACTCGGTTTCGTTAAAAATGGGCCAGATTCGCGGTTAAAACAAACGAATGGTTAATAAGTGATATTGAACATGAAAAATCCCTAATATTTGGTAGGATTACGGAATTACCCTTATAGCATGAAAATGACTGTTTTGCCCCTAGGTAAAAATGACCATTATACCCCTAGGGTTTAATTATGAACATTGTTACATAGGATTTTGATGTACATGATATGTATGATATGCACATGAAACGTATGATATGCACATGATAAGTATGATATGCACATGATATATATATGATATGCACATGATGAATTCATAAATACATGGGGTTGGGTTCTTATATATGGATGGAGGAAGTGCAAAAAGGGCTTATGCCCCAGTTAATAAAGGGCTTATGCCCCAGTTATGATAATGGGCTTATGCCCCAGTTTATCGAAAAGGGCTTATGCCCCTGATTATTAAAAAGAGGCAAGGCCTCCGGATTTATATGATAAAGCGACTATCTTTGCCAGTGGAGAGTTTTGGTGGGTGGGTTGAGTTATTCCCACATGGAGAGCTTGGTTGGTACGGGTGGAGAGTAGCGGATGGTGGGTCGAGTAGTCTCCCCAAATGGGCTTGCATTCATTCTTTCATTGACATTACATGTGATATTGAAATGGGCCTATGGGCCATACCGTTCTGATGAAGGCTTCGGCCCAAGAATATGAAATATGTGAAGGCTTCGCCCGAGAATATGAAATATGAAAAGGCTACGACCAAAGATATGTTGAGCTTGGACTTGGGCTAAGGCCCAACAGGTGATATTGTTTTGGGCTCTGAAAGTGGCTTATTGTACACTCGAGTTTCCAAACTCACCCCTTTTTCCTTAACCTGCGGGAGAGCCATGATGAGGGGACTTGGAGCCGAGAGGATTGAGAGTGGCCACGGTGATCGCCCTTGGTTTTTTTTTTTTATTTATTAAGCATTTGGTTTCCTTTAAGTTTTCTTTATTTATTTACTTATTATTTATTTTTGGGTTGTAATAAGGCCATTTTAACTTTCCTTTTATTTTTTTCTGGATTATTTTATTTTATTTTATTTTTTTATTAACTTTAAACTGATTGATAATTAATGGGCTAGGCTTAGGACGCGTTTTCAAAATGGAACTCGTTTTTAAAATAACACAATGACACGATTATCCAACTTTAAAGAATAATCACTTAAATAAACTTCAACTCGTTATAACCAAGTGTGGCAATGGCAGTGGGCATGTCTAGGATTGGATCCAATCGAAGAGCTTGGTACTTAAGCAGCCTTCATGGCTCACCTCCTCTGTTTCGGATACCTACCTGGTGCCCAGCTTCCATTCACTTGTTAATTAATAAAAGTAAATTTTTAAACACTAAAATGAAACATGAATTTTCAAACTCTTATGTGGCACGTCGATTCGCCATAACGCTGAAATTTGGGTTTGGGGTGTTACATTTAGTGGTATCAGAGCCAAGTTGCAACAACTCGGCTGTGGATCGGGTCCAAAAATCTTTTTGAAAACTTAGGCCCAAGAAGGGTATTTTTGGAAATGATATTGGGAAATTCTTTTCAAAGATATTTTACAAGGTTAAAATGGTTCAAGTTTTTCTGGTTTTAAAGCGGGGCTAAAATTAAGAGTTTCAAAACAAGGGCATTAGAAAGATGTTTCAAAATCAAAATCAAAATTTCTATTCTCTATGACTAAAAATATGGTTTTTGAGTTTTAAATGGATTGGAGAAAGAAGCGGCGCACTGAATCCCCAGCACCAAGTCTGTAAGTATACTCTTTTTATGTTATGTGATAATGATATGATGCTATGAATAGAATTGAGACCCTACTATGATACTTTAGATAGGGTAGAGCTGTAAAACGGTAGAAATGAGACTGTAGCTAGGCTACGATGATACGAAAACAAACCCTGAACTACTATATTTCCATAAGATATTTTCTTAATAAATAGTGGAACATTATACTAATACCATAAAATTCGTAATTAGATATGAGTATAAGAGGAACTCGTGGACAAGGCCGCGGACGTGGTCGCGGAAGGGTGCAGGCTGAATCTTCATCCTCAGGGCATAGGCCAGCTGAGGAGGCATCTGTGCCTCAAGCAACGGAGACTGGGTCTTATGATCGGGCTGCGGGGGATGATGCTTTGTCCCAAGCCATGTTAAGGGTTTTAGAGAGAGTTGCTGGAGCTAGCACTGGGACAGTGAATAGGGGATCCATCTCTGAGCGTCTCCGGGCTAACGGAGCAGAGGTTTTTAGGGGCGTATCAGGAGTAGCCCCAAATGTGGCTGAATATTGGCTAGAGGCAACAGAGCGAATTATGGATGATTTAGATTGTTCTGTGGAGCAAAACCTAAAAGGGGTCGTGTGTGTCATTTGCTACGAGACGAGGCATACCGGTGGTGGATTACTGTAAGGGAGAGTACTCCAGTTGAACGAGTAACCTGGGAATTGTTCAAAACTGCTTTTAAGGGGAGATATGTGGGAGCTAGCTATGTGGATGCTCGTCGGAAGGAATTCTTGAATTTGACTCAGGGTGATAAGACTGTAGCATAGTATGAGGCAGAATTTTTGAGGCTGAGTCGATATGCTAGTGGGATAGTTGCGACCGAATATGAGCCCAGTGTTCGATTCGAGGATGGCCTTCGTGATGAGCTTAGGGTGCTGATAGCTCCACAGAGGGAGCGTGATTTTGCTGCATTGGTAGAGAAGGCTAAAATAGCAGAGGAGGTAAAACGGACTGAGCGGCAAAATCGTGAGAAGGATCGACCCAGATTTAAGAGGGATTCTGGACCCTCGGGTGCTGTAAATAGAAATGTCAAAAGAGTTAGAATGGCGAGAACCGAGTTCGAGCGGCTCAGTGAATACTTTTAGATCACAGCTTTGAGGATTGTGGCAGAGCGCATATGGGGAATCTTTGAAGCGGCTGGAGCATGTTTTCGTTGTGGGTCAAAGGAACATAAGTTCAGAGAATGTCCTCAGAGAACAGCTCAGGAACTAGCGGCAGAACAAAGGGATATCCAATCACAGCGAGGAGGACCACCACCACAGAGGGGTCGTGGGCAAGGCAGAGGTGGCAATGGTAATGGACGAGGACGTGGAGCACCGGGCAGGGGTGCTAGACATGTGGAAGCTCGACAGCCGGCGTTGGTTTATGCTGCACGACATCGTGAGGAGGGTGACGCTCCTGATGTTATAACTGGTACATTCTTCATTCATAACAAGCCTTACACTACTTTAATTGATGTGGGTTCCACTCACTCATATGTTGCTTGTGATGTATCTGGGGCATTGGGTATGCTTCCTGAGGAGACTGTAAGTGGGGTATCAGTGATAAGTCCTTTAGGACACTCGGTCAAGGTAGATAAACTCTTTAGAAATTTGTGCCTCTAGAGATACAAGATAAGAGATTTTGAAGGGGAATTGATGGAGCTGCCATTTAGGGATTTTGATCTTATTTTGGGTATGGACTGGCTAACTAAACATAGGGCAACGTTGGATTGTGCTGCGAAGAGAATGGTGCTAAGAACTGTTAAGGATGAGGAGATAATGGTCATAGGGGAGCGAAGGAATTACTTTTCCAATGTTGTTTCAGCTTTAAGAGCCGAGAAGTTGATTCGGAAAGGTTGTAAGGCGTTTTTAGCAAGTGGTGAATCAAGTTGAAACGAGAGAGGACGACTATGGAGTCGATTAGGACCATCAAGGAATTTCAAGATGTATTTCGGAGGAACTTCTGGATTACCCGAAACAGGAAGTTGAGTTTGGAATTGACTTGTTGCCCGGACCCACCCTGTGTCCATTGCGCCTTATAGGATGGCACCAAAGGAGTTGGTAGAATTGAAAGCTCAAATTTAGGAATTGTTGGATAGAGGGTTTATACGACCAAGTGTTTCTTCGTGGAAGGCGCACGGTCTTTGTTCGTAAAGAAGAAAGATGGGACCATGCGGATGTGCATCGACTCACTATCGGCGATTGAATAAACCGGCGATAAAAATAAGTATCCCTTGCCAAGAATCGACGATCCGCTGTTTGACCAAGCCCGAAAGGAGCCTCGGTATTTTCTAAGATTGATCTTGATCGAGGATATCATCAGTTGAGAGTCAAAGAAGTGGATATTCATAAGACGGCATTCAAGAACTCGATATGGTCATTACGAGTTTCTGGTGATGCCTTTTGGTTTGACTAATGCACCGGCAGCTTTTATGGATTTAATGAATCGGGTTTTCCAGCCATACTTAGATCGGTTTGTAGTCGTTTTTATTGATGATATATTGGTGTATTCAGAAACAAAAGAGAAGCATGATGAACATCTTCGTGTTGTGCTACAAGTGTTAAGGGAAAAGCAACTTTACGCAAAGTTTAGTAAGTGCGAGTTTTGGCTGAAGGAAGTAGCTTTTTTAGGGCATGTTGTGTCTGCCGAGGGAATCAAGGTAGACCCTCGAAAGATTGAGGCATTGCGGAATGGAAGCCACCAAGGTCGATGGCGAAATCGAAGTTTTCTGGGGTTGGCGGAGTTATTATCGAAGGTTTGTGAAAGGATTTTTACGTGTTGGCGTGCACCGCTTAACGAAACTTATAAGGAAGGAGCACCGTTCGTTTGGACAAATAAGCAACAAGAGGCTTTTGAGAAGTTAAAGGAAGTTTCGACAAAAGCGCGGTGTTGATTCAACAGAGTCCGGTAAGGATTTCGTTGTGTCTGCGATGCGTCACATGTCGGTTTGGGCTGCGTGTTGATGCAAGAGGGTAAAGTGGTCGCTTATGCTTCACGACATGCTTAAGCCTCATGAGGTAAACTATCCTACGCATGACTTGGAGTTGGCGTGCATGATTTTTGCACTAAAGATATGGAGGCATTACTTGTATGGGGAGAAATGCATCATTTATACGGATCACAAGAGTCTTAAGTACTTGCGACTCAAAAGGAACCGAACCTTAGACAGCGAAGGTGGATAGAGCTGTTAAAGGACTATGACTGCTCGATTGAGTACCATCCAGGTAAGGCAAATGTCGTGGCTGATGCATTAAGTCGAAGGACTGTGGCAGAATTGAAGGTAATGTTTGCTCGCCTAAGTTTGTATGACGATGGAAGCTTATTGGCGAATTACAAGTGAGACCAACTTGGGTGGAGCAGTTAAAAAGCAATGAGTTGGAGGATGAGTCGTTGGTTCCTCGGTTTCAGCAAGTTGAGAAGAGGGAGAATCCAGACTTTGGATTAAATAGCGAGGGAGTTCTTTGTTTTCGAGGAAGAATTTGTATGCCGAAGGACTCGGACTTGAGATTGATGATTTTAAAAGAGGCACATAATGGACCGTGTGCTATGCATCCAGGAGGGAGTAAGTTGTATCGAGACTTACGAGAGCTATATTGGTGGCCTGGGCTTAAGTGAGAAGTGACCGAATTTGTGGGGAAATGTTTGACGTGTCAACAGGTGAAGGCCGAGCATCAACTGCCTTCAGGATTATTACAGCCAGTAAAGGTACCACTTTGGAAGTGGGAAAGGGTAACGATGGATTTTGTAAGTGGATTGCCGTTGACACCCTCCAAGAAGGACTCAGTTTGGGTAATTGTGGATAGGCTCACGAAGTCTGCCCATTTCATACCTGTCCGAACCGATTACTCACTACGTAAGTGGCTAAGTTGTATGTGGCGAGAGATAGTACGGTTACATGGGGTGCGATGATCGATAATTTCGAGCGAGGACCCAAGGTTTACATCTCGATTTTGGCGAAGTTGCATGAGGCATTGGGAACGCGATTAGATTTTAGTACGGCTTTTCACCCTCAGTCGGATGGGCAGTCAGAGAGGGTCATTCAGATTTTAGAAGACATGTTGAGAGGCTGTGTTATCGAGTTTAGAGGCAGTTGGGAGGACTATTTGCCATTGGCAGAATTCGCGTATAACAACAGTTACCAAGCAAGTATCCAGATGGCTCCTTATGAGGCACTATATGGGCGAAGGTGTCGTTCGCCCACTTGCTGGACGGAGTTAGGAGAAAGGCAAGTCCTTGGGCCAGAGTTGGTAACTGATACCGAAGACAAGATTAAGGTGATCAGGAACCGGTTAAAGGAGGCAGCGGATCGACAAAAGTCTTATGCCGATCTGAAGCGTATGGATATTGAATATGCAGTTGGAGACATGGTCTTCTTGAAAGTTTCGCCTTGGAAGAAGATATTGAGATTTGCTAAGAAGGGCAAGTTGAGTCCACGGTTTATTGGGCCTTATCGAATTGTTAAACGGATAGGGCCGGTGGCTTACCAGCTAGAGTTACCTCTAGAACTGGATCGTATTCACGATGTTTTTCATGTGTCCATGCTGAGGCGATATCGTTCTGACCCAACTCACATCGTGCCAGTTGTGGAAATCGAAGTGCAGTCAGATCTGACTTTCGAAGAAGAACCTGTGCAAATACTTGATCGCAATGTTAAGGTTTTGAGAAGGAAGTCAGTCCCATTAGTAAAGGTACTCTGGAGAAACCATGGCAAGGAAGAAGCTACTTGGGAGACCGAAGAGGCAATGCGTCAGCAATACCCTCAACTGTTTGGATCAGGTAAATTTCGAGGCCGAAATTTCTTTAAGGAGGGTAGAGTTGTAATATCCTGATTTTCGGGTTTTTCGCGATTCTTGATATTTTAGTAAAGTTTCTAAAATTTAGTATGTGGCTGTGAAATTCATAATTTGAGTATACAAATGGGCTTATGGAAGGCCCATGAGCTGGCCAAAACCCGGTAGAATTTTTGAATTTTGGACTTAGGAATTAGGGGGGCTGGCGCGAGGTGCCCTTATATAAAGTCGTGGGTGAAATGTATCACCAAAAGAGCTTTGGTAAAGTGGCAAGGGTGGCGCCACTAAGCTCCTAAAAATGTGGCGTGTGGAGCATAGAGGAGGAAGACTGGGATCGATTCCTATGTTGGCAAAAAGGATGCTAATTTTTATGCTTTGAGCATGCAAGAGTTGTAAATTTGAATGGAACTCTTTGGGGAGAGTTTGAATCAGTTAAATGCATGGATTAAGGAGGGATAAGGGGAGAGATTTTAGGAATTGATATGAAGATAGAGTTGGCTGAATAAGAGAGATTGGAGGGGAATTTTTGTGAGAGAGGTTTAGTAAGGGATTTTTGGCACATAGGTATTTTTGTGCCGTTTTCTCCCTAGAGGATTAGTCTTTTCTCTCTTTTTTTCTTTTGCAAAATGAATCTACCATCTCTTCTTTCATCTTTTCTTCCTTCTCCTTCATTCAAACCAGCCCACTATTTCCTTCATTCACCATTATTTCTTTCCTTAATCTCTACTTACTGTGAAATACCGCAAAAAGCGAAATCGGTGAGGATAGGGTGGTGCCGATTCTTGTGACCAGCAACCTTTTCTTTCCTTTTCAATTTTTGGCGTTCAATTCTTTTACCTTTTAGGCGTACGGATTCTAGAGAAGAAAGACTGTGGTAAGCGTTCAAACTCTAAATAATTCCTAGAGTAACTTTTGGCCAAAAGCCGAAACCCCATAATTTATGGAGATGGCCGAATATGGGTTTAGGCCTTATGGGGTCTTCTTTTAATATTTTTGTGGTTTATTTAGTGAAGGAGCAGCAAGGTGTAGTGTCGACTTGAAATAGCTTGGATCACCGGAGTGGCTAGGCCTAGTCATCAATCGCGGCAAGGTAAGATTCCTAAGGCCATTATGGATGGTGGCCGAATGTGTAAGTATTAATATTAGATGATTTCTGGTTTAGTTCAATTATGGGAAGCTGATTATTAAGGATGGATTATAGGAGAAATCGTGTAGGAGATCTCGTCAAGGAATATCGCCAAACAGGTGTGTAACGAACCCTTTTTCATAGCTTAAAGCGATAAATGCCGAAATTCTGGCATTTCGAGAACTTGTGAGCAAGCGAACGCTCACTAGTGAGTTAAAATCCATGAGATGATGATCGAGAACAATGGAAACGGTAAGAATGAGATTTCTGGCATTCTTGGTAAGTTGGGCCTCGAGGGGTTAAAATCGGGCCCAATGGGCTCTCGGGCCCATTTGGGAAAAGTTGGTAAAAATTGGAAACCTGTTAAACTGCGCGTTAAGACTGGTAATACCAATATGGAAAATAGGCTAAATGGGCCTAGAGGACAAATCGGCTATGTAGGGCCCATTAGGGATTTCTAGCCCAATAACTCGGTTTCGTTAAAAATGGGCCAGATTCGCGGTTAAAACAAACGAATGGTTAGTAACTGATATTGAACATGAAAAATCCCTAATATTTGGTAGGATTACGGAATTACCCTTATAGCATAAAAATGACTATTTTGCCCCTAGGTAAAAATGACCATTATACCCCTAGGGTTTAATTATGAACATTGTTACATAGGATTTTGATGTACATGATATGTATGATATGCACATGAAACGTATGATATGCACATGATAAGTATGATATGCACATGATATATATATATGATATGCACATGATGAATTCATAAATACATGGGGTTGGGTTTTTATATATGGATGGAGGAAGTGCAAAAAGGGCTTATGCCCCAGTTAATAAAGGGCTTATGCCCCAGTTATGATAATGGGCTTATGCCCCAGTTTATCGAAAAGGGCTTATGCCCCGATTATTAAAAAGAGGCAAGGCCTCCGATTATATGATATCATGACTATCTTTGCCAAAGTGGAGAGTTTTGGTGGGTGGGTTGAGTTATTCCCACATGGAGAGCTTGGTTGGTACGGGTGGAGAGTAGCGGATGGTGGGTCGAGTAGTCTCCCCAAATGGGCTTGCATTCATTCTTTCATTGACATTACATGTGATATTGAAATGGGCCTATGGGCCATACCGTTTCTGATGAAGGCTTCGGCCCGAATATGAAATATGTGAAGGCCGGCCCAAGAATATGAAATATGAAAAGGCTACGCCCAGTATATGTTGAGCTTGGACTTGGGCTAAGGCCCAACAGGCTGATATTGTTTTGGGCTCTGAAAGGGGCTTGTTGTACACCTGAGTTTCCAAACTCACCCCCTTTTCCTTAACCTGCAGGAGAGCCATGATGAGGGACTTGGAGCGGAGGATTCAGAGTGGCCACGGTGATCGCCCCTGGGTTTTTTTTTTTTTATTAAGCATTTGGTTTCCTTTAAGTTTTCTCTATTTATTTACTTATTATTTATTTTTGGGTTGTAATAAGGCCATTTTAACTTTCCTTTTATTTTTTTCTGGATTATTTTATTTTATTTTATTTTTTTTATTAACTTTAAACTGATTGATAATTAATGGGCTAGGCTTAGGACGCGTTTTCAAAATGGAACTTGTTTTTAAAATAACACAATGACACGATTATCCAAATTTAAAGAATAATCACTTAAATAAACTTCAACTCGTTATAACCAAGTGTGGCAATGGCAGTGGGCATGTCTAGGATTGGATCCAATCGAAGAGCTTGGTACTTAAGTAGCCTTCATGGCTCACCTCCTCTGTTTCGGATACCTACCTGGTGCCCAGCTTCCATTCACTTGTTAATTAATAAAAGTAAATTTTTAAACACTAAAATGAAACATGAATTTTCAAACTCTTATGTAGCACGTCATATTCGGCCATAACGTCTGGGCTGGGTTTGGGGTGTTACAGGAAAAGAGTACTATTGTTTCCTTGTTGGATATTTCGAATATCACCAAATCCCAATACATCTAGACGATCAAGAAAAAACTACATTTACATGTCCTTTTGGCACATATGCCTTTAAACGAATGCCATTCATATTATGTAATGCCTCTGCGACTTTTATGATACGCATGATTGTCATTTTTGCTGATATGCTACAAGAAGGTCTGGATGTATTCATGGATGACTTCTCAGTATATAGAGATTCTTTTTGGGAATGTTTAGATAACCTTGAGAAAGTCTTACAAAGACGTGAAGAAACCAATTTGGTGCTTAGCTAGGAAAATTATCATTTTATGGTGAAAGAAGGCTTGGTTTTTGGACATCAAATATCAAGAAAAGGTTTGAAAGTGGACAAGCCAAATATTAAAGTCATAAAAAATCTTCCTAATCCCACAACAGTTCAAGGGGGAGTAAGAAATTTCTTGGGACATGTTGGGTTTTACAAGCAGTTTATAAAAGATTTTGCTTATATCTCTAAACCATTGAATCAACTTTTTCAAAAAGAAATGCCTTTTATATTCGATCAAGACTACATTAAAGTGTTCAAGGTAAAAAAAGAAAAAACGTATTTCTACACCTATAATCATTACTGTTGATTGGTTAGAACCTTTTATTATAATGTACGATGCTAATGATTATGATGTAGGAGTGACCGCCTCAGGACGTGCTAACGTCCAGAGTGTGAATACTGTAATAAAATAGAGAGTTACGAGGTGATATTTGCAAGTATATGGGTCGAGTTGTAATATAGATTTTACAGCGAAGTAGGTAAGTACTCCAAGGACCGTACCTAGGGAGGCGAGTACTAAATCAATCTTAACCTAAACAATTAAAGATCTAATTAATACTTTTTAAGTCAGCTATAGTACGAGAGTAAAATAAGAAATGAGTTAAGGGTTTGTAAATAATAAATAAAATAACATAAAAAATGAATTAAAATTGCAAGAGATAGAGATAGATAAAGTGAATCAAATCTGAGGATGGATGATCAGCTTACTTCAGCAATCCCAACAACTAATGACTACCCTAGTAGGATCTTCTGATCTTCCACTAACATAAGGAGTCAGCAAGAACCACTTACCTTCTGACCTCACAGTCCAGATCGGCTAGGGGTGAAGGTGTTGACGAATGGGCAATACCAATTTGGGTTAATTCCCACCTTGATAACTTCCCAGGGTTGTCAGGCCTAGGGTTTGTTTCATGTTCATCCTTTTCCAAACAATTGATCTGTTGAGTACCCCTACAAAATAGTTAAGAGATCATGCCTCAACTTGCTAATCCCCCATAAGGGAGTAGTTCCTTATGGCTTTCATAAACAACATGGAAAGTATGGAAGAATTAATCATAGGGAATGAATTGAAACAGAGAGTTTAAGAAAGGCTGATTGATATTGATGAATAGAGTGAATCCACAGAAATTGATCTCCTTTATAATCAGATCTCTTGAAAAAAAACAAATAAACTAAAATTATAAAAACCTAAGAAAGTAAGAGAATGAATCTAAGTTAAAGGAATGGTGTCCATAATGTGTGTTAAAGAGGTCTATTTATAGCCTTCAGGTAGCCGTTGTCCTTAGCCCTAGGGTAGCTGATGTGCCCAAGCTTAAAGTTTGATTGTGCATGTAACACCCTTAACCCATCTCCATCATCAAATTAGGGTTACAGAGCATTACAGTACAATTAAAAACATTTAAACATTATAACATTCAATAATTTAAATATATTATAAATCATTCATTCACATGCATATAGTCCCTAAGTCGAGCCCTCGAGGCCCTAAAAATAGCTTAGAAGCAATTCAGGACTTATTTGAAATAAAACAGGAAGTTTAGGAAAAAGTTAAAAAAATTGGAAACAAGGGTCACATGGCCGTGTGCCCAAGCCATGTGACATAGGCCTAGGCCATGTAACATTCGAACCAGGGACACACGGCCGTGTTCTAGGTCGTGTAACTCACTAACTTGAGCCTTAAGAAATCCTCAAATGACACATGGTCGTGTCGCTAGGCTGTATGTCTCACATGGCTGTGTCACACGTCCGTGTCTCAAGCCGTGTGAACCCAAAATTTACCTAAAATCAAGACATTTCAAAACCATTTCATGCATAACCATTCAAACCATTTAAATACACATTCAATGGTTCAAACACCATCCATCTATACATAAAGATACCATTTTAAGACTCTAATTCAACTAACCAATATGCCATTCAAAGGCACCACAATTATAACAAAACAACATTTACCAAAACATATTAACATTACCTAATTCCATGCATAAAGGCCTCATTCTATTATGTGTCTAAAACACATCATAAATGAGCATTTCCAAGCCAACACCTTGTACCAAAATGCCATACACATCAATTATCAAAAAGTGACCAAAAGGACTTACCTAAACAAGCATTATAAGTCCATCAACCATATATAAACATAAAGGCACAAATATACCAAATTACCATTTACAAATTCATCAAAACACCATTATAAACCACCCTATACATGCCATTATAAACCTTGGTAAAATTGCTCAAAAACTACCGAATTGACTGCTGGATAGTGTGATAGATCTCCGACAAGCTTCCAACCAAATCGAGCTTATGATAATATATGAAACAAAAGAAAGAAACTATGTAAGCAATGAGTGCTTAGTAAGCTCGTATAAACTTAAATACAACTTACCATTTCATTTGCATAATGTATATAGTGTAAGTGTAATATCAACTAAAACCATAAGCTTGGCATAAGCCTATACAACATCACCAAATTCACAAGTTAGTACTATTGTACAAGGTTCAAATGAATTCATCCATAAATAAGTAAATTTAAACATGTAATCACATCATTTAGTTCATAAATCCTTTTCATAAGTTCATGATACATTCCATTTGAACACTTACCATTTTGTTTCCTTTTCAAACCCGTTGAACCATCTAGAATTACACTAGATACTCGAGAAAGCTCACATGAACTGTAACCTTTTGTTTACATCATTACTCACACGAGTTGTGGAATGAGCTTGCACACATGAGCTGTAGGACGAAATGTAAACTACACGATGCTGCTCACATGAGCTATGGAAAATCTGCAACAAATGTAGGACCTTAGCCATCGGTAGGACATTCAAGACTAGCACCCGAAACCTGAAATCCCTAATGACATATCATTTGTATCCTAAGAATTCCTAAGGTTCAACCAAGACTCGATATCCATCAATTCATCATAGCATTGATACATTTGTATATATATAAGTTCGTTTATATCAAAACAACATAATAAATATTCAATTTAACTAGCATATAAACGGTTACAGTTCATACGAACTTACCTCGATAATTAAGGCATAGTAGTTTAATTAAACTTGTCTAAAGCTTTAACTTTTCCTCGATCCAAGTCCGACCGTGGTTTATCTTGATCTAAATAGGTAATTTCAATCAATTAAATACTTCTAGTATTCAATTTAATCCATTTTTCATATTTATGCAAAATTACCAATTTGCCTCTAACATTTTAACTTTTCACAATTTAGTCCTTAAGCTTATAACTTAAAATCAAACCATTTTAACCTAAATCCATGTTACCTATAGATGCAAGGGACCTTGGTACAACCCATATCAACCATCATTTCACAATAAAACCCTAGAATTTATACTTTTAACAATTTAATCCCTAATTACAAAATTCATCAAAAATCACTTAACAAAACTTGATTATTTTTCAACAAAAATTCATAATCTATCAACTAACAGAAAAACTCATTCAAAATAATTCATGGTAAGTCCCTCAACTTTTAACAGTTTTGCAAATTAATCCCTAGGGTAGCTAGACTAAGCTAAAATGAACTCGAAAACATAAAAATCATTAAAAACGAGGTATAGAACCATACCATGCAAGGGAAACAAGCTTGGTCGAACTCTCCTCCACCTTTAATGGCTAAAATCAGTTTAGAGTGATGAATGAGGAAGATGAAACAATTTTGTTTTATTTAGTTTAGGTTTTAATTACTCAATTATCATTTTAACCTTTAAACATGAACAAAATTTCAATAAAACCATGCCATGCACATCCACTAATTCATTAAATGGTATATTTAACATTCAAGTCCTTTAGTTTCCTTTCCATAGTCTTTTAGCCCTTTCAACTAATAGAACTCAACTTTACACCTTTTACAATTTAGTCTTTTTCACTTAATTAACTAATTAAACATCAAAATTTCTTAACGAAACTTTAATGTGACCTTAATCTAATCCCGTAGACATTAAATAATTAATAAAATAATAATTCACTCATCAAAATTATGGTCCCAAAACCACTGTTTCTGACATAACTGAAAACAGACTGTTACAATGCAGATCAAAACACCCCTGGTTCGTATTTTATTCTCGTCACAGAGTCGATGTTGTGACACACTAGGACTTGCATCGGGACATAGCTACCAGCATGTCCCTTTGTAAAAATCTTCAGGGGTATGTCACGACACCCTCAACATGTGTCGCAACATTGAAGGCAATTTCTCGCTTTCTCTATTATGCTCTCTATGTTGCAACATCGAATCCCTCATGTTGTGACATAGCATCTAGTATTGACCCAAAATACCCTCTAATGGTCTCCTACACACTTACAAAGTACGTTAACTCCCCCTTAGGCCTTATTTAGCCCTTAAAGTTTAATAAAAAAGTCAATGAGCACATTTTATTAAATTTAAACAAAACTAAAGAAGTTGAATTAAAACATAACAAAAATGCTTGTATTCAAGCTCCTTAAATTTGAAAACTAGTTTAATCTGCTACATCAAATTATGGTAGATCAATGAGCAGTGCTGGGATAAGAGAAACAACATCTTTTGCGCTATTCACTATGCAAGTAAGACACTCAACTCAACACAGTGCAATTATACTACTATTGAAAAACAAATGCTTGTTATTATTTTCACCTGTGAAAAATTACGTCCTCACTTAATGGTAAATAGAGTATATGTCTGCACAGATCTCTCTACATTAAAATATGTTATGAAAAAGAAGGAAACAAAAGCCAGACTAATGAGGTTGGTACTGTTGCTTCAAGAATTTGATTTGTGGATAATGGATAGGAAAGGCATAGAAAATCAAATTGCAGATCTCTTGTCCAAAATAGAAAATGAAGTGGAAGAGAAAATTTTGAAGATATCAAATAGACCTTTATTGATGAATAGCTATTCAGGGTAGATATACATCAGAATGGGTATAGGAATACTAAAATGCCATGGTGTGAGGACTTTGTAAATTGCATTGTAAAAGGAGTTTTTCCAACAAAAGCATCATGATAGCGAGGATTATGCCTGAAGTGAAAATTTATATTTGGTAAGATTCGTATGTATTTCGACAATGCACATACCAGTTAGTTTGAATATGTGTGGCAGAAGAAGAAAGAAAAGATATTTTGTAGGGGTGCCATACATCAACGACCCAGAAAATATTGCAATTGGGATTTTCCTAACCAACTATGAACAAAGATGCTTGTGAATTCGTGCAGGGATGCGATAGATGCCAAAGGAGTGGAAATATATCAAAAAGAGATGAAATGACAGAAATAGGGATAATTGAAGTGGAGATATTTGTAAATTGAAAAATATATAGGATTTTTCCTATATAATTCGTCACCTTTTTACTTAAATTTGTTGTTAAAATCAAGTAATTGCTTAATAAATTAATGAAATATATGAAAATATGAAATTGGGACATAAAAATTACTAAAATGTGATTTTATGCTTTATTATATAGTTTTCATGTAGAAAATGACTTATTTTATATTAATTTGAGCATATTATATTTTCAAGCTATAAAGTGGGTCATGCATGATTAAATTAAATAATAAAATATAAAGTTATATTTAATAATTTATTTTAATATGTTTTGTCGAAACCATTTTAAAAAATGAGTTTTTAAAAAAAAACGAAAACGGGAGTCGCCACCAATCAGTTTAAGTGTGATTGAACCACCTTGTAATAGCCCAAATTTGCCCAGGCTTAATAAACCAAACAGAAAACCAAAAATAATAAAAGTTTTTTTTAACAGTCCTTTTACAAAAATTAAAACCCAGCAGCCCAAATACAATTACACCCGATAACCTATACTGGTTACAACCCAACACCCAATACTCCTGAACTAGCCCAGTAACCCAGGACTTAGTTGGTCCAATCGACCCAACTTGTTTTCAGTTTCGGGAAACCCTAGCTAGGGTTTGCGCCGTAACTCCTAAACCGTACCAAGCGACGGAAGACCTAGCGCCGCAATCAGCCCAAGAGTCACGCCATTCGACTCGTGACCGTTCATCTCGTAGTGACTCGTATCGCGCCGTGATCTACGGTCGAATAAATGCTGGTGGTTTACTCTTCTTGATCGCCTGCAAAATGGAAAGAAAAACGACAGAAAGGAAACAAGTATGGCAAGGAATATTTTTAAATATGTAAACAATGCTATGTATAGTGGCTATAAAAGCCTGAATCAAATACGATGTAACGAAAGGGAGGGGGGTTTCTTTCTTATAGTCAGATATTCAATAAAAAAGAGACATTTTTTATACAGAAAAGAGAGAGAACTACAGTTACTTGAAACACAAAGGTGATCTTTTTATATATGTTGTAAACAGTAAGGAAGGAAAAGGGGTATACCGATTTGGTTCGAGTCGAAAAGAGGAAACGATTCCAGTTTCCGACCGCCGTACATAGCAATATGGATGGAGGCGCGTGGGTGCGTGCAAATCCCTGAACGGAGGCTCGATAACACTCCGAAAAACCACCCCAAGCCCTCCTTCAGAGGGTTTTTTTTTTTTTTTAAACAGATTGTAGAAATGAATTCAAGGCTTAAAAATTGGCTTATATAGCCATATGTGAACGGTGTCGTTTTGGCCTAAACAGTAACCTTCAAAACGGCATCGTTTTTGGGCCAAGATCCGCGTCTTGACCCGATTTCCCGGGGAGGATCCTCGTATTTTTGTAAATTGGGATAATTTCCCAATTGGTCCTCCCGCATTTTTATCCTTTAAAATTAGGTTTATTTTATCTTTTAATTTCGCTCAAACGTTTTGTTTTTATTTTAATTTGGTCCTTGAGCTCTTTAAAAAAAGGAAAGCACATAAACGATGTCGTTCTAAAAAGGGGATATTTTCCGTTCTAATCCCCCTCCTTGTGCGCACTTTCTAATTTGACTTTTTTTTTATTTTAAATTTCTGAATTTTCATCTGCATTTTTATTTCTATTCTAATTTAATCCTTTCTAAATTTTATTTTTTTTAAAAACTTTATTTCTTTTTTAGGTTATTATATTTCAATATTATATATATATATTTATCTTGAACCTTTTTTTATATATTAAATTATTTTAATAATATTGTTTCATTCATTATTTTTCGTATATATTATATTCTAAATTTTTTAATATAAAAATTGTTTTATTTTTCCATACTTTTCATATATTATTTTATATATTATAAGTATTATTTTAAAACTTGTATACTATTATCATATATTATTTTAAATTATGTATTATTTTACATTTATATATACATATTGTAATATCCTGATTTTGGGCCTAGTCGGAATAGTGGTTTTGTGACCACAAAATCCGAGATAGAAATAATTATTTTATGATTATTTTGAGGTCTATGATATGATTGCATGATTGTGTGAAATTTTCGTGAAGAAATTTTATGCATAAAGTGCTTAAATTGAAATTAGGGACTAAATCGAATAATTTGCAAAACTTGCATTCTAGAAGTTTCTAGTATGAAATTATTTTGAAATATTAATTAGAAGGTCTTAAATAGCAATTTTACCAATTTCTAAGTTTATGGACAAAAATTGGACATGGATGGAATTTTTGGAAAGTTTAGTAGTAAGGGCATTTTGGTCATTTAGGGGTAAAATGAATTAAAATACAAAATTAAAAGCCAATTTTGCTCATCTTCAACCCCATGGCCGAATATAGCAAGGAGAAACCATGGATAGGGTTTTTCAAGCTTCCAAGCTCGATTGTAAGTCCATTCTAGCCCCGTTTTTCAAGTTCTTTACGTTTTTGGAGTCCCGGTAGCTCGATTTAGCTTATGCTAGCAATAATTTAACCTAGGGTTTATATTTGGAAAAATACCCATAGGTGAAATTTGTGTATTTTGGTGTTTTATGATAGAATATGAGGTTTTAAATTATGTTAGACAACTTGTGCTACTCGGTTTTAAGTGAAAACGAGCAAAAGGGCTTAATCGGTAAAAATACCTAATAGTCATAAGTACATGTTAGAGTGAGAATTTGATGTTGCCATAGAAGGGAAAAATGATCAGAATGTCATAAAACATAAGGCTGAAGTTTAATTTACGAGCTTTGGGGAAAAAGTGTAAATATGCAAAAGTTTAGGGGCAAAATTGTAATTTTTCCAAAATATGATTTTGGGTCAATTTGAATAATGTGAGTCCTAATTAGACTATATTTTAAATGATAGAGCAAGGAAAACTGAAATTCGGGCTAAAATGGGGAAAATACCAAGTTGTGGACGAAATGGTAAAAGTAGCCATTTTCGCATACGAGGTAAGTTCATATGTAAATGTTGGTAACATAGTTATTATTTTAAATGTTTTTATGTTATTTAAATGATATGATAATTATTATGAAATATTATACTCGTGATAATTGTTTGATAATATGTCAAATTATGTGATATACTTGGAAAATGTGAAATACTACCGAGTATCGGTATCGATATTCCGTAGAAGATGGTTGAGACACATGATTGGGAAAAAGGTCCCGTTGAACCTTAGGAATGGATTAGGATACAAGTGACATGTCACTGGGATATTTGGGCATCCGAACTCGTTGAGTTGAGTCCGAGTTCGTGAGATGTAACTTGGCATCCGAGCTCGTTGAGTTGAGTCCGAGTTCACTTATGGATGCGAATGTCCGAACTCGTTGAGTTGAGTCCGAGTTCGTGAGATGTAACTAGGCATCCGAGCTCGTTGAGTTGAGTCCGAGTTCACTTATGGATGCGAACGCCCGAGCTCGTTGAGTTGAGTCCGAGTTCCCTTATGGGTGGGTTACATAGTAGCTTGGCTACATATGTGGCACTTATGTGCAAACTTTCCATGTATCCGAATTATATTCCGATGTGTTCAACGGGTAAAGTTCTACTCAAATGGAGGAATACTCAAGATGAAAGGGACGTATTGGTAAGTGTTGTGAAATGGATACTTTGAACATGTATGTACTTAACCCTCGGGTTGAAAAATCGATATAACAATAATATGGTAAGATAATCAATGAAAATATGATATGAATGTCTTGGTGATGATTATGCAAATGATGTTTTATGTTTGCTTATATGGTTATGTTACTTGCTATTTGCATGTGAACTTACTAAGCATTTATGCTTACTCCCTCCTTTTCATTCCTTGTAGTGTTGACAAACCAGCTCGGAAATCGGCAACAGTCGGAGGCAAGCTCACACTATCCGTATACCATCTTGGCATAATGGCTTGTATATTTTGAGTATGGCATGTATAGCATTATAATCATTTTGTATATATGGTCTTATGATATGGTTATTGAGTAGTATAAAAATGCTTGGTAATGATTAGCCATTGGAATGGCTAATTATGATCATTTTTGGTGTTATGTATGTCAAATTGCTAGTTAATCCATGGAAACCATGAAATAGGTAAAATTTACCATAAAATAGATTCAGACAGCAGTAGTGACGTGAATTTGAAAAATCATTAAAAATAGTAGAGACATAATTAGATGATGAATAAAACATGGAATTGAATAATTATGAGTCTATTTTCATATGGAAGAAACGAAACAGGTATATGAGTTGTATTTTATGAGATGTTTAAATTTTTGTGAAACAGGGTCAGAGCAATTTCTAGATCCCCTGTTCTGATTTGGGAAATTCACCATAAATTTTATAAAAATAACTATAAGTCATAATTTATATGTACAGATTTCTTATTGAGTCTAGTTTTAAGAGAAACAAACTTCATAGTCATTGAAATTCTGTACAGAGAGATATCTGATTCGTAATACACAGAGGTCAGAGCAGTCAAACCCTGAAATAGGGGAGACTTTAACTAATAAACTGTACTAATTGGCCAAGCCAAAAATTCTAAAAAAAATTATTAAATAGATATATGAGTCTAGTTTCAGGGAAAATTTACGAAATTGAATTTTGAGTTTCAAAACTCGAGATATGAATTTTTAAGCGACTGTGAGGCAGTTAGCCAGCTTGTCTGGAATTTCTAAAATTAAATTGTTTGAGCTGTTTAAGCAATGAATTAAGTCTGTTAACACCTCGTGTTCGACTCTGAAAATGGTCTCGGGTACGGGGCGTTACACATATTGTATGATATTTCAAAATATTTTTTTTATATAAAGTTTTGTTTCATTACTTTTATATATATATATATATTATTTTATTATATTTCATAAATTACTTTTTCTTTATCTATTAATTATCTTTTAAATCATTCCTTTATATCTATATTATTTTGATATCCATTTTTTAAAAAAATATCGTATTTATTATTTAAACATTTTACTTCTTAACTTACTTTGTATATTTTTTAAATAATTACTCACTTTATTTTATATTTTAATACATATTAAATCTTTTATATATTGTTATATTTTATTAAATGCTAGTTTCATAATGTTATTAAGTGTTATTTATTTGATATATATATGTTACCATATTATTTTTTATATATATATTATCACATTAGTTTTGTATATGTATTTATATGTCTAATTATATAGCACGCATCGTTTTTTTAAACTAACCATTACTTTGTATGATAGTATGTTTTGCTTATTCATTTTCAATATATGCTATGTATATCTTTGTACGTATGTTGTTAAGATTTGCTATATTTATTATTTTTTTAAAAATATGTATGTATCTAACGTGTGATCTTTATGTATTGAACATATTGTTTAAATGCATGTTTTATTTACCTGTTATGAGAATATGTTGTCATGTATGATTTATAATGAAATATGATTCCTCATGCATTAAAAAAGGAGATTCCAAAGTTTTCAAATAGAAAGGCAATGCTTGACATTTGGAAGTTTCGAGAAAAGTAGTGTCCTAACTTATTGGGTTGCAACGTTTCTCGTTGAGTTCGAATAGTCAAGCACCCTTCTAAGTTTTTAAAGGTTTTCAAGATACAAGTAACTGTCTTGGAATTGCAAGGCGTTGTGTCCTAACTTACTGGATATGATGTTTTGTTGTTTTCGAGATAGGGATTTCCAAAATGCTAACTTAGTGTCAATATTTTGATACAAGTGAACCCCAATTTTCAAAATCAAAATATTTAAAAGAGGACTGTATCTTAAAATTTTTAAATTTCCGACCTTAAAGACATTTGATAATTAATTAGGTACCAATTTTTGGGTGTTATGAGGGTGCTAATCCTTCCTCGTACGTAACTGACTCCCGAACCCCTTTTTTTATTTCGTAGACCAAAATTAATGATTTTAAAACAAAATGTTTTAAAGGTGATCCAATCACACCTAAAAAGATTGGTGGCGACTCCTGTTTTCGTTTTTTAAGTTGATTCCTATTTTCTGAAACCCGATTTAAAAATGGTTTCGACAGCTTGGCGACTCCACTGGGGATGTATAAGAGAGTCAAGCCAAAAATTGATTATTTTCTGTCTTAATATCGAAAATTTGGAAAAATTTTAAAATACGTCATTTTTACATGTGTTTGTTGCATATGTTTGTTATTGTTTACGCACGCATTGCATTTGCATGACCGTTGTGGTCACACCCTGAAGTGGGAGTGAGAAGCTATGGTTTCGTGAGGTTTTCACCTCCGCATGGGCTAGTGGATTGCTTCCGGGATACATCTGTACCTATGTCCTCGTGAGATTTTCATCTCCGCATGGTCATAGGGAAATGTGTCCCCCTGAACCGAACTTGGTCCATATGAGCCTATAATTGGTGAGGATCGAGGAATCTGCTGGTTCAGGTACCCTTGCTTTAGAACCGAACTACATATAGTGAACTTTAAGTGCTTGCCCCAGGTAGTATGGTGATGACCTTTAGTGCCTACCTTTATAAGTTCTTATTTATTATTTCTTTTTTTTTTATATATATGTGACACTGACTTGTTTCTCTTATTTTGCTATCATTGCATGTCATTTATCATTAAAAGGTGTCGATTAAAGGTTCGATTTCTGAGTTAGAAAGTTTTATAATGGGGAACGAATATCTTAATAAAGTGGAGGACAACTCTTTCATTTGTGCTTGGTCAGAGAAAACCCAGATAGAAAAAGAAAATAGTGTCACCGAAGGATACACATCAGAATTATGGGACTACACTCTCATTAGTGTGATGCGAAATAACCTCCAAGAGTTAAAGGAAATATGGAATTATGGAGTAAAGAAGCCAAGCAGTTGTTCTACAACAGTTATGGGGAATTGCAGTATTTGCTTGATATAAAGATAGATGAACAATTCAAGGTGAGCGTGGGGAGTACTGATGGACACTTCTACCATTACAGATGAAGATAGTCACCTCGTGGATGGTAAGGGTATAAGACCTACAAAATTGAATTGGATGGAAGGAATTTTTCTTATGATGGTAGAAAGGCTTACTTACTATAGGACCGCTACCAAACAACAAGCTGGAATTTACTGTAGTACTTTAGGATGTTGTACCTATCAGAAATAATGGAAATGCAAGCCCTAATGGCCAGGACAGCCCAAGTGAGCATGAAAGAAAGAGATTAAAGAAGATCGTATTGTTTAAAGACCTTTAAAGTGGAGATTAGCTATGCTGCGAAGATACCCATGCAAGCAATTCAAAATGTTCTGTGGGGGCAGAAATTTGAAGACTCTCAAAAAGCACTGAGGATGTTTGATATCATTTTAAGGCATTATGCTACGAAGCTGGAATGCCTACTTGTCCGCCAATCTTTCTTTCAAGGTAATCAAAGCAACTTCACAAGCATTAGAGGAGGTGTCTTTGGCTGTAGAGCTTACTTCATAGGTGAAGCCGTAATTCAAATTCAGGAGAAAGCTGATCATTTACAAAGGGCAAGCACGTTGAGCACCAATATGAGCTACAGTCAGATCGTGGTCGAAAGTTAGCTTTGTTATTAGATAGGGTTAAGACTCTGGGCCTACGAGCGAAAGCGTATTTATAATCCGTTTTATAAAAAGACTTTTGTTCCTTAAATGACGTTTTCTAAAATGAAACTGAATTGAGATCGATACCTTTTTGCATTCATGCATTTGCATTACATCAAAGAAAAGAAGGTGTTGATTCGAAATTCGATTCCTAAATAGAATAGTTTGTCTTAAGGAAACGAATTTCTTGATAAAGTGGATTATAGTGCGATCGTCTGAATATAGCCCAAGTAAACACGACGAGAGAAAGCTGGTAGTTCACGGAGGAATACATGATGTAATTGCCAGATATTCAAGCCAACAAAGGCATGACGAGAGAAAGCCGAAAGTCCACGAAGGAATACATTACTTGATTTAACTACCAACAAAGATTATTCAAGTGCCGGCATTTTTTGATGAGTATCATGGAGATAAGCGAGTAAGAGATTGAGGCTCAGATTAAGCAGCAAGGAGTTAGCAAAGGCATCTTTTGGAGAATTTACAGGATTCGACCATGAAGAAAAGATCAGCGTTTACTTGGACTATGAAGGGCAAGATCGCATATGTAATTTATTTTCATGTAAAGAAATTTGTTTTTTAGAAAAGTTATTCTAATGGAATTGAATTCAAGATCAACATCTCATTTTCTTTTGCATTTGCATTGCATCACATCACATGCATTTAAAATTATAAAAAGACCCTAATTAGTTAGAGTTATTAAAAAGAGAAAGAAAAAGAGAGAGAGAGAAGAGGGTCACGGCTGAGTGAAAAAGAAGTTGAATGGGAATTAACGATGTTCCTTTACATATCCCCGACTTTTGTGTCAGGAGGGATAGCTTACCCGGAGAAGGGGGTGTTTGGAAATGAAAATCATCCCATCAATGTCATACATGAGGAAGGGACTGAACAAAGAAACCTTGAGGGCATTCGCCCTTACGAACCGGGAAGTTCTTTAAACAATTAGACTGCAGAAGAACTTTTTGTAATTTTTAAGAATTTTACGGAGTAATATTCAGAACACTCTTGCTGCTCTAAAGCCTAGGAGTAATGAGATTTCTTTTGAGAAGAGGGCTCATGTTCAGACATTTTTATTTTCAATAAAACATACTTTATCCGAGTAAATATTCTTTCATTCTGATTCTTTTGACCTTTAACATTCTTTATAAATTTTCATTTCATGTAAATAGTCATTCTTGAATTCATTTATTCTTTGTATATTCTTTTGTGTGCCTATCATAGATCCCTAGATATCAATGACATGGACAATGATATTACAGATTCAGAGTTCCTTTTTGAGTGTGATATGTGTTTAGAGGAATCTCAGTAGTTTGAAGGTGACAGAAATTGTGACTTGTTTCTGAATTTGTTGAAAATGGTTTTTACCCCATGAAGTGGTAGTAGGAAATATAGCCTTAGAGGAAGGAAAGATTGCGAAATTAGAATTAGTTGAGGAGACAAAACAAGACCTTGTTGAGACTATTTTGGGAATTCAAAAATGTGGTCCAAAGATGCATGCAGGAGGATTTGCAATTGCCAGGATAAACGTGAGGTTTTGGGGCACTGTTGGTCCACCATGGAAAGGGATCGCATCAGTTGTACAATGAATGTCAAATTTAAAGGAGTCAAGACTTATGGGGCATGTATGTTATGGGCCCGAGCTCGTCAAAAGTTTCAAGCTGACAATGACTCATCTTTGTGGACGTCAACTTCTGCATTAAGAGGGGGAGATAGCTTCATATGCTAATATTACAAAGTCAAAAGTCATCCTTTTCAAAAAAAAGGGGATTATATAATTGCACAATGCCAAAAGTTTGCAGTCTTTTCAAAGATAATGCGCCATACCACAGCACAACAAAGGTTGCTAAAAGAAAAGAAAAAGAAGAAAAAAACAAATTACAGAAGATGACCGAGACTGGTAAAAATTGGCATAAGAAACTACTGTCTACTCTCTATACTTACACTGGGGCAAACACCTTCAATTCCAGTTGTTTCAAAGGTTCCAACCATCATCCTTCGAATGGGTGCATTGTTTGGATTTCCTGAGCAGTCTGATGTGCCGTCTATAGCTCGATGGTTAGCTCCAGGCGGTGGCCATTAATTTCCAACTATGGGGCATCAGGCTGTACACAATCTCTGAAGCTTAAATGATAGATTCTTTCTTCAAAATCAGTTTCTGACAAAGTGGATGACGGTATCATGAAGGAAGCTTTCTTAGACTTCTATACAAGTTCAGGGAAGAGAAAACTTGATCAAATCATTATTTTCAGGGATGGGGTTAGCGAGTCTCAATTCAATCAAGTTTTGATCAAGTTATTGAGGCTTGCAAGTTTCTTGACGAGAAGTGGAACCCTAAAGATTGTGGTTATTGTTGTACGAAAAACCATCATACCAAGTTTTTTTTCAGCAAGGATCTCTTGACAATGTGCTACATGATACTGTCATTGACAATAAAGTATGCCATCCAAAAGAACAATGATTTTTACCTTGGTACCCATTCTGGAATGATTGGAATCACGAGGCAGACCCACTATCATGTTCTCTTAGACCAGGCTGGGTTTTCTGCTGATGATCTGCAAGAGTTTGTTCATTCTCTATCCTATATATATCAAAGGAGCATCAAAGCCATATTTGTTGTGGCTCTTATTTTCTACGCTCATTTGACAGCTTCATAGTTGGGGGCAATTTATGAAGATTAGGGATGCTTCAGAAACATCATCGAGTCATGGTGGGATGTATACTCCGGGAGTAATCTTTGTACCTCAGCTTTCCAGGTTGAAGGATAAAGTCAGCAACTTCATTCTTGTCTGCTGAGAATAATTGAACCATATTTTTGTAGGGTTTGACAAACAACAGCCAGGACTGCTGCTGGGGGAATCCCTTTCTCATGGGTTTATGAATCAAGATTTTTCCTCCAAGCTTTGATGGAGTCAAGAATTGAATACTTCTAGTAAACTTAACTTAAAGTATTTATCCTAAGTAAATGTACCAAGAATGGATGACACAGACTTATGAAAAAGAAGGTTCGTCCAAAAGAATTTCATAAAGGAAACCTTATGCTGAAAGAGATCCTTCCCATGCAAAAAGGATGCCGAATTGGGAAGGGACATATGTTGCAAAGAAGGCTTTCTCTAGAGGTGCACTGATTTTGACAAGAAATAGATAGGAAGAATTTATCTGATCCAGTGAATTTGGACTCGGTCAAGGAGTACTTCGTCTGAAGGAGAAGGGAAGCCAAGGTGAAAACCCGCAAAGGGCACTTTGGGACTTCTATTTCAAAAAAAAAAAAGGAAAAAAGAAAAAAAAGAAAAAGAAAAGAAAAAAGAAAAAAGAAAAATGGAGAGGCCAAGGTGAAAACTCGCAAAGGGCGCCTTGAGACCAAAAGAGTTTTGAGTTGAAAACCCGAAAAGGCAGCTCAAATTTGAAAAGTCATGCAGTGACCTTGCTATACCAGATTTAACGAGAAGTGAAGTATGTTACATATCGAGGCATCAACAAACTACTTTGGATCTTTTAAACACATGTTGAACTCAAGAAAGTCTTCATGGAGCTGGCGTATAAACGCTCAAGCGGCGATATCTAGGGCATCTAGCTTTTGTCCTATTTGCTATCTTTAGATTCTCTTTCTTCTCAAAGATAGGCTTTCAGATTAATTTCCTTTGTATTTTTTTGACAAAATCGTTCCAATCTAATTATTCTCAAAGATTAAATTCATCTTCCATTATTCTTAAAGTATGTTGCATTAAAATAATGATGGATGAACTAAATAATTTTCACAAAAGAAGTTTTGCTCATTACTCTGGAAATTTTTAGATAATACAAAAAACTAAAACAGAACAATTGTTCGAAGAATTCACGTAAGTGAGGTTCGAAAGAACTCGAGGAAATTCTTTCTTCAGTCCAAAATGATAATTGGACAAATCAAACGATTCGATCCTAAGAGAGGATCATCTTACAGACATTTTTGGTGGGTTATAGCATTTGAAGAATGGTACAAACCCACAGGCTGAGTAGGAATGATATTTCGAGAGAAATAAGAATAAACTTCGACGAAAGAATGAGTGGTGACGTCTAGAATAGGGGTCATGTTCATAAACATTTTGCATTATAACAGGTTTAATTAGGAGCATTTGATTCACTTCGATCATAGCATCCTAATCATTAGGCATGAACTTATACACAATATACAGGTTATGCCCTTCAAGGAACAATGAAGATTGATGCGCCTTAACCCCCTAAGCAATAGGGTAACAGGCTAAAGCATAGCAGATATGATTTTTGGATGTTCTCACACCAAAGCAGATCCAAGATAATAGTTTGGCGTGTCCATTTCGACGGAGAGTAGACACTTAGCAGATCTAACCTTCAGATGTTTATACTGAAGCAAGATCCAAGACGGTTTGGCATCCTTGTGCTTACAAGGAACAAATCGAAGACACAGTAGATTTGGCTTTCACGTGTTTACGATGAAGCAAATCTAAGATGATTTGGCATCTCTGTATTGTCAGAGAACAAATCAAAGTTTGGCGTCTCCATAATCGATGGAGAGCAGACACATAGCAGATCTAACCTTCAGATGTTTATACTGAAGCAAGATCCAAGATGGTTTGGCATCCTTGTGCTTACAAGGAACAAATCGAAGACACAGCAGATTTGGCTTTCACGTGTTTACGCTGAAGCAAATCTAAGATGATTTGGCATCTCTGTATTGTTAGAGAACAAATCGAAGTTTGGCGTCTCCATATTCGACGGAGAGCAGATACATAGCAGATCTGACCTTTGGATGTTTTCACATCGAAGCAGATCCAAGATGATTTGACATTCTTGTGTTTACAAGGACCAAATCGAAGACATAGCAGATCTGACCTTCAGGTGTTTACACTGAAGCAGATCCAAGATGATTTGGCATCTCTGTATTGTCAGAGAACAAATTGAAGAAACAGATTTGGGCATCTCCATATTCGACGTAGAGCAGATCGAAGACATAGCAAATCTAACCTTTGGATGTTTTTGCATCGAAGCAGATCCAAGATAATTTGGCATCCCTGTGTTTACAGGGAACAGATCGAAGACATAGCAGATCTGACATTTCTGTGCTTACAGTGAAGCAGATCAAAGATTTTAACATGGCATCTCTGTGTTTATAGGGAACAAGTTGAAGATAGCAGATATCGCCTTCCTGAGTTACAGTGAAGCAGAATGAAGTCGTTAAGAGGCCATTTAAAGAAGATCAAGGATCAAGAACTCAAGACTTGGTGAGTCCAGGCAAAATTGGTCATTTTATAGTCTTTGCTCTATTCCTGTTACACAGTAATGAGCAAAGAGGGGCAGCTGTAATAGCCCAAATTTGCCCGGGCTTAATAAACCAAACAGAAAACCAAAAATAATAAAAGTTTTTTTTAACAGTCCTTTTACAAAAATTAAAACCCAGCGGCCCAAATACAATTACACCCAATAGCCTATACTGGTTACAACCCAACACCCAATACTCCTGAACTAGCCCAGTAACCCAGGACTTAGTTCGCCCAATCGACCCAACTTGTTTTCAGTTTCGGGAAACCCTAGCTAGGGTTTGCGCCGTAACTCCCAAACCGTACCAAGCGACGGAAGACCTAGCGCCGCAATCAGCCCAAGAGTCACGCCATTCGACTCGTGACCGTTCATCTCGCAATGACTCGTATCGCGCCGTGATCTACGGTCGAATCAACGCCGGTGGTTTACTCTTCTTGATTGCCTGCAAAATGGAAAGAAAAACGACAGAAAGGAAACAAGTATGGAAAGGAATATTTTTAAATATGTAAACAATGCTATGTACAGTGGCTATAAAAGCCTGAATCAAATATGATGTAACAAAAGGGAGGGGGTTTTCTTTCTTTTAGTCAGATATTCAATAAAAAAGAGACATTTTTATACAGAAAAGAGAGAGAACTACAGTTACTTGAAACACAAAGGTGATCTTTTTATATATGTTGTAAACAGTAAGGAAGGAAAAGGGGTATACCGATTTGGTTCGCGTCGAAAAGAGGAAACAATTCCAGTTTCCGACTGCCGTACATAGCAATATGGATGGAGGTGCGTGGGCGCGTGAAAATCCCTGAACGGAGGCTCGATAGCACTCCGAGAAACCACCCCAAGCCCTCCTTCAGAGGGTTTTCTGTTTTTTTTAAAACAGATTGTAGAAATGAATTCAAGGCTTAAAAATTGGCTTATATAGCCATATGTGAACGGTGTCGTTTTGGCCTAAACAGTAACCTTCAAAACGGCATCGTTTTTGGGCCAAGATCCGTGTGTTGACCCGATTACCTGGGGAGGATCCGCGTATTTTTGTAAATTGGGATAATTTCCCAATTGGTCCTCCTGCATTTTTATCCTTTAAAATTAGGTTTATTTTATCTTTTAATTTCGCTCAAACGTTTTGTTTTTATTTTAATTTGGTCCTTGAGCTCTTTAAAAAAAGGAAAGCACATAAACAATGTCGTTCTAAAAAGGGGATATTTTCCGTTCTAATCCCCCTCCTTGTGCGCACTTTCTAATTTGACTTTTTTTTATTTTAAATTTCCGAATTTTCATCTGTATTTTTATTTCTATTCTAATTTTAATCCTTTCTAAATTTTATTTTTTAAAAAAACTTTATTTCTTTTTTAGGTTATTATATTTCAATATTTTATATATATATTTATCTTGAACCTTTTTTTATATATTAAATTATTTTAATAATATTGTTTCATTCATTATTTTTCGTATATATTTTATTCTAAATTTTTTAATATAAAAATTATTTTATTTTTCCATACTTTTCATATATTATTTTATATATTATAAGTATTATTTTAAAACTTGTATACTATTATCATATATTATTTTAAATTATGTATTATTTTACATTTATATATACATATTGTATGATATTTCAAAATATTTTTTTATATAAAGTTTTGTTTCATTACTTTTATATATATATATATATATATTATTTTATTATATTTCATAAATTACTTTTTCTTTATCTATTAATTATCTTTTAAATCATTCCTTTATATCTATATTATTTTGATATCCATTTTTTTAAAAAATATCGTATTTATTATTTAAACATTTTACTTCTTAACTTACTTTGTATATTTTTTAAATAATTACTCACTTTATTTTATATTTTAATACATATTAAATCTTTTATATATTGTTAAATTTTATTAAATGCTAGTTTCATAATGTTATTAAGTGTTATTTATTTGATATATATATGTTACCATATTATTTTTTATATATATATTATCACATTAGTTTTGTATATGTATTTATATGTCTAATTATATAGCACGCATCGTTTTTTTTAAATTAACCATTACTTTGTATAATAGTATGTTTTGTTTATTCATTTTCAATATATGCTATGTATATCTTTGTACGTATGTTGTTAAGATTTGCTATATTTATTATTTTTTTAAAAATATGTATGTATCTAACGTGTGATCTTTATGTATTGAACATATTGTTTAAATGCATGTTTTATTTACCTGTTATGAGAATATGTTGTCATGTATGATTTATAATGAAATATGATTCCTCATGCATTGAAAAAGGAGATTCCAAAGTTTTCAAATAGAAAGGCAATGCTTGGCATTTGGAAGTTTCGAGAAAAGTAGTGCCCTAACTTATTGGGTTGCAACGTTTCTCGTTGAGTTCGAATAGTCAAGCACCCTTCTAAGTTTTTAAAGGTTTTCAAGATACAAGTAACTGTCTTGGAATTGCAAGGCGTTGTGTCCTAACTTACTGGATATGACGTTTTGTTGTTTTCGAGATAGGGATTTCCAAAATGCTAACTTAGTGTCAATATTTTGATACAAGTGAACCCCAATTTTCAAAATCAAAATATTTAAAAGAGGATTGTATTTTAAAATTTTTAAATTTCCGACCTTAAAGACATTTGATAATTAATTAGGTACCAATTTTTGGGCTTTACGAGGGTGCTAATCCTTCCTCGTACGTAACTGACTCCCGAACCCCTTTTTTTATTTCGAAGACCAAAATTAATGATTTTAAAACAAAATGTTTTAAAGGTGATCCAATCACACCTAAAAAGATTGGTGGCGACTCCTGTTTTCGTTTTTTAAGTCGATTCCTATTTTCCAAAACCCGATTTAAAAATGGTTTCGATAGCTTGGCGACTCCACTGGGGATGTATAAGAGAGTCAAGCCAAAAATTGATTATTTTCTGTCTTAATGTCGGAAATTTGTAAAATTTTTAAAATATCGATTCCCATTTTCCAAAACCCGATTTAAAAATGGTTTCGACACACCTTCAAACCACTTTTGTTTGAAATCATTTGTTTTGGTCTACGAAATCAAGAAAACGGGTTCGGGAGTCGGTTACGTACGAAGAAGGGTTAGCACCCTCATAACGCCCAAAAAATTGGTACCAAATTGAATAACTTTCTATCTTTGGTGCTAGAATTTTAAAAGTATTTAAAAATATGATCCCTTTTGAAATTAAAATAATTCGAGTTGAAAACCGAGATTTCTTCGTTCCAAAAGAATACGAATCTCACATCCAGCATGATAGGACACAATATTCTAAAACTCTTGTAACTGAAGTCACCTTGTAATTTATAAAATCATTTAAAAGAGTATTTTAGGCATCAGGACAAACGGGAAATTGCAACCCAGCATGTTAGAGCACTACTTCCCGAATTCCTAACTACCAAAAAACATTGCCTTATCCCTTTTTTTTAAAAAAAAATAAAAAATAAAAAAATTCTTTTTGGATCAAATGAAAAAAAATCTTTAAAGTGATGTTGCATTTAACATACTACCAAGGATCAATACTAACCTACATGATACCTATTTTAACATTCCATGCCAATATAATAAAGATGATGAGTAATAACATAAATTACACAATATACGTCATCATTTTATGCATATGTGGTATAAAATATACATGCATTATCGTTACATACTAAATATAACATAGAGCATAATGCATACAACAATATAAATTGCATAGTATATAAGTGATAATATTTTATGCAAATGTAACTTAGATCAACATAAATTTCATGCGAATATGTAAAAAACAATAACATAAAAATAATAAATAATCTATAAAAATTTAACCTACTAAACTATATGAAAATAATAGAAAACAAAAAATAAAGAAGCAAATTATCAACATATAAAATATAAATTAAACAAAATAAAAATAAAGATATAAAAAATATTTAGAATAATAAGAATGATGAATGAGAACCTTTTTTAAAAATGATTAATATATAAATCATGTTATAGGATATAATAACTTAATATTAACAAAATAATGTACTAAATAGTAATATTACACATATTTATTTAATAAAAAAATATGTAGTTAATGAGTAATAAAATAATGTATATTTTATAATAAAATAAAAGTGATGTAAAGAATAATATATGGTAAAATATATAGTGTATAATAATATTTATAAACAAAATATATAATAATATAAACTATATGATAAATAATACAAAAAAATATATAATAAAATGTATATAATATGATATATAATAAAAGGAAGATTCTATAAGGAATAATATATAATAAAATATGATATGTACTAAAATATAAATAAAATATAATGTAATATAGATACTATCATATAAATAAGGATAATATATACTATTATTTAATAATAATTTTTTAAAAAATTTAAAATTTACACAATTAATGAATAATAATACATAATAAAAATACAAGGAATAATATATATAGTAAAATATAATATATAATAAAATTTATATATAAAACGTATAATATAAATTATATATTGGATAATATGAAAGTAAAAATAATATGTATTATTTTATAACTGGTATTTATAAAAAAAAATAATATATAAGGTATTTAAAATAAATTAAGTATATAAAAGGATTAAAATTGAATTTAATTAAAGAATCTGGGGTTAAATGCAAAATAATAAAAATCTGGGCCTAATTGAAACACGCGCTAAAAGTCAATGGATTCATTGGGTAATTCGACCCTAATCCCAAAACGACGTCGTTCTCCAGAATGGAATCTAAAGGCCGTCGGGACTAAATTGGAATAAGCAAAAAAATTAGGGCTAATTTAAAATAAAATTAAAAATGAAATTAAAAAAATTTAAAAACACGAAAGGATCAATTGGGCAATTTGCCCACTTTCCAAAAACACGCGGATCCTCTTCGGGTCACGGGTCAACACGCGGATCCTGTCCTAATCGGTGTCGTTTTAGTGCTTATTAAATTAAGCAAAATGACACCGTATCCATTGCACTATTTAAGTCAATTTTTATTTCAAAATTCATTTTAGAAACCGTTTTAGAAAAAAAAATCTTTAAAATCCTCTGCAAGAGAGAGAGGAAAGGCCCTCCGGCTCGCCTCCGTCAGTGCCAAGCCAGGTCATCGCACACGCGCCCACGCGCTATCGTCAACGCCGCCATGTACAGCTGTCAGAAACCAAAAAATCTTGATTTTACGACACGATTTCAATGGTAAACTTTCTTGATTTATTTTAATAATACTTGCATGTTATTTAGAAAAGAAAAAAAATAAAAGGTAAAGATATATCACCTCTGTCTCTTTGATAAGATGCTGATCTTTTATTGTATATGTGTATCTCTCCATGAAGACTTTCTTGAGTTCAACATGTGTTTAAAAGATCCAAAGTACTTTGTTGATGCCCCGATATGCAACGCGCTTCGCTCTTTGTTGAATCAGATATATCAAGATTACCGTGTGCTCTTCAAAATTTGAGCTGCCCTTTCGGGTTTTCAACTCAAAACCCCTTTGGTCACAAGGCGCCCTTTGCGGGTTTTCACCTTGGCCTCTCCATTTTTTTTTTGTTCGAAAACTCAAGGCGCCCTTTGCGGGTTTTCACCCTGTATTCTCCTCTTCCTTAGACAAAGTACTTTTTGACTGAGTCTGAATTCACTGGATTGGGTAAACTCTTCCCATCCATTTCCGTTAAGATCAATGCACCCCCAGAGAAGGCCTTCTTCACGACATACGGCCCTTCCCAATTCGGCATCCATTTTCCTCTAAAGTCCTTCTGAATGGGAAGGATCTTTTTCAGCACAAGATCCCCCTCATGGAATTCTCTTGGTTGCACTTTCTTGTCATAAGCTTGCATCATTCACTTCTGATACATCTGACCATGATGAATAGCCCTCAGCCTCTTTTCCTCAATCAAGTTCAACTGATCATATCGTGATTGTATCCATTCAGCTTCATCCAACTTTATCTCTGACAAGACTCGGAGAGACGGTATTTCCACTTCAATGGGTAACACTGCTTCCATCCCATAAACTAACGAGAAAGGAGTTGCCCCAGTAGAGGTTCTGACAGATGTTCGATAAGCTAAGAGTGCAAATGGTAACTTCTCATGCCAATCTCTGTAGGTTTCAGTCATTTTCCCCACTATCTTCTTGATGTTTTTGTTAGCAGCTTCCACTGCCCCATTCATTTTTGGGTGGTACGGAGAAGAGTTGTGATGCTTAATCTTGAACTGACTGCAAACTTCTGCTATTGTTCTGTTGTTCAAGTTCAATACATTATCTGATATGATCCTTTTAGGCATCCCATACCGACAAATGATCTCTTTCTTCAAGAATTGACTCACAGCCGACTTAGTAACATTCGCATAAGAAGCAGCCTCTACCCACTTCGTGAAGTAATCAATGACCACAAAGATAAAGCGATGCCCATTTGAAGCTTTTGGTGATATTGGCCCAATGACATCCATGCCCCACATGGAAAAAAGCCATGGAGAAGTTATAACATATAGAGGTGAAGGTGGTAAATGAATCTTGTCTCCATAAATCTGACATTTACGGCATTTCTTGGTGTAGTTGATACAATCCCCTTCCATAGTAGACCAATAATATCCAAACCTCATGATTTGTCTAGCCATCATGAAACCATCAGTGTGCGTCCCACAAACACCCTCGTGAACTTCCTCCAAGATTAACTTAGCTTCCACGGCGTCAACACATTTCAACAGTACTTGGTCCTTTCTTCTTTTGTAAAGGATATCCCCATCTAGCACATATTCGCAGGCTAACCTCCTTAAAGTTCGCTTATCATTTTGGTTGTTCATTCGGGTATTTACGATCTTTCACATATCGCAATATATCCTGATACCAAGGGTTATCATCCTTTTCTTCTTCCTCAATGTTACAACAATGAGCTGGAGCCTTAAAGATACTCATCTGAATGGGTCTCATCTCCTCCTCTTTATTCGCTTTAATCATTGAAGCCAAGGTTACTAGAGCATCTGCCATCTGGTTTTCGTCTCGTGGGATATAATTGAAAGTGATATCATTGAACTCCTCAAATAACCCCAAAACTACCTTTCGATAATTGGTAAATTTAAGATCCCTTGTCTCTCATTCACCTTTGAGCTAGGAAATTACCAACGCAGAGTCTCCATATACTTCCAAGGTTCTTATTCCTCGCTCTATAGCCGCTCGGAGTCCCATAATGCACGCTTCATACTCGGCCATATTGTTTGTGCAATCAAAATCCAACTTGCACGTGAATGGATAATAATCACCATTTGGGGATACCAAAACTGCCCCAATTCCATTTCCCACCGCATTGGATGCCCCATCAAAGCTCAACTTCCAAGGATAATCCTCTATAGTTGCTACACACAACAACTCCTCATTTGGGAAATCAAAATTCAACGGCTCATAGTCCTCTAGAGCTCTACTAGCCAGAAATTCCGCTATCACGCTTTCTTTTATAGCCTTCTGACTCACATAAACTATGTCAAATTCTGAAAGCAGAATTTGCCACCTTGCCATTCTTCTATTTAGTACTGTTGACTCCATCATATACTTTAATAGATCATGTTTTGAAATTAGCCAAGTCGTATGATATAACATATATTGCCTCAACCTTCGAGTCGTCCAGATTAAAGCACAACACAATTTCTCAATTGGCGAATATCTCATCTCACACTCTGTGAATTTCTTGCTGAGGTAGTATATCGCCTTCTCTTTTCTTTCTGACTCGTCATGTTGGCCAAGCACACATCCCATAGAATTACTAAACACTGATAAGTACAAAATTAATGGTCTATCTGGACTAGGCGGAGATAACACTAGAGCATTTAAAAAGTATTACTTAACCTTATCAAAAGCATTCTGGCATTCCTCATCCTAAGTACCTTGGTTGTGTTTTCTAAGGAGGCAAAATATGGGATCACATTTCTCGGTTAATTGTGAAATAAACCGAGCAATATAATTCAATCTTCCAAGAAAACCCCGAACTTCCTTCTGAGTACATGGTGGGGGCAATTCTCGTATGGCTCTAACTTTATCTGAGTCGACTTCTATTCCCTTTTCACTGACCACAAAGCCCAATAACTTCCCCGACCTAGCTCCGAAGATGCACTTTGCCGGATTAAGTTTCAACTGAAATTTTCTTAATCTCAAGAACAACTTCCTCAAAACTTCAATATGTTCCTTCTTTGTTCGAGATTTAGCAATCATGTCATCAACATACACCTCAATTTCTTTGTGCATCATATCGTGGAATAAAGTCACCATAGCCCTTTGGTATGTTGCCCCTGCATTCTTCAACCCAAAGGGCATTACCTTGTAACAAAAGGTGCCCCACAATGTTATAAAGGTGGTTTTATCCATGTCTTCCAGATGCATCTTTATCTGGTTGTACCCCAAGAAACCATCCATGAAGGAGAACAACGAATACCCCGCTGTGTTGTCTACCAAAGTGTGTGTGTGGCAAAGGGAAATTATCTTTTGGGCTAGCTTTGTTCAGATCTCTATAATCAACACACATTTATACCTTCCCATCCTTCTTAGGGACTGGTACAATGTTAGCTACCCATTCAGAGCACTTCACCTCTTGTAAGAATCCTGCATCGAACTGCTTCTTGACTTCGTCCTTTATCTTCAATACGATATCTGGCCTCATTCTTCGTAATTTCGTTGGTAGCTTACAATCTGTCTTATTGGAAGACGATGCACCACAATATCAGGATTTAGCCCTGGCATATTTTGATAGGACCATGCGAAGATATCCTTGAACTCACATAGTAACTCAATCAGTCCTTGCCTTGTGTCCTTGGTAATATGCGTGCTGATTTTCACCTCTTTCCCTTCCTCTAGGGTTACATTCTCTATTGCCTCTTTCTCATGGGGCATGATTTGTTTCTCCTCTTGTTTTACCATCCTCAACAGATCCAGAGACACATCACAATCCTGGGCATCCTTAAAATCCTGAGATTACTCTAAACACATGTCTTGCTCGCGAGAGAGATCAGGATTTGTAATATCAGTGCTCATGTCATTGATATCTAGGGATCTGTGAAGTATAAAGAATATACAAAGAATGAATGAAGTTAAGAATGATTATTTATGTGCTATGAAAGAATAAGAATTGCAAAAGTTTAATGGAATATTGGTTGATAAAAATGAAACAATACTCGTTCAAATTGATAAAAGTTATGTTTTATTAAAAAAAAAAATAGATGATCGTAAGTCCATTCCACAAATGTAATCCTATTACTCCTAAGCCCTAGAGTAACAAGGATGTTTTGAGAATTACTCTAAAAAATTCCTAAAGACCACAGGAAGTTCCTCCGCAGTCCAATTGTTTAGAGAGCTTCCCGGTTCGTAAGGACGAATACCCTCTAGGTTTTATTGCTCCAATCCTTCACCATGTATAGCATTAATCTAATGACTTTCTTCTATAAGTAACCCTCCTAATATAAAGGTTTGGGATATTAGAGAGAATATCATCGGCCCCCACTCCACTTCTCTTCCATTAAGACGCGCCCTTCTTCTCTCTTGGCGCTTCTCAAATTCCTTCCTCCTTTGCTTATAATCTGGCTTGAAGCCTAGACCAAAGCAATCTCTCTTCTCCTTGGTTTTGGGATTTGAGTCCCTCCTTGCAGGTATTTTCCTAACCCTCTTCCTGGTAAGGCTCCCTTTCCCATCATTATTTGTAGAGCTATCCTCGTGGCTCTTGCTATCTTTGGCACCGGTAGCTCACTCCCTTCTGAAATGAAGGTTGCATTCAAAAATTCTAAAGAGCGAAAGGAACACTCAATAGACTCTTCGTTCATCTCGACATAAGGGGCCTTGCTAGTGACTGCAACTATAATGTCCTCCTCCGCATTGATGGTTATTAACCGTCCATCCGTCACTAACTTTAATTTCTGGTGCAACGATGAGGGCACCGCTCCCGCTGAGTGTATCCATGGCCTCCCTAATAAGCAATTGTAGGAGGGCTTGATATCCATCACCAAGAAGTCTACTTTATATATACTCAGCCCAATTTCCAAGGGGATGTTAATCCTTCCCATCACCTTCCTTTCTGTACCGTCGAAGGCTCTTACCACATTTTGACATGTCTTCATGTGAGAACCGTCAATAGGTAATCTGTTCAATGTAGACAACGGTAGAACATTAAAGGCCGATCCATTATCGACGAGCACGCTTGGGAGTGTGTACCCCTTGCATCGAGTGTTGATGTGTAAGGCCTTAGTTGACCCCCTGCCCCCCAGTGGAATTTCATCATCATTAAAGTAGATGAAATTATCTGCACTTATGTTATTCACCAACCGGTCCAGCTTGTTAACGGATATGTCATGGGTGACATATGTCTCGTTGAGCACCTTCATCAATACATCTTGATGCACCTTAGAACTCAGAAGTAAGGCCAATACTGATATGCGAGCTGGCTGCCTACGCAACTGCTCAACCACGCTATACTCGCTATGCTTAAGGAACTTTAGAAATTCCTTAGCCTTCTCCTCCTTTACTGGCTCTTTGAAAGATACTTCAGCCTCTTTCTCCTTCTCCGCACTAACATTCCTTGTTTTTGTGGGCTCCTCTCTAACGCCTATCGTATCATACCGCTTCCCACTCCGTGTACAGGAACCCTCATCTTGTACATCTTTAGATGTACTAGCTATACTCTCCTCCTCCGGCACTGTCACGCTACAGTCATAACTCCATGGTACCCTCTTGCTATTTTTATAAGGGAAAGGTGTAGGTTTATGGATAATGACCTTAGGTACCGTTTGTGCCCCCACTTCATTATTCCCCAGCAGGGAAATAATAATCCTTGGCCAGTTAGTTCCTTTCTGTTCATTCTCCAGCACACATACTTGTTTTTCACAATAGCTATCTTAAAAATTTTGTAGCTCTTTGTTGTCCATAAAGCCTTGCACCAAGGCCTTGAATTCTTCACACTTTTGAACTTTATGTCCTCTTTTCTCATGGAACTCACCATAGTTCCTTGTTTTTCTTCTTCCGTTTTCAGAGGTTAACATACCTCTCTTCATCATCTCCTCCCAAATCACCTTCATAGGTATCCTCACCTCAGCAACATCTTCCTTCATTCTCCTTTTACTGGGCTCGCCAATGGCATTCACTCCTTGATCGCTATGATTTGGCAACGGGTTTTCAGTATTAGGGGTATTGTCGAACTTCATTACCCCCAACTTAATAAGCCTCTCTACGGCCTTCTTAAAATCGGTACAATTTTCGATCGAATGCCCCGGTATTCCAGCATGGTATTCGCATCTGGCGTTTGCATCATACCAATTGGGATATGGGGGCTGCAGTGGTTTCAAGTGAAAAGAAGCAATAGCATGTGCATTGTATAAGCTTTGATAAAGCTCACAATACGTCACAGGGATAGGTGTGAACTGCATCCTTTCAGAATTCTACCTTGTACCCGACTCCTGCCTTTGAGAACTTTGTTGCTCAACCGCAGCTGTTTTAGGTTGACCAACTGTGATTGTCTTCATGTTGAAGGTGCTTGTATTATTTACTTCACTATCCTTTCTCCTTGGGGCCGATCTTTTGGTCGCTTCCCCCTCAATTTTGCCACCCCTTATGGCATTCTCCATCATCTCTCCCTCCATGAATATATCCGCAAAGCTTTTAGTGGTGCTCCTAATCATGTGAGTGATGAATGGAGCCTTTAGAGTGTTGATGAACAATATGGTAGTTTCCTTCTCCAATAACGGTGGTTGAACTTACATTGCCACCTCTCTCCATCTTTGTGCATATTGCCTAAAATTTTCATTAGGCTTTTTCTCCATGTTTTTGCAGCGTGATCCTATCCGAGTCATGTCAATCACATGATTGTCTTCCTTGTATGAAGGCTTGTGCAAGATCCCTCCATGAACTTATTTTGGCCCGACTCAGTTGATTATACCATTTGGCTGCTGCTCTAATTAAACTGTCCTGGAAACAGTGGATCAACAGTTGATCATTATTCACATACCCAGTCATTCTCCTACAGAATATTGTAATGTGGGCTTCTGGGCAAGTAGTCTCGTTGTCCTTTTCAAATTCTGGCATCTTGAATTTATGAGGAAGCACCAAGCCTGGGACCAAGCTTAGATCTTTGGCATCAACTCTATGATGCCCATCAACATTCTCTAAAACTTTGAATTTTTCCTCCAACCATTTGTAACGTTCTTCCAACTGTCTTGCAGCCTCATTTCTTAAATCCTCTTTTTCAGCCATATCTAAGTCAAGAATGACAGGATTTGTAGGATTGTCGCCCAAATTGAACCCTGAGCCGGTTGGGAAATTTATGGGGATCCCAGCATCGGCCGGTCATTGTTGAGGCCTTATAGTGACAGATGGCCTCCTAGGAAGTGCCTCGGCTTGTGTAGGCACCTGGGGTAGAGTGAAACCTGGAGGATGATCCTCGCCATCCTCGCCAGTAATTGCAATGGGAGCCTTTCCCTTATTAGTGGCCCTCAATAGTTGAGCCATCTCAGCCATCATGTTCCTTTGAGCCTCTAACATTTGCTCTCTCATGTTGTTTTGCATTTTTTCCAATTGCTCTTGCAATTGGTCCTGCATGTCCTTCTGTAGCTGCTCAAATCTTTGGTCCATGTTCTTAGTTTTTGCACGAGTTCCGTAGTGATGTGTTGCTTCCAGATTTTCTTTCTCTCACTCTCTCTTTCTCCCTAATAATTTTAACTAATTAGGGTCTTTCTATAAACTGAATGCATATGATGTGATGATATGCAAATGTATGAATGCTAAAAGATATCGATTCTGATTCAGTTTCTTTTTAGAAAACGTTATTTAAGAAACAAAAATCTTTACACAAAACAGATTACAAATACGCCTTTGCCCTCAGGCCCAAGATTTTAACCCTATCCAACAATAAAGCTAACTCTAGATTTTAACCCTATCCAACAATAAAGCTAACTCTAGACCTCTATCTGACACTAACTCCTATTTTGTACTCAATACATTAGCTTGTGCCACTAGGTCTTGTAAATGATGAGCAACCTCTCGAATCTGGGCTATAGCTTCTCCCATGAGATAATCCCTATCTCCAACTTGATCCTGAAGATGGTGAAGTCCTCCCTTCCACTGCTCTTCTCTTGCCTCGAGCTACTCAATTCGTAGTTCACAGTCCTGTAGTGCTGCTTCCAACCCTCCAATATTGTGCTTCATTTCCTCGATCTTATCCAAGCTTGCCTTTAACTCGATCGCAAAGTTACGACTTTAGTGATGATGAAGAGATCGTCCAAGCTCAGCTACCTTAGTTTTTAATCCCTGATTTTCCTTCTCTAGGGCCTGATTTCGCGACTGCATCTCTTGGAACTTTTTCTCCCAAAACTAGGCTTTGGCTTTTTCTTCTTAAATCTCTTGCTGCCACTGCTCTGAAGATCTCCCTAATCCGACCATTTTCAACGTTACCTGGGCCTTCTTGTAGTGCATCTTTAAATCATCTCGATCTTCCTCGATCTTTCTTTTTTCCTTTTTCACCTTCTCGACTTCCATCTTTTGAACATCGACATCGAGACTCAAACACATTTTTTCGTCTTCGAGCTTCTCAATCCTCTTTTTAAGCTCTGAATTCTTTCTCTCAAACTCTTGCTTCATAACCTCCAACTCTGATGGAATCACTCGTAAGCTCTCCTCTAATGATCGAGCCACCCCCAAAATCGGCCTAGGGACATTATCGTTGATTCTCCCACTAAACCATCCTTTATACTCAAGGGTTGACGTCGAGCCTTCGGTCAAGAAAGGCTTCTTCCAAGCCTCAGAAATCTCTCGCATCCTCTTCTTATAGTGATCTCCTTTATAAGAGAAATCGCTCTGAGCTAAACCCTGTGTAGCCGGTATGAACTGCCTCGCTTGATATTGCCTTAGAATAAGCAATGGTGCATATCCAACAACTCCCCAAATCCCTGGCAAAGGGACCCAATCAAAACTGCCACAGCGGTAAAGGACTTCACTAGGAACCAACCAAGGAGCCTTCCACATAACATCTTCTTCTCGAAGATTCTGAAGAATGTCTATCCACCTCTCCTCTGAAATGTCATCTCTCCTAGGCGTGTCTACTGCTTCCTTTAAGGGAGAATAACCCTCAAAGAATACTCGGCAAGGAACCTTATCAAGCTTCCAGAAGTGGCTATGGAACCAGACTAGCAACAATTGCGCACATCTAATAAATCTACCCTCGCTGGCCCTCTGACATGTACTCAAAGATCTAAATGTCTCAGCTAGGGTTGCTGGTACCGGTGTATTTTGCTTACCAACGCGATCAAACAAATCCGCTACTACCTCATCTATGTGTCCCAATGCCTTTGTGAAAATCACCATGCCGTAAATACTTAAAGCTAGGACGTCGATCCTTTTCTTTACGTCTGGATGTGTCGATATCAAATCCCTCAAAACGGCCCATGAAACACACTTACTATCACCCTTTTGCTGCACACGAGCTACAGCCCACTGCTTACTCATCCCAGTAATCATCACCAACTTCTTCGCAAAAGTTGGAAGGCTAGCAGGCTTAACATAAGCCTTGTGACCCTGAATCCTTGGGCAACGCTGTAAAGTCGTATACTCCTCCAAAGTAGGTACAAGATCAACATCTTCAAATGTAAAGCAACTATAAGCAGGATTCTAGAACTGTACCATAGCTCGAAACAAGTGCCTATCTACTTTGACGTCTAGAAAATAGGGAAGGTCTCCATAATTCTGGTAGAAAAGCTGTTTAACCTCGTCATCCCATTGGGCCCAAATGTCTTTCAACTCCTGAAACTCATTATGTGTCGAACTAATACGAGTGAAGTCCCATAACTTTGATGTATGCCCCCCAGTGACACTATCTCCTTTCTCTAACTGGGTTTTCTCTGACCAGGTACAGACAGAGGCATTATCCTCCACTTTATCAAGATATTCGTTCCCCATTACAAAACTTTCTAACCCAGAAATCGAACCGTGAATCGATACCTTTGAATGTTGAATGACATGCAATGATAGAAAAACGAAATAGATTAGTATCGTATAAAAGTATAACAAACAAACACTTATAAGGGTAGTTTACTAAAAGTTATCACCATAATCCCTAGGGTAAGCGCTTAAAGTTCACTATATGAGTTTCAGTTCTAAAGCGAGGGTACCTGAACCAGCAGATTCCTTGGTCCTCACCCATTATAGGCTCATATAGACCAAGTTTAGTTCAGGGGGACACATTTCCCTATGGCCATGCGGAGATGAAAATCTCACGAAGACATAGGTACAGTATCCTGGAAGCAATCCACTAGCTCATACGAAGGTGAAAACCTCACGAAAGCTTAGCTTCTCACTCCCACTTAAAAGTGCGACCAACGGTCATGCAAATGCAATGTGTGCAGATAATATAACAAACATATGCAGCGAACACATGAAAAAGGGATCTTTATCTTTAAATCCTTTCAAATTTTTAGCATTAAGACAGAAAGTTATCAATTTTTTTTGGCTTGACTCTCTTATTGTCCCCAGCGGAGTCGCCAAGCTGTCGAAACCATTTTGAAAAACGAGTTTTTTTTTTAAAAAAAAAACGGAAGTCGCCACCAATCAGTTTAAGTGTGATTGAACCACCTTCAAACCACTTTTGTTTGAAATCATTTGTTTTGGTCTACGAAATCAAGAAAACAGGTTCGGGAGTCGATTATGTACGAAGAAGGGTTAGCACCCTCATAACGCCCAAAAAATTGGTACCAAATTGAATAACTTTCTATCTTTAGTGCTAGAATTTTAAATGTATTTAAAAATATGATCCCTTTTGAAATTAAAATAATTCGAGTTCAAAACTGAGATTTCTTCGTTCCTAAAGAATACGAATCTCACATCCAGCATGATAGGACACAATATTCTAAAACTCTTGTAACTGAAGTTACCTTGTAATTTATAAAATCGTTTAAAAGGGTATTTTAGGCATTAGGACAAATGGGAAATTGCAACCCAGCATGTTAGAGCACTACTTCCCGAATTCCTAACTACCAAAAAACATTGCCTTATCCCCTTTTTTTAAAAAAATAAAAAATAAAAAAATTCTTTTTGGATCAAATGAAAAAAAATCGTTAAAGTGATGTTGCATTTAACATACTACCAAGGATCAATACTAACCTACATAATACCTATTTTAACATTCCATGCCAATATAATAAAGATGATGAGTAATAACATAAATTACACAATATACGTCATCATTTTATGCATATGTGGTATAAAATATACATGCATTATCGTTACATACTAAATATAACATAGAGCATAATGAATACAACAATATAAATTGCATAGTATATAAGTGATAATATTTTATGCAAATGTAACTTAGATCAACATAAATTTCATGCGAATATGTAAAAAACAATAACATAAAAATAATAAATAATCTATAAAAATTTAACCTACTAAACTATATCAAAATAATAGAAAACAAAAAATAAAGAAGCAAATTATCAACATATAAAATATAAATTAAACAAAATAAAAATAAAGATATAAAAAATATTTAGAATAATAAGAATGATGAATGAGAACCTTTTTAAAAAATGATTAATATATAAATCATGTTAGAGGATATAATAACTTAATATTAACAAAATAATGTATTAAATAGTAATATTACACATATTTATTTAATAAAAAAATATGTAGTTAATGAGTAATAAAATAATGTATATTTTATAATAAAATAAAAGTGATGTAAAGAATAATATATGGTAAAATATATAGTGTATAATAATATTTATAAACAAAATATATAATAATATAAACTATATGATAAATAATATAAAATATATATAATAAAATGTATATAATATGATATATAATAAAAGGAAGATTCTATAAGGAATAATATATAATAAAATATGATATGTAATAAAATATAAATAAAATATAATGTAATATAGATACTATCATATAAATAAGGATAATATATACTATTATTTAATAATAATTTTTTTAAAAAATTTAAAATTTACACAATTAATGAATAATAATACATAATAAAAATACAAGGAATAATATATATAGTAAAATATAATATATAATAAAATTTATATATAAAACGTATAATATAAATTATATATTGGATAATATGAAAGTAAAAATAATATGTATTATTTTATAACTGGTATTTATAAAAATATATATATATATAAGGTATTTAAAATAAATTAAGTATATAAAAGGATTAAAATTGAATTTAATTAAAGAATCTGGGGTTAAATGCAAAATAATAAAAATATGGGCCTAATTGAAACACACGCTAAAAGACAAGGGATTCATTGGGCAATTCGACCCTAATCCCAAAACGACGTCGTTCTCCAAAATGGAATCTAAAGGCCGTCGGGGCTAAATTGGAATAAGCAAAAAAATTAGGGCTAATTTAAAATAAAATTAAAAATGAAATTTAAAAAATTTAAAAACACGGAAGGATCAATTGGGCAATTTGCCCACTTTCCAAAAACACGCGGATCCTCCTCGGGTCACGGGTCAACACGCGGATCTGTCTAATCGGTCTTGCGTTTTTTAGTGCTTATTAAATTAAGCAAAACGACACCGTATCCATTGCACTATTTAAGTCAATTTTTGTTTCAAAATTCATTTTAGAAACCAGTTTTCGAAAAAAAAATCTTTAAATCCTCCTGCGCAAGAGAGAGAGGAAAGGCCCTTCGGGCTCTGGCCTCCGTCAGGCCAAGCCCCAGTCATCGGGCACACGCGCCCACGCGCCATCATCAACGCCACCATGTACGGCGGTCAGAAACCAAAAAATCTCGATTTTACGACGCGATTTCAATGGTAAACTTTCTTGATTTATTTTAATAATACTTGCATGTTATTTAGAGAAGAAAAAAAATAAAAGGTAAAGATATATCACCTCTGTCTCTTTGATAAGATGCTGATCTTTTATTGTATATGTGTATCTCTCCAAAAACATCCTTACAAATTAGACAAAAGAGGGGTTTTTATAACCCTTTGTTACATTTTAGAAAAAAAATCATTTGATTTCTTTCCAAATCTGTTTATTTGGTTGCTGTGGTTCCTTCTTCTTTTGCAGGTACCAGCGAGGAAGCCAGTAATGGTTGGGCACTGAAAACGGCATCGGCGTTTATTCGGGCGTCGATCACGACATGATTCGAAGCCTGGAATCACGGCATCGATGGTGGGTAGCTGAAACGACACGAAATGAACACACACATTGTTTGCGGCGCCTAGGGTTTCTGAAACCCTAGGTCTTCCGTCCTTGGCTTGTGGTTTGGGATTCTTGGGCTTCACTGAGTTGAGTCAGAGTCTAACCGGGTGTAGGCTTATTGGGTTGTAACTGGGCATAGGATTTAGGTATTTGGGTCAAATGTAAACGGGTAATGGATTGTAAATGAATTTTGAGCTTTGTACCTGGACTGTATAAACTTTATTATTTTTTAATTCAATTACGGGCCCGGACAAAAATGGGCTACTACATGTTTCATTAATAAATTGGGTTTTAATTAATTAAGAAAATTGACTAATTAAAGTTGTCAAATTATATTCTTTGGTCCTCTAAATTATCTACTATTTTTGGACAAGTCTGAAAGCTTTATGTTGATTACAAAACCATCCAAATGGAGGACCAAGCCAACCCAAAATTCGGCTGCATGTGGATGTTCATAAATCAAATTTTGGTTTAATTACACAAGGTCCTTGAAGAGTTGAAGAAATCAGAGATTTACCCGGAGATTTACAATTGACCGAGTCCTGATCCTAATGATGTTATGGCACTTAAATCAAGCAAAAATCAGCCACATTTCCATAATTCATGTCTGGCCACCCTTGGATGAATTTTTAAAAGATGGACACTCCTATTTTTAGCAAACTAGCTCCATTGCCTCACCTATAAATAAGACCCCATTTCTCACTTTTCTAATCATCCCTCATCCCTCATCCCTCATCCCTCACTCATTCATCATTCTCTCCTCTCTCAACTCTCTTAGCCCTCACGCCTATCATCATCTTTGCATAAATATTTTTAGCAAATTAGCCTCTTAAAAAACCCTTGGTCGGCCACCTTGGAGAGCCATCAGCAAAGGAACGAAGCGAAGGAACGAATGAACCCTCGTTAGTCAATGTCTTGGGTGATAGCCACTTTGATTTGGGTTTAATCTTTCTTTTCTTTAACTTAATTCAAGAATGTTTGCTATGTGTTAACTGTTCTTGTTAACAACAATGACAGCTTAATTTTATTTAAGCTAGGATGATTATTTTGATTGAATAATATTTATTTGATTCATGCTTATAATATTTGTGCCTCAATCGATCATATTTTTAATTAAAATCAAGTCTGTATTTCGTTCATATGTGATTGAAATGCACCTGAATTAGCTGAGCGATCCTAACCAGATGACGGCTAATGGGCACATAATTGAAATGTGCATGCTCAATTTAGATCCTAACCCGATTAAATTGCAGGTTGCATAACAACCCTAACTAGACTCTGTTATCTGCATAGTTTTTAGATTTTTGTGATTAAATTGTTTCAAACCTAACACGTCCCTGTTACCTCGCACGAAAACTAAGAAACCCTTAGTAAATAAGGATCAGTAAATGCATATTTTCTAAGTAAAGGATTTCGAAAGGACCTAATGTGGTTTCCAAACTCATAAAAGATCAAGTTGCAATGGAATGTTTTTCTGAATATTGATAAGCATGTTGAGAATAATTTGAGTTTAATTAAAGTAATTATCCTAGCTTATTTATGTTATAATTGTTGCTTATTGTGTTAATCCTGCTAAAATCTATTTCATTCATATAGTTTGCATACTTAGGATAAATTGCATTAGGGATCATTGCATTTAGTTTCATATACTTAATTTTTCATCACTTCTCAATTATATTGTTTTCATTTATCAAATTGTTAATATAATTTTACAAATTAATTGACTTAGCACAAATACAATCCCTGTGGAGACTATAACTCGATACTTACTTATTACTTGATAATGACTCTGTACACTTGCACAAACTCGAGCGTTACAATATTTTATGTTTTGGGAATTGATTTCATTAGTCATTTTCCAAGTTCTTTTGGGAATCAGTACATCTCACTGGCCGTTGATTAAGCCTCTAAATGGGTTGAAGCAGTAGCTTTACCTATGAATGGCACGAAAGCGGTAGTTAGATTCTTGAGGAGAAACATCTTTGCTAGATTTGGAACACGCTATGCTTTGGTAAGTGATGAAGGATCCTACTTCTACAGAAAACAGTTTGAAGCAGCTTTAGCCAAATACAACGTAAAACATCAAATGACAACAATATACCACCCACAGGCCAATGGGCAATCAGAGGTGTCTAATCTGGAGATTAAGAAAATTTTGGAGAAGATAATAAATTTAGATAGGGAAGATTGGGCAGCAAGATTAGGTGATGCACTATGGGATTATAGAACATCGTACAAAATCCCGTTAGGCATGTCCCCTTACAAACTAGTTGACGAGAAAAATTGTCATTTACAGGTCGAATTAGAGAAAAAAGCATACTGGGCAACAAAAGAATTGAATTTGGACTCAAAATTAGCTAAGAAAGAAATACAATTTCAGTTGCAAGAGTTGAAAGAATTCGAATTTATGGCTTATGAGAACACTAAACTATAAAAAGAAACAAACAAACTCTAGCATGACGCTAAAATACAGAAAGAAGAGTTTGTACTAGGCCAAAATGTAATATTGTTTAATTCAATGCTAAAATTCTTTCCTGGAAAATTAAAATCAAGGTGGATAGGCCCATATACTAATAGAACTTATGGGAAACGAAGGGCAAACTTTTCTTATCAATGGATAGAAAGTAAAACATTACTTTGGCAGAACAACAAAAGAAGTAATTGACACCCAATCATTACAATGTAAGGTTCTATAAGGTCAATTTGAAAAAGAATAAATTATGGAGAATGAATGGGAAACAAACGAAGAAAGTGAGATAAACAAGGATCCGAAGGTAATAAGAAATTATGGCAAAAACTACTTTCCATGTCGCAACATCATTTTAACATGTTGCGACATTGAACAAAATTCAATATAGGCAACATGCCATCGATGTCGTGACACCAACAAGGAATGTCGCGACACCCCTACATAATTTGCAGCTCAAAATTACTAACTTTAGGCGTATTTTTAATAGAGTTTTAGTAGATTTAGAACTTATTAATTTATAATTCTTTATAAATAGCATCCCTAAAATAACTTCAACCCTCATTCTTATTTTCATCCTCCTCTAAGAGTTAGTAGGCTACAAAAATCTCCTCATTTTTTATGAATTTGTGAAATGGCAGAATTTCTCCATTAGTCATTCAAGAAGATCAATAACCACAAAAAGAAATACTGATGTAAATCCATGTTTAAATAGTTACAAATTTTTTTATAACATCATGAATACATCTGTTGAATTTCAGGAAAGCAACATAGACAAATACATACAACAATTGCAACCCTATACATTCGTCGAAGAACAGGGGTTTGAACCTTTTATAAGGAATTGTAGAGGAGTTTGGGAGATTGCAACTAAACGTGAATGGACTAACTTTGACTCATCACCTGATAAACCAACAATAATACCCATTGTATAGGAATTTTATCTCGTGTTAAAAGAAAAAGAAGCAAAAAGAACATATTATGATATGCGAACACATGTCAAAGTCAGAGGAGTCAATGTTCTAGTAATAGAAAGAAGTATTTTTCAACTTTATGATGCTCCTTATTATTACCATAATTACATGTTCAAAACATATCTCAAACAATTCAAAAACATATACATGAAAGATGACATGAGATTTTTAATAGAAGGAAAAGAAGAATGGATGTATCAACCCAGAACAATGATACCATAAACATTCAATCAAACTCTAATGACTCCAAAAGCAAAAATCTGGATGAAGTTCGTATGTTCAAGAATCTGGCCCACATAAGATATCTATAATATCAGCTAGATACAAGCTATTCTAGTATATGCAATCTTGTAAAAAAACCAGATATGTATTGGTACTTGGATTTATCAGATTATAATTGAGTGCGTAAGGAATCAATCCAAAGGAACATTCTTTCCATATTTAATAAGAGAATTATGCAAAAGCGCAAGAGTACCTAGGGATTGACTAGACAAAGAGATGAACCCTTCAAAGAAATTATTAGTAGATGAACTATTCAAACAATTAGTAATACTTTACAGAAGGCAAAAGAAAGAGAGGAGAAAATGCGGATTCCAAGAGAGAGATGAATAAGGAATTTTTTTATTTCCTTAAAAAAATAAAATAAAAATTGGCAAAAGTATATGTTAGGCTAATACATATATACATTAAGACAATTCATTTAAAGTATAGTTGAATTTTTTGAGGATGTCGCAATTAATTTGTTCGAATATAGAGAAATATTAGAATTATATAAGTTTGTGCTTTAATAAATTTCTGTGTAGGAACCACGAATAATAGAAGCATGATATGTTCAAGGCTAGAAAAACCCAGAATTAGACTATTGCAATGTCATGATCAATCGAGTAACTTCTTTCCTTCTCTTTTTAGGACCATACATTAAGGACAATGTGTTATCTATAGTATGTGGGGGGTAACATAGGAAAATTGTTTTTAATTTCTATACTTTTCTTTTTATTCTTATTACCAAATGTGTGGTTGAGCTTGTAGAAATACAAATGATTGGTTAGGAGCATGTACAAAGATTGCTCATGTTTTCTATAAATTTGGCAAGATAGTAAATGACTTTAAATTTTTTATTATTAAACTACTAAGTTATATATATTACACTACAAATAGGTATTGAGTAATTGAATATACCAAATGATATAGAGAATATAGGGAAACAAGCATGCTAGTATGTATGATAAATAATTGAATTTGTGATTGTTTTATTAACTGATCAGTTGTTTGGAATAGGAAGTACTTAAACCTTAGGCTTGATGACCCTAGAAAGTCATTTAGGTGAGAATTAACCCGAAATTGGTATGGCTTATTCGTGAACACCTTAGCCCCGAACTGGTTTAGGCTGTAAGGTTGAGAGGTAAGTAGTTCATACCAACTTGTTGGTTTAGTGGAAGATCGAGAGATCTCTAGGGTAGTAACTAGTTGATTGAGTAGAAACCCGAAATAGGAATTAGTTATGATCACTAAAGCGAGCTAATCACCCATGCTTAGATTTGATTAAGTTAGAATTCAGACACATGAAGTTCACTTTACTTTTGCTAATTTTATTTTTTTATTATAAAAACCCAAAAATATCCTATATATATCTTTTCGTAATATGATTTATTTAAAGTACTAATTATATTTATTTTAATTTAGGTTAAATTTCATTTAGTACTCGCCTCCCTTGGGTACAATCCTCGGAGTACTTACCTATTTCATTGTAACTATATTACAACCTGACTCATATACTTGCTGACACTACTTCAAATCTCTATCTTTAGTTGCAGTATTCACACTCTAGATGCAGGTACGTTTGGAAGCGGTCAAGTTCCCTCTTTAACCTCGATATGTACCCATAAACAATCCCTTTGGTAGAAATGTATTATTGTGGGAACAGACATCGCATGCCCCCACCTCACGAGGCTGTAAGGTCTGATTGGATCAACTCGTATGAGGACCACCTCAATAGTTATTTCTGGTGCTCACACATGATCTTCCTCATTCTTATTTTTCAAGGCAGTCTTGTAAGGCGGTGAGGCAAAGTGTATTTCGTGAGGTCTCAGTGTGATATCAGTGACTTCGCAAAGTAGTGAGGTGGGACATTGGTGGTGTGCGGATCTTGTAGGGCATAAGTGTATTTCACGAGGCATGCAAGGTGGTAGCGTGATATTGGTAAGCTCGCAAGATAGGTCGAGCTTCAGGGGTATTATAATAGGTTCGGTACCGTGTTTTAAAGTATTCCATAACAATTTTCCCCTACTTTGTCGAAGAAAGGTTATAAAGTGAACTTTCTGAGACTGACTTTCATGCATGAATATTGTAATTGAGACTTTTTGTAGACATTTTAACTGAAATCCTACGGAGTAAGCTTTGTTTTGCGATAAAAGGCTACAGATGTAATAGAATTATTGGCGGTTTAACTTTAAATGGGTGAATTTGAATTAGATCTTTTTCTTCAAAAATAAATTTTCCAAAAACCTTAGATTATCTTCTGAATATCCTGTTTCTATATTTCTTCTTCCTTTTATTTTATTCTCTAATTACTTCATTGGTTATTCTTGTTTCCCATTTTTCTTCTCATTCTTCAAGACATATATGTTCGTCTCCTTCTGTGATTTAGGAAAAGTTTGACTTAGGGATATCATAGCCTTTGGTGGAAAGGGGAAATCATTTGGTAATAGGTAAGCCATTCTGCTACTATTTTTCATCTTGAATTTGTTTATCTAATAAGCCTAGGGATAGGATGGGTTGGGGCGATAGGGGCGATGGTTGCAACGGCCGTAGTAGCCGAGGTCATGGGTTTGGGACGGAGGGTGAAGGTGGTAGTTGAAGTAAGCGTCGCGGGGCTTGCACACTTATAGAGGGCAATGCGTATCAATGTACCACGAAAAAGGAAGAGACGGTTCGACATCTTGCTATTTGGGAAATCATGTTGTCGTACTTTGCTTTTGATTTTTATATTGTTAAGGGTGCAAAGAAATTAAGTGACATTGAAAAGGATTTTCTGCTACCTTTACATCTGTTGGAAGCAGGCTTTTATCTTCCTCTTCACCCGTTTTTCTGCACTGTCCTTCAAGAGTATAGGACTGCACTGGGACAACTCACCAATTTTTCTTTGTTTATATCGATTGTGTACTTGATTGACTACTGTCTTCGCGATGAGCCTCTCTTGCTGTTCAATTTCCAAAGTATTTATTAGTTGATGGTTTTGAAACGAGACAATTCATTGGGGATGGCATACTTTTGTCCCCAAGATTGATTTGAATCGATCATACAGAATTGGTCATCTAACCTTCAGATTAACCATTTCAAATATATATGAGTGAAATAAAAATTCAGTGATGACTTTGGTTTCCTTGTTGCCTGGACCCTTCCAAGTACCAATGTGTTGGATCTGGTGCCTTAACTTTAGTATTTTTGTCTAAGTACACTTGTAATTTTTTTGAAAAAATTGGTTAATAAAATTATTCATAAATTACATTAATACTTTGTATATTTTCCTCACATGGTTTTTGCATGCAAAGCAAACTAGAAGGAAATGTTCTCATTAGTTGTCCAAATGTTTAACTAACACTAACTAGTAGTCAGATTGTAGTTTAGAAAGATAGCTTGCATTAGTAGATGAACCTAAACATGTCCTTAGTCTAATAAAAAATGAGTAAATTGATTAAAATACTAATATGTCAACTATCAAGTCCAATTAGGGAGATACCTTGTCTTGAGAATTAGAGTGGATGACTCTCGGAAGATAGAGACATAGATGTGACTGACTGGACTAAAAATACATTGGTTAGGACCCAAGCAAAATAGATCCTGAATCTGTTTATGGTTTCATTCACTTGTGACGTTCATAGTGTGGCGTACCTGAATCCTGAGTGGATGGCGGACTATGTATGCGTGACTTGCACACTTTGATGTAAGTAAAAGCCTAAGTTCAAATAGATTAGGAATTGAGAGCTGGTATGTTAGGTGTACGACTTCTGTAGTCTGTAGTGTCATTCACAACAATGGAATTCATAGCCCAAAACATAGGTATATGATATCCTCTCATTGGTATTACATGGTTGATGAAAAGTAAACGTGGCCAGGGGTCGTCTGTGTTTGTGATGGATGACTTGATCACTATTTGATAGTGATTGACTTTTCATGAAGGAAGTTGTAATGGTTACCATGAGATAAAATAGGATCATATTGGGAGACCAGATATTATCCCAAAGAGATCAAAGATATACTATAAGGGTAACACACTTATGACATGGTCATTGGACGAGCACTGAGTAATTGTTTTAGTAATGGTTTGTCGTTGGGGAGAGCTCAGCCATGATACTATAGTGGAATGACTTCATGACTAAATAAGCTTAAAATTAATTAGCGAAAAGCAGAAACTTAATTATAAATCATTTGAGCCTCGACTACATATGTTCAATTGGTCCCTCCGCTAACTTGTTGAAACCAAAAATGAATTACGTGTTTGAATATAAATGAACAAAATGAATAGGAAAAGAGATATGGAAAACATTCAATAATAATTATGGTTTTCTATGAAATGGTGAAATGAAATCATTTGGAAATGAATGTAGGTTTCTAAAAATGGAAATGGAAATAATCCATTTGCAATCCTATATGGATTTCTTAAAAGATGATCAAAATAATAAGTTTATATTTTTGGATTGTTTTGAAGCCTGAAAATGAAAATAAATCATCCGTTCATAGTGAACGTGTTGAGTTGTGAAATATTGAACATATTTTCTTGGAATTTTACCTGAGGAAAAATGGTTAAAATTTTACCAAGGGTAAAATTGTCCAAATTTTTTTAGGGGTAAAATAGGGATGAGAAAATTATTTTATATATAAATATGAATTTTTATTTTGGGAAATATAAAAATTGAACTGGGTTAGATCACATTACAGAGTACTGGGTCAAAAAGGACTAGTAAGTACTCGTAATTGGACCCGATGCGAGAGAGGCCTAAAAACCCCTCATGTCATAAAGGGGGCGGCAACTCTAGTTGGAATACTAGGGTGTATTGTCCACCCTAGTTCTATTCTAAGTAGGATATTTTTCTACTTGAAATAAACTACTACAACTTAACAAGGGTTCTACCTTCTCTTCATATAAATAAATGACACATGTAGAGCTATTAACACAATTTTGAAATATTATTATTCTGCCAAAAAATAGAGAGAATTTATTCTCTACTATTACATATATTTTTCCAAAATAACAATTCTACTGATTACTATTAAGAAGAGAGAATTTTTGTTTTCACCCTACAAGAAGAGAATTTTTTCTAGTCCTATGTTTCGATTCAATTAGTTCGAGCCCACACTCGAAGTAGTTCATGGTATGAGAATAGAAGAGAAGAGTTTTTGGTTGAAAGCCAAGAACAATGAACATCTACTAAGTCAAAAACACATGTATGAATTTGGCTAAGGTTTATTGCTATAAATATCACAAATTGGGTTGGTTTTCAAAATTTAAATTTTTCGCTGTGAAAGAAAATCATTTCAAAACAGAATTTTATCCAATTTGATGTTTTTACACAATGCCAACCCCTTGATTCTGAAGTCATTGCTGCTCAGTACCCAAGGTTGTGCAACGGTCATGTGTTGAAACTAGAGAACTTTGCTCACCGTGCAAAATGTATTTATGTATTATCTTCTAGAGTTAAATCCTAATGACTATCGAGCATATGATATTAAGAATGGCGCAAATCTTTATCTCGTGTTTCCTGTAAAGCTTGTCTGGCCCCACAATGCTTTTGATGAGTTGGGGCTAATTTTATTAGGGAAAAAAGTGGAGGCTGTAAATTTTTTATATTCATATTGTAAGTTGTAACCTCTCAAGTGGTCTTCCTAGTCTTCAAGTGGTTAAGAAGGTCCTACGAGCTCTCAAGAAATAGAATATAGCATTGATGATAATGTTATTGGTGATGCAGGTGTTACTGGTGTTTGTGCTACAAATTCAGATTCATGAGGGTGTAGTGATTCTTCAAAGGAACTTAGGCACATTATGGATATTAGATCTCTCGTGTGTGATCTACGAGGAAGAAAAGATCCTGCTACTCCAATTGAAGAAGGTAGCAGTGTTGCTGATCTACCATGAATTACACTATTATTTACATTCTACATAAGTTTAGCTTGTTTAGTAGTTAGATCAAAGCATCTTACTATATATTTTGGTTTTCATGCTTAAAGTAGTAATTTATGCCTTTTAGTAGTTTTTATTACATTCTATATATCTAAATAAAATTACATGGTCTTCTAGGAAAAATCGAGAGCTAAAGATGCATATTTGGGTCAAAACTGATGCCTATGTCATGACACTAAGACACTATATTCTCAACATCAAAGATAAAAGCCAAAAATGAGTCTTGGAGTGAAACTATCTTCGATGTCACGACACGCTCCCTGCTATGTCGCAACATACCTACTATGTTGCAACATCGCAGACCTGTGTTGTAACATAGCCCCTACGCAGCCCAAAAAAGTCTTGCACATGATAATTATGTTTTGGAGGGAAATTAGGTTTATTTGTCTTAGTCAAACTCTAAGGACTTCAAGAACAATTTAAGCACTTTAATATTTTGAGGTTAGCCTATATAAAGGTCTTTGTAATCAGTTTAAACTCAAAAATTTTAGGGAGACGGAAAATATACTTAAGGTTTTGACTGCCACAGACATACTAATGTCCATAGTATGAATACTATAGTAAAATAGAGAAATACGAGGTGGTATCTGCAAGTATATTGGTCGAGTTGTAATATAGTTTTATGATGGAATAGGTGAGTACTCTGAGGATCGTACCAAAGGGAGACGAGTGCTAGATCAATTCTAATCTAAACACTAAAAGATCTAATTATTACTTTAAATTAGTTATAGTACGAAAACATAAAATAAAGGATTTTTAGGGTTTTTATAATAATAAAAAAAATCATAAAAGCAATAAACTTCAAGAGATAGAAAATGAGAATGAATCAAATATTGTTTATGGGTGATTAGCTCGTTTCAGTAATCCCCATCAACTATTGTTTCGGGTTTCTCGTCAATCAACTAGTCTTTATCGTAGTAGGATCTTCTGATCTTCCACTAACATAATGAGTTAGCAATGACTACTTATCTTTCAACCTCACAGTGCAGACTGGCTTTGGGTGAAGGTGTCCACAGATGGGCCATACCAATTTTGGGTTAATTCCTACCTTGATAACGTCCCCGGGTTGTCATGCCTAAGGTTTATTTCATGTTCTTCCTTTCCTAAACAACTGACCCGTTAAGTAGCCCTACAAAATAGTCAATAGATCATACCTCCACTCACTAATCCTCCAAAGAGAGATTAGTTCCTCATGATTTTCATAGACAATATAGAATCAATATAAAGAGAAGCATAATAATTAAATCGATAGTATAGAGTATATGAAATAGCCTAATTGTATTGAGATTAATCATGAATCCACAAAGTTTGAATGCTTTCCACAATTCAGATCTCTTGAGAACAACAAAGAACAAGTGAAATAAATTCTAAAACCTAAAAACAAAATAAAAACTAAACTAAATTTACCAAATAAAATCTAGGCTAAGTGAATGATGTCTATAACATGTGCCAACGGAGCCTATTAATAGAGTTCAAGTGGTCGTCGTCCTCAACCCTAGGTTAGCTGACATTCCCCAGCTTTAAGTTTGATTGTGCAGGCCAAAACACCCCTGTTTCATATTCAATTTTTGTTCCAGAGTCGATGTCGAAATATCATGGTACCCTAAATATCCATCATGGAAACAATAATAATCTTTTCCTACTAAACGATCGAGCATTTATTCAATAAAGGGAAATGGAAAGTGGTGTTTTTTCGTTGCATTGTTTAGTTTTTGGTAATCGATGCACTCTCCAACCAGTAACTATTCGTGTTTGAATTAACTCATTGTTATCATTCTCAACTATAGTTAGACCTCCCTTCTTCAAAACGCACTAGGTCGGGCTAACCTATTCACTATCAGAGATGGAATAAACAATACCTGCATCTAACCATTTAAGCAATTCCTTTTTTACCACCTCCTTCGTAGCTGGATTAAGTTTACGTTGAGCATCCACCACAGGTCTTTTCCTTTCTTCTAATCTGATCTTATGCTAACAGAACATAAGATTGATTCCTTTAATATGAGAAATTTTCCATCCTATCTATTTTTTTTCATTTTCAGGACATTTAATAGAGCCTCCTTCTATTTTGCGTCTAAGCTTGCAACAATAATTACTAGTAAAGTATTTTTCCCAAAATATCCATATTTTAAGTGGTTAGGTAATGGCTTAAGTTCTAATTCTAGGGGTTTTACAATAAATGACATCATTTTTACTAAGTTTGGGATAATTTGCTCTGGTTGTTCCTTATTCTATCTCCACTAGTCCAATTGGGTTATCATGTGATTGTTCTCTTGTTATGCACTATACCCTTCTTCTTCTATTTTGTAGCCCATTGGTTCTTTCATACTAAACTCTAATTGGTTACATTCTTTTTTTTTATGAATCCTGTAACACCTCTTACCCGTACCCTAGATCAGGACAAGGTACGAGACATTACCGTACATAAATAGGGCATCTCCGGAAAATATGGTTCATAAAATTTCACTCCAAATTAAAACCAATCAAATAAATTCATATTGTCCTTATCATGGACCTACGAGGCCCAAAACATACATTAAAAGTAATCCAGGACTAAACCGAGAGCTTAAGAAAATTCTAAGAAAATTTCTAGGTTTAAGCCTCACACGCCCGTATGCTTTGGGACACGCCCGTGTCCTATACCCATGTGGAATTTCTAGAATTTATTTTTCATTTCAAACCTACAGGGGTTTTCACACGGTCGAGCACACACTCGTGTCCCTCACACGGCCTAGACACGCCCGTGTCATCGCCCATGTCCAAAAACTTGGACATTCTATTTATGACATCATCATTCATTTAGGGGCATACGGCTAAGGCACACACCCGTGTGCTAGGCTGTGTCCTTCACACGGTTGAGACACACGGCCGTGTCTCTACCCGTGTGTTTACTACCATGCATACTGACTTGGAAATTTTCGGTGCAGGGGACACACGGCCATTCAACACACCCATGGGGCAGACCGTGTGTCACACACGGCCTAGACACATGCCCATGTGTCTACCCGTGTGGACCTTTTTGGAGGTTATTTTCCAAGCCAATGGTCACCCTCAATCACTCATACATTCAAACACACTTGATAACATGCAACATGACATATTTATGCACTCAAAATACTCCACAACTTAGCACTCTTACATCTTCATAATGTCATCTTATTGCACACTCATTTATCACACCATTTAGAGGCATTCCACACCAATTTCATGCATTATTAAACTTATTACCATAACTTCAAATTGTGTATTCATACACATAGTCATTTTAAGTCATTAGGTCATCCTTTAACCTCTAGCACTTAATCCACACTTTACCATACATTCATCAATCAACAACATATCACATCATTACCATGCACTCACCAAGCAATAACATATCATACCATCAAAACACTAACACATGCATGCATGGGTAATTAGATTACAACCCAAAAGATCAAATATGAGCCATATCACATGGCCATTACAAAAAGAATCATCATCATCATTGGCCTTCACAATTTAGCCAAATAGCATGACACATATGACAAAATGACCAAGTTCCTATATATGCCATACTCAAAATAATAATTCCACTATATCCAAAAGTCTTTTGATAGTGTGATCGAATACTCCGACAGCTTCCGATCCCCGAGCTAGCTTGGGGAAACTACAAAGGATGGAAAAGAGAGAGGAGTAAGCATTAAAGCTTAGTAAGTCCACATACAAATAATATGCAATAGTGGCAAACAATTAACATGCAAAAACATGATAACATATACATAAAGATTATTCTTCATTCAAACCTCTTTGCTTACTCATCATATGCACATACATACTTGCTCGTCTTAAATCGATCTTTATCAAAGCATTACTCATAGGTTTAACATATGTACCTGTACTCATAATAGAGTATCAATAACCATACCTCTTTCATATGCCCTCCTCGGGACTTCATTACAATCATTACATTACCCGTTGAACACTCGGAATACTATTGGATACGCGGAAACCTTGCACATAAGTGCCACATATACAAACGTAGCTGAAACTACCACATAACATGTAACACATCCATAATGAACTCTGACCTTTCAACAAGCTCAGATGTTATATGAAACGCATCCATTATGAACTCGGACCACTCAACGAGCTCGGATGCTCGCATCCATAATGAACTCGAACCTCTCAACGAGCTCGGATGCCACATATCTCACGAACCTGGACCACTCAATGAGTTTGGACTTCTTAGTTCCTAGTGACATGTCACTTGTATCCTAAACTATTCCTAAGGTTCAAATGGGATTTTCCTCAATTGCATATAGCATCTCCGTTATACTTGCTCATAACGTCGAGGATAACGACCATAATAACATTCAAGCTTTCATAGAAATCAATAAGCATAAAACTCATAATTATAATAAAATAATTATCATAATTTATTAAAGCATTAAAACATACTACAACACCACATTATTTGCATATGTACTTACCTCGGTACAAAACGATGATAATCGAGCCTAGTCATCGTATACTTTATTCTTTCCTCGATCAAGTCCCGATTCATTTTTTTTATATATAGTGCCAAATTTAACTTATTTATTATTCACATTATTCAAATGGGTCCATAAATCATACTTTTGCAAATTTACATTTTGATCCCTAATCTTTCACATATTTACGATTTAGCCTCTAGGCTCGTAAAATGAAATGTATGCACTTTCTTGATTACCCAAGCTTAATCGAACCTTTACTATGCTCATATCAGCCCATATTTTCTTTTATTTCACATTATTACTACTCACTTTTACACTTTTATAAACAAGTCCCTTGTTTAGGTGTTTTCACTAAAAATCACCCAATAAAAGATGTTCATCATGCATCAAACATTCATATTCCTCTATTAATCATCAAAATACAAGCAAGTCATGCATGAGTCAATTTTTATACTTGAATCCTAACTCAAAATATACCTAGAAATGGGTAGACCATGTTACTTGGACTTAAAAAATACAAAGAACATTAAAAACGAGGCTAGGGAACACTTACTATTGAGCTTGGAAATGTTGAACAAAACCCTAGCTATGGTGTTGTGTGATTTTCGGTAGCCAAGGAAGAAGATGGACACATTTTTTGTTTGAATTTCCTTTTTTTATTCTTTTAATTACCTAATGACCAAAATGTCCTTAGGGTTTCTCTTTCCAATTTTTCCTATGCATGTCCATTTTTGTCCAAAATTTTAGAAATTGGTCAAATTTCTAATTACGACCCTCTAATTCATAACATAATGCAATTTCATGCTTAAAGCTTCTAGAATGCAAGTTTTACATTTTATTCAATTCAGTCCCTAAAATGCAATTAGACATTTTATGTATAGAATTTCTTCATGAAACCTTAACACATGCTTATTTTCATATCCTAGACCTCATAATGATCATGAAATAATTATTTTAGCTTCGGACTTGTGGTCCCAAAACCACTATTCCGACTAGGCCCTATTTCAAGATGTTACAAATTCAGTTCTTGACTTTTTGTCAGGACATTCTTCCTAAGTTGATTCATTAATACTAATTTTTTCCAATATTTCCATTACTTCCTCTTGGGTTTTTGTCCAAATACTTCCCCTCAACATGATATCAATTTTTTGTCTATTCTGACTATCCAACCTGTAGTAAAAATGTTGTATTTGAACTACGAAATGTATGCCTTCGCCTAATATAGATCTAATGATTGACTTGAACCTTTCCCATGCTTGTCCCAAAGTTTTAGTGATACCTTGCTGAAAATAAAATAATTGTGTGTAACTACTTAGTACCTTAGTCATAGACAATAGTCAGTGAAGGAATAGCTGCACGAAATCGGTCCACGTAGTGATGGTGTCTGGCAGAATTGTCTCTAACCACATTTTTGCTTTCTCCTCTAATGCAAATGGAATCAATAATAAGTTGATAGTCTTCGAGAGAATTCCTGCATAGCTAACAGTGTTGCATATATGGTCAAATTTTCGCAAAAATGCTATGGGATCTTCATTTATATGGTCAGCGAATTTGACATTATTAGAGATCCATGTTAATAAATCTAGATTTAATTCAAAATATGAACTATGGATAACAGGTCGAGAAATGCTAGATCTTAACCAATTTACATCAAATAATGTCCCTAAAACCTGCAAATTGTTAGTGATTTATATACGAAAGGTATCTATAACTAGAAAAACTTCCTAATTATTCTGATTATAATGGAAAAATTCAAATTATTCTAGAAATGTTGCCTCCCTAGAAACAATGCCAACAACTTGACCACCTCCGGACGTACTAACGTCGAGTGTGTGAATATTGCAATAAAATATAGAAGTACGAGGCGGTATCCTCAAGTATATGGGTTAAGTTGTAATATAGTTTTACAATGGAGTAAATGAGTACTCCGAGGATCGTACTCAAGGGAGGCGAGTGCTAGATCAATTCTAACCTAAATACTAAAAGATCTAATTAGGACTTTAAATTAGTTATAGTATGAAAACATAAAAAAAATATTTTTATGGTTTTTATAATAATAAAACAAAATATCATAAAATAAATAAACTTCAAGAGATAAAAAAGGAGAATGAATCAAATCTTGATTATGGGTGATTAGCTTGCTTCGATAATCCACATCAACTATCATTTCAGGTTCCTCATCAATCAACTAGTCGCTATCACAATAAGATCTCCCAATCATTCACTAACATAACGAGTCAGTAAGGACTACTTATCTTCCGACCTCACAGTCCAGACAGGCTTGGGGTGAAGGTGTTCATAGATAAGCCAAACCAATTTTGTCTTAATATCCACCTTGATGACTTTCTTGGGTTGTCAGGCCAAGGGTTTGTTTCACATTCTTCCTCTCCTAAATAGCTGATCCGTTAAGTAACCCTACAAAATAGTCAATAGATCATACCTCCACTCACTAATCTCCTATAGAGGGATTAGTTCCTCATGGTTTTCATAGAAAATACAGAATCAATATAAATAGAAAGCATGCTAATTAAATCGATAGTATAGAATATATGAAAGAGCATGATTGTATTGAGATTAATCGCTAATCTATAAAGTTTGAATGCTTTCCACAATTCAGATCTCTTGAGAACAATGAAGAACAAGTGAAATAAATTCTAAAACCTAAAAACGAAAGAAAAACTAAACTAAATTTACTAAAGAAAATCTAGGCTAAGTGAAATATGTCTATAACATCTGCCAAAGAAGCCTATTTATAGAGTTCAGGTGGTCGTCGTCCTCAACCCTAGGTTAGCTAACATTCTTGAGCTTTAAGTTTGATTGTGTAAACAAAAATACCCCTATTTCATATTTGATTTTCGTCCCAAAGTCGATGTTACGTCACACCAGGACTTGTGTCGTAACATAGCAGTCAATATACTCCTTTTGGGATATCTTTAGGGGTATGTCATGACACCCTCAGGCTATATCACGACATCAAAAGTAGTCCTGAGGTTTCTCCATTCCGCTCCCTATGTTGCGACATTGGTCATCTCGTGATGCGATGCAGCAACTAGTACCAGTTTAATATGCTTTTTAAAGGTCTCTTGTACTCTCACAAAAGTGCATTAGCTTACCTTTAGGCCTCATTCAGCCCCTAAGGTCAATAACAGACTCAATTTTCACATTTTATTAACTTATTAAAAACTTAAGAAAACATAATTCAAACCTATTAAAAATGCTTTTTTTCAAGCTCCTAAAGTGTGATAATTAATTTAATCTGCTACACCGAATCACGACAGATTAGGTTTTTATTTTGTTAAATCAGTGTTTTCTAAATAGTCAGAGTTATAGTATGGAGCATCGTAGATTTTACATATCTTTTTCAGAGAAAATGGTGCATCCTTACCTCTCACTATCACTATTTTCCATATAACACCATGTGGTCTTCGAGTTCCTCATCCCTAAGAGCGGTATTAAATTCTTGCACAAGAGGAATAACATCATTTTCTTTTAGGATTGTGCGAAAACGCTCTCATCTATGATACCGTACTAGAGACCAAATTTTATTACAAAGAACCATTAACAGTTCGAATCCCCTTTCTTGAATAAAGGTTTTGCCTTGAAGTTCGAGGAAATATTTTTCAACACTTTTATTTCGAAACTTTAGAGGATTCAAAACTGTCGATGGTTATTGTACATTCAATTTTCTAGATTTCCCAAGTGGCATGTTTGATGTAATCCTATGCTAATACTTAACAAAATATCAAGTAATGTTTCCAATGAAACAGTAAAAAGAAGTTTAGAACTCTTAACCTCGAGTGGAGATACGTCAGATTCCTCGTAGAGCTATCATCCTGTGAATTATTTGTCTTAGTTTATTCAATATCAATGAGTGGGTTTCAATTGAAAAATGGGTTTTAGGGTTTTAGGAATTTGAAGTTTTTGAAAGAGTTAGAGATGGTTTTAGAGTTTAAAGGATTTTCATGATATGTTTTAGGGTTGAAATAAGGTTTATATTAATGTTAAAAATAGGCTAAAATAAGCTTAAAATCGGTGGTTTATGAGACCGAGTCCGGTGACCCTGTAGAAAACGTGACCGGGTCCGGTGACCTTATAAAAAATTGCAGTGATGTCACAACACAGAGGTTCCATGTCACAACACAAAGGTGTTGTGTTGCGACATCGAGATGGTTTTCTCGATTCCCTTAATTCTGGATGCGATGTTGTAACATAGGGATTTTGTGTTGTGACACCGACTCTGTTTTAACCCAAATTTAATAACCGTTAAGGTTTAAACTAATTGGTTAGTTAAAAATACAAGATTATACATAAGGTTATCATTTTAATTTTAAATTATCAAGTCTTGTTGTCGGATCATTCATCAGCTCCATTAACATATCCAGGGACGCTTCTTCAGTTCTATCAGTGCTCATCCAACGTCTATCGTGCCATTCCACCTTCCTTTGCTTATCCTGTTCTTGAAACTTGTTCATCTGACATCTACTAATCACAGAGAACACTTTCCCTGGCTCAAGGTAGTTAGGTTTTCGAATAATCATTTCGCAACAGGGTTTTCCTAACTTTTCCCTATTTTTCTCATTCAGCTAGTGATCAAATTTAAACATTTCTGTCTCACCATTCATCTTCATTTTAAATTCATTATTTTCTAGGTCAACAGTGGATCGTGATGTTGCTAAGTCTAAAATCATTATTATCCAGCATGATGGGTATTTCACGATCTTCCTCAAAGTCTAAAATCACCTAGGGTTCCAAAATTTCAAAGTATGGCTCAAATTAAAGTTTCAAGGGTTAAATTCAATTATAGTAAGCTTGAAAGGCTCAAACAGACCAAACAAAATGTGTCTATATCATTTTTATATCATTATGCCTCCTAGGATTTTGCCTCAAGAAAGTTACTAATCCAATTCTAAAGACTTAAAACTTCATGCATGTCTAATTCAAAAAGAAAGAAAATTTTTCATGGCATAATTTCACATGGAACGTTTAAAACATACTAAGTCATGATTATGCTAACATAATTCAAAAAAAAATCTGAAAAAAAATCAATAATTATAATTTCATATGAGCTAAATTATTAATAAAAATTTTCTTTGAGCGCTTGATTTATTTTAGCATACTTATGTGTGAAAATTAAAAAGAAAAACATAAATATATACAAGATTGGCCCTTACTAGCCCCTTTTAAAAAGAAACAATTTCCTCATTGCATAAGAACAAAGCAATGAATGAAAACTGTACATCAGGTCGGATTGCAATTAAGAAAGGTGAGTCGTGAAGACTACTTAAATACCAAGTCTTTTTTTACAGATCCAATCCTATACATGTACATTCACATTAACACATTACTTTGCTTTTTTTATTAGAGAACAACTTTTGGTCTTAATTTACTCATGTATTGCAAATAACTCAATTTATTTTATGCATAAAACAAAATATTCCTAAGTAGATAAAAATATCCTTAAAATAATACTAATAAAAAGAAATTAAAGAAATTCCTTCCCTTTTTATTAATTCGTGACATCCCCTTTTTTCCTAGATTGCTACAATGTAGGGAAGTGATGCTGCAACGAAGGGAAGGGGCAGCGAGTGTTGGATATTATTCTCCTCATCACTGTTCTGGGCCTCGAACCCAAAATTGCAAAAATTTTATTACCTGCACTAAAATAAAACTTGAAGAAATAAACTGATTAAACCTTGGGCCAACTTGACCCTCTTATTGAACATAAAAATTAAAATTAAAATAAACTTAAAATAGAAAACAAAAATTAAAACTCCTTTTAGGCTACTTAGAAAAATTTTCTTAGAAAATTCCATTAAATTAAGTTCCCCGAAAAGGTTGAAGGGGTCACAAATGGTCTCACTTAAGTTCCAATCTCCTTAGACAAAATTAATTTATACACTAATTCAAGAAAATTTTTCTAATCATGCCATTTAATCTGATGAAGGGAAAATTGAAATTTAAAATAACGGTAGAGAAAGTGAAGAGAACTCCCTCAAAGTTATTGCGGATTGTTACTGATCGAGGTGATGTCAAAAGACCATTTATCATTCCAATCATACCTATCTAGAAAGAAAAAATAATCTTGCCCAACAATTATGTTCAACATTTGATCATGGAATAGCAATAGGAAGTGTTCTTTCTCCTTTGCTTTGCTCGACTTTTTGTCATTCATACAAATCTGCCTACCTGTGATTGTCCTTAATGGAGTCAGCTCATTATCTGTGACATCTTCTTTCTTTGATACATGTTGACCATTGAGACTCGAGTTTCCCAAGATCAAATACTCGAGATTGGATCAATCTCTTCTGTTCCTCAATAGAAATATTTTCAGTATCTAATGACCTTTTCAAAACCGTGAAGTTTAACTCGAGTGGCTCTTCTCTTGATGGGTTGTATAACGAACATTAGCGGCTCTATTCCCTTGAACATCATTTTGATTCTCAAGGTCCATTTCTACGACTTGTCTTTAGGTTAATCTTTCTCGTCTTATTTGTCTAAATGCCCACTCAATTTCAGGGTCTACAGGGAGTAAATCAATTATTAAATCTATGCTTATGAATACCTGAAAAGAAAATCACAAAAAATAAAAAATTAATTAAATAAAAATAAAAATAAATAAACAAAATTGCAAGAAAAAAATTCACAAATAATGATTAAATCAACAACCCCTGGCAATTTTACAAAAAACTTGTAACGCGTAGGTTTGTGCAGGTGTACACAATTGTTATCAAGTAATAAGTATAAGAGTTATCATCTCCACAGGCACTATGTTTGAATCGATAATTGTAAAATTACTATTCACAAAATTGGTTAAGAAAAACACAATAATTTTGAGTGATGTTAAATTAAGTTAATTAACTAAATACAAGTTAATCTCAATGCAAATGAAATAAAATGCAAGGTCATGGTTTAGCAGCAATTTTCACGAGTTAACAATAATAAGATTAATAAGCTAGAATAATTACAACATTTGACTCAATTCATTTTTCATCATGCTTAACAATGTTCCAAAAAAATTTCATGGCAACTCGATCTTTCATTAACTTGAAATTAATTATAAGTCCTTTCAAAATCTTATACTTCGAATAACATGCATACTACCATAATCATATTTAACTAAGAGTTTCTTAGAGTTTATGTGAAGTAACAGGGATAGATTAGGTTTGAAACAATTTAATTACACAAATCTAAAAGTTATGCAAGGTGATAGAGCTCTCTCGAGTTACTACGAACCTTTAATTTAATCAAGCTAATATCTAAATTAAGCATGCACCTTTCAATTATTGCGTCCATTAATCATCATCTGGCTAGGATTGATCAACTAATTCTAATGCACTCAATCACATTTTAATTAATTAAATACATTCATAAGTTTAATTGAAAGCATGAACGATTGAGGCACAGAACATCATAAACATGAATCAAATAAACTTCGCCAAATTAATGTGATCATTCCAATTAAAACAAAATTAAGTCATCATTGTCAACAGAAAAACATCAAAACAATTTGCAAACATATTTGAATAATTAAGAACAAGAAAAAGGAAGAAGAAACTCTTTGATAAGTTAGGTGACTAATCGTGGAAGATTCCTCCAATTCTCAGGGTTGTTTCTCCATAAACTAGTCCTCAAGGTAGTTTGTAACACCCCTATAACCCGTATCCGTCGCCGGAGTGGGTTATGAAGAGTTACCAATCCAAAACACTACATTTGTACATTCACATTTACATAAGTTCATTAGCAATTTTATGCATAGACAAACAAAATCAAAGATCGAAATTCAGACTTATACCGACATTCAAAAGTTACCATATTCACATGGCTTTTATACAACAACATCTCAAAATATCATTCAATTAAGTCTATTCTATACATGCCATACGAATTCCAAGACATAATAGTACCAAAACGATAGATAGTGTGATGAGTTGCTGACGATCCCCGAGCAAGTGGCTGGAGTCAACGATCTAAAACCAAAGAAACATAACAAACAGAGTAAGCTTCCATAAGCTTAGTAAGTTTTAAGCAATGCAAACAATTAAATTCAATTATAAATCGATTAATCAAATTCTCAAGTGACATTTCTTAGGTATATTGCCATTTGGCCGAATATATACAAACATTTAACGCATATTTAGCATATTAACTTCACTTGAATCAGAATTCATATAACATAAGTAAATCAAATATTTTCACATAACTTCACACTTTGGCTGAATGTATCATGATCATAGCTATAGTTATAACAATTATTCACATATGCATCACATTATACACTTATGATTCAATTCAAATCAAACTCATGTATAAGTACATGATACGTACCTGGCCAACTTAATATATTGAATGTATTCAATTATCGTTCTAACACGAAGTATTATAGTCTTAGACTTTTATCAAATCACCAGCATTAAGCCTGCTAGGTTTTAAACCCGAATTCATCACCGGCACGAAGCCTGCTAGACTTTAAGTCTGAACTCATTCACCGGCATTTCGCCTGCTAGGCTCGAAGCCCGATATCATATCACCGGCATTATAGCCTGCTAGGCCCGAAGCCCGATATCATCTCACCGGTATTATAGTCTACTAGGCTCGAGGCCCAATATCATCTCACCGGCATTATAGCCTACTAGGCTCAAAGCCCGAATGTCACATTACAAAAAAAAAAATCAATTCACATGTTCTTTCATACTTTCACAACTTATGCTACAACTTCAATTATGGCCGAAACACATATACATTTGTACAAAGACTTTCATCATTCGAATAAAGTACACGTTTGATATAAGGTATTATACTCGAATTCCATACCTCAATTAGTTCGGCAATCACACATCATTAATAATAATATCACATCCAAACATGGTTACCCTTAGGTTCTAATAATCACAAATGGTGAAACCTCTTTCATCACTCATGCGACATGGTACATTGATCATTAATCTTATTTAACATGTTATAATTCCATATCCAATTGAACTTAGCTATATTAGCTATCTTTGGTTTATAGTATTAATTCATTCTCACTCGGCATATTAGCTAAATAAAAACAACATCCTCTTAGCTATTTTCATTTAATCAATAAGCATATGAAATCAAATTAAACACTTAAGAACTTACCTTAAATGTCGTTCGACAACTACGAATTGACTATTCCATTTGTTTCGCTTTTCCCTTTTCCGAGTTAAGTTCCTTTTGCTCTTGAGCTAGGTAAAATAAATCGGTTTGTTTAATTACTTAACTAATTTATTTAGATTCAAACATTAACAATTTTTCTTAATAAGAAACATACGATAACTCGTTAACAACCATTCATTCACATCTTTATTCTTGATTACAATCAGCCATTATAACATATACAAATGCATATTAACCATTTTGACCAATTGTCCATTAACCACTAATTCATATACATAAATTTTTACAACTCAACTCATCCTTCTCTAAATTATTTACCTTAATTCACATTCGGAAATCATATAACACATACTAACGATTTAACATTACAATTCAAATTTTCACACACCAATAAACACATTCGGCAAAACTTCATTTCAATTCACTTTAAAACACCAACAACTAAATTATTTATTGGCACCTTTATCACATTTTCACAATCGGCATAACCATGTTACCAATCTAATACATCAAAATTTACTTATCCAAGACTACATTCAGCATATATATATATATATTCACATAAACACAATAGCCGATTGTTATTTTACATCTAACTCGACTTTCAATAACCTCAAATTATAAACAATATTCAATTCCCTAATTAAGATATCAATTTACAACTTCACAAACAAAGATTAACAAGCTTAGGGTTCATCTAATAACCATTTATAATTTAAAACTTCAAACGTTCGAAATCTAACATTTTACCCACATGGCCGAATACATGCTTTGCCCCAACTAAGGAAATTTATACACTCACAACTCCATCAATTCATTTTCCACTTAATTACATCAATTCAAAGCTCAATTTTATAAGAACATGCTTAATTTAAATAAATAAATAAATAAATTTCCTTTTCCAAAAGCATATATATACAGCAACTTCAACTTCATACCTCTCAACAATGAATTCAACTTAATCATTCATTAACATTACACTCATTCGGCCATCATATAAGCAAATTTAATATCTAAACAACACCTTCCAAAAGCTATCAAATTATCACAATTTAACAAATTGCTGAATGCACATATGTTCAATAATTCATGAATTTAAACCATGGGTTAACTATACAATGCACTCATCAATTTAATTTCATAAACAATTACATAAAAATCACATTAACATACCTTTGATTTATGAAATAACCATGGCCGAATGCCTTGGCTTCTTCTTCTATTTTTCTTTCACTAGTTACGGCAATGGGGAAAAAAAGATGAACATACATTGCTTTTATCACTCTTTTCTTATTTTAATTATTCTTTATTTCATAATATAAAGCCATTAACTATTATAATGCTAAAATAAAATGCATATATTATCTATCAACCATCATTATGGCCGGCCACTATATTAAAAGTGGTCCATTTGACATGCAAGTCCCCCATGTCAAAATTCATGCATTATTTGGCAACTTTAAAATTCACCTATCATATTTTCAAGTTTTATCACATGAGTCCTTTCTTATAAATTAACACCTAATTGATAAAATCAAGGCACGAAATATTCACACATACAAATTCCACATACAATAAGCACAGAATATAACATCTAATTATTTTTGTAACTCGGTTTTGTGGTTCCGAAACCACTTTCTGACTAGGGTCAAATTAGGGATGTCACAACTCTCCCCCCATAGGGATTTTTGTCCCCGAAAATCTTACCAGCGAAAAGGTTAAGATAATGTTCTTTCATTGAGTCCTCTGGCTCCAAGGTCGCTTCTTCAACCCCGTGTTTGAGCCACAGTACTTTCACTAATGAGATTTTCTTATTTCGTAGTTCTTTTACTTCGCGAGCTAAAATACGAACCGGTTCTTCTTCATAACTCAAATCAGACTTAATTTCTTTCTTTGATGGATTAATCACATGAGAAGAATCGGATCTGTACCGACGGAGCATCGAAACATGAAAAATGTCGTGAATCTTTTCAAGTTCAGGTGGCAAAAATAGTCTATAAGCAACCGGCCCAATCCGTTCTGTAATTTCGTATGGTCCAATAAATCTCGGACTCAGTTTGCCTTTACGGCCAAATCTGAGTACCATTTTCCACGGTAAAACTTTAAGAAACACTTTGTCTCCGACTTGATACTCTATATCTTTCCGTTTCAAGTTCGCATACGATTTTTGACGATCTGATGCTGCTTTCAGACTTTCACGGATCACTTTTACTTTCTGTTCGGCCTCTTTAATCAAATCAACTCCGTAAATCTTATTCTCACTGAGTTCGGTCCAAAAAAAAGGTGTACGACATTTACAACCGTACAAAGCTTCGTAAGGTGCCATCTTGATACTCGATTGAAAACTATTATTGTATGCGAATTCAACCAAAGGCAAGTATCGTTCCCACGAGGCACTAAACTCAATGATGCAACATCTCAACATAGCCTCGAGTATCTGAATAATTCATTCGGATTGACCATCTGTTTGAGGATGAAAAGCGGTGCTAAAATGCAACTTAGTACCCAATACTTCTTGAAATTTCTTCCAAAACTGCGATGTGAATCTCGAATCTCTATCCGACACAATAGAAATGGGCACCCCGTGTAATCTTACAATCTGAGAAATGTATAATTCGGCTAGCTTTTCAAGTGAATAATCGGTGCGAACAGGAATGAAATGGGTTGACTTAGTCAATCTATCAACAATAACCCAGATTGAATCTTTCTTGCTCGGAGACAATGGCAACCCAGATACAAAATCCATCGTGACTCGATCCCACTTCCACTCGGATATCATGATCGGCTGAAGTAATCCCGAAGGCACTTGATGTTCCGCTTTCACTTGTAGACATATCAAACACTTTGAAACAAAATCAGAAATGTCTCGTTTCATACCGTGCCACCAATACTGACATTTCAGATCGTTGTACATTTTCGTGCTACCCAGGTGAACTGACAGTTGGCTGCTATGAGCCTCATTCAAAATCATCAGAATAAGCTCTGAATTTCTCGGAACACATAATCAATTTCTGAACCTCAAACAATCATTACTATCAATCAAAAACTCTGAATTCTCTTTTGAAACACATAGTGCTCGTTTTGCAATTAAATCATCATCACCTTTTTGAGCTTCATGGATTTGTTGCATCAATAATGGTTTTGCTTTTAACTCCACTACTAACACATCATCAGTGGACACAGACAGGTGCACATTCATTGCTCGCAAAAAAAATAGTGATTTACGGCTTAAAGCATTAGCAACCATGTTAGCCTTTCCTGGATGGTAATCAATGACAAGCTCATAATCTTTCAATAATTCTAGCCAACGTCTTTGTCTCAAATTCAAATCTCTTTGAGTCATCAAGTATTTGAGGCTTTTGTGATCGAAATACACATGGCATTTTTTCCCGGATAAGTAGTAGCACCAAATTTTCAAAGCGAAAACAATAGCAGCTAACTCGAGATTATGAGTCGGATAGTTTTTCTTATGTGGCTTCAATTGTCTCGAAGCATACGCTACAACTCTACCTTCTTGCATCAACACATAGCCCAAACCATTCAGAGACGCATCACTGTAGATCACAAATTCTTTACCAAATTCTGGCTGAACTAACATTGGAGCTTCGGTCAAAAGAATTTTCAATTGATCAAAAATTTTCTGGCATTTTTCTGACCACTCAAATTTGATGTCTTTCTGAAGCAACTTTGTCATCGTTGTTGCTATCATCGAGAAACCTTTCACAAACCGTCTGTAGTACCTGGCAAGTCCTAAAAAACTTCAACCATCCAAAACATTTCTCGGAAGCTTCCAATCGAGTATAGCTAAAATTTTACTCGGATCAACTCGGATACCCGATGCGGATACAACATGCCCCAAAAAGCTGACTTCCCTCAACCAGAACTCACATTTACTGATCTTCGCATATAACTGTTTGTCTCGCAAAATCTACAATACTAACTTTAAGTGTTTGGCATGCTCGGTTTCGTCGCGTGAATAGATCAAAATGTCATCTATAAACATGACTAAAAATCGATCCAAATACTGTCTGAAAATCTGATTCATTAGATCCATAAAAATTGCAGGGGCATTAGTAAGCCCAAACGACATCACTAAGAACTCGTAGTGTCCGTACCTCGTTCTGAAAGTAGTTTTAGGCACATCAGAGTCTCTAACTCGCAACTGATAATAACCCGATCTCAAGTCTATCTTCGAAAATACTGAGGCTCCTTTCAGTTGATCAAACAAATTATCGATTCGCGGCAACGGATATTTATTCTTTATCGTTACCTTATTAAGCTGACGATAATTAATGCACATTCTCATGGTTCCGTCTTTCTTTTTCACAAACAGCACTGGTGCACCCCAGGGAGAAAAACTCGGTCGAGCAAAACCTCTATCTGTCAACTCTTGCAACTGAGATTTCAATTCTTTTAGTTCGGTTGGTGCCATAGGATACAGAGCTATCGAAATAGGTGTAGTCCCTGGTACTAGTTCAATACCAAACTCTACCTCCCGAACAGGTGGTAATCCAGGTAATTCCTCGGGGAATACATCCGAAAACTCACAAACCACTAGCACTGTCTCAAGTTTCTTTTCTGACTCTTTACTATCCAGTACATACGCAAGATAAGCTTCACACCCCTTTTTCACATATTTCTGAGCTAACATCGAAGATATTACTGCTGGTAATCCATTTAAGTCAGTAGACTCAACTCGAATTACCTCATCATTCGAACATTTCAAGTCAATTGTCTTTCGCTTGCAATTCACTACCACATCATACATAGTTAACCAATCCATACCGAGAATGATATCAAACTCATCAAACGGTAATAGCATTAGATCAGCCGGAAAGTAAGAATCTCGGATCATCAGGGGACATTTCTTACACACTTTATCAACTAGCACATAACGGCCCAAAGGATTCGACACTCGAATCACAAACTCAGTAGACTCAACAGGTAGAGTCTTACTGGATGCCAAAGTTTCACACACATACGAATGAGTAGAGCGGGGTCAATCGAGCAATAACATCGATCAAAAAAGAGTGAAAGTACCGGTAATAACATCCGGCGAAAGCGTCTCGCCGCGCAGATAGTATAGCATAGGCTCTAGCAGGAGCACGAGCCTCAGAATGTACAGCAGTATCTTTGGTCCCACTCTGATTTCCACTAGCATTACCCGTATGTCAAGGTGGTCTACCTCGTGTTGCAGTGTTACTAGGTCTCCCACTTGGATCGATGTTCATTCGACTAATTGGACGATCTCGATAAAGTGATCAGCTGATCCACACTTGAAATAAGAGCGGTCATGAAATCTACAGCTTTTTGAATGCCATTTACCACAATGCTTGCACTCAGATCTGTCCTGACAATCATTGCCGACACTGGCAACAGAGTGGCTCGCGTACTCACAAGGGGTCGATCACGGTCCTGTCTGGAAAAACCCAAAGTATTCTTAGATCGGCCTGAGTCATCTCTAAATTTCTTTGATGACTGATGAAAAGATTTTCCTAAAGTTCTTTTACGGAACTCCCTAGTTCCATCATCAGCTTTTCTTTTCTCTTTACCGAGCTCTTCGGCTTTACAAGCTCGTTCGACAAACACTACAAACTCTTTGATTTCCAGAATACCCACCAACAGTTTGATGTCTTCATTCAACCCGCCCTCGAAGCATTTACACATGATAGCCTCAGACGAAATACATTCCCGAGCATATCTACTAAGTCTGACAAACTTTTGCTCGTAATATATTTCTTGCGAAACTCGGTTTGAAAGAATTCCCAAGTAACCCATTCTCTCGGCACAACTGAAACCAAGGTATTCCACCAATAGTAGGCAGAATCACGTAACAGAGATATAGAATATTTTAAGCACTCATCGGGTGTGCACGATAATTCATCAAACACGCGAATGGTATTATCGAGCCAAAACTCAGCCTGCTCGACATCATCACTATCAGTAGCCTTAAACTCAGTAGCCCCGTGCTTTCGAATTTTATCAACCGGGGGTTTGCTCAATCTCAACGGGTCGACTACCAGAGGTACCATAGGTGCAGGGGTTGTATTAGTCGGGGGTGGGGGATGTGAAACAGCCGGATTAGTTCGAACATATTGGGTAAACCAATTGTTCATCATAGCATAGAAGGCTTGCTTAGCTTCATCATTCTGATTACTAGCATGTGGTTAAGAGTCCAACGGCACTGTCCCATGCGCGGAAGCAGGCGCTACGCTCTCTACATCATCAGCTACCGCTCGATCGGGATCAGAATTCATTACTATACGAAAAACACATTTCAAAAGTCAAAAATCATCACACTATCGTATTAACACTTTATGGCATGTATAGCTAGACTTACACACACTATGTTAGTCCTAGAATCGACTAAACTGTAGCTTTGATACCAATAAAATGTAACACCCCTATAACCCGTATCCGTCGCCGGAGTGGGTTATGAAGAGTTACCAATCCAAAACACTACATTTGTACATTCACATTTACATAAGTTTATTAGCAATTTTATGCATAGCCAAACAAAATCAAAGATCGAAATCCAGACTTATACCGACATTCAAAAGTTACCATATTACATGGCTTATATACAACAACATCTCAAAATATCATTCACTTAAGTCAATTCTATACATGCCATACGAATTCCAAAACATAATAGTACCAAAATGATAGATAGTGTGACGAGTTCTTCGGCGATCCCGAGCAAGTGGTCGAGTCAACGATCTAAAAACAGAGAAACGTAACAAACAGAGTAAGCTTCCATAAGCTTAGTAAGTTTTAAGCAATGCAAACAATTAAATTCAATTATAAATCGATTAATCAAATTCTCAAGTGACATTTCTTAGGTATATTGCCATTTGGCCGAATATATACAAACATTTAACGCATATTTAGCATATTAACTTCACTTGAATCTGAATTCATATAACATAAGTAAATCAAATATTTTCACATAACTTCACACTTTGGCTGAATGTATCATGATCATAGATATAGTTATAACACTTATTCACATATGCATCACATTATACACTATGATTCAATTCAAATCAAACTCATATATAAGTACATGATACGTACCTGGCCAACTTAATATATTGAATGTATTCAATTATCGTTCTAACACGAAGTATTATAGTCTTAGACTTTTATCAAATCACCAGCATTAAGCCTGCTAGGTTTTAAACCCGAATTCATCACCGGCACGAAGCCTGCTAGACTTTAAGCCTAAACTCATTCACCGGCATTTCGCCTGCTAGGCTCGAAGCCCGATATCATCTCATCGGCATTATAGCCTGCTAGGCCCGAAGCCCGATATCATCTCACCGGCATTATAGCCTGCTAGGCTCGAAGCCCAATATCATCTCACCGGCATTATAGCCTGCTAGGCTCAAAGCTCGAATGTCACATTACAAAAAAAAAAATCAATTCACATGTTCTTTCATACTTTCACAACTTATGCTTCAACTTCAATTATGGCCGAAACACATATACATTTGTACAAAGACTTTCATCATTCGAATAAAGTACACGTTTGATATAAGGTATTATACTCGAATTCCATACCTCAATTTCGTTCGGCAATCACACACCATTAATAATAATATCACATCCAAACATGGTTACCCTTAGGTTCTAATAATCACAAATGGTGAAACCTCTTTCATCACTCATGCAACATGGTACATTGATCATAAATCTCATTTAACATGTTATAATTCCATATCCAATTCAACTTAGCTATACTAGCTATCTTTGGTTTATAGTATTAATTCATTCTCACTCGGCATATTAGCTAAATAAAAACAACATCCTCTTAGCTATTTTCATTTAATCAATAAGCATATGAAATCAAATTATTATTAATTGACAATATTCAATAACCATTTATAATTATAAAACTTTCAATAACCTCAAATTATAAACAATATTCAATTCCCTAATTAAGATATCAATTGACAACTTCACAAACAAAGATTAACAAGCTTAGGGTTCATCTAATAACCATTTATAATTTAAAACTTCAAACGTTCGAAATCTAACATTTTACCCACATGGCCGAATATATGTTTTGCCCCAACTAAGGAAATTTATGCACTCACAACTCCATCAATTCATTTTCCACTTAATTACATCAATTCAAAGCTCAATTTAATAAGAACATGCTTAATTTAAATAATAATAAAAAACAAATTTCCTTTCCCAAAAGCATATATACGGCAACTTCAACTTCATACCTCTCAACAATGAATTCAACTTAATCATTCATTAACATTACACTCATTCGGCCATCATATAAGAAAATTTAACATCTAAACAACACCTTCCAAAAGCTATCAAATTAGCACAATTTAACAAATTGTCGAATGCACATATGTTCAATAATTCATGAATTTAAACCATGAGTTAACTATACAATGCACTCATCAATTTAATTTCATAAACAATTAAATAAAAATCACATTAACATACCTTTGATTTATGAAATAACCATGGCCGAATGCCTTGGCTTCTTCTTCTATTTTTCTTTCACTAGTTACGGCAATGGGGAAAAAAAGATGAACATACATTGGTTTTATCACTCTTTTCTTATTTTAATTATTTTTTATTTCATAATATAAAGCCATTAACTATTATAATGCTAAAATAAAATGCATATATTATCTATCAACCATCATTATGGCCGGCCACTATATTAAAAGTGGTCCATTTGACATGCAAGTCCCCCATGTCAAAATACATGCATTATTTGGCCACTTTAAAATTCACCTATCACATTTTCAAGTTTTATCACATGAGTCCTTTCTTATAAATTAACACCTAATTGATAAAATCAAGGCACGAAATATTCACACATACAAATTCCACATACAATAAGCACAGAATATAACATCTAATTATTTTCGTAACTCGATTTTGTGGTTCCGAAACCACTTTCCGACTAGGGTCAAATTAATGCTATCACATAGTTGGCCAAGAATTGTTTTCCTCAAGGGAAAATGCTAGCTAAAGGAGTTGGAGAAATGGAAGGCTTATGCATAAAAGAAGGGAAAGGAAAAGATGAGAGGATTTAGAGAGGGATGGTGGATGAATGAATGATTATTCAATAATGAATGAATGGAAAGTAAGGGATGGTGGTATTTATTAGTAAAAATAGCTTGAATATTCCTTAGGTTTCTCCTTTAATTGGCCGACCATAAATTGTAGAGGAAAGAGTTGATGGTTACTTGATTCATGTTTGATTCCATGCATGAATCATGCAATGAGGTGGACGATCTCTTGGGTAATAATTGAAAGCTGATTTTTTATTTGTTTACAAGTGCAAGGACCTCCAAAATAATTATCCCAAAGTTAAGTCTGGGTTGCTGTTCATGCCTTAGCCGAATTTGGGCTCCTCTCCCCCTACTTGGATAGTTTTGTGATCTAATTAATCTGGCTTGCTATTCTTAATCAAATTGAATGCTTAATTTATTGTCTTTGTCATCCAATTGAGGTGGTATTTCCATGCATGAATTTAATAAGCTTCCATTCTTATTAATTCCAAGGTCCCACTGCAATAATTAAAACACAGAAATTATTATGTAACATAAAATAGTGAAACTATGTGAAATTAATACATAAAATTATAAAATTACGTACTTTACTAAAATTATGCTCATTAGCTCAATATGAATAGAAAGCACCCAATTTAAATATCAAATACTCAAAATTAGCATAAACTTGAAGTAAACAAGTGATTTAAATAGCTATAAAAATCTATATAATTTAGAGTTTACAATAGCGAAGTAGAGTTATACTAGAATTAAGAAGTCAATTTATGTTATAACACCATTCATGCATGTAACTATTTCCTACTTATATTACAACTAGAGTATCCTAAGAACAATAAAACACTAAGTGCCTATAAATTAAGCCCCTTGCCATTAGAAAATCCATATTCTATTATTCTCTTGAATTCTCCATTGATTAATTTATTACCAAGTTCAAAGAACCCAGAATTTAAGCCCTTAGGAACTAAGGTAAGAATTTCTTCCTCTATTGATGTTTAAAAGAGTTCGCAACAAAGAAAGCTAGGTTTTTTAAAATACTAGCATGTGCGAACCTAGGTTCGCTTGTGGATATGTATTAATATGTTTTATCTATTAGTGACTTGTGAAATTGCGAACTTGACAGAACCATATTCAAGAAAAGACAAGGGAAAAGCAAAGCTTGTTTAAAATTTTAGAAAATTGGTGAGTGTTCAGGGATTGCCACTTGTATGTGCAAACCATAGTGTTGATCAAGAACTTAGGATTTTAACCTAAGTTCCGAGAGTAAGCCTTCTCTAAAAAGTAAGCCTTCTCTAAAAACATTGATTTTGTGATTGTGTTCTAAACTATATGTTTTCATGAATAGTGATACACGGGCACTTTATTGCGAGCCCTATATGTTATAAGTATTACGAGCTTTTTGTTTTAAGTAAAATTTTTAACATGATAATCTTCTGAATCTATTGGATATAATGGCATGTCATAGGATTGTAAGTACTCACCTATATGTTTTATCTTTTGGGCTTTGAAGCCCTAGGACAGGTTGGAGAGATAGGAGAGTGTTGAGCTTTAGCTCTATTCAATGGGACATGGTGTGTTGGAGAATGCTTAGCTTTGTGTTACACTTATGAGACATGTTAAGACTCTTTGAGTCATTCTGAGGTGCTATAAAGAGATCTGTTTATCCAACAGGAAAGAACAAGTGAACAAGTTTATGTTTTCTTAAAAATAATGTTTATAGTTTAAAGTTATCTCACAGTAAGAATTGGCGAACTAGGCCTTATCTAAGAATGGGGTACCCAATTGTCAAATTTAGTAATTTTACCATAGCCTTTATTTAACTTATGATTTGTGTATGCTTTGTGGTTATTCTTTCCTTTATATTCACTAAGTTCATCACACACTCCTTTCTAAACACTTCAAAAAGATAGATATCAAGGTGAGCAGTGGCGAGATGAGTGATCCAAGTGAAGCACCAGTATTGAAAAGGTGAAAAAAACAAACCCTGGATTAAAAGCAATGTGGGATCCTGTTCTAGGCTAAAGATATCTTTCTAATGACTTTGCTAATTGCCTTAGGGCTTGGTAATTATTATGCTATCTTATGTTTTCCTTTATGTTTATACTTGCGAACCCAAATGCTTTTCAAACAACATAAGTTTTTTCAAGTACCTAAATATAAGTTTGTTTTGATGTTATCTTAAATAACAACGCTCATTAGTACTTGCTAAACATATGTTCACCTTAATCAATAGCATGAATAGAACAAATTGACTAACTCAAAAGGAGTTCGCCAAAGTTATTGTGAAGTGACAGGGTGCAAACCCTATCCATTGGCTAACAATTTCCAGCAGACCCTTATTAATTTATGAATAGATAACATAAGAGAAACCCTGCAAACCGTATCTAAACTCGTAGGAGTTGATCATGAACTTACCTTACTCTAAGAAACTATTACATATGTGAAGCCTTATTTATATACATATATGTGAACCATATAAGTATGAAAACCCTAATTGTATGGAAGTTAGTACTTATGATATATTCCACTGCATTTTAATAACTCAAGCATATTATTATGTTTTTATTTGTGGTGTTATAGAAGTTAGGTCTAGTGTTAATAGAAAGTCACTTAGGTGGCTAATGTAGTCTTTCATGGCTCGAATTTGGCAACCAAACCGAGTATGGGTTGTTACATTAGCGACATCATACGTTTATCTATGTTAGGTGGCTACAAGCTACGTGACCCCTTCAATAGCGTCTTTTAAAGAGAAACAATCTTTAGTCTTGTGACCCCTATCATTGTAGAAGTTACATCTATCCCTAGAATTAGATCTCATCTTATTAGGCCTCATAGGGGTTGGTTCATTAATACCTATAATTCTAACCTGACTAAGACTATAAGCACACGAAGCATTTAGCGGAGTATAAACTTTAAATTTTTTGTGAGGAACATACCTTCTCTTGGACTCATGTTGGGGTCTCTGAAAGCTTCACAAGGGACCACCATCCAAAAAAAATTTTGTGTTGTCTCCCACTTTGTACCTACAAACCTTGTGGGGCAAACCCTGACTACCTATAAGCACTCGATTGCCCACTAAGTTGCCTATCTCCCGGTGAAAGGAGCCCCAAGCTAATCTATTTATTTATTCCACTTCTACGAACTTGTGAGCCCTTTCATACAGGTCAGTAAGGTTTTGTAGCTTGTTACCTATGAACGAATATTGAACATGTGCATTCAACAGTCCCATGATGAAAGTATCAATAGCTCACTAATCTTCCAGATTATTTGTATTCAAGGTCACTGCATGGAATGGAAACGCTTTATGTACTCTTACAAAGACTCCCCCTCCTTTTCTTGACCGACATTAAGCCTATTGGTGTGATCATGATTGTCCTATGAGCATAAAATCTTACTAGAAACATCTGGCCTAGCTACGTGAAACTCCTAACAGAGCCCTATGGCAAAGACAAATACCAATCCTTAGCACTTTCTCTCAAAGTTGTAGACAAAGCCTTGTACTTCGCAGCATCAGAAGCTCTCAGGATGTTCATATAGTTATTGTACTGCATTAAGTGTGCTCGTGGGTCGCTTCTTCCCTCAAAAACTTCATTTGGCACATTAAACTCTGAGGGTAAACCTACAGTCACAATTTTTAAAGTCAAAGGATTATTGGAACAAAAAACCCAATCCACCTCCTATTGTCATAGCCTTGCATGCGTTCCATAGCCCTTCTTCTACAAGGGCATGGTGTTATCATGATGACCTGAATAATCTGATTACATCTTCCACACTATCTCCTCATTCTGACTGAGCTCTCTTAATGAAAAAGTTGTTGCTATTCATATCTAACATTTTGCTAGGACATTTGTTCCTTTAAAATATGTATCTGCTCTTGTAGGCTTATGAGCTATTGTTTGGGAGTCTCCTGATTAGAAGGGTTAGAAATCAACTGATCTGACAGAAAATTAAGGTTGAAAGCATGGTGGGTTTCTTGTTGGTCTGGATTGCCCAGGTTTTCAAGCCAATTCACAAACCAATCCACGAAAAGTTTGAGCTCGTTGGGATGATTACTAGTCCCTCCTCTCACATTCTAGTTTAAAAATGGTTCATTCAGGAATCCCTCATTTGGGTGAGCCATATCGATTTTTCGTTCACTTTGAAGATCTCAAGTGTTTCCACGCTCACCACACTAAATTGTTGAGGTATCTTTTGGTCTCCCCTTCCTTGGGAGTAATTCTTCCATATTTATAAAGCATGGTTCCCTTATGTGACATGTTTGGGGTCAACTAGGTGCCAGGCATACAATACGTTTTCCCAACTTGGTGTCATGCATATGACATGTTCCCCCCATTTAGGCTCAGCATGTACCCTTAGACCTATCCCTTTGGTAGAAAGGTATTGTCGTGGTAAGCGAACAACACCCGCGCCTCCACCTTGCGAGGTGGTGAGATCTGATAGGATCAACTCGCATAAGGACCACCTCGCGAGTTATCGGTGGTGCTCACACGTGATATCCCTCATTCTTATTTGCCAAGGCGATCTCGTGAAGCGGTGAAATAAAGTGTATTTCGTGAGGTCTCAGCGTGATATCAATCACCTTGCGAAGTAGTGAAGCAGGACGTTGGTGGTGTGCAAATCTCGCGGGAGCATAATGGTATTTCACGAGGCATGCGAGGTGGTAGGGTAATATCAGTGAGCTCGCAAGATGGGTTGGGCGTCAAGGGTATTAGAGCGGGTCAGAATTTAGATTATGAAATATTCTATAACAAAAGTTTAATTTTATTAATCATAATTTATTACAATTTATTCTAGTTTTTTTTTTATTCTAATATGTTATTAATTAGTTTCAAATAAGATATTTCATTATTTTTAAATACAAATTTATGTTCTAAATACATAATTTCTATAAAGATATATATATATAGTAGAATTTCTAGTGTATATATATATATATTCAACCTAGTATACTAATTATTAAACCGAAGAATTGGTATAGTAACTTGAGATAATTCAATCCTAAACCTATTTCTTCCTTTTTATGTGTGCAATATAATTAAATAGATATCTTCTTCCTGATTTTATTTTAAACCGCACATGGTTTGCTAAAATAAATTGATCTAATTTATCCATGATTAGAGTCTTTCCTTGTTAAAAATTGGACTTTGGGTGAATATAATGTTTCAATAATATTTATATATATATAGGAGAAAATTCAATCTCTATGACAATGACTTTTCTTTTTCTTCCTATAGTAAATATTATGAATTTCTGCTATCTAATAATTGTATCAGACTAAGTTCAATTAATTTAAATAAAATAAGAATTCAATGATGCTTGATTCAACATTTTTTATTTTCCAACTTGTCCCAATTCCATTCGGTGCTGTGGTGAACTAAAGTCCTTGCAAATTTAAATTCAGACCCACCCACTGTTGGTGTCTATTTTGGACCAAACTCCAAATCATTTTTACATTACCAATAATTCTTTTACTGTACCTGGGTTAAATTTTATTATTAATTTCTATATTACCTATAAATTATAGATTTCCTCATTTTTAATTCTTCTACTTTTTTTTAATTAATTAATTATAATCTTTGTGTTTTTTTTTTATTTTTAATTTTTAATTGTCGCCCGACCTTAGCAGTTAAATTGATTTAGTTAAAAATTTTAATTAATCATTTATCATGCATAATATTATAAATTTAATTCATATTCTCTAATTTGATCATTCTTAATTCTTATACTTTTAGAATTTTAAAATTTAATCTTAATGCAAAACGAATACTGCTAAACCCATTAACTAGATTCTTTTGTAAGTAATAGTATATGATGAAGGCAAAAAATAAAATAAATTAAGGTAACAAAATTGAATTATAAATTCTTGAAGCCAAAAATTAATTTTATCATCATTCTATTTTATAATTTTATAATTTTCCAATAAACTTAAAAGTGATTTTATTATCTTGGAGTTTAGCTTCACCCCTAAATATTTAGAAATAACAAGTTAAAATAAAATTACATGTACCATAATATGTTTATTGTAGCTTTTATTTAGAATAATTAAAATAAATTATTTATTTATGAAAATAATTCACTTTCAAAATCATGTACGAAAATGACTCGTTTTGAACAGTAAACCTCGATATCGTCATTACCATTGGCAACACCACTCTTCATAATGGGCCAATCATTGGTTGGTTTTGAAAAAATAATAGTGTCGTCGTTACCATTGACAATACTGGACTAAAGTGTGATTATAAAAAACGTTTAGGGACATGATGAAGAAATTACTCTTTTCAGATTGGATGAAAGAAGGACAACACCCAATTAAATGCTTTGTAACATATTGGTCTATTTAAATGTTAGATCTGTTCAATTTTAAAAATTAAATTTAAATAACCCTTAAAAAAATACATTTTTTTTGAAACCAGCCAATGATTAGCCTATTATGAAGGGTGGCGCAGTCAATAATAACGATGATACCGAAATTCTGCATTCAAAATGAGTTATTTTCGTACATAATTTTAAAAGTGAATCATTTTCATAAATAAATAATTTATTTAAATTATTTCTAAAATAACTCGTTTATTACATGATATTTTAAAAATATCAAAACTTAATAATTTAATAATTAATATAAAATTCAAATTAAAATATAAAAATTAAATTCAGAGCTTACCTCTTACTAAACAAAATTTAAACAATATAAAATTGTATGTAATATAAGTCCTTAACTCACATCATGAAAAGACTTTTGCAGCAGCCATATTAATTCAAGACTCAATTAAAATAATGAAGTCAATAGTCTTTAGATTTCTTAGATTTCAAACCCTTGGGAACTTTAATATATTAAGATATTGGTTAAAATTTATTCTTTAAAAATTTAGAATTTAGAATTTAATATTTATTTTTTTATTTTTAAAAAGATTAAATTTTTATATTTTAAAATTTAAGTTAAATTATTAATATTATTAAATATTTTTTGTTAAATGCATGAAGAAAAAATCTCTTTTCTAAAATATATAAAAGTTAATATAAAAGGTTGTAAAGTAAATAGTAAGTTTTCAATATTTAAAAAGATATGGCGGTAATATACATTATAATGTAATATCGGATTTTAAAAGTGTTTGAAAGATATTTAGTGAAAAAGGCAAACCTTTTTATAATGACTTTTCTTTTTCTTGATAGATATTCCAGGGACAAATGCTCTCTTCTTTTTCTTTTTCTCAAATGAAGATTTTAATTGTCTTTTTTCTTTGGTGAAAAATCTACAAACCAACAAAATCTCTACCGGCTATAAAGTCTTCAAATATGAAGCAAGCAATCTCATATTTCCAGTCAAACAGGCTGACTTTGACTAAAAAACCATGGTCACATCTTAAAACAATATAAGGCCTGTTACGTTAATGTATCTAAAAGTGGTAAAAGAAATAGTAAGGAGCATAGAAATGGAGGTGATGGAGAAGATGATCTCTGAAGATGAAGATGTTTTGCTCCCTGGTTTTCGATTCCATCCTACTGACGAAGAGCTTGTGGGGTTTTATCTTAGAAGGAAAGTGGAGAAGAAACTCTTTAGTATTGACATAATCAAACATGTTGATATCTACAAACATGATCCTTGGGATCTTCCAAGTATGATTCAATAATCTTCATTTTCTTTCTTGTTAATTTCACAGTTTCTTTTTGTACTATTTTTTAATTAATTGCTAACTAATTATGGTGCAGAAGTTAGCAAACTGAGCAGTGGTACAGAAAAGGAATGGTACTTCTTTTGTAGAAGAGGAAGAAAATACAGGAACAGCATAAGGCCAAACAGGGTAACAGGGTCGGGATTCTGGAAAGCTACTGGGATCGACAAGCCTATATATTCGGTAGGTGGATTTCACGATTGCATAGGTCTGAAGAAATCCTTGGTTTATTACAAGGGGAGTGCAGGGAAAGGCACTAAAACTGATTGGATGATGCATGAATTTCGCCTCCCACCACCCACCACAGCTACTCTCTCAAGCACCAACAAGGACAACTTGCCAGAAGCTGTAAGATCCATTTCAACTAGTTAAAATTTCCTTATCTCTCTTGAAATCCCTTTTCTAATCTTGTATGAGGGGGTTGTTACAGGAAGTTTGGACACTTTGCAGAATCTTTAAACGGGATGTTTCAAGTAGAAAGTTTGCATCAGATTGGCAAAATAAGAAGAATAAACAAAATACTAATACCAGTGCCACCATCTCTAGAGCATGCAGTGTAGAATCAGAAAATAGTTTGAAGGTAGAGAATTTTGGAGTTTTAGATGATAAGGGGATCGAAAGGAAGCTTCAGAATGATCATTTCCTTGGAGGGAACCAGTTGTTTGCGGCAACAACTCAAGTGCTTCCATCATATTTAAGCTTTTCTAACCCAAATGCAGCTGATGAATACTTCGGACAAGAACACTGGGATGAACTTAGGCCTGTAGTTGATTATACCATAGCTAAATCACTGCTATATAGTGATTGGTAGATGTTTAAGGGATATACATATATATACACAACTCGAGATAACCAGGAATCTCTTTGAAGAATATATACCGATCCATTTTAAGTTGGATGCTCTTGTTTGATTTTTGGTGTAGTAAAACTAGATGAAGACTACAATCACAAAAAATAGACAGATGTGGCTTTTTTTTCTTCTTCTTTTTTTTTTTTTTTAGTTCATGGGAATCATAGCAGGTTAATGTGTTTAGGATGAAAAACATTTTAGAGAATACAAGCTAATTTAAACTTGGTATAATAGTGAGTTAAAAAGAACATGGCCATGTCTGTTCTTGGTTTTAAATTGCAGCATGGTATAAGGCCAGAAATATACTATTCCAAGTTACTTTCCATGGCCGACCATCTAATATATTAGCTCACGCTTTGATGTTCTTTTCCTTTTTCTTTTGTTGTATTTTTTGACAAACTTACCACTCAATTTCGATATGAAATTACTACTACTCTTCTTTTTTGAAATTTGTTGCTGAAAAAACACTGCGGTAATCAATTGTGTTTCTCTACGTTGGAACACAATTCAGAACATTGAAAGGCACTAATGTGCTCTTTTGTGTATTGACACACATTGTGCAACAAGTATACAAATAAAACAGTAAATATAAGGAATTATTTACGTAGTATGATGTCCCACTTATGTTTGTTGGGCCGTCTCCAAAGAAAAACTCACTGCTAAACTTACAGCACATGCAATGATTTAAGTCTAAATCTACTTGAACCTATCTCAACCTTGTACATTTAGAACAACTCCTCCTCCATTCAACCTTTCCTCAAAAGTCATTTCATCACTCAAACTAGACTGAAATCATAAATGATAAAACCCGAAACAATGTTTCCAATACACTCAACTTCGTATCATACAAAGACGAATAACAAATACACTCAATAATAGTTCCTTACTGACCATATGCTCTCACTAAAATTTGCATCTATTCTAACGAAATCTAGATTTTAAAGTCAACCACAATACTCAAGAATAAACTCCATGTAAAATGGGATAACAAGTTATCACTTCCCTTTTTCAAAAAACATTATCACTAATCCAATCTTCATCTTCAAAAGTCATACTTAAAATAAAACTCTATTTTATCTTCAAGTTTGATCTTGACTAATTATATTTTATCTTTAAACTCTTCAAAAATGTGTTGCACATATTCTTAGTTGATCTAGGACTTCTCTCGAACTTATCTTTATCTTTGGATGATCATTCTTGAACAAGGATTCTTCCAAAGTTGTTCATTTCCTTTTTGTTATAGCGACAAATTTTCTCTTAAATACAAATAAATATCTTAAATTTTTGTTGCCTATAGAACATATTTAAAACAAAGGGATAGTTATAAATTCTAAAATTTTCCAACCCATAATCTCAATACACTATTTGTATAAACAATCTCTCCCTTCGATTTTTTTTACAAAACCCCTATAACAAAAACAAATATTCCTCGTACAATAAAGACATTAAAATAAAATGAAAATTAACCACATGTCAATTCAACTTCAAACTTCAAAAATGAAAAGAATTCAAACATAAGATAACCTCCCCCTAAAAATCTGAGTTCAGCCACATTAAAGCAAAATAACATAACCCCACTTAGTAGCTTGAGTTCAAAAACAAATAAAATACCCCACTTAGTAGCTTGGTTTTTTGTTACAAAGGAAGAAAGAAAACAGAGGAAAGATTAGCAAACTAATATGACTTGCTATTTTTCAATTCAATTACATCTTAAATTTCATACGATGTACAACTTTAAATAGAAAAACATCAACTGTAACTTGACAAGTTCGCTGATCTAACTACATGGAATTTACTAACTGGCTGATTTTTGTCTAATCAACACCACTTACATTAACCTATTAGAATAAAGATAAATAAAATAATCTAACAACTTTACAGAACAAGTTGAAAATTTGTTAACTTGTAATAAAAGCCTTGGGGCAGTTGGTGGTTAGACTGACCGCCATTCTACCTTACACTCAGACTGTCCACCACATTGGTTTGTCCTCCACATTTGGACTGTCCACCAATTTTTTCGCCAAAGTTTGTCTGCTTGATAGTCCTTCGTGTGACAGTTCGCCATTCTCCTAGTGTTTAACCTGTTAGCTAGATGTGCGAGTTGTCGCATGAATGGTCATCTCATAACACTCCTCATTGGCCTTCATACAGTGAACACCAATTTCATTTCTTATTTTCTCAAACCTTGACCTTCCAAGAGGCTTGGTTAGTATGTCCGCTAGTTGGCTTTCTGTGCTACAATGAACTACAGTGACTTCTTCATTCTGTTCGACTTCCCTCATAAAATGGTTCTTGATCAATAAAAAATGTTGTCTTCCTAGGGAAGACATGATTCTTCCCAATTGCAATAGCAAATTGATTATTGCAGAAAATTTGTGTAACAACCCATTTTTCAGTGAAATTGGAACAGTGGTTTCAGGACCATAAATCCGATCTGAAAATAAAATTTATTTTTATTTTATTAAATGGTCCGTAATATATTAGAAATGTCAAGTGAAAATTTTGATAAGAAAATTTTACCGATTATGTGTTTAATTACAGAAATGACCAAATCGCATAAAATGCAAAAGTTGAATTCTAGTAGCTAGAAGGATCAAATAGCTATGGAATTCAAAACTTAAGGTCTTTATATGGTAATTAGACCATTAATAAAAATTTAGTAGATATTTTTGGATGATTCATCCATGGAAAATTAGAAAAAGGCTAAGGACTAAATTGGAAATCAAAATTATTAAAGATGATAAATTAATTAAATAGAAATAAAAATCATTTTTATCATCTTATTCCCCAAAATATTTCATGGAAACCCTAAAAGAGAGAGAAGAAACTTTCTTGGCCAAATTGGGTAAGTTTTCTTGTCCCGTTTTTAGTAATTCTGATATTTTTAAAATTGGGATAGCTTAATCTATCTATTTGGGGGATCAATTTGAGAAGTTATCAAAGGATGAAAATTAGGTCATGGATGTATATACTGAAATTAGAAATTTATGGTAGAAAATGAAAGGTTATTGATAAATAAACAACTTTTACAAAGTTATTTTTAATGAAAACATGATTTAGGGACTAAAATGTGAAGTTGTAAAATTGAAGAAAAATGCTGAATTTTTATGAATACATGTACTGTAAATTTTGTAATGGGATTTTGGTTAGGCTTGGAATAGGGAGTAAATTTCACAAATTTTATTTTCCGAGCCTAGGGACAAAATGGGAATTTATGAAAAAGTTAGGGGCAAAATGGTAATTTTGCCTAGGATAAAAATTGAGTCCACTTGAATATAAAATATGAGAAATTGATGTAAAATTTACTCGTATAGATCCGGATAGACCAAATTTGGAACTAGAACGAGGAAAGAGGAAAATGTCGGATTAGTAGATTTTACGTACACGAACACTGTCGAGCTAAGTTCGTGTAACTAAATTGTGTTTATTTACATGCTTGTATTGATTGTGTTTATGTAAATTGTATAAATTTCATAAATAAGTAAAAGGATTACATATCCGATCAAGCCCGATAAATAAAAATGTTTAAATTAAATGATAATGCCCGATAGATGATAAAGGATAAATGATGAGAATGTTACTTATATGCTTGAAATGAATGTGGAATGTGTTTATTTGAATTATATGAATGTTATGGATGTATGGAATAATCATATGCCTGATAATGCTTGAGAAAAATGTTTAAATCCCGGTTGAATAAAATGGAAAAATCGATGGATATGTGCCTTCCCAAAATTAATGAGGTCCAACATCTATTGCTGACAGGATTTAGCTCTAACGAGTAATCCTATTGACCTCATTGCAGAAAGGATTTAGCTCAGACGGGTAATCCTGATATAAGTCCTCTCAAGCATATGTTATGGATTGGATTTAGCCTGGATAGGTAATCCAGATCAAACTTTTTAGAGCATATGTCATAAACAGGATTTAGCCTGGACTAGTAATCTTGTTGTAGACATGTGTGGCTCCAGAGTGTACTCTCTGATATAGTACCTTATTGGTACCATTGGACACTATTTGACAAATCCTGATTCGTACACCTTGAGTGTATTACCTGTGTATCCATTAATATTTCGAATAAATTCAATGGGTAACAATTCCAGACATGAGAAGATATGAATGATAAAATGAGATATTACACGTATCCGTCTGAAATACAAGAAAATGATGATACATGAAAAACGATTTATGAAATGTGAGAAGATGATATTTGTACATGGACTTTATTTGATGTATATCTGTTCATTCTTAACTATGGACTTGTACACCTTGAGTGTACTAATCGTGACCTTGATATTTCAAGTAATATGAGTAAAGTTCTGATATGAAATGATCTGAACTCGAAATGAACTATTATGAAATTATACTTGTAATAATGAGATGAATTATACATGTTGAATGAATACATGATGTGGAAAGTATATGTGCTTGGAAACTTGATTGTTGTTGAGCCCATATATATTTTGATGTTATTATGGAATATGTGACTAACAAGGGCAATGAGGATGTGTGTAGGTCTTGAGGTCAAATTGGTTGAATATGCCTTACATAGTTACCTCAAAATAGAATGAATGGTAAGTTAAGTACCATGTTATACGAATTTACTAAGCATTTTATGCTTACTTAGTTTTATTTCCTTATTTTACAGTAAATCAGAAGCTCGTTGGATTGGAAGCTTGGCGGAGATCACTCACACTATCCATCGGCCCATGTTGGCACAATATGGTAAATCAATTATGGTTGTAATGGCATGTATGGGATATATTGGCCATATTGACATGTAAATGTAAATGATGCTTGTAACCTAGCCATTGGAATGGCTAGTAATGGGTTGTTTCAATATACTTGTAATGTCAAACTATGGTAGCTATATATATGTTAAGTAGTTGATCAAATTATGTCTAACTTGAGGACTTAACTAAGGTAAGATTATAGACATGTATGCATGAAATGATATGTCATGTTGAATAATGGAAATTACTTAATTTGAATGCTTGGATTGTACTTGGCATGTTTTTTTGCAGGAAAATGGTGAATTTGGGTGACAAATGAGGCTAGGAAATGACTTTATTTTGTCTACATAGGCGTGTGGTTAGGCCGTGTGTCTCCTGCACCTTAATTTCGAGAAAATAGAATGTTCAGAATTGAGCACAAGGGCAGAGACACGGGCGTGTGTCTCAGCCATGTGTGCTACATAGCCTAGAACACGGGCGTGTGTCATGGCCGTGTAAAACTTGTACATAATTTCTAATTGAATTAATTAACCACACGGCCTAGCACACGGGCGTATGACAAGGCCGTCTGCATAAGTCAGAGAGTTACACGAGGTCGAACACGGCCTGTAGCATGGGCTTGCCCTTGGACCACACGGGCGTGTGAGCCCTGTAACTTGGAAAAATTTTGAAATGTCGTGAAAAATTCTTAGAAGTTCTGATTAAGTCCCGACTCAATTCTAATGCTCGTATTGGACCTCAAAGGTCTATTTAAAGGACGTTATGAATAATCTCAAAAAAAGAACAGTGATTGACATGATTTATTTGTAAATGTTCGAAAATTTTGGTAATGCTCCGTAACCCTGTTCCGGCGATAGATACGGGTTGGGGTGTTAAAATTTGTGTTGCTTCTATCTACACAATATTCAAGTCACTTAAAAGTTTTCTTAACAAAATTGCTTAGTTGACTACTGCTACTATATACTCCGCCTCAGCTATGGATTGCGCAATAGTTGGTTGCTTCTTCAAACTCCAAGAGAGTACGCTAGATCCAAGTGAGAAAAAATATACAGAAGTACTTTGCATATCATCAACTGACCCAGCCCAATCATTGTCAGTATATCTAACAAACTTTAATTAGTTAGCCTTTGTGAACCAAACCCCAAAATTGGTGATTCCTTTGATATATCTCAGCACTCTCTTAATAGCCTTCAAATGCGATATATTGTAGCAGTGCATGAACCTTGATAGCAAACCTACTACATACATAATATTAGGGCATGATGCTTAAAATATAACAAGCAACCAATAAGACTTCTATAGTTCATCTCATCAACCCTCTCAAACTCTTTATTGTTGCTAAGCTTTTCACCAAGTGCTACAATCGTGCTTATTGATTTGCATCTTTCCATGCAAAACCTTTCCAAGATCTTCGAGGCAAAGCTTTGCTGACTAATGAATATGCCTTCTTGAACTTGTTCCACTTCAATGCCCAGAAAGTATCTCATTTCTCCGAGGTCTGACATTTCGAACATTTTCTCCATCTGTAGCTTGAATCCTTTCACTAAATCATCACAGCTCCCAACTACTAGCAAATCATCAATATACAGAGAAACTGTTAATATTGTGATTTTTCCAATCTTCCTTACATAGAGAATTGTCTCGCTGACACTTTTTTCAAACCTCAAAATTTACAAATGATCATCAATTCTTGCATACCAGGCTCTTGGAGCCTGTTTTAACCCGTGTAAGGCTTTCTTAAGCATGTATACCTTATCTTCTTTTTCTTTAACAGTGAAGCCAAGAGGTTGTCCCACATAAATTTCTTCTTGCAAGTAGCCATTTAAAAAGTTAACTTAACGTCTAGTTGATGGATTTTTCATCTCATATGTGTTGCCAAAGCTATCATCAATCTAATCATATCCTACCTTGCCATCGGTGCAAATGTCTCCAAGTAATCAATCCCATATTTCTAACTGAAACCTTTCACAAGTAGCCTTGCCTTCAGTCTGTTGAGAGATCCATCGATATTGAGTTTGGTTCTAAACACCCACTTCACACCAATGACCCTTTTGTGCAATGGCCTATCAACAAGTTCCCAAGTCTGGTTCTTGTGAATCATGTTCAATTCAGCTTGCATAACTTCTTTCCAAACTTTTTTTAGTTTTAGCTTTTTCAAAGTTTGCAGGTTTAAGGACGGCTACCTCTTCTCTCTGATAAATTTCAGTAATTGGTCATGTACCACTAATGTTATGTCATCGAAGTCTTATTCTTCAACTTCATTATCCAAAGGTTGCAACCCTAGCTTAAGCTCTCATTGCTCAAGCATTTCAGCTTCAGTAACATCCCATTTCGAAGTTCTTTCTTCATCAAACATAACATCCCTCCTTACCACTATCTTCTTAGAGAATGGATCATAAATTATATTTCTCTTCTTGTTACTGTTGTAGCCAAGGAAAATCTTAGGTTGTGATCTCCTCTCTAGTTTGCTTCTTTTCATCTAAAGGACAAAAATAAAATAAATATAGCCAAATACTTTCAAGTGAGAAACAAAAGGTTTATACCTGTACCAAGCTTCAAATGGAGTTTTCTCCTTCACAACTTTGGTTGGTAGTCTATTCAACAAATAGATTAAAGTGTTTACTGACTCAACCCAAAATTCTTACTTGTTTTTAACTAACAAACACCTTGCCATATCCATCACTATCTTATTTTTTCCTCTCACACACTCTATTTTACTACAGAGTGTAAACGTTGATGAGCTGGTGATGAATCTTAGTATCTTCATAATAGCTTTCAAACTTATTTGAGGTGTACTCAGTTCTATTATCAAATCTGATCAACTTCAGCTTGCTATCACTCTAATTTTCAACATTTACATTAAACCTCCAAAAAACTTCAACTACATTAGTTTTTTGTTTCAAAAAATAAATCCAGCAATATCATGTCGAATCATCAATAAACAAGATAAAGTATCTATTTCCATTCAAAAAAGGTGTCTTTATTGGCTTGCATACATTAGAGTGAACCAAATAAAGCTTTCAATTGGCACACCAAGCTTTATTTGCTAGAAATGAAAGCCTCACCTACTTCTCAAGTTGACAAACTTCGCAGACGCCATTCTGATATTCAATTATGGCCATATTCTCAACCAAATTTATCCTACTTATTTGACTGAGGGACTTGTAGCTCATATGTCCCAATCTTCTATGCCGAAATTTTGTTTCATCAACTGAATTGGTATAGGCATTTGAGATTTCCAATTTCCAGTCCAATACAAAGCTTCTGTCTTTCATCAAGACTATAATGACTTCCTATCCCAATGAATCTAATATCGTGCAACCACTATCTTTGAAAACAACATTATAATTTTTCTCAAACAATTGACCAATGCTAAGGAGTGATGGTCACTAAAATAACTATAAATACGACAAAGACAAGCACGCTTATCGAATAATAGTATTACTATGGTGAGAAGGGAATATCGTATCCACGAAGACAAAAAATACTAGTAATTACCGTCTTCTTATTATCTAGCCGACAAATTAGGGTGATGTGTTTTAATCTAAAATTACTAAACTAATTTATCTAATAACGCAACAGAGAATGAAATAGGAAAATAATCGAAGATAACCAATGAGATAGATAATACCCAGGAAAGAATTCATCTATTATATGAATCTAAATTAAAAGATTTATTCACTTGCTGCTTGATATGTAAAAATCCCTAAATTATGTTAATATCTTTTTCAAGAGTAAGAACAACTAACTCTAGGTTGATTAATTGAAATCTCTTTCTAATTAAAACCCTTATCATCGCATTAACTCAATCTATGAATTCTCTATTAGATTTGACTCTAATCCGGTAGATTTATGCTGTCCTATTTCTAAGATTGCATGCAACTCCACTCAATTATGCTAGATCTACTCTTAAAGATGGACTTTTGTTCCACTGAAATAAGCACATTAAACATGAATTAATATCTCAAAAATATTAAAACATGAAATAATCATACATAATTGAGAGCAAGAATCAAGTATTTATCGCGTAAAAACAGAAATTAAATAAGATGATTCATCATAGGTTTCATCCTCCCTAGGTATCTAGGGAATTTAGTCCATAATCCTGAATAGAAACATCTCAAAGTTAGGATAACCACAAGACATAAAGAAACTCAATAAAACTTCGAAAGAAATTAAATAGATATCTTTGATCTTGAGGGAGATCCACTTCTGAGCTGATTCCGTTGGCGTTCTTCGAGTGTTTTCTTCGATCTTCTCTAATTGCCCCTTTCTCTATTCTTCTAATTGGTACTTATAGTCTATAGAAGGCAGAGAAAGCCTAAAAATTTGGTTTTTTTTACATATTTGGGAAGTAGTGTGCGAAATCGACACAGGCTGGCACATGGGTTTGTGGCCAGCCCGTGTGGCTCACACGGACGTGTGCCCTATCCGTGTGGAAATGCGCAGCTCGTGTGAATCTTGAAAGTAACTTTTTTTATTCTGATTTTGGCTCGTTTTTCACTCTTTTTGCTCTCAAATGCTCTCTTAAGTGTAGAAACATGAATTTAAAATATTAAGAGCATCAAATTCACTAATTTTCATAATTAATCATCTAAAAACGCATTAAGAATAAGATTAAAATATGTTACTTTTATAGCTTACCAAATATCCCCACACTTAACCGTTTGCTTGTTCTCAAGCAGAATCCTCAACTCTCATTAAAATTAATCTTTCTGAACTTATAAATCTCATCAATAATGTCTCAAAATAATTTACAAATAATCATGCATTGGCAATTCAATGAAAAGAGTACTAAAGATTCAAACAATCTAAGCCAAAAAATTTTAAAAGTACAAAAAAATAGGTATTTCCCCTTTATCTAATTAATTACCTTTAATTCAAAATCAACAAGAATCGACATCCTCACTAAAGATTCACTCAAATCACTCAAAGTGTTTAAAGTTCAAGAATAAGCACTCAATAGTCAAACAAGAAAAGTCATTACCATAGGCTTGCATGAAAATCAAATCTCCACCACTATAAAATGATATGTTACACAAATCAAAAAGGTCTTTAAGAGGTTGTAGTGGGGCTTAGGTTAAGGGTGTGGAGAAAGGATGAAAAAGTTTGTTAAAATCGAAATCGAATTGATAAATTGTCAAATTAGAAAAATAAATAAATGCTAAATTAAGAACTATTCAAGAATAATAAAATAAGCTTCCTCTCAAAATATGAATTTAACTGTTCAAGCTCAATCAATAAGACTAATTAATAATCAATATTTTTTTTTCTATATATATATATATTTCGATATTTTTTTTGTAGAACAATAAGAAATAATTCAGCGAATCAAATAAAAGAGTACAGTTAGGCAACTAACCAAATCAAATATCGACAGAAAGAGAGTCAATAAAACGGTAAAAAGTCTCAACAAAAATTGAGTTATGGGTTAACATTAATAGGAAAATCAAGAAATGGTGTGTTAGGCTCAAAGGGGTTCACTAAGGGTTAATTACGAAAGCAGGCTTTTTATGGGATAAGTGGATTAAAACCTAAGTGCCTTTATCATCTCAGTATATCAAATCAAAGGTGTGGTCTCAACATGTATAATCGAAGCAAGTTCTAGAATAACAAATCAAATTGACACACTCCTAACCAATAATAAAATAATCAAGATAAATGTATGCTCTAAAGGCTCAAAATCTCACAAAAATTCATTGTTTTTGATGTCAAACTTGCAAATCTCAAACTTCAAGGTAATACTTCAATTTAGGGAAACAACGTAAACTTTTTAATTTCTAAAAAATAGCTTATAATGCTTGATTTTCTCATGTTTTCAAGTTTAAATCAACCAATACACAATAATCGGCAAATTAATCTAAAACACATCAACAAAAATCTCAAATAAATAAAAATTCATTTTAATGGAAGTATGAGAAAATTACTTAAATAAAAGACATAATTCAGGAATTTTCTAATAATTATATAAATAACCTCTCCACACTTAAGATGTACATTTTCCTCATGTACAAACAGATATAATCACAATATAAGCAAAATATCATAAGAGAGGGAGAAAACTGAAATTGCCCTGAATATTGGATGAAAATGTCGAAATAGTGAAAAGAGGAATTGTAGGTAGATCTAAATGTAGTGCATAATTCCTAGCAAACTAATAAGAAAATAAACACAAATAGTGAAAAAGATTAAAAGGGTACTAACTCGATTAGAAACAACCATAAAAATAAAAATATAGTTCAAAAGATAAGAAACGAAATAAGTCTAAGAAAATAACAATAAGAATAACTAAAATTAACAATAAACATAAACATAAACATAAAAGAAAAAGAAAAAGAAAGCTAAAAAGAAAACAGAGAAACTCAATGGTCCTCATCATCAGAAGCATCGGTGTTGTGAGTCGTCGATGCTGAAGAGGAGATATGGAGATGCTAACAGATCTGCTATAATGTCGCGTTAATATTATCGAACCTATGAAAGAAATGTTACTCGAAGTGAGTGAACCGCTTGAAGAGGTCATCTAAAGTAGCAGCAGAAGAAACAGGACGGCGACTCGAAGGTGGAGGGTGAGGTGAATCCTCGTGATGGAAAAGGACATCATCAATGAAGCCTTCGAGTTCGTTCTGAGGGTCAGAATGAAATAATCGATACTGAAGAGGATCCACTCCACGAAGTCACTCGATCATCCTCATATGGGTCATGTTGGATAGTCCTTGTGGGAACATCTTGCCGGCGAGTGTAAGCGTAGAGGACTACTCCAGTGTGTCGAAGAGACTGAAGTATTGAGAGAGCCGAGTCACATAAGGGCCTAAACAGATAGGACCCTTCTTGTTATGGACTGTCTAATGGCGAAAGGGGAGAGTGATGAAGTAGGCTAAATAAAAAAATATGCCATGTGGCCATGCTCTATAAAAAATATACATCAATGGTACTAACGACTCTGGTGCTCTCGTTCCTACCTGTCAGAGTGTGAGCCAAGAGGGCATTAATATACTGTAAGGCCAAAGGAAGAGAAGTCGTCTTCGAGCGACTCGCGTCATAAGGTGTTGTACTCGCTGTAAGGTCTATCCAACAAAGAGATGGCAACTAGTGATGTGTAGATATAGGCAGAGGAAGTTTTCAGCATACATAAACTCTTCGATGTATAGTCCTAAAGCAACGCCGAACTCAGGGACACTCATATGTCACACCAGGCCACCGAGTCTGAAAGTGATGGTGCCTGGCTTGTCATGAGTCATCATCACATGCTAGATAGTAAATGTAGAGCAAAAATCCAAAGTCAGCTTTATGTATGTGGGCTCAATAATAAAGAAAAATCGATGACACGGGGCTGTGGCAATAAAGACGCGCACATGATCAGCTAACTGGACCTGTTGCAAAGTGGCCCAATCAATACAGCGGCCTAAACTGAGTGGTCGCATTTGAAGTAACTGATCTAAGTCCTCTTAGGGACTTGCTGAAAATCAAATATAGGGGTGGCGGGCCTTGGCGAAAGTGCTCGAGAACGAGGTCGCGCTAGGGGTCTTCCACTTTTTCGAAGCGGGGATGGCGACCTTAGACTTGCTGCGAGTGTTCGTCATGGGGTGCCTAAAAATAAAAGAATTCATTAATAAATAAAGCATCACCAAATATGCAAACAAAGGCCAAGAAGGCAAAATCCAAGTAGTCAAAATAGAAATCTATTGCTAAAACAGTATGTACGAATACCAAGTCATGCAAAATTCATATATTGAAGCTATTAGGAATCAAACTAGAATTGATGAAAACAATAAGGAAGGAATAATAAATAAAATAACTAAATTAGAACTAAAAGACAAAGAAGACATACTTAAACTAAGAATAGTAACAAAGAATAATAATACGAATAATAATAATGATAATAAAATATATATATATTAACCTAAACAGATTTTACTTACTATAATTAAAGGTGATAATAAGAATGGTAATAACAAAAAAAAATGGAACAGGAAGCATAATAGGAACAAGATTTAAAATAATAAGAATAATATAACTAAAAAAATGGAATAAGTGAAAATAAAATAAAATAAAATAAAATTTAAGCATAATAATACTAAAACAGAGAAATACAAATAATAAGAATAGTGATAAAATAGAGGAAAAGAATGAAAATAAATAAAATAAAATAAGAAATAAAAATAAAATAAAATAAAGACAAGGATAAAAGAGGAAACCGACGGAGTGACGGACGATGGCCGGAGGTGCGCGACGAGGATGGTCGAAGGCTGAGGGGGTGGTGCGGTCAGCACAGGAGCACGCACGGTGGTGGAATAGGCTGGTCGCGAAGTGAGTTTTGTGGGCTATGATAGGGGAGAGCATGGTTGTGATGGGGGATGCAGCGTAGATGGGGGGTAGGTATGGGAATGCGTCTGTGGGGGGTGTGAGGGGGAAACTACGTGAGGCCGGTCAATGGGGGTGGGGGCTATGAGGGTGGATCGAAAGGAGTAGGGGAAAGGAAGGAGGGGAGATGTCGTGCGGTGGGGCGTGTGGTAGTTCGAAAGGTGAAGGAAATGGTGAAGAAATGGGGTGTGATGGAAGGTGAGAGATTGGAGGAGGTTGACTTGAGTACGATGGAAGATGGGAGATTGGAGGAGGTCAGAGTTACAAAGGGATGGATGACGACGGCTAGGGTGTTGGGGATAGGTTGAGAAGAAGAAAAAACAAAAAACATGAAAAGGGGCTAAGGTTTTAAGGGCGACATGATCGTGTGAGGCCTATGTTAGGCCACACGCCCGTATGGCACTTTACCAACCCGTGTGCGATTAAAAATTTCAACGCAGACTTCACACATCCTTGGACACGCTGTGTGGCACACATGGATGTATCACACGGTTGTGTATAATCTCATTCGCTTCTCCGACACCCGTGTGAACTCCCACACGCCCCGTGTGTCCAGGCCATGTGTGCCACACGGCTGTGTCGCACGGTCGTGTGTGGTTTCCTTCATTTTTCCCACACTCGTGGGAACTCCCACACGTCCATGTCACTCGGTCGTGTCTCGCACATAGCCATGTGTCTTGCCCGTGTAACTCTCTAACTTGATTTAAAACTGAAAAAATTGGCTTCAGGGTTCATATAGCCTAGGACACGCCCGTGTGGACTAAATTAGGCCTTTTCTCCATCGAATTTTTTAAAAATAAAGTCCCAAGAGCCACATGGCCAAGGACACTCTTGTGTGTCTAGGCCATGTGGGTTACATGGCCATGTCGCCAATCCGTGTAACTCACTGTCGAACCCCTTATAGTGCACATGGTCTAGGACACACCCATATGTCCAGGCTGTGTGGGTCAAAAACATTTTTTTTATTTTGAAAATTAATTAGTGTTAAAAATAATCACGAAATAAAATTAAAAGGATTAGCAGTGTTAACACTCGGGTTGCCTCCCAAGAAGCGCTTATTTAAAGTCTAAGCTCGACTTACCTTGCGCGCACAATTATGAAGGTTCGTGGAGCCAAAGCTCTTCTCTATCATTTCTAAAATTGTCACCACTCTAAAGTTTGAGTCAATGACTGTTTACCTTGAATGTGCCATATGTCGAATGCGTTACCTTTATCGTACCTATAACGCCCCGTACCCGAGACCATTTCCGGAGTCGAACACGAGGTGTTAACAGACTTAATTCATTTCTTAAACAGCTCAAACAATTTATTTTTAAAATTTCCAGTCAAGCTAGCAATCTGCGTCACAGTCGCTTAAAAATTCATATCTCGAGTTCTGAAACTCAAAATCCAATTCTGTAAATTTTTCCTAAAACTAGACTCATATATATATTTACTAATTTTTTCTAGAATTTTTGGCAGCGCCAATTAGTACAATTTATTAGTTAAAGTTACTCCTATTTTAGAATTCGACTGCACTGACCTCTACTTACTTCAAACCACTTTTCTCTATGTAAAAATTTCATATGACAATACCGTTTGTTTCTATTAAAACTAAATTCAATAAGGATTCTAACCATATAAAGTACACCACCTAATTATTTTTATAAAATTTATGGTGAATTTCTAAAGTTGAAACAGGGGATCCAGAAATCGCTCTGGCCCTATTTCACTAAAACTCAGATATCTTATAAAATACAAAACCTTTACCTGCTTTGCTTATTCCATATGAAAATAGATACAATGAGATTTAATTTCATATATTATTCACTATCAAACCATGTCTCTACAATTTTTTGTGATTTTTAAAAATCACGTTATTTCTGATACTTGAATCTGTTTTTAAGTTACTTTCACATTTTTCATAATTTTCATGTGATAGTTACTACTTAATCATACATACTATTAAACATGTATATCATCAGCCATTCTATTAGCTAATCACTAGCAAATATTTACACATCATTCATTGATCATATCATATCAAAAGAAACCAAGTTCCTATACATGCCATACACAAAACGAAACGTCTAACTATACCAATGTAATTTCTTCGATAGTGTGATCAGGTCTCCGACGTTTCCTTCGATCCCCGAGTGGCTTGATAAAAACTATAAGAAAAAGAAAATAAGAGAGTAAGCACTAGGCTTAGTAAGCTTACAAGCAAATAAATTACAACATTCAACATAATGAATAAATATACATCAAGTCACCTAGCCTCATAAACTTTCTGTACTTCTCATTTTCTACCTTCTTCTTTACTCACTTACCTTCTTTCTTACCTGACCTTTCACTATTCATAAATATAATCTACCTTCCCTTTTTGCTGATAATTCACTATGATTTAACACATATACAATGACCCGATGAACCACTCGGAATACTAAGGATACTAGGGTCGTTCCTGTCTATCAATATCCTGCCAATGCCATGTCTTCGACATGGACTTACATGAATTATTCCTATCTCCAATGCCATATTTATATATATAATATGGGCTTACATGGCTCATTCCTGTCTCCAAAGCCATATATCTGATATGGACTTACATGGCTCATTTCTATCCTGTCCTGTCAACCCCAATATCCTAATATTCCTAAGGTTCAAACGGGGCTTCCTAATGCTTTTTCTCTGCTACTTCGCCTTTAATTCGACTTTAAATATTCTCAAAAAAATAAGTATATAAATGCTGGAAATTAACAATAATAATGTAAAATATAAGAATATTGCATTTATTTACTGTAAACTTACCTCGATACAAAATGTGACTAAACTTTATAATTTAGTCCTTTACTTTTTCTTTTCCCCGATCTACTCCTGAATTTCGTTCTTCTTGATCTATAATAGCAAATTTAACTTATTTAATATTCACATTTATCAAAACAGTCCTTTACTCAAACTTTGGAAAAATTACATTTTTACCCCTAAACTTTTGCATATTTACACTTTTACCCCAAATCTCGTAAATTAAACTTCAACCTATTTTCTTGTGTTTTATGACATGCTGATCATTTTTCCCTTCTATGGAAGTATCAAAATCATACTCTAACATGCACTTATGACTATTAGGTATTTTACCGATTAAGCCCTTTTACTCGTTTTTACCTAAAACCGAGTAGCACAAGTTGTCTAACATAATCTAAGACCTCATATTCTATCATAAAACATCAAAATAAACACTTTTCACCTATGGGTTTTTTTCCAAATATGAACCCTAACTTAAATTATTGCTAGCATAAGCTTTATCGTGCTACCGGGATCTCAAAAACGTAAAAATCATTAAAAAGGGGGCTTGGAATCACTTACTATGAAGCTTGAAATTTGAAGAAACCCTAGCTATAGAGAGATGGAGCATTCGGCAGCAACTATGAAGATGATAACTAATTTTTGTGTTATTTTTCCCTTTTAATTTCATTTAATATCCAAATGACCAAAATGCCCCTCCTTACTAAACTTTTAAAAATTCCTTCCATGTCCTAATTTTGTCCATGAACTTAAAATTGGTCAAATTGCTATTTAATACCTCCTAATTAATATTTCAAAGCAATTTCATACTAGAAACTTCTAGAATGCAAGTTTTGCAACTTATTCGATTTAGTCTCTAACTTCAAATTAAGCATTTTATGCATAGAATTTCATCACGAAATTTTCGCACAATCATGTAATCATATCATGAACCTCAAAATAATAATAAAATAAATTTTTATACCTTAGATTTGTGGTTTCGTAACCACTATTCCGTTTAGGCCCTATTTCGGGATGTTACAGTACTGTATGGGAAAATGGTTTGTACTATGAATGGGCCTGACAATCTTGATTTCAACTTTTCGGGAAACAACTTGAGTTTTGGGTTGTATAAAAGGACAAGATCTCCAACTTTGAATTGTTTGAGTTGCTTCAAACAAGCATCGTAGCGTCACTTTGTCGCTTATCTATATAGTCTTGAGTTCTCGTAAGCAATCACTCGCCACTTATCTAACTTGTTTAGCTGCATCAATCCCTTCTCACCTGCAAGTTTAAGATTATAGTTTAGAAATTTTATTACCTAGAATGCTTTGTGCTCAAGTTTAAGTGGTAAATGACAACTCTTTCCATATACAAGTCTGTAAGGATATGTTCCTATGGGTGTTTTATATGCAGTTCTATAAGCCCATAAAACGTCATCTACTTTTATTACCCAATCCTTTCTATTTGACTCTACAATATTTTCTAGGATGCGTTTGAGTTCTTGATTTGCAACTTTAACTTGTCCACTAGTTTGAGGGTGATAAGGGGTAGTTGTTCTATGATGCACCCCATACTTCTTAAGGACCTTATCAAATTGAGCATTACAAAAATGTGTATCTCTGTCACTAATAATAGCTCTAGGTGTTCCAAATCGAGAAAAAAGCTTCTTAAGAAATCGAACTACCACTCTAGCATCATTAGTAGGTAAAGCTTGAGCTTCTACCCATTTTGACATATAATCAACTACTACTAGAATGTATTTATTACCAAAAGAGCTAGGAAATGGGCCCATGAAATCAATGCCGCAGACGTAAAAAATTTCACATGAAAGCATATAAGTTTGAGGCATTTCATCATGTTTACAATATTACATGTTCTCTAGCATCCATCATAAGAAGCAATATACATGTTAGTGTCCTTGAATAGTGTAGGCCAATAAAAAATTGATTCAAGCGTTTTATGTGATGTTCTAATTCCACTGTAATGTCCTCCTATCAATCCTAAGTGGCAATGTTCTAAGATTTTATTCGCTTCTGATTTTGTAACACACATTCAAATTACATGATCTGCACATACACGGAAAAGAAAAGGGTCCTCCCAAAAATAATTTTTCACATCGACAAAGAATCTCTTCTTTTGATGATGTGTTAACCCTTTTGGTAGGATGTTAGCGGCCAAGTAATTCGCGATATCCGCAAACTAAAGGACTTCAGAATCAGTTATAACCATGAGTTGTTCCTTAGGAAATGAGTCATTTATCTCATTCTCATTAAGCTCCTTGAGATGGGGATTCTCTAGTCGTGAAAAGTGATCTGCTACAATATTTTCAGCTTCCTTCTTATCCTGGGTTTCCAAATCGAACTCCTGCAATAATAAAATCCACCTTATAAGTCAAGGTTTTGCATCTGATTTAATTAGAAGATAGCAAAGAGCAGAATGGTCAATGTAAACAATAACTTTAGACAATATTAAATATGGTCTAAATTTATCGAATGAAAAAACCACAGCTACTAATTCTTTTTTTGTAGTAGTGTAATTTTCTTGTGCATTTTTCAAAGTCTTGCTAACATAATAGATTGGCTGAAAATGGTTGTCTCTTTGCTGTTCAAGAACTGCACCTACTGCAAAATCACTTGCATCACACATTAGTTCAAAGGGTAAATTCCAATCAAGTGCAACCATAATCAGGGCATTAATTAATTTTTCCCTAAGTGTATTAAATGCTTCTAAGCATTCCTGACTAAAATTGAATGGCACATCTTTTTCTAGAAAATTAGTTAAGGGCTTAGCTATTTTAGAAAAATCTTTGATAAATCTTCTATAGAATCCAGCATGTCCTAAAAAGCTTCAAATAGCCTTAATTGAACTACGAGGAGGAAGTTTTTCGATGGTTTCAATTTTCGCTTTATCAACCTCAATCCCTTTACTATAATTTTTTTGGCCCAACACAATCCTTTCTCAAACCATGAAGTGACATTTTTCCCAATTAGGCACACGATTCATTTCCTCACATCTCATTAAAACTCATTTTAGATTTTTAAGACAAAGATGGAAAAAATTACCGAATACTGAGAAGTCATCCATAAATACCACCATAATGTCTTCTACAAGTTCATCAAAAATTGCTAACATGCAACGCTAAAAAGTATCAGGAGCATTACACAATTCAAAAGGCATTCTTTGATAAGCAAATGTACCAATGGACATGTAAATGTCATTTTCTCTTGGTCCTCGGGAGCTATCGGGATTTGGAAGTAGCCAAAAAGTCCATCTAGGAAGCAATAATACATGTGACCAAATAATCTCTCCAACTTTTGATCTATGAATGGTAGAGGGAAGTGATCTTTCCTTATGGCATTGTTCAACTTCTTATAACCAATACAAACTCTCCATCCCGTGATTGTTCTTGTTGGAATCAACTCGTTTTTCTTGTTGGCCATAATAGTCATGCCTCCTTTCTTAGGAACAACCTACATAGGACTCACTCAAGTACTATTAGAAATAGGATAAATAACTCTAGCATCTAGAAGTTTAATTACCTCATCCTTAATAACTTCTTTCGTGTTAGGATTTAACCTTCTTTGAGCTTGCATGCATGGTTTGTACTCGTCTTCTATTAAAATTTTATGAGTGCAAAAAGAAGGATTGATCCCTTTAATGTCGGAAATCTTCCAGGCTATAGCTCTTTTATGTTCTTTCAGCACTTGCAATAACTAATCTTTCTCATTTAGCTTTAAATATGAAGCAATAATCACTGGTAATGTAAAATTATCTCCAGAAAATGCATACTTTAAGTGATTTGGTAATTGCTTCAGTTTCAATTTGGGAAGTTCTTCAATAGAGGGTTTTAATTTTAATTCCTTGTTTACCTCAATGTCCTCATAAATTTTCTGTCTTAGCGAAGACTCATTAGAATCTAAATCAATTTTCATCACACTTATCACAACATTATAGTCATTTACCTCCTCTCATTGAATAAGACACAGTTCCAATGTGTCCTTATGAACAATTTCCTGTAACGAATCTTGAATAACATGATTAATAGAGTCAATAAAATAACACGAATCATCTTATTCTCTAGAGAACCGCATGGCATCATAGATTTTAAAAGTGATCTTTTCATCACCTACCCTAAGCACAAGTTTACCATCACCCACATTAATGACAACCTTGGTAGTCGCTAAAAAGGGGTGACCTAAAATTAAAGTCACTTCACTACCCTCATCCAAGTCAAGCACAACAATATCAATAGGGAATATGAATTTATCAACCTTTACAAGTACATCTTCAATAATACCCCTAGGATATTTAACAAATCTATCGGCTAATTGAAAACTCATCCTATTGGGTTTTGGTTCCCTAAGACCAAGTTGCTTGAACATTTTATAAGGCATCAAATTAATGCTAGCACCCAAATTAGCTGATGCTTTCTCAATATTTAAACTACCAATAAAAAAAGGAATAGTAGAACTTCTTGTATCCTTTACCTTAGTTGGCAGTTTATTTTGGACAATAGTTGAGCTTTCCTCGTTGAGTTCCACAGTAGATAGTTCTTCAAACTTGCTTTTGTTTGTTAATATCTCTTTTAAAATGTTTGCATATGTGGGCATCTGCGAAATAGCTTCAAAAAAAGGTAAGTTGATATGTAATTGTTTAAAAAGTTCAAGAAATTTACCAAATTGTTCATCCATGTGGTCTTTCTTCAACTTTGCCGGATATGGGATCGGTGGTTTATATTCTTTAACTACTGGTGTCTAAATTTCTTCGGTCTTTACTCCCTCATCATTTGCCTTATCAGTTTCCTGTTGCAGCTTCTTTTTGGGTTCAGTCAACACTTTTTTATTCCTCAATGTAACTATTTTCACATGCTCTTTTAGGTTGGGTTTGGTATTACTAGGTGAACTACCTTGTTGCCTTTCTGAAACCAATTTAGCAAGCTATTCAACCTAATTTTTGAGTTGAAGAATTAATACTTGTTGATTTTTTGAAGTTTTCTCAGTGTTTTGAAAATGAGTCTCCGGCACCGAAATAAATTTTTCCAACATCTCTTCAAGGTTCAACTTCATCTCTGGCTAATAAAGTTGTTGTACGCTTAGAAGGGGTTGCAATCTTTGGTTTCCTTGACCACCCCATGAAAAGTTTGGGTGGTTTCTCCAACCTGCATTATAGTTATTACTATAAGGGTTATTTTAAGTTCTAGAATTATTACTCATATAATTGATATGCTCATTCTCCATGCTAGGACTGAAGGGTATATTTTTTGGATTATTTATTCCGCCTCCATTTGCATCGTATTGCATCACTGAACTTACCTACATAAAAAGATATAGATCATCAAATTTCTTATTTAATATTTCTACTTGATTTGATAACATGGTGATCACATCTAAATTAAAGACATCGACTGCTTTCATTAGTTTCATCCTTATGACTTGCCACAGATGATTATTCAGTGACATCCCTTCAATAAATTCATGAGCCACTTCAAGTGTTTTATTATTCAGAGTTTCGCCGGCTACTGCATCGATTAGTTACCTAGTTGAGGGATTCAAACCATTGTAAAATGTTTGAACTTTTAGCCATAGAGGTAACCCATGGTGAGGGCACCTTCTCAATAAATTTTTATACCTCTCCCATGCATCATATAAAGTCTCTAAATCGATATGCACAAAGGAAAAGATGTCATTCCTCAACTTGGCTATCTTAGTCGGTGGGAAGTACTTCAGTAGAAAGTTATCGAAAATTTGATCCCATGTAGTGATGGAACCTCGTGGTAAAGAGTACAACCATTGCTTAGCTTTTTTCCTCAATGAGAAAGGGAACAACTGTAGGTGAATGTCATCGTCAGTGACACCATCAATTTCGAAATTATTGCAGATTTCTAGAAAGATAGTCAAATGAGTATATGGATTTTCATCCTGCAAACCATCAAATTGAACAAATTGTTGAATCATCTGAATAGTGTTCGGTGTTAGTTCGAAATTATTTGCAACAACAGTGGGTCTCACAATACTCAATTCAGCCCCAGTTAAAGTGGGCTTAGCATAATCGTACATAGTACAAGGAATAAGAGTAAGATCCACAAGACTTGCAACAACTGCAGAAGGTAGTTGATTATTTTTATTATCACCCATCTCCTCAGTAATAAAAGAACCTAGCAGAAGCAAATAAAATAAAAATTAGAATGTAAAAAATTAAACTAAAAAAAAATTTTAAAAATAAAAAAATGGCCAAATTAATAAAAATAAAGTATTCCTAATATTTTAGTCCCCGGAAACAATGCCAAAAACTTAATGGTTACTAAACGAACTATAAATATGACAAAGGCAATAGGACCTATCGAATAATAGTATAGCTATGGTGAGTAGGGAATATCGTATCCACGAGGACTAAAAGTACTAGTAATTGTCGTCTTCTTATTATTTAGCCGACAAATTAGGGTGATGTGTTTTAATATAAAATTACTAAACTAATTTATCTAATAGCACAACAAAGAATGAAATAGAAAAATAATCGAAGATAACCAATGAGATAGACAATACCTAGGAAAGAATCCACCTATTATTATGAATTTTAATTAAACGATTTATTCACTTGCTGTTTGATCCTTAGAAATCCCTAAATTATGTTAATATCTCTTTTGAGAGTAAGAACAACTGACTCTAGGTTGATTAATTGAAATCTCTTTCTAATTAAAACCCTTATCATCACATTAACTCGTTTTATGGATTCCCCAATTAGATTTGACTCTAATTCGGTAGATTTATGTCATCCTATTTCTAGGATTGCATGCAACTCCACTCAATTATGCTAGATCTACTCTTAAACAAGGACTTTTGCTCCACTGAAATAAATACATTAAACATGAATTAATATCCCAAAAATATTAAAACATGAAATAAGTATACATAATTGAGACAAGAATCGAGTATTTATCGCGTAAAAACAGAAATTAAATAATAGGATTCATCATAGGTTTCATCCTCCCTAGGTATCTAGGGAATTTAGTTCATAATCCTGAATAGAAACATCTCAAAGTTAGGATAACCACAAGACATAAAGAAACTCAATAAAACTTCGAAAGAAATTAAATAGAGATCTTCGATCTTGAGGGAGATCCGCTTCCGAGTTGATTCGGCTGACGTTCTTCGAGTGTTTTCTTTAATCTTGTCTTATTACCCCTTTCTCTATTCTTCTAATTGGTATTTATAGTCTTTAGAATGCTAAGAAAGCCTAAAAATTGGGTTTTTCCACATATTTGGGAAATAGAGTGCGAAATCAACACGAATTGGCACATAGGCATATGGCCAGCCCGTGTGGCTCACACGAGCATGTGCCCTGCCTATGTGGAAATGCTCAGCCCGTGTAGATCTTGAAAGCAGCTCTTTTTGTCTAATTTTGGCTCGTTTTTTGCACCTTTCACTCCCAAATGCTTTCCTAAGTATATAAACATGAATTTAAAGGATTAGGAGCATCAAATTCACTAATTTGCATAATTAATCATCCAAAAATGCATTAAGAATGTGATTAAAATATGTTACTTTTATAGCTTATCAAGGAGATTATGATCTATTTCAAGTACTAAAAGAACATCTAAAATTAGTTTGGTACCTAATAGTGTATTGATCAGCACATTGCCTTTGCCCTTTACTTGAATGAGTTTTCCATTTCTAACCCTCACTTTTGGAATGTAGCTTCTATCTATCTTTCTGAAGATACTTTCATCTAAGGTCATATGGTTGGTGCACCTACTATTGATCAACCAACCTTTTGCAACTCTGCTTTTAAAGGCAAAACAATAGGCTGCGAACACTTGCTCCTTCTGAGCATGATTTCCCTTAGCTGCCTGAACCTTAGTATTCTAATGTGGTTGTGGCTACTGAGTTTGCCCTTTATTTTTGCAAGCTTTCTCCATGTGTCCAAACTACTTACAGGCTATGCATTGTATGCCTTGTCTGAACCAACAAAACTTCTCCAAATGATTAATCTTTTTGCAGTGAGAGCATTGTAGATATTTTTTCTATCCTCCTTCTCTCATCAATTTCTATGTCTTTTCTGACTAGCTTTTCTTTTCTCTATTGTTAAAGAAGATCGAGTCTTCCCTGTTTCTTACTTGAAAAGCTCCCTCAATATGCTTTTCTTTCCTTGCAGCTCTCCTTTTGTTCTTAAGCATATAGGGCATTTATCAGCTCTGATAGAAAGATTGTTAATAGGTATCTCGAATCTTCAAGAGAGGATATCTTTGACTTGTACCTCTCAAGAAGTGTAGTGATCACCTTATTGACTACCCTGCTATCAAGAAACTAATCTCCAAGTAACCTTATGTTGTTTACAATAGCCATGATTCTGTCAAAATACTATTTGACAGTTTCAGACTCTTTCATCTTTAGGTTCTCAAAGTCCATCCTCAAATTGATAATTTATTGTTGTCTTGTTTTATCGTACCTTGAAATTATTCCTTCAGTTTATCCCAAGCTTGCTTTGGAGTTTCACAGGCCATGATTCTGTTGAAAATCACATTAAAAATAACATTATGAAAACATGACATCGCCTTGAATTTCTTAGCATGATCATTACTATGTTGCCATATATGTGCTATCGTCGGATTGGCTCTCAATAATGGTGGTCATACATCCGTATTCACAACCTCCTATAAGTCATAAGCTCGTAGGTAGGTCTTCATATTTACTACAAAATAGGTTGTTTTCATTGTTAAAAACTAGTGGTGAAGGAGATGTAAAACTACTTGAAGACATTTTTATAAAAAAAAAACAAGAAACAGAGGTTGTTCTTTCTTTTCTTAACAAAGGCCCTCAAAAGATGATTGGTTCTAAATACTAATTGTTGGCTTTTTGTTACAAAAGAAGAAAGAAAATGGAGCAAAGGTTAGCAATCAAATGTGAGTTGCTATTTTTCAATTCAAGTACATCTTAAATTTCATACAATGTACAACTTTAAATAGAAAAGCACCAACTGCAACTTAACAAGTTGGCAAGTCTAAACACATGGAATTTACTAATTGGTTGGTTTCTATCTAATCAGTATCGCTTACATTAACCTATTAGATTAAAGGTATATAAAATAACCTAGCAGCTTTACAGAACAAGTTGACAATTCTTTAGCTTGTAATAAAAGCCTTGGGGCAGTTTGTGGCTAGACTGACCACCATTCTGCCTTACACTCAGACTGTCCGCTACATTGGCTTGCCCGCCACTCTTGGACTTTCTGCCACGTTTGGACTGTCTACCACATTGTTTGCCAAAGTTTGTCTGTTTGATAGTCCGTCGTGTGACAGTTTACCATTTTCCTATCATTTAACCTATTTGCTAGATGTGTGAGTTGTTGCATGAATAGCCATCTCGCAACAACTACAACTTCTCGTACTCACATTTTTTTTTTTGAAAAATACATTGAAGCCATTTAAATATCATTTGTATATTAAAATACCAGAATCTTTCTTCTTCTTTTTAATATGTTGAACCTGTGAATTAAGAATTTTAAGTTCAGCTTGGAGGTGAGTAAGAGCTTTACCCCTTTAAACAACATCTAAAATAGTTTTTGTAGTGGTGGTGCCAACATTAGGTGATAAAAGATTCTCATGTTCTAAAGTTTTGTAACACCCCAACAATTTCTATTTTTCTTTCTGTGAAAATGTGACACAATTAAGTATTTGCTTTAGTGGTTAAGTGCTCTGGGTATGTATGAGAGGTCATAAGTTAAAGCCTTATTTAGGTTAAATTTTGGTGTTTTTCTGAATAAAACCTTAACCTTGCTCAGTAGGCTTAATTTTAATTGTTTGTAAGTGTATATCAGAATGGGCCTGCTGGTCTGGGGGTTAAGTGAAGTGTAAGTCTACAGGAGGTCCCGTGTTCAAATCTCTGCACGAGCATAGGAGTATATTTTTGCTCATTTGACCAAGAGAGTTTCGGTCAAATAGGAATTCTAAGTAGTGGGTGGTTTGATGGAGAAAAGAGTGGGGAGTTGAGATATTGGAATTATCAGTTTATTCTTTTGTTTTTCTTTTTTTTCAAAATTTTGTCCCTCTCTCTCCCTCTCAAAAATATCTGACATTTTCTTTTCTCTTTTCCCCTTCTTTATTGTTTCTCCTTCGGTTTTGCATGGTGATCCTTCGTTGATCATGCTCAATCATTTGTTCATCTGGTAAGTATTCTTTCTAAACCTTTACCTTTTTGGTTTGGGGATTAGCAATGCTAGATTATGGACTAAGTGTGAATCCTGCGTTTAAGGGAAGGTTTTGAGGCAGAGAACCGCGTTCCATCGGGTTGAATCAAGATTGTGTTCGTTCTTGGTTGTGGTAAGTCAATTTATGCGTATTTGGGTAAGTTGTGTTAGGCTTGATTTTTGGTGCTAAAGGGGTTAGATATTCTGATTATAGGTGCTGGTGACCTTGAGAGTGTTTTTATGTCAAAAACGATAGCAGGTGTGTACCCGAAAACGCAGAAAATAAGGTTTCAACGAAAGCCAAAAACCTTACTATCGACACCACATGGGCGTATGGTCACCCGTGTGGTAAGCCATGTGCCATAACACGAGCGTGTGATCGAAGAGGCCAGGCCGTGCACACAAGACACAGCCGTGTGATGGCCAGGTAGGCCGTGTGTGACATACGGGCTAGACTGATTTAGGCCATGAGGGTCACACGGGCGTGTAGGCCCACACAAGTAAACCACACGGGCGTGTGGGATTTTGGACCAGGCTGTGTGGAAGGCAAATTCGGGCCGTATGGGCCCACACGGGTAAGCCACATGGGCATGTGAGCCCATTTATCTGGAATGATTCCTAGGGTTGTACGGGTCACCCAAGACGACTGTGAACCTACTGTAGAGTCGGTAAGCGTTACCTAGACCCCTAAATATATGATCTAAGTGTATGTGATGCATGATAAATTATGCATGATTACTGTTATATGTATGTATACGTATGACTGATGGTTGCATAAAAGCATGACATATTGTATGTTTGCATTGTAATGGGTTGGGATGATGACATTTGGAGGAAGTGTACTGAAAGGCTTTAAGCCTAATATACTGGCAGCTCAGTTGCAAACTACTGTATTGTGTCGTATTCAGTACTACTTGGAGTGCAGGGATGGGTAGGTTGATTTAATCCCTACATAGAGTGTATGGTTGGACGGAGATGGTGTGTAAAGGCTAGTTGGGTAGGACTTTGTACTGTATATCTATTACTTACACTATCATGGGCTAAGGCCCTTATGCATACTGACACTGCTAAGGCCCTTATGCATACTGACACTGATACTGGGTTGGGCTAAGGCCGAACCGTTACTGAAACCAAAAGGAGGCTTAAGCCCAAGACTAATTTGATTATGCACTTTGTTTATTGTTATTGTTTTTTATGGGATTACACACTGAGTTTACGTAAACTCACCCCTCTCTATTTAATGTGCACAGGTAATCCCCAGACTTGACGGATCGGTGCGGCGAAGGACTCAACGATGGCCACACATATTTTATATTGTTTTAAATTTCAGTTTTGGTAATTATTTTTTGGGTTATTTTTTATGTAAAATGGACTTTTCGGACTGGTTGCTTTTATTTTGGATTTTGGACTGTTTTCGTGGATTTAATAACTGCACAACCTCAACGAACAAACGTTTGCTCTAAAACTAAGGGGTTTTCCTAAGACGGATGATTTTACCTAACTTAGTTTTTCATAAAATAATTGATTTTTAAAAGCTTCCGCAACGAATTGTGTTTAAAAAAAACAATCGATTAAATAAGTAAGCGATTTTGGAATCAACAAGAGTAAACAAATGGAAACAGTTTTATCAAAACAACTTAGTTTCAACACGCTATCATGTGTCGTCACCAAATTCGGCCATAACGTCTAGGCCAGGTTTGGGGTGTTACAAGTTTCTTCAACCACTTGTTTAATAGTTGGTTAAGTGGCATCATGCACTGTTAACCAACCTTTAACTTTCCTAAATAGTAAATACTCCCCCTTAATTTCAGATTTAAGCAAGAGTATCCAAAAAAAAATCTCCCATTTATAGCATAATCCCAACAAATCTCCCTTTAAATTGTGCTTTAATCAAAACAACAAGCATTTAATTAGACTATTAAAAAGTGCATCAATCTCCATACCTGTTGGGATCTATGCCCTTCGTGTAGTATTTTCGTCTATGTATACTTATATTTTTTAAATAAATTGGTTTAATAAAATATTCATTAATTACATTAATATCCTTTGTATATTATCCTTATGATTTTTGCATATAAAGCAAAATGGAATTAAATATTGGCTTACAGATTATCTAATGTTTAATTAATACTAAGTGGTATTACATGGTCAAACCATAATATAGAAAGATAACATATATTAATAGATAATCTAAACATGTCCTTAGGCTAATCGAAAATAGGAAACCGATTGAAAGATTAATTTGTTGTCTGTCAAGTCTAGTTAATAAAAACCCTTGTCTTAGGTATTAGAGTGGGTGACTGTAACGCGTAGGTTTGTGCAAGTATACACAATCATTATCAAGTAATAAGTAAGTGAAAGAGTTATCATCTCCACAAGGATTGTGTATGTTAACCAGTTAATTACAAAATTAAAGTTTTACAAATTGGTGATAAGAACACAATAATTCTCGTGATGGATGATTAAACTAAATTAAATCATCTAGATGCAAGATGATCCCTAATGCAATTCTAATCTAAGTATGTAATTAACTAAAATGTATGAGATGAATTTAGCAGCAACAACATAAACTTCAACAATTAATAACATGAATAGGCTAGAACAATTACATCATTCAACTTAATTCATTTTTCTCATGTTTAACAGTGTTCGGAAAATATTTCAAGGCAACTCGATCTTTCATGAGTTTGAAACTAAATTAGTCCTTTCAGAATCTTTTACTTAGTAAAACATGCATTTTACTGATCATATTAAACTAAGGGTTTCTTAGAATTCATGTGAAATAACAGGGACGAGTTAGGTTTGAAACAATTTAATCACATAAACCTAAAAACTATGCAAGATAATAGAGCTCGTTAAAGTTATTATGAACCTTTAATTTAGTTGGGTTAGGATCTAAATTAAGCATGCACTTTTCAACTATTGTGTCCATTAGTTGTCTCCTAGTTAGGATTGCTAAACTAATTTCAATGTATCCAATCACATCTGTGTAACACTCCTTACCCGTATTCAACGCCGGAACAGGGACGAGGCATTACCAGACTTGTCACATGAACAAACATACAATTTCGAGTTATACATTTGCGTCCAAATTAAAACCATTTGTATTTAATCAGAAAGTCCTTAATACGAGCCTACGAGGCCCAAAACATGTTTTAGAAGTGGTTCGGGACTAAAACGAGAACTTTAGAAAATTTTACAAAACTTAGAAAATTTTTCACTAAACAGGGGTCACACGCCCGTGTGGATATGGGAAACGCCCGTGTGGGTAGGCTGTGTGGTCACACATGCCCGTGTCCCGAACCTGTGTAACTCTCTATTTGTCACCCAAGAATAAATTAAAGACACACAGCAAAGTCACACGCCTGTGTGCTAGGCCGTGTGGTCAATTTAAAATTTATGGTTTTTCATTAAATAGGTGTAGACTTCACACACCCAAGACACACGCCCGTGTCCAAAGCCGTGGCCCTCACACGGTTGAGACACACGGCCGTGTCTTTACCTGTGTACTCAATATTGAGCATTCTATTGAGCATTCTATTTTGCAAAAATTATGGTGTATGGGACACACAGCCTAGACACACGTCCGTGTGTCTACCTCTGTGGACAAAAATAAGGCTATTTACCAAGCCATTTTGCTACCCTTTACCGCACACACCTACACAACATAACATAGCACCAATCCAAGCATATACATACATCTACCATCCACAACCAAGACATCAACACATCATTCGTGAAAGGCATCATTATATAAATATACTTATAACCAATATTGGCTCATTTCAAATGGCCTTATACAAAATGAATTACAAACCAATATAAGCCAACACATTTGGCCAAATCAATTATGACACATAACAAAATGACCAAGTCCCTTATACATGCCATAACTCAAAATGTTGAATTCATTGGTACCAAATTATTTGTTGATAGTGTGAATGAATCTCCGACGATCTTCAAACCCCGAGCTAGCTTGGTGACACTATAAGACAAGGGGAGGAAGCTATATAGCTTAGTAAGTTCCTATGCAAATAATAGGCATCATAACCACACATTTAACATACAATTAGCCTGATGAAGATTAGTATGAACGTTATCAAAATCTCATAATCATAACTTACTCAATTACAATCCTACCAAGAGTTCATCACATATCGAGCTCATTACTTATGAGTTTTACGTACATACCTATACCAACTCACAACATAATCATGTCCTTTCACAACTTTGACATTCCCGTTGAACATTCAGAATATTAACGGATACTCGAAAATCTTACACACAAGTGTCATATATGTAGCCGAAGCTACCTCATATCTTATAATACATATAGGCTCATTTTTGAGCTATTCACGGGCCTACTCACACAAGCTGTCAGTCAGGACGTAGCTACACAATGTTGCTCACACAAGCTGTTAGGTATCCGCAACACATGCTAGACTACCTAACCACTGTTAGGACGTACGAGACCAGCACACGGGTTACGTAATTACATATACACATGGGTTCCTAGTGACATGTCACTCGTATCCTATTCTATTCCTAAGGTTCAACCGGGATTTCACGCTTGTCAAAACTTTTTCGAATACATCCAAAGAGTCAATCACAATTCATACAATATTAAAGCATTTAAAACATAAATATAACAATGCATTATTTACATACGAACTTACCTTGGTACAAAAATAGTAGAATTGGACCTAATTGTCAAAGACTTTGTTTTTCCCCCGATCTAGGTCCGAACCTCATCTTTCTTCATCTATAATAACAAATTTAACTCATTTAATGCTCATATTATTCAATTTAGCCCAAAAATCATGTTATGACAAAATTGCATTTTTGCCCCTAATGTTTCATATTTTTACAATTTAGTCCCTAAGCTCGTAAATTGAAATGTATTCAATTTCTTCAGAACCTAACCTAGCCGAACCATTTTCATACTTATATCAGCCTACATTTTCCACTTAATCACACTTTTACTACTTATTTTATAAGTTTTACAAATAAGTCCTTTTAACATTTTTACCGAAAATCACTTAGCAAAAGTTGTTTATCTAACACCAAACATGCATTTTATACCATTAGACATCAAAATACACAAATATATAACATGGTAAAAATTTTAAACTTCATCTTTCTTTCAAATTAGTCCTTGAAATAGCTAGATTAGGTTACAAGGATCTCAAAAAACATGAAAATAATTAAAAATGGGGCTAGAACGGACTTACAATTGAACTTGGAAGCTTGAAAAACCCTAGATATGTATTTATCTTGTAAATTTCAACCAAGGGGGACTAAATTGATGGAGATGAAGACTTTTATTTAGTTATTTTGGCTTTATTTGAAAAATGACTAAAATGCCCTTCACGCATAACTTTAAAATTTCACCTAATCATGTCTATTTTTGTCCATCTAATTAAAAAATGGTCTAATTACTATCTAAGGACCTCCAATTTAAAATTTCATAGCAATTAGACACCTCTAGCTTCTACAACACACATTTTACACCTATTACAATTTAGTCCTTTTTGCTAAATTAAGTGCCCAATCGATAAAATTTTCGAATGAAATTTTCACGAAACAATTCCATGAAACTGTAGACCATAAAAATATAATAAAATAAATCTTTCTACGTCAGATTCGTGGTCCTAAAACCACTGTTCCAACTAAACCCAAAGTCGGGCTGTTATAATATGAATGAAATACATACTTGAGTTTAATTGAAAACATGAATGACTGAGACACAAACACCACAAACATGATTTAAACAAGCTTCATTGAATTGATGCAATCATCCTAGCTAAATAGTTTAAGCTACCATTGTTGATGACAAGATAACAAAACACATTGCAAACATGATTAAAATCAAAGTAGCTAGTAAAGGAAGAATAAACTTTATTCGAATCAGCAGCCTTGCAAACTCCAATTTGAGAAGTTCCCTCCCATCCTCATGTTGCTCCTTTGCTAATGGCTCCTCAAGGTGGCCAGCTAAGAGATGATCTTATCAAGGTTTTTTTGGCTAAGAAAGAAAGGAAATATGGGATGCTATGCGTGGAAATGAAAAAAGGGAATGAGAGAATGGAAGAGAAATGTTAAACAAAGGATGAATAAGGGATGATTGAAATGTGAGATGGGAATGGGTATTTATACTTGAGGTTGGTGATGGAATTTACTAAATTTGGCATCAAAGATTCCTTGGATTTCTCCCACGTTTGGTCGGTCATAATATATGGAAAGGAGGGTGAGTTGGTTGCTTGATTTAAGCATCATATCATGTTTGAATCATGCAAGGGCTGGACGGTTTCTTGAATAAACATAGTGTGTTGATTTTCAATGATTTTCCAAGTGTAGGGACCTCTAAATAATTATCCCAAAAGCTTACTTTTGGCTGCCCAAATATCCTTGCCTAATTGGGTTTCTCTTCTCCTTGTTTGGACAGTTTTGTAACCCATTTAATAGTCAAACTTGTCCACTATGTAGCACCATTTTTCACTAGGTCAAAGCAACATCTTCATGACCCAATTTGCATGGTTTTACCATCCAATTAGGGTAGAATTGCTCATGTCTATGCAAAAATTATAATAAACTCTTTATTAAATCAACTTTATGGTAGCACATTAATAATTAACATGAAATAATTTAATTTATTTACAAAATTAACATAATAAAGCACAAATTTGCATATTTTATAAATTCATACCCATTGTCGGAATATAAGCAAAATTCACTTAATTAATTAACAAATACTCAGGATAAGTATTATTTTTAAGTAAAAAGGTGGTAAAAAATACTAGGAAAAACCTATATAATTTAGAGTTTACAATGACTCCCAAAAGATAAAGACATAGATGTGACTGATTGAACTGAAAGTACATTAGATAGGACCCAAGTAGAATTGATCTTAGATTCATTTATGGATTTATTCACTTATAATGTTCATAGTGTGACATACCTTAATCCTAAATGGTTGATGGACTATGTATGCATGACTCATATTATTTTATGTAAATGAGATTCTAAGTTTAAATAGATAAGGAATCGAAACCTGGTATGTTGGATATACAACTTATGCAATATGTAGCATCATTCCATAATAGTGGAATTCATAGCCCAACTAAAGGGTAAATAATATCTTCTCCTCGGTATTACATGGTAGATAAAAAGTAAAACATGTTCACGGGTCATATGTGTTTATGATAAATTATTTCATCACTATTTGATAGTATTTGATTATTCATGAAGATGTAATGGTTACCATGAGATAAAATAATAACAAATTGGTAGAATGGATTTATCACAATGAGATTAAGGATATCCTATGGGGGTAATACATTGTTGTGTGGATAGGGTAAAAGAGAGTAAATTATTGTACTAGAAAACCACACTAGGTTCAATTCCTAGGAAAGATTTGAAGGGTCACAAATGGTCCTGCTTAAAACTCAACCTCCTAGACAAAATCTCCCTACAACGTAATTTAATATCACAATATATCACTACAATTGTACCTTACAAAATATTGAAAGATAAAAAAATAATAAAAAACCAGAAATTTAACGAGGTTCGGCAAATTATGCTTACTGTTGTATTTGGTGCCCTAAGTGTAGTATTTTCGTCAATATACACTTATAATTTTTTCGAACAATTTGGTTAATAAAACAAATTCATTGATTACGATTAATATACTTTGTATTATTGACCTCAAAATGGTTTCTGCACGCAAAGCAAATGGAAGGAAATGTTGCTCATTGGTTGTCTAATGTTTAACTAATACTAAGCGATATTACATGGTTGGATCGTAATATGAAAAGACAACTTGTATTAGTAGATGAACCTAAACATGAACTTAGTCTAATTGAAAATGAGCAATCTGATTTAAAGAGCAATCTGATTTAAAGACTAATATGCCATCTATTAAGTCCAATTGGGCAGATGCCTTGTCTTAGGCATTGGAGCGGATGACTCCCAGATGATAGAGACATAGATGTGATTGACTAGACTGGCAGTACATTAGATAGGACCCAAGCAGAATAAATCCTGAATTCGTTTATGGATTTATTCACTTGTAAATTTGTGACAGCCCTAATTTGACCCCAGTCGGAAAATGGTTTCGGGACCACAAAACCGAGTCATAAAAAAATATAATTATATGTTATATTCTGTGCTTATTATATGTGAAAGTGCATGTGTGAAAATTTCATACTTTAATATTGTCATTCGTGAGTGAAATTATTAAATAGGAATTATGTGAAAATTTGTGAAAATATGATAGGTTATTTTTGAAGTGGCCAAATAATTTATGGCGTAAATAAGTGGATTTGCATGTCAAATTTCCCACTTTAGTTGTAGTGGCCGGCCATGATGATGTTGATAAACAAATATGAATTATATTTTAATATTATAATAGTAATGGTTTAATTTATGAAATAAAAAAATTAATTAATAATAAGAAAAGATGATAGAAAAATAAAAGAAAAACAAAATGCTTGTTTCATCTTCTTCCTTAGTAGCCGAACCTTAAAGAAGAAAAGGGATGATAGCATTCGGTCACTTTGAGCTTGAATTAAGGTATGAAATTCATGTTAGTTTTTGAAATTGTAGCATATATTAAGCTAGTTACTAAGTCCCTTACTTAGCCCATGTCAAAATTTTGAATTGGGTAGTGATTTGAGTATTCGGTTATGGAAGATTTTTTAAGGGAATGATTATTGTCTTTATGTTTTGATGAATAATTGTGAATGAGTGATGTTTGGACTAGTTTAATGTTCATATAGGTGGTTTGAATGATAGAAAAAAATCGGCCTGTGTATTTGCGAAATTGCCGAATGTGAACTTAGGTAATAGTTGAGAAATGTTTGTGTTTTAAATGATGGAATGGAGTGGATGCTTTGAATGTGATATGCACAATTATAAGTTAAATTAAGGTTTGCTAAATTACCATTGTCATTGCCGAATATGAGCTTAGTTAAAGAAAAATTTGTTGTTGAATGTTTTAAATGAATTTGATAGTAATAAATTAAGTTGAGATAGGTATTATACATTTTGAGAAAGGTTAATATGTTTGGGTTGAATTTGTGACTAGTTCGGTTATGATATGCATGGATAATAGTATAGGTGTATTAGGTTGTGGTATTTAATCAATGTATTGAAAAAGAATTGATATCTAAGGTTATTTTGTTATACCAAATTTGATAAATAAAATAATAAATAAAATGTTTTAATATGTTTATATCATAGCAAGATTTATGCTTTGATTTTATTACAATTTGTAATTCGGCACTTGTTCCATGATATAATAATTGGATGTGTACGTATATTAATGTATGAAATTCGAATATGCAAGGTAATGAGTTAGGAAAATGTTTCATGATGGTTTAGTTTATTATTAGGAATACATGCAATTGTTAAGTGCAGCTTTGAAATCTATGGTAAGAACGCAATATGTATCTAATTTTATAATAGCATATTCGAACATGTCATTATATATATATCAAGTTGTATGTGTGATTGTTTATCAAATTATATAACAACCTTATAAGTTTGTGTTTGTGTATGTGAGCTAAATATGAAATGAATATTCGGCTATGAAGGTTATAGGTTAAGTCATAGGAATTTTGGTAATGTTCATATTTGGTCATTAAGGTTATATTGTCCTTAGGCTATGTGAATTATGTGTTAAGGCAAGTTACTTATTTAATATATGTATTCGGTCATAAAGATGTACATGAGGAAATGTTAAATAAATGGTATTAAATGGCTTAATGTGATTAAAAATGTGTATGACCATTTTATATTTAAGCTAAGAGTAGCTATATGATTTATTAAGTTTCTTGTCATATTCGGTCATAAGCTAGCATGATGGGACCTTATAAATTAAAATTTTTTGTTTGAATTAGCTCAAGAGCATAGAGAACCAAGGTTGGACAGAGGAAAAGAGAAAGTAGTTGAGTAGCCGATCTGAGACTGTTCAAATATATTCGAGGTAAGTTTTAAGTAGTTAAATATTTATAATATTTGAAAATGACATGACAAATTATGAGAATTAAGTGTTACTTGTCATATATGTACATGGCCGAATGGCAATTTGTATTGGAAGTAAGAAGTGATTGTGTTATAATAAATAATAATAAAAAACTTGTTGATTTGAATATTGTACAGTATTATTCGGGCCTTTGAGCCTAGCAGGCTATAATGCCGGTGAGATACTATTCGAGCCTTTGAGCCTAGCAGGTTATAATGCCGGTGAGATACTATTCGGGCCTTTGAGCCTAGCAGGCTATAATGCCGGTAAGATACTATTCGGGCCCCGAGCCTAGCAGGCGAAATGCCAGTGAATAAATTCGGGTTTTTAAACCTAGCAGGCTGATTACCGGTGATTTGATAAAAGTCTAAAACTAAGATACCTTGTGTTAGAACGACAAATGAATAAATTCAATACATTAAGTTGGCCAGGTGCGTATTATGTATTTATATATGAGTATGATTTGAATTGAATCATAAGAGTATAATTTGATTCATATGTGAATACATGATATATTTATATCTATGGTTATGATACATTCGGTCAAGGTGTGAAAGTATATGAAAATGTTCGATTTATTTATGCCATATAAATTCAGATAAAGTGAAATTAGAATGCTAATTATGTATTATATGCTTGTGTATATTCGGCCAATGGTAATAAATATATAGGAAATGACCCTTTTAAGAAATTGGATAACTGTTGTATAATTGAGTTTATCTGTTGAAATGCTTAAAACTTACTAAGCTTATGAAAGCTTACTCCTTTTGTTATATTTCTCTGTTTTATAGATTGTTGATTCCAGTTACCTACTCGGGGAGGGGATTGTCAGCAACTCGTCACACTATCTGTCATTTTGGTACTACATTTTGGAGCTAGTATGGCATGTATAGAATAAACTTAAGTGAATGATATTTTGAGATGTCTTTGTATATATGCCATGTGAATATGGCAACTTTTGAATGGCGATATAAGTTGAATTTCTATCTTTGATTGTGTTGGGCTATAAGTATAATTGCTAATGAAATTATGCAAATGTGTATGTACTAATGTTGAGTTTCGGATTAGTAATTCTTCATAACCCACTCCGGCGACGGATACGGGTTATAGAGGTGTTACAAAATTCATAGTGTGAAATACCTAAATCCTGAGTGGATGATGGACTATGTATGCATGACTCGTACACTTTGATGTAAATAAAAGCCTGAGCTTGAATAGATAAGGAACCGAAAGTTGGGCGTTGGGTGTACGACTTCTACAGTACGTAGCATTATTCACAACAGTGGAATTTATGGCCTGATACATGGGTAAATAATATCATCTCATTGGAATTACATGGTGGATGAAAAGTAAACATGTCATGGGTCGTTTGTCTTTATGATGAATGGCTTAATTACGATTCGATAGTAATTGACATTTTATGAAGGAATATGTAATGGTTACCATGAGATAAAATAGGATCAAATTGGGAGAACAGATATTATCCGAAAGAGATTAAGGGTATCTTATGATGGTAGCACACTTATGACAAGGTCATTGGACGAGCACTGAGTAGTTGCTTTCGTAATGGTATGTCGATAGGGAGAGCTCAGTCACGATACTATAGTGGAATGACTTTTTGACTAAATGAGTTTATAATTAGTATGAAAAAATTCAAAATTTAATTAAAAATCATATGAACCTCAACTACATATGTCCAATCGGTCCTTCCGCTAGCTCGTTGAAATAAGAAATGAATTGCATATTTGAATAGAAATGAATAGAAAAAGAGAAATAGGAAACATTCAGGAATTATTATAGTTTTCTTCAAAATGGAGAAATGGAAACATTTGGAAATGAATGTAGGTTTCCAGAAACGGAAATGGAAATAATCCAAAAACATAATGATTTTATATTTTTGAGCTATTTTGAAGCCCGAAATTAAAATAAACCATTTGGTCATAGTGAACATGTTGAGCTGTGAAATATTAAACAAATTTTCTCGAAATTTTACTAGGGGATTTTATCGGTGGTAAAATCATCAAAATTTTACTAGGGTAAAATTAGGGTGAGAAAATTATTTAATATGTATATATTGAAGTTTATTTTAGGAAATAAAAAAACAGAATCGGGTTAGATCAAATTATAAAGTACTGGATCAAAAAGTCCAAGAAAAACTTATAATTGGACCCGATGTGAGAGAGGCCCAAAAACCCCTCATGGACATGAAGGGGGCGACAACCCTAGTAGGAATACTAGGATGTGCCGTCCACCCTAGTCTTATTCTAAGTAGGAAGTTGTTTTTCTATTTAAAATAAACCACTGCAACTCAACAAGGGTTTTACATTCTCTTCCTATAAATAGATGGCACAAGTAGAGCTATTTACACAATTTCGAGAGATTATTATTCTGTCAAAAAATAGAGACAATTTATTCTCAACTATTACATATATGGTTTTCTAGAATAAAAATTCTATAGGTTTTTATTAAAAAGAGAAAATTTCCATTTTCAACCCAAAAAGGAGAGAAAATTTTTTCTAGTTTTGTGTTTTGATTCAATTGGTTCGAGCCCACACTCGAAGCAATTTATGGTACGAGAATAGCGGAGAAGATCATTTGGTTGAAAGCCAGGAACAACAAATATTTGCTAAGCTGAATTCAGTTAGGGTTAATTGCTATAAATATCAATAATCGGGTCAGTTTTTAAAATTTTAATTTTCAAATATGCAAGAAAACCTGTTTTCAAACCAGAATTTTTCCAACACTTACGTTCTCAAACACTACCAAATATATTTCACTACAAAAGATACAAATGAAAATTACAAATAAGAAGAGATAAAATTTTCCTTATGAAGAAAATGTCAAATTTTAGGATGATTTAAAGGTGGAAAAACCACCTCTATTTATAGTAGTACAAACACTCCACATTCTTGTATTTTTTAGATGCGAGATTGTGTTATTTCAACAAATTTCACTTCTTCAATCTCCTTGCAAAACAACATTTCATAGTGTCTTCAGATTTCAACCTTCAAGTTTTAACATTGATCAAGTCCAAACATAGTTGGAACTTGACCTTAGTCACAACCTTAGTCATCATATCGATAGGATTCTCAGTGGTGGAAATTTCCTAGATCTTTACTCCACCTTCTTCTAAAATTTCTTGTACAAAATGATATTGAACATCAATATGTTTTGTCCTTATATGATAAAATTGATTTTTTTGCTAACTAAATAGCACTTTGATTATCGCAATGCACTTTAACACACTTTTGCGTAATTTCCAGTTCACTAATCAACCTTTGAAGCCACATTGCCTCTTTTACATCTTTTGTGATTACCATATACTCTGCTTTTGTAGTAGATAAGTGTAACAACCCATTTTTCAGTGAAATTAGAATAGTGGTTTCGGGACCACAAATCCAATCCAAAAATAAAGTTTATTTTTATTTTATTATATGGTCCGTATTATGATAGATATGTCGTGTGAAAATTTTGATACAAAAATTTTATCGATTAAGTGTTTAATTACGAGAAGGACTAAATCGCATAAAATGTGAAAGTTGAATTCTAGTAGCTATAAGGATTAAATAGCTAAGGAATTCAAAACTAGAGGTCCTTATATGGTAATTAGACCATTAAAGAAAAGTATGTAGATTTTTGGTGACTCATCCATGGAAAAATTAGAAAAGAGTAGGGACTAAATTGGAAATCACAAAAATTAAAAGATGATAATTAGTTAAAAAGAAATTATCATCTTATTTTCATGTCTTCTTCCCCAAAATTTCTATGGAAACCCTAGGAGAGAGGAAGAAAACTTTCCAAGCTTAAAAAGGTATGAAATCAAGTCTCATTTTTAGTAATTTTTATATTTTTGGAATCGGGATAGTCTAATCTATCTATTTGGGGGATTAATTTGAAAAGTTATCAAGGTATGGAATGTAACACCTCCCACCCGTATTCAATGTCGAAATAGGGTTATAGAGCATTACCGAACTTATAACACATATAACTATACTTTTCTCATACATTCAATCAATTCATACAATCATCATTCATTCTCAATCAATTGGTCCCTTATAATAGCCTACGAGGCCAAATATGCTTTAAGAGTGGTTCAGGACTAAACCGATAACTTATAAAACTTTCACAAAATTTTGAAATTTTTTCTCAAAACAGAGGACACACACTCGTGTGGGCAAGCCGTGTGAGACTAGACATGCCCTTATCACCGGCTGTGTGAAAACAGGGGGTACATACTGACTTGGGTCACATGGCCAACCATACGCTCATGTGTCTAGCCCGTGTGACCTTTGAAATGGCCACACACGCTCGTGTGCCAGGCCGTGTGCTAGGCCGTGTCAAACCTGTAGGGTAAACTGACTTATGCCACACAGCCAAGTCACAAGCCTGTGTGTGAGGCCGTGTGGAATACTGACTTGCTTCCAATTACAACACCAGAGGATACACGACCGTGTACTATGACCGTGTGTCACCCACGGTTGAGTCACAAGCCCGTGTGCTCTGTCCGTGTTGACGAAAATAGGCTAGTTACAGGCCACCTTTCTCACCCAAAGGAGACACACCTATACAAGTGCAAATGATACCATTTCCATACACAATTAATCAACCAAATCAATCTCAAATCATCACATTATAAACCATTTCAATACCAATCTGTTCAAAGCTTATATCACAACCATTTACTTAACTAATCACATACCAAACAACAAGAATCATAATCCAAAATTCACATAAATATCATATACTAAATCAACATACTTTATTAAACAATTTGGCATTCAAATACCAAACTAAAACCAAAAACATCTCATGCTATTACATAACACATACCAAATGGCCATTTAAATATCTTAAACCCTTATTAAGCTTACCAAAATAAGCTATACCACATGGGAATATATATAATTTAAACCACATAACTTAATCATGCCATTTCAAATAGCCAAAAACACTTCCAACATCCAAACCAAAGTAACCATAACCTATACTTATTAAACCTTACATCATTATCAGGCCAAATCTCATGACTAAATACATATCAATCACATGTGCATCAATCACCAAAATTAGTTATACTCAACAAATAACCACAAAACCTATACATGCCATATAACCAATATCACAAAGATTATAAGTACCAAGCCATAGCTGGATAGTGTGATATGATCTCCGATGACTTCCAACCCGAGCAAGCCTTTGAATCACTATAAACATAGAAAAGATAACAAAGTAAGCTATAAAGCTTAGTAAGCTCATATGATAATAACTCATCTTATCAAATAAACACATTTTAAGCCATTATAAATACTATAATATAACTTGTATAATTCCACCTTAATGTCAGGTATCCGTTCACATAGTTAACCAAGAATTTCACATGTTTATTCATTTTAATGCTTATAATGATTTGAATACTTCTTATCAATTCAATCACATTTACATAAGCATAAGCAAATAGAAATAAACTATATTCAATTCAATAGCCATCACATTTATATATATATTCAATTGAACTATATGAATTCTCATAATTTTCCACTTACTCATTATATGAAATTCACTTTTAACACTTGTCAATTTCTGTCATGAGTACCTTAATTGAGTCGTACCATCACTTGTAACCACGTTTCATCAACATTTCTCATTGAATACTCGATATCTCACACACTAAGTGTTGTACATAGCCGAAACTATCTTAAATCGCACACTAAGTGCCATATATATAGCCGAAGCTATGTCGAATCGCACACTAAGTGCCACATATAGATGATTTGTCATTGAACATGACTGTAGTCTCATATATACAATTTATGCAATATTAAAGCATTTAAAGCATAATTAAAACAGTGCTTATTACATACGAACTTACCTCGTTAGCTGTAACGACGAATTAGGTCGACTAATCCAATACTTTACTTTCCTCCATTCCAGATCCAAATCTCATTTATCTCAATCTATATAGTATCAAATTTTACTTATTTAATCATTATTTCATTCAATTTATCACAATTTACACATTTTGGCAAAATTACATTTTTACCCCTATCATTTCACATTTTTGCAATTTAGTCCTTATCACATTAAATCACAATTCATTCAATTTAATACAAATTCATGCTGACCAAATTACTAATATGTCCCTAGCAGCCCATATTTTTCATTTATTTTACATTTTAACCACTAACTTTACACATTTCTCAATTCAATCCCTATTTTGCATTTTCACTAAAAATCACTTAACAAAACTTGTATATCTATTAACACACATTCATTCTACCAAGAAACTTCAAAAAACATGCTTATTTATCAATGGAATCATTCAAAATCTTTAAAAATTTTACAAATTAGTCCCTAGGTTAGCTAGTACTAGCTGCAACGATCTCAAAAACATAGAAATCATTAAAAACGGGACAAAATTTACTCACCAATTAAGCATCCAAGTGACCGAACCCTAGCAAGCTTTCATGAATATTTCATTCTTCTATTTTCGGCAATAATAAAGATGACTGAACTAAATTTTGTTTTTGTTTTGCTAATTAACCATTATTTCATGAATTACCAAACTAACCTTAATGATAAAACATTTATATCATCCATTTCATGTCCATTAATGTCCAATTACCATTAAAATGGTCAAATTACCACTTAAGGTCATCATAATTAAAATTTAAGGCTATTTGACACCTTTAACTAATAGAACATGCATTTTACATTTTACATGATTTAGTCTTTTTTTACAAATCGAGCATTTAAACGGTAAAAATTCTTTATGAAACTTTCACACAATAATTCTATCATGCTGTAAACTTTAATAAAATAATAAAATAAATATTTTAACTTCAAATTTGTGGTCCCGAAACCACTATTCTGATTTAACTCAAAAATAGGCTTTTACATAAAATTTGAATCATGGATGAATATGCTGAAAATTAGAAATTTATGGTAGAAAATGAAAGGTTGTTGATAGATAAACAACTTTTACAAAGTGATTTTTGATGAAAACATGATTTAGGGACTAAAATGTAAAGTTGTGAAATTTGATGAAAAATTCTGAATTTTTATGAATACATGTGTTGTAAATTTTGTAATTGGATTTTGGTTTGGCTTGGAATAAGGAGTAAATTGTACAAGTTTCATTTTCCGAGCTTAGGGATGAAATTGGAATTTAGAGAAAAGTTAGGGGTAAAATGATAATTTTGCCTAGGACGTAAATTGAGTCCAAATGAGTATGAAATATGAGAAATTGATGATTAAAGCTATTTATATAGATCCAGACAACACAAGTTCGAGGTTAGATCGAGGAAAAGAAAATTTTTAGGATTAGTAGATTATTTACGTGAACAAGTGTTGAGGTAAGTTCGTAACTTAATCAAGCATGTAAATATATTTAATTGAATGTTGTGTTTGTATGGAATGTGACTTATATTGATGTACATTATTTGAATGCTATAATGAAGAATTTAATACATGCTTGAATGGTGAAAAAGGGTTAAGTCCCGATTGAATATTGAATTCCGATGAATATATGTGCTTTCCCGAAATGGATGAGGTCCTACATTTGTTACTGACAGATTTAGCTCAGATGAATAATCCTATTGACTTTATTATAGAAAGGATTTAGCCTGGATGGGTAATCCTGATATAATACCTCTTGAGTATACGTTATGATTAGGGTTTAGCCTGGGCTGGTAATCCTAATTGAGCTTTTCTAAGCATACGTTATATAAAGGATTTAGCCTGGACTGGTAGTCCTATTATATGATATGTGGCTTGAGAATGTGTTCCTTGGTTAAGTTCCCTAATGGGTACCCTTGAATAAGAATTGACGGATTATTGAATCGTACAACCCGAGTGTACTACTTGAGCATCCATCGAAATTTCAATGATTCAGTGGACACAACTCTTGACATGGTATGAGAATTATGAGATGATATGATAATGACTTGAAAGAATATTGCACGATGAGCTCATCTATGTTGACTTGATTGATATGAAGATTTTGGTGACTAACATGTTTGATAGAATGCATGTGTTTAGGCAATTTTGCTAATGGATGGAAAACATGATGTTGTACGCTTAGATTTAATAAACGAGATTGGTAAGTTTAGTTTCTGTTAAATGAACTTACCAAGCATGTAATGCTTACTCCATTTTATTTTCCCTGTTTTATAATGCTTGGAAGCTCACGAAGGTTGGAAGATCATTAGAGCATCATCACATTATCTACTAGCTATTTTGGGTATTTATAATAGAATCATTCTGGTATAATGGCATGTATAGGGCAACTTGACTATTAGTGGCTTGATAATGATGCTTGTAATCTAGCCATTGGAATGGCTAGTAATGGTTATTTTGATATACTTGTAATGTCATGCTATGGTAGCTAAATATATGTTAAGTAGTTGATCAAATTATGTCTAATATATGGATTGAACCAAGGTAAGGCATGTATGCATGTAATGGAATGCCACGATGAATGATGGAATTTGTTTAATTTGAATGCTTGGAATGGTTGGTATTGGATGTGTGTTTCAAGTGCAGGTCATGGGTGTGATTTTGGGTGAGAAATGAAGCTAGAAATGGCTTTATTTTGTCCATACGGGCAAACACACGAGTGTATGTCTAGATCGTGTATGACATACGGCCTAGTACATGGGCGTGTAGTTAGGTCGTGTGTCCCCTGCACCCTAATTTTGAGAAACAAAATGCTCAGAATTGAGCACACGGGCAAAGACACTGATGTATGTCTCAGTTGTGTCTGCTACACGGCCTAGAACACGGGCGTGTGTCTTGGCTATGTGAAACCTGCACCTTGACCGAAGCTCATTAAAATTGATGCTCTAGTTGAAAGCCAATTCTGTAGATTAGGTTGATACAAAAACGAACCAATTTCGGTGTCACAAATTTAATTGTTATAATAAATAACGACTCTAATTTGTCTAATCATCTTCACCAATAGAACTTGTTTCACATGTTTAAAACGAAAACATTATACAAAAAATAAGTACTCATTAACCAAATTCAAACAATGACACTTACTTGAACTAATTGACTTTGTTGGGTCAATTTTTGAACTTCAAATTTTTAACATCAACAATATTCTCCTTATGCAAATCTTTTGTTTGAAATTTAACTATGAAAACCTCTCCATATCAATCTTCATTTTATAGGAAACTCTACCACCGAATATGAAACATAATTTCAAAATGTTGGAAAAAAATTGGACATGACAAGTCAGAAAAACGCTTCTTGATTTTCTGAAAAGTTTTTAAAGATAATATTCTTGTTATGCCATGGAAAAATGAGATGTAAATTTTATCTCGGGTTTCTGAAACACTACCTCAAGATTCTTAAAGTTTTAGAATTAAAATTTATAGAAAGTGGCATAAGGTAGGGCAAAAACACGTCATGTAGAATGTGTGGCACGGCCAGGGCAAAAATGTGCCTTGTAAGACATGTTTTCACCCTCTTTCCTCCACGTAACTTGAAAGTGTGTCCTATAGGGTTTTTTTTGCCTTGCTTCGTGCCACTTCACCTGAAAGCACATCTTACATGACGTGTTTTTGTCTTCTCTAACTAAAATCGACCTATTTTCCAAATTTCCAAATAAAACGACTTAAAACCCTAATTTTTTTTTTAAATTGACATATATGCCTAATTTTCCTTAGTTCTAGATATATTTTCTAATATAAAAAATGTTTGAACGGGTGACTTGAAAAAGAATATTTTATTAATATAATTGAATCGATTTTATATTGATCGAATTGATTAAATCAATTAAATCAAAAATTAATAATTTGACCGATTTGATCACAATTTCTAAAACATTAAAAATAAAATTCCTATTTTAGACATTACCCCTTCCTTTTAATTAAATTTATTAGTAAAAATACAAAAAGAAGAAAAATGCTGTCTTTCACGTATCCAGTTACACGTTACTGGTTCTTTGGAATATATCATGGATTGCTGTCCAGTTCTCACCGGCTTTGGTAGATCACTTCCGTCGATATCTCATCAATGAACGGCATAGATCCGCCCTCAATCCCGAGCAAAATATTAAGATGCGCCAAACTTCAAAACAATTCCGCTTAAAAGAGCGAATCCTAGTGGTCAACATTCATCTCACACGGATCAAGACTTCAACAACTTAACAGCCGTCGATAAAAATCCATCCAATCTACGGTTCATATTGGCCTATTTAAAATATTTCCTAATTACTTATTCCCGCTTACTCCTTTTATATATCCCCTCCAATTTCTCCCAAATGCAGCATCAAAAATCTTTTCCTTCAAACGCGTATTTTCATATCAAATTGTTCTACAAATGGCTCGTACCAAGCAAACTGCTAGGAAATCAACCGGCGGCAAGGCTCCACGTAAGCAGCTAGCCACGAAGGCCGCTCGGAAATCAGCTCCGGCGACTGGAGGAGTGAAGAAGCCTCATCGTTTCAGGCCAGGAACTGTGGCTCTTAGGGAAATCAGGAAGTACCAGAAAAGCACTGAGCTCTTGATCAGAAAGCTTCCATTCCAGAGGCTTGTGAGAGAAATTGCTCAAGATTTCAAGACTGACTTGAGGTTCCAAAGCAGCGCTGTTGCTGCTCTTCAAGAGGCGGCTGAAGCTTATCTCGTCGGGCTATTTGAGGATACAAATCTATGTGCTATTCATGCTAAGAGGGTTACCATCATGCCTAAGGATATCCAGCTTGCTAGGAGGATTAGAGGTGAGAGAGCCTAGGCTTGCTTTTAGGTGATTGATGTCTAGAGTTAGAGGCCTAAGCTTTTTTTGTTGTATTAGATTTCTCTGCAAATGTTTGTTGTAAATCGATGTGATTCTAAAGGATGCCATATAATTTGCATGGTTTTTGATTAATGAGATTGGAGCTGTTCGTTCATATTGTAAGAAATTAAAAAATGGAAATTAAAACTTTATAAAAAAGAAGTATAAAATATTTTGGGTCGCATATCTCACGTCAAAAAAATAGATTTTCAGGATGGTAGTGTAATTTTTCAAATACTAAACAATTCATTTGTTGTATACCTTCAAATTAAAAAATTTAAATAAAACATTCCTCATTTATCTTCTATTCATTCTTTAATAACATATAAGCAAATTTAAATATTATATATTTTAATATTTTTTAATTTGATATAAACTTAAATTGATTTCTCATTAAAGATTATATATTTTAATTTGATTATGCTTTTACTAAATAAAATATTATTTTTTATATTTAAATTTAAATAAAATATTTAAAAAATTAAAAATAAATGGTAGAATGCATGGTGGTGCCATTTAAAATTGCTTCATCAATAAAAAAAATTATTTCTTTTTATGGTTTTAAAATTTAAAAAACAAAAAAAAAGTTTTAAATTTTTTAACTCTACTAAAAAAATAATTTTTTAAAATTCTTTTAAATTTTTTAAAAATATTAATATTTTTTTAATATTTATATAGGTAACATCATTTTATATAGTTTTACTAAAAATATAAATTGTTTATTTTAATTATTGATGTGACATGTTGGTCGCTTTAAACTTTTTTATTCCACCAAATTTTATTGTAATTTTTCAAGACATTTTCATATATAATAAAAAAATAAATTAATCAAATTTTTAAGGATATTTTTATAAAAAAAAAAAAACCATAAGAATGACAACAATCATGAAAAAAAAAAAAGGGCTTCAGGCAAGAGTTTTTCAGCCCGGTCCGATCCGATTTTATTACCCTAAATTTTTTTTCCGTATTTCCTTTCTGACCCAGTCCCTCATTCGGTCATTCCCTTTTCCCTTCCATATCAGTTCTTATTTCTTAAAAGAGAAAACCGCTAGCTCTAAGTGCCGCTCACCACCTCCACGGCTCCACCAGTGGCCTCCAGCGCCGCTGCCCGTCCGTCTGTCTGCCCGTCTCGCTCCAGCCCATCAACGTTGCTTTTTGTGTCCTGCTTCTTCCTGCTGCTGCTGCTTCCTCTGGTTTGCTCGGTATTTATGCCGTCCCATACTTCATATATTTTGTTATTTTATTTTTCTTATTATTGTTTTCCACTGCTGCTTTCACTACCGATTTTACGGTATTTTATGCACAAAGATTAAATTATTTTTAAGATTAAATTTTCAGTTATTTTATTTTTCTTATTATTGTTTTCTTAAATTTGAAGCTGAGAATTCCTTATTGTGGACGAAACTAAGATAATTGAGACCAGAAACTAAGATTTCGTTGAATGTGTGTTTAATCGTAAAAGTATGTGGGTTTTTCTGCTTCACTTGCTGATGACTTGTGAGCCGGTATTTTGTAATGCTATTCTCATTTCAAAAGATTTTGGTTTTATCCTGTTGCTGCCTATCTCAAAAGCCTGGCATATGACCTTTCGTGGCTTGGTATTGTAAGAATTTTGAGCTATTTAGACTTGAAATTCAATTCAATTCCAGATTGATCGAGTTTCCAACTTGAGGTTGATGTGATATAAAATTTGAATAGATGGATTTGCTTCTATTATGTTCATTTATTCTGTAAAAGATGAATTTAATTTCTTTGTATTTAACTTTAAAATTAATTAATTATGTTTGTTAGTTTAACTTCAGATTTTCTAACAGTAAAACTCTTTTTTTTGGGGGGGGGGTAAAAAATTGATTAAGTTTTAAGTTATTTGAGTATTAGTACATCTGAATTTGGTTTATTAAGCATTGATTCATCAATGATCAAGTTTAAAATTTTATGGAATCGAATACAAGTAATTTACAAGCACATTATCTCATATAAACATCTGAATTTGGTTTATCTCACATTATCTTTTGCTATATGTTTGTAATGTTTAAGATTAAATTTTCTTATTTGTGCGATGAATCTACTGATGGGATTAGGTGGATGTGGTGGAGTTTTATGCGATAATAAGAGAATTATGTTGGCTTTGTTCTCTAGTACTTTGCAAGCATCTGACTCTCATTTTTGCAGAACTATTAACCATTAAAATAGCATTTGATGTTTTTGTTAAAACTTTGTCTTGTTATTGAATCTTATTCATGTAATGTTATGAGTTGGATTGTTAACAATGGGAACCAAACCTTGGTTGTATTGGAATGTTTTTGAGGAGATTGATAAACAAGTGGAAGATATTGGTGTTGTTAGCTTTGTCAATGCATTTAGGAAAGCTAGTAGGATGGCTGATATTATAGCTAAGGTTGGTTTTGAAAAATCTAACATGTTTACGACCTACTGGAAATGCAATTTAGGTTTTCTTGTGTCATAAAGATACTTTTTAATGTATCTTCAATTTTTTTGGAAATATTTGTTTTAATATTTTTAGTATATTTGATATACTATATTTTTTAAATTTATTTTATGTAACATAATATTTTTCAGAAAAAAAGGGGCTGACCCGAGCCCGGGTTTAACATATATAATCTGGGTCTGGTTTGGATAAAAAATTAAACGCCTTTTTTGGGCCGATCCTGTGTCTAACAATTAGGCCTAAGATTTTGGTTGGACCCGACCGATGTACACTTCTAGCAGAAACCAGTTATATTATTTGGGATAAAAAACCCTAAATGGTAATATTCAATTCTCAGGTTTCAGCTTTGCAGAGTTTTTCAACCAAACGCAGGGAAACCTTTGCCCAAAATACTCGACGCCATTGTTATTTAATACCAGAAAAAAAAAAATTTGAGTAAATCCATTCGTTTCATTCATATGGGGAAGGAGAAGGAAGAAACTTTAGGAAATACTAACATTGAAGATGCCAATTGGCTTTGCTCACTTTCTGAATCCGAACTTGTAAGCTATATTTTTGTATTCATTTAATTTTTTTTTTTGTGAAAATCTTTAAACTAATTGATAACATCCAAATCAATCTGAACCAAATTTGCAGGATTTGTTGATTAGCCTAAAGAAGCTAGCCCTGAAACGTGCTAGTGCAATTGGGCATGTTCAATTGGCTAAAAAGTTCGATCTGAAGATGCTTCGAGCCCTTGGTACTTCTCGTTTATTTCCTTCCTTTATTTTTTTGCTTCAAACTTGCGTTATTTTGGTATTTTGTTATGATGGGTTGGCCTTGTTTTTGTGGTTTTCTCAAATAATCTGGGTTTTTTGAATTGCCATGATATCTAATTGTTTCCATTATTAGCTAAAGGGAAGCTTCAGAGTGAAATTTAAGTTTGAAGTATCTTGATGTCATTCATTCGTTAGCCTACATACATGTTCATGAGTGGCTAATGACATTTTGAGATTCCATACTAGGTCTTTTGGGATATAAACCTGAATTTGATCAATTTCTTTATTATTCTGCTGCCACCTATTTCATTGTTTCAGAGAATATTATTTCAATGTGATAAGAGCATCCTGTACATTATAGATTAATAAAATAAGCTTTAAATGCAATTGTTTGTTTATGTATTAATGGTGTTTTTATTCATCAGCTATGATCAATATAAACACTTGGCAAATGTTTCATCGTTCATGGTGGTGGTGTAGGTTGGAGTCTTAGATTTCATCCTTTCAATATATGGAATCCTTTGTGCAAAAAACAAAAAAGAAAAACTCAATCTTTTTCAACTGTATGTATTATTCATACTATTTTGCATTGCTGATTCATTTGTAATTCCCTCCAGTTGGTTGCTGAAGTATATTAGTTTGCTCTGCCAAATATATCTCATATGGCCTTGTGCTCGACTGTTGGGGGCTGACACATTGCTAATGAAATCATAGTTTGGATTTGGAATTTGAGAAAGCTCTATATGGCCTAAATCTCTTTCTGTTTACACACATGATGTTCATAAGCTAGAAATAGCTTGGGCTTGCCTTCTCAGTCGTCACTTATTACCTATAATAGGGTAGGAAAAAAGCACCTAGTATAGAGAGAAGTGCTCTCCCCTTGTATTTGAACTTGACTGAGTTGGTTTATGGTTTGAGCCAACATTTGGAAATTACTTAATTTTTATGGTGTGTTTGGACACCACAAAGTAAATGCAAAAAATTGTAATTACTAGGTTAGTAATTAGAACCTTTTGTTATTACAAGGAATTCTAATTATATTTATGTGTTTGAACGGTAGAGTATAATGACTTTATAATTTCTAATGTCATGTTTGGTAGTAGGGCTTTTTTTTTTTTTTTTCACTTAAAAAATAGCTATAATTAAAATTTGAAAGTCATTAGAGTTTATTCTCTGTGTGTTCCTCCGACTCTCAACCCCTCTCCTAAGAATTGGTGAGTGTATAATTAGGGTGCTCCAATTAGAGTCAATTCTGTGGAACCCACTAATCCAAACATGTCATATGTATAGTTATAAGCAATTACACTCAAATTCAATTATTGATGGCTTTTCGAACATGCCCTAATAGTTTTTTTCTCTTTGTTTTTTTGAATGAGATAACATAGTGCTTTTGGTGAGAACAGAGGAGGTTTGATTATAGAACTTTGTATATATTCTGTCACTTCTCTGTTCTCTATTAGGGTCTAGTGACATTAAAAGTCTGATTGTCGTGTGTTACGAATAAATTCCGTCAAGCCTCCAGCTTTTGTATATGATTTTGTTGGATGATATAGTTGAGCTTGATTCATAAATTATGACTTCGTGTTTAATAACTTTCAGGCTTCGTTTTGATGGAATGTGTGAAAGAAAAGGTTAAGGAGTTGTCAGTTATTCCGGGAATGGATGAGAATGCTACATTTCTTGATTCTTCCAATTTACTAAAATGTAAGGTAGATGAGGTGATGAGCATTGAAGAGCTAAATGAATGCATTGCAATTGAAACAAGGAAGGAATTTCGCAAAAGGTATCTTTAAGATTACCCCTGTGAATTTAGAGATTTCGTATGATCAGTTAATAATTCCTGTAACTTTTATTTTGGTTGGCAAAGGCTGCGTGGAAAGGATGCCTTAGTTAGACGTGGTAAGAGACGCAAAGCAGACGAAGAAGAAGAGGAAGAAACAGCAGAAGATTATTATCCAGCATTTACATTCCAGGATGATAAGTAGAAAGTTTTGCAACTTCATCACTTGTAGTGTATAGCCATTCAAGGATAATAACTTAAAATTTTTTGGCCAAGAGAAAGCATTTTTATTAAAGCTTGAAAAACAAAATCTAATGTCAATACCAAGAACATTTGAAAACTGAATTACCCCCATTCGGAGAAAAATTTCGGGAAGTTGAAGGTTCTTATGGAGATTAGAAGAAAGAATCAGATTTAAACTTAATGATTCAAAGTAATATTCCCCTCCCTTTCTTCTCCTAATGTCCATCTCAATGTTGCATTTCTTTTCCTGAAAATTGTCTGTTTTTATAGATATGATAGGTTTTCTATCTAGTTAATACCTAAATTTAAAATTAAATATAATAATGATGCTAGAATGGATGATTATACGGTTTTGAGTTTACTTAACTATTTTTGAGTGCGGAAGATGGATATTTTATTAAAAGGAAAGGAAATATTTTTACAAGGAAAGATTGTTTACAGAGAGAATACTGAAAGTAAAAAGAAAGGTTTTTAAACTATTTTTCGATGCCTTGTTTAGGCTCCTTACATTGCTATTTATAATAAAATTTCTAAACTCTATTTGATTTTTTCTTCAATTCCGAACAGTGTTTCTGATAAGGATGAATTTATTATTGCTTCCACGTATATTGTCGGTTGTCTTGTCGTATCTTTGTCCGTACATGGATGCCTTGAATTTTTATTTACTGCCGATCTTGAAAATCTTCTTGAAAGTCTTCTTGACTTACCACGTGGTCTTTATTTTGTCTTTATCCTTCTTGGACGTTATCCAGGTTCCTCGTTTCTATTTCATCCAGGTGTAAGGATTCTGGTGATAGTCTTGGTGAATTCCAAGTCTCCCACATGTTCTTGATTTCTTCAATTATTTCTGAAGGAAAATCATCTATTTCCATATCTGCTATTTTATTTAGCAATTGTATGGATTCTTCATCTCTTGATTTCTGAATTACACTGTTTTTATCAACTACTATTCTTCTTCCATCGGTAGATAGTTTATATGTTTGATCTTGAAGTATATGTCGAGCTGTTGACATTAAATCAATTCCAGCTTGGATTTGAAAATATTTTGGATTGTTGTAACACTTGACAATGGTTTTGGTCAAGTGTTTTTTGTCTTCTTTGACTGCTGATAGATAAGGACTATCAATTATTCCTTGAATAATCCAAAATTGATATGGTTGATAAAATCTCTCTTTTTCAGCAATACCAATAAGACTACTTATTTGTATATGAAAATAGTAATAAAAATCATCTTGATATACTAAAAGTGATAATATAGCTTTTATAATAGCAGGAAAATTTTTTAATAAGTGAAAAGAAAAGTTTTGTACTGTAATTTCTCTAACAAAACCCCATTCAATACTGTTTATATCAAATGGTTCATGATCTAATCTGAATTTTATAGTAGGAATTTCTTCCCTATATCATTTAGATAAACATATGATTGTAAAAAGTATTCGTGAAAAGACTTTTTATATTGAGTCTCTTTGGTTATGAGATAATTTTATTGATTTTTCCAAAAATTTCACTTTGGTAGTATTTTCCTAGCTTTATTATATAAACATATTTTAAACATTTTATTCATAATGGGACTATTTGTTCCTTTATGAATAAAGTATTGAAATATATCAATAAGATTATTTATCTCATTGATATTTGTATATTCTATTTCGAGTTCTTCCCAATCTCTATATAAAACAGCTTTTAATAATAATTCATGTGCTTCATTTTCTTTAGTTGTTTTTTCAACTAAAAATTGTGAAAACTTTGTAAGAGCTCGTCTAAAATTTGCTCTTTGTTCTAAAATATGGGTTTTCCATATTTCATTAATATATTTATAAATTTCGTTTGGTAATCCTGGATTATAAAAATCTTTTATTTCTGGAATTTGTTGTTGTTTCAACAAATTTTCTGCTCCTTTTATAACTTCAGAATAACTGGCTTGATATGCTGAATTCGGATCTTGAGACCAAGGAGATTGAATTATTCTTTTTGAGGGGTATTCGTTTACCATTCTTGATGCATATGATGAAGGAGATCCAGTTGGTTGTCTTACCATTGGATAGGGAACATAATATCCTTGATTAGGATAGAATCCTGTTAATATAAGAGTAAATCCCTGATTGGGAGTAAATCCTTGATTAGGATTTATCTGCTTTCCTTTGTTGGGTTTTTTATGGACTGTAGTCCATTCCCCGACTTGTTCTAGAGTTTTTTACCTCTATCCATAAGGCCTGCTAAGATAATCAGCAATAATATTATTAGTACCTTTGACATATAAAACTTCATAATTCATTGTACCATCTAATTCTTCTTGGTACACTTTCTAGACTATTATTAGTCAGAAATTGTTTGACTGCCTGATTGTCAGTTTTTATAATAAAATTTTCAGATGCTAAATATATGAGAAAGGTTTTTATTGGCTTTTTAATAACTAATAATTCTTTTTCATATATAGCATAATTAACTTCATTTGATTTAAATTTTCCAGAACTATATCCACATATTAGTTCTTCATTTTTTGCTGTTTTAGTTTTTAAAATACATCCCCAATAATTTTCTGATGCATTGGTTTCTAAAATTAATCTATCACCTTGTTTTGGTAAATAGACTTTTGGGGTATAATTTATTTCTGATTTTATATTTTTAATAATTTCTAAGTCTTCTTTAGACCAGTTAAAAGTTTTATTCTTTTTTAATTTTTCATATAAATTACCTATTTTTTCAGATAAGTTAGGAAAGAAGTTTCTTCCATAATTAACTATTCCTAAAAATTGTTGAAGTTGTTTTTGGTTTTTAATTTCTTCTGGAAATTCTTTTATTTTTATAATAATATGATCTTGTAGTTTAAGATCATCAACAGATAGATTTAAACCTAAAAATTCTATTTCTGTTTTTTCTAATTCTATTTTCTTAGGGCTCAAAATAATTCCATGTTTTATGAATTCTTGAGAGATAATATTTAAATGTTTTCTATGTTTTTCCAGTGTTTCTGAAAATATTAATATATCGTCTATATAGACTACACAAAATTTTTTATATTTATTAAATATAGAATCCATCCATCTTTGGAAGATTTGAGGTGCATTACATAACCCAAATGGCATTACTCTCCATTGATAATGACCATTAGGTGCACTAAAGGCTGTTAATGGTTTAGATTCATCAGTTAGCATTATTTGTCAAAATCCTGATTTACAATCGAATTTACTGAAGTATTTTGCATGTTTAGCTTGATTAATCAAAACATCTTTTCGTGGAATAAAGTATCCATCAAAAATAGTATTTTGGTTTAGTCTTTTATAATTAATTACCATCCTAGCTTTTCCTCTTTTTATTTCAGCATGGTTTCTTATCATAAAGGCTGAACTTGAGTGTGGAATATTAGTTTTTTCTATTAATCCTTTTTCCAATAATTCTTTGATTTGTATATCAAATTCATCTATATCTTGTTTAGTATAGATCATAGGTTTGATTCTAATTATTTTATTAGGATTCTTTAATTTTATTTCACAATATCTTGGACTATTTTCCCATAATTTTAATGGTTCTTCACTAAAATTATTTTCTAGAATTTTAAACAACCAATGATTTGTTTCTAGTTGTTTAATTTGTTCTTTTCTTATTTGTCTAAATCCTTTATCACATACAAATTTATGGTTTTATATTAAAGGTATTTCTACAGAAGTTTTTTCTGTTGATAATATTACTAAATTTCTATCTATAGAAAACGGTAGATGATGATATATAAAATTATTTCCTAATAATATGTCTTCATGCATTTCAGGAAAACACAATATTTTAGGAATTACAAATCTTACATTATTTATGTAAATTGGTATATTTCTAGCTTTAAATTGGATTATGGTTTCTTTACCATCAATTCCTATAGCTCTGATTGGGTTTTTCATTAATTCCCATTTTTTTCACAGAATGGCATTTTCTCTACAACTACTTGTGGTAGCACCAGTATCTAATAAAGCATGCAAAGAATATGTTTTATAGTCTCTAAATTGAAGTGTAATTTCTATATATGTATAATATTTCCTCGGTTGGAAATTTGAAAATGTAATAATATCATTTTTTCCTATTTTCATTTGTTGAATGATAGTATTAGATTGTATTTCTTCCATTCTAGTATTTCTAGAATTTCTACTAGGTTCAGTAGGGAAAATAGGTATTTGAACTGTTTTCATACCTATTGGTGTTGTCGAATTTGTACTAATATTATCTTCTTCTTCCTCTATTTGAGAATTAGAAGGTAAAACTAAATTATCATTTGTATTTGTTATAGCATTATTTTTAAAATATAGTCTATCTCCAGATGACATATATTCTATAGTACTTAAAGGTTTTGAAGTACTAGTACCACTTATTCTATCAATCATCCAATCTTTTGGTATTGACAGATCTTTTAGATGTAATAATTTTGGTTGTATCTCTGTAGTAAATTTATTGGGTTCAAATAACTCAATTATTTTATTATTAATTTCTTTAATTTCAACTTCTGCCGTGTTGGTGTATTCATTAATAGAAGTCCAACTTATTGCTAGATCTTCTGCTAAATCACTTATTTCAGAATTTTTTGTCTGAATTCTTAAACATAAACACTCTTCTATTAGAGGATTTGTAATAGATATAAAATAGTTTGGTTTAACCTTAAATCCTATTATACCAGTATGTAAATTAGATATCTAGAAGAATTTTCTAAAAAATATCTTCCGCACTCAAAATATCCTTTCAAGTTTATACGGTTTATGAATAGTATATATTTTTCAAGGCATATATAAATACTATTATAAAAAGGAGCCTCAAAATAATTTATATATAATATATATTTTGTGTTATACATTTCTTTAGGTGCTTGTATTTTTTTTTTTTTAGAATTACAATGAATTATTGAACCATGTGTTTTATGTTTTATTAAAATCAAAATAATTTATTATAATTAAGGGTGAGTAAAACTCAATTCGATTCGAAAAATTTGAAAAAAAAAATTAAATTTTGAGTTAATCGAATTGAGTTATTCGAATTGTTCAAGTCAACTCGAATAACTCAACTCGAGTTTTGAGTTCAATTCGAGTTGAATTTCACAATTCGAATAACTCGAATAATTCGAATAACTTGAATGACAAATTAGTGTAAATACTATTTTAGTCATTGTCAACTTTGAAAATAAGCAAATTGGTTGCTCTTTCAACAAAAAAATACAAAAAAATTCAAAATAAATTTAATAATTCAAAATATTTATAAAAATTTCAACATTCATATTTTATAAAAAATTTAAAATTTTTAAAAATTCTAAAAAATATATAAAAAAGTTACAATTTTAGAATTTTCTAAAATAATATTTTTAGGACCTAATTAATGATTCAAATTTATCAATACTCAAGTATCTTTTTTTTAAAAAATTATTTTTCTTTAAATTTTTTTCAAATATATATGGTTTCAAATTTATGTGCTCTACTGTAACAATATTTTTATTTGACATGTTTAATATTTTTAATTTCACTCAATTCGACTTGACTCGAATTTCATTTCACTTGATTTGAAAAAAAAATTAAATTGAGTTAGGATAATAAAATAGGATTCGTGACTTCAATTAATTTAAATTTTTTTTCACTTGATTCGACTCAATTCGATCGACTGCTCACCCCTAATTATAATATTTTCACACAATTCTCCATATGTTTATTTTTTTAAAAAAATACGGAATAAACCAATTATGAATTACTAAATAATGTGTTTTTATAGTTTATTGAAAGTTAAAATAATTCATATATAATATATTTCGTGTTACACATTTCTTCGAGTACTTATATTTTATTAAATCAGGAATAAACCAAATCTGATGGATTATTGAACTATGTGTTTTATGATTTACCAAAAGTCTAAAAAATTCATATATAATATATTTTATGGTATACACATCTCTTTATGTACTTATATATTTTTTAAATCAGTGTGTTTTATGGTTTATTAAAAGTCAAAATATTCATATATAATATATTTTGTGTTACACATTTCTTCAAGTATTTATATTTATTTAAACGGGAATAAAAGAATTTTGATGGATTACTGAACTATGTGTTTTATGATTTATTAAGTCAAAATAATTCATATATAATATATTTTGTGTCAGACACATTTCTTTAGGTACTTATATTTTTCTTAAATCATTAATGAATCAATTCTCATTAATTATTAAACAATGTGTTTTTCTATTTAGTAAAAGTCAAATAATCCATATATAATATATTTTGCGTTACACATTAACAAAATTTGATTGTACATATATTTATATTTATATTATATTTGTGAATTAGTTTTTTACCTAGTGCAATGTAGGAGCTTAATTGTATATACCAATTTAAAATATATTTTATTTATTTTTAAAGATTGTTTTTTTTTTTTGACAATAAAGAATTGGGTTTTAAAAAAATTGAAACTAAAGCATACATCAAAATCCACTTGGAGCCCTTAGCATTCTTCGGCCCATAGCAAAACAATTAAAACATTCAAAGAAAATAAAATAGAATTTAAAAACAAACAAAAGACAGCCTATTTCTTTGGAATCCTACCTGTCCTATCTAATTGTCATCATTGCAAAACATTGAAGGGACATTTTTCAAAAAGTTGTTCAAAAAAAAAAGAAAACGACAAAAAAGATTGCACAGATGGTACAACAATCATGAATAAAAATACAGGAAGAAGAAGATATAGAATCTGTGTGTTCTATTGAAGAAGAACCTTCTGACAAAACTATTTGTGCCATTCCTGTTTTCCCTGAAGAAGAATCAAAATCAGACTATTCAGACATTTGTATGATGCAAGCCCAAGTTCACAGGGATACTGTACCAGTTCCTCATGTGCCTGTTAAGATCTATTTAGACAAATATAGTAAACCTATTACTATAATTGCCTTTATAGATACTGAAGCACCTGAAACAATCATGAATCCAGATGTCTTACCTCAAAGTTGGTGTAAACCACTTGTCAGGTATTTTAATTTTGCTGCTGATCATCCTTTTGCTACTTACCTGATTAGCAAACCCATTACTATACAATTCTTCCCAGGTTGTTGTGTTAGAACTACAGTATTGGGTTCAAAACTCCTTGGAAAAGATATTGTAGTAGGCTTTGAACTCTATACAAAAGTGCAACACTTAAGAATCTTTCCTGAATGAGTCCGATACAAAAATCTATTTCAGCCTTTTGTAAATACAACCAAACATTTTTCCATCCAACTTGAAAAAATTCTCCAAACCATTCAAGACTTAAAAGAAAAATCTTATGCAGTTTCTCATTCAGAATTTTTGCTTAAATGCCCTAATCCTTTGTGGAAAAATCCTGAATTCTTCATTACACTCCCATTCAAGAAAAATGAAGATATCAATCCTACAAAAACTAGCCATATGGGAATGAACCCAGATAATTTGTTGTTAGCAGAACATGAATGTAAAGAACTTCAACAACAAGATCTGATTGAACCATCAAATTCTCAATGGGAATGTGAAGCTTTTTATGTGAATTAGAGATCAGAACAAGTCAGAGGAAAATTAAGATTGGTGATCAATTACCAACCTCTTAATCATTTCCTCCAAGATGACAAATTCCCTTTACCCAACAGAAATTCACTTTTCTCCAGTTTGGAAAAAGCAAAAATATTTTCTAAATTTGATCTCAAGGTAGGATTTTGGCAATTAGGAATTCATCCTAATGACAGAGCAAAAATAGGTTTCTGTATTCCTAATAGACACTTTCAATAGAAAGTCATGCCATTCGGATTAAAGACTGCCCCTTCACTGTTTTAGAAAGCTATGATAAAGATTTTCTAGCCTCTTATGGAAAATGCTTTAATCTACATTGATGATATCTTGCTCTACAGTCAAAATGAAGAATCCCATGCTCAACTTCTTAAAGAATTCAAATCCCTTGTTTTTAAATACGGGATTATGCTTTCAAAAAAAAAATGCAGGTAAACAAGTCAGAGATTGAATTTCTGGGAATGAAGTTAAAAGATGGAAAATATTCTCCAAGCTCTCATATTTCACAAGAAATTTTTAAGTTTCCAGATGAAAACCTGTCTTTCAAACATGTACAACAATTCTTAGGGATTGTTAATTATCTTAGGGATTTTATTCCTAAAGTCTCTAAGTATATTAACCCTCTAAGAAAAATGCTTAAGAAAGAACCTCTAGCATGGTCATCCTCTCAGACAAGAGCTGTTCAAAAATTGAAAGAATTTCAAAATCTGCCTTCATTTCAAATTCCTTCTGATGGGAAAAGACTTTTACAGACAGATGTTAGTGATAAATATTGGGGTGCAATACTATTTGAAGAAAAAGATAGCAAAAAAAATCTTTGTGGATACAAAAGTGGAAGATTTTCAGAAGCAGAGATACATTCTCACTCCACTTTCAAAGAAATCCTTGCAGTCAAAAAAGGTATCTCAAAATTTGCATTTCATCTTGCAGGATACCATTTTATTGTTGAAATGGATATGTCTTCTTTTCCTCAAATGCTTAAATTTAAGTAGAAGACAGTCCCTCATCCTTAGCTTCTTAAATGGGCTGAATGGTTTTCACAATTCTCTTTTGAAACTAAGCACATCAAATGAAAGGATAATATCCTTGCTGATTTTCTTTCTAGACCCAAATCTGAATTTTTTGCTTACAAAAGAGTTTTTTGGCCCAGACCAATCATGATGTATAGACCATCATCTTCAACCTTTCTCAATTACTACCCTGTTTCTCCTAACCTTAATCCAGAATATCCACCAGAAGTTATGAACCTTGTTGACCAAAAAACCTTCCATCAAAAAAACTAAAGAAACGATGTTTGAATACCAGATCCAAGTTTTCAAAAATTTTGGAGGACTTATTCTCAAACCTTGGGGTGTACATCCTGAATATCTTTTAATATACCCAATCAATTTTGAATTTGTTGAAAAACCAAATGAATTAAAATGGTTTTTATGGTACATTACCCATATTTACCATATTGCCATTCAATTTTTGGTCCCAGATCTTCTTTATTACTTGACAAAAGCTGTTAGAGGGAACATCGAACCTGAACATCAAAATTTCTTCACTTTTATGAGTTGGTTTCATCCTTTAACACAATGGTTAAACATCATCAATCAACATTGTCAAGAAAATAAAGGGAGTTATGAGAGTTACATGATCATCATTTTCTACAAGCCTCAGTATTTTATGCAATATAGAAAATCAACCCAGCTAGGATCTTTTCCTACTGCTTGGATCCACAAAGTTTTTACTGATGATGTTAGAAAACTGGATCATCAATACAGAGGCCTACAAAAAATTTCTCTGTCAACTCAACAGAGTTGTTCCATTTGAAATATGGCCTCCTCTAGAAATGGATGCACCTTGAGATACATGGCCTATCCAGTATAAACCTTATCACAAATAAATCTTAAGAGCCATTCAAGAATATTATGAAAATATTCCAGATCCATCAGAATGGTCTCAAAATTATTCATGGTATTGTAGTCAAATCAATCTTTCAAAATTAAGCTTTAATGATGAACAAGAAGATAAATCTGACATGAATGATATGACCGACTACAGTGAAGATTCCATGGACAGTGCACAATTGCCCCATTCAAATGCAAACAGCTGAAAGCATTTCACAATAACCAAGAATCGTGCATCTTTATCGTTTTTGAGTCATGTTTGTACTATTAGTTGCTTTATGATAATAGTGTGTACTGTAACTATTTTTGTTGTTTTGCATCTCCTTCAGCTATAAAAGGATAAGTTTGCTTGCTTGTAAGATCATCGAAAGTTTTTAATAAAATACTAGTGTGCTTATTATCTATGGCCTTCTAAATTCTCTTTCTTTCTCTCCAGATTTCCTTCCAGTTTTGAGTTTATGAGTTAACCTTTGAGTTACAATAAATTATGCTCTATGCTTGCCATTTAATGGATCCTGCACATTAGAAATATTAAAAACTCTGATCAAAAGATGTCAATATTATTGAGGATAACAAATGTCTCTTGAATTAAGCACTTGTAGCTAAAAGGCAGTGCCTGTTTGAATGACCTAAAGGAATGGTCTATGTTTTTGGCATAGCATACCTGCTACAAGTTCTTATTTCTTGAATCCCTGTATTTATCCTCTCTTGTATTGGTATCAGAGCCTGGTTTGCTTAAGACTCATTTACTCAGAATTGTCTAGGATAATTTGGAGAGAAGCATTTTCTCACTATGTCTGATAAAATATTATCTCGACCTTCTTCATCTTCAACTTCTATTTCTATGCCTAATTTTCCTTTAAAATCCCATTCTGCAAAAAAGATTTCCTCTTTGTATGAAATAGAATATCTTAAAGAGGAAGATAAAGTTCAGCCTACAGATCTTTCTACTGTAAATCCTTATGTTGCTTATAGAAAAGCTCATTTTTCCCCAATCAGATCTATAAAAACTCTGATGCATTGTGCTTCTAAACAAGTCAAAGAATATATTCAATATTCCAGATTTGATAGTTATTCTATCATAGCAGCTTCATCAGAACAGTTTGTTACTTTAGAAATTCCACCAGAATTTCTAATTGAATGGGTATGAGTAGGTTATTCCCATATTTATTTTGAAGCTATTCGTTTAACTCAAAATTACCATGGTCTAGAAGAAAAACCTGTGATGGCAAGAATAGCTTTGTTGGATTCTAGATATTTAGAATATCAATATGCTTGTATTACTACTTAAAGCTACTTTAAATTCTGGCCTTGTTATGGTGACTCTCTTCCCAAATTTTACTATGGCGTTAGCAGATCCAAATTTGACTACAGCCTTAAAAGTCTAGATTCAAGTTGCTGGAGCACTACAAGTTTTATCTGCCATCATTGCAACTTTGCATTACCAAATTATTTATAGAGTTCAAGGTCATGCTTTTAATCTTTCAAGGCATGAAACAGGAGATTCTCTGCTCATCTCAGTCAACACAAATGATTAGCCTCATTGTGTTCATATTCCTAGGCAAATCCCAAAAAAGGAACTTATAAAGCTTCTTCTTGAAAAATGGGTTACCAATTATGAACAATTGCATGAACATAGTCAACCCATTCAATCTACCAAAAGTCAAATTACATCAAAAGGAGATGGAATTAGAGAGATCAAATTTGACCACAGTCATTTGCATAATTCTAAGAATCCATCTATTTTTCCCACACAACTCATTATGCAACCAATAGAGAGACCGGATGCAGAACATGATGGTAAAGATCCAGAGTGTTGCTGTGTTCTTTGTGAACCTGGTCCAGAAAGAAACATAATACAAAGTTTTTCTGCTAATGGAAAACCTTTGTATATGTTTAAAGATGACATTACTAGACATTGCTCGTGCGACATAAATTGTTCATGTGAATTATGTGCTGATGATAGGATGAGTGCATGGATTGATGGACTAGATAATTTTACTTTAAAGCCAGGAAGAAGGAAAGGCAAAAAATCCACTCAATCAGATTTCTATAAGAGATGGATGAAGTGAGACCCAAATATTAGACCACTTGGTGAAGATAATAATATGTTTATTTACCTTGTAGATTATTTAGCTAATCTACTATCACCAGTTCAAAAGGATTCCTCAGATTCTTGTAAATCTCTTCCTTTAGACAAAAAACCACTTGATCCAGAAAATACCGTATCTCAAAGAAAATCAAAACCTTTTTCTCAGCCTTGTTACAAAAAGATCAACAAATGGGTTAAAAAAAACCTTATGCTTGAACAAAAACCAATTCTTGCTGTCTATATGATGCAACCCTCCGCAAAAACATCATATGACAAGGAATTTCCACCCCTTGAAGAATATTCTGAGAAAAATTACACCCATGCACCCAAAATTCCATCAAAAATTCAGACGGATATTTTTGGTGCACCTACAAAGATAAGTGCTGCAGAAGCTACTCTCAACTGGCAAACTGAGAATGCTTTGGCTCAGAATCATGCTCTAAAAAAGATTGAGTCAAAAATCTAAGCAGTTGAAGCCAAAGTTGATAACAATACAACCTATTGCAAAAAAGATTAGATGATGTGGCAAAAGAACCAGCTACACCGGGTCAAGATTTTTTTCTTATTTAGAACAAAGAGAAAAAGAAACTCAAAATCTCAAAGAGCAAACCAAGACATTTCAAGAAACAAGTAAGATTCCTCTACCGTCATCAAGGTCAGATACAATTGAATTGTTTCCTTCAATTAGATAGAGGCATTCTCTTCCAACAGAAGGCATTCGTATCTCTTTCCCAAAATTTCCAGAAAAAACCAAGCCAAGTACTTATGAACTATTTCTGAAAATAAAAAAGAGAGAAACAGAAAAGAAAAAGAAAAATATGTCTGAAAAGACTGAAGAGGTAGCACAAGAAGAAGAAGATACTGATTAAGAAGAAATTAAGCTTGGCAAAAGAACTATTATTGATGAGTCACCTCCAAAGTCACCTCTGCCAAAACAAGCCTCTAAGTCTTTGATGATTCAGCAAAATCAAAATCCTTTAACAAAATTTTTAAAGGATTATCAAAAAGATGTGATTTTAAAGATATCAGCTTTATAACTTCAAGAATCAGATTCTAATATTGAGTGGTTTGAATCAAGCTCATCACAAGACTCATCATCTGGAAGTCAATCAGAGGAAGAAAGATTTTCTAAGGTCTTACAAACACATCCAAAAGTAAAACAATCAGATGATGATGAAGAAATGCCAGAAGTACCAGAATCATCTTTATCACAACAACGTTCTACACCAAAAGCTTCTATTAGAAGAACCATTTTTACTCTTGATGATATTCCACAAGGAAAATGGCCAGACAGAATACAAGAATTTCATTCCTGGCTTGAAACTCGTAAAATTACTGAGGAAAGTAATTATAATATCCTTATGGAATTCGTCTCCAGATTTACTGGAATGTTGTGAGATTGGTGGAATTCTATCACTCAGCAAGACCAAATGCAATTTTTGGTTCTTCAAGATCTTGCCCAACCAATTTGAATAATTCATCATCATTTTGTTAGCAATCCAGATGATCTCTTAACTCTTAAAAGACGAGAGTTTTATAAGGGAAAATATTGTTCATACAGCAAAAGAGATTTGGCAAAGTGTTTTAAAGTAATGACTAAATTATTTTGTGCTTTAGGCCTAAATCCAAGTTTGAAACTAGTAATCCTTTCTTCTCTACTAGATCCTCTTCAAGTTGCAGTTAACCAAGCTCTTCAAAGACAGAATAGAGATATTCTTCAGTTGACAGTTGGTGAAATTCAACAAGAAGTCTTTATTTCCTTGGAAGATATATACAACAGAAGGAACATATTCAAAGATTATCTTCATGATGACAAGAGAATTGATCGAGCATGTGATGATTCTCATCTCAAGTATAAATGCGCCAAAGATATTCTCATCTCAAGTATAAATGCGCCAAAGATAAACTCTGTGATTGTCGTTCCAAGAAAAAGAAACATTTCAGAAAACTTTCTTTTTCAAAGAACACTTCAAGATGGAGAAAAACAAAAAAGCCACAGCGGAGGTATCTCAAAAAGAAGAGAAGGACAACAACAAAGTTTGATCTAATCACTTTTCTATTCCCCGTCCTTTCTATATTTGCATTTTCACAGAAACAATTTTTCTCCTTTCTACTCCTAAGGGATCGAGGTAGTTCCCAATGTTCCTTCAATTTGGTTCATGAATCCACTCATCTTCCATCATTCTCCTTGCAGAGCCTAGGACCACTCTTTCCAGGTAAAACTCCTTTCTATTTCTCAAACTTTCAATTGCTAATTTGTGTGTGAGTTGAATAGCTTCACAATTTGCATGTTTAAACTGTATGGAAAGAAATCTGCTACTATGATACTGTATATCCTGGATGTGAGCCCATATTTCAGACTTATCTTAGGACAAATTACTGCATTTCTTGATAATAGTTAGAGAATCGCCTTTGATAATTGCCTCTGTAACCCCTAACTCTAACTTTGTTTTAACTGCCCATGAACATGTGAGGGCTTCTGCCGCAAATGTCGAGCCCACGTTTGAGTGGAGTATTGAACGTGATGCAAACACCTGCCCTTGTGCATATCTGGCTACAATCTTGTCCCAAATTTGAAAAAATCCTTATCAAAAGCTGCAGCAAAATTAAGTGTGATGCATGTTCCCGAAAAGGCTTCCATTTTGCATAGATCACCTTCCTGGTAACCCTCTTTTCATTGACACCTTCTATTTCTTTAATGTATCCTTGAATGAACCTTGATATGTAAACCACCGATCTAATTAAATGTTCATGCATAAATTTATTTCTTGCAGTCTACAAGACCCATAAACCACAACAGAATGATACACGTTAAAGTACTAAGCAGTTGCTGAAAACCCAAGTAAGCCACTCGAACATGTCTTGTATCAAATTTAATAAGATTCTAGGAAAGCCAACTAACCCCCATACCTCCTTTGTAAAAGGACAACTCTTAAACACATCATTCACAGTTTTAACACCCTCTTCGTATCTTGGGTACATCATATTGGCAACTAGTTTTTTGTAATGCATGTTTGATAGTGTTGGAATGAATTTTTTTAAAATACACCATATTGTAATATTGATTTTAGAGGGTAGGTTTAAGCCCCAAAGTTTCTTGTAAAATTCTCTAAATGCAGTTAGAGATAGTCAGACTATTATAATCGAATTTGTTAATAGCAGTTACTTTCTCTTGTATGTGTATATTTGTACTTCTCATGTACTCTATTCACTCAAGCTATAATCACAAGATTGTTCAATAGTTTAGTATAGTTAGTTTTCTTACTATCTTGTATGTAATTCTTTCATGGTATCAGTCACTGGCTTCTAGGTTAAGTTTCGCGCTTGATGGCTACTCATTCACCTGATAAATTCCTAAGAAGTTTCACTCCTGTTCATCTTTCCTCTCGCCTAGTTTCCTCAATGGTGGATGACCTTTTTGTGTGGTGCGGTCTTTTCCTAGGCTTAAAACCGTAAAACTTACAAAAAGCACATAGATTCAATGGAAACATCAAATCAAACTTATTGTAGACGGATATGATCTTACTTGTTACCTTGATGGTACTTTTTCGATCCCGTCTCAACTTGTGTCCAATCGCGAAAGGATGTTAGTTTCTAATCTCAAATTTGTCACTTATATTCAATAAGATAAACTTCTTGCTTCTTAGCTATTGTCCACACTTAGTGTCGATCTCTTGTCATATTTTACAGGTACATCATTTGCGTATGAAGTACATACGTTAAAGAAAGACATCTATCTATAAAAGATTACTTGGCCCAAATTAAAGGTACTTGTGATCTTCTTGAAGCTTTCGGTCATCCCATCTCCATTGGGGAACAAGTAGAATTTATGCTTATTGGTCTTTCAGTTGAGTTTGACTCAGTTATCACTCTCATATCCATTTTAACGGAGCCTCTGAAGAAGGATTAGCTTGTCGATATTTTGTTAAAATGTGAACACAGGTAGAAGTGGTTTGTTTTGGAGGTCCCAGTTTAGACGAATATGGTTAAACATTTACCTGCGCCGAATGCTTCGACGATGGCTTCTCAATCAGTTCCTTCGAGTGAGTCTCATTTTTTAGGATCCCACGATGGTCGCGGTTAGGGAAACTGGGCTAACCTTAGCGCCAGATTTGTGGGTGTCTCAGTTATCTTGCCCAGTGGTGCTATTATTGATTTGACCAGTCATTTGATGAACCTCCGACAAATTTCCACTCTCGGTCTCCTAGGGATATCTTGGTGGCTGTAAATGGAGATTCTGATTTCAGTTGATTTGGTGCTTCATTTGTTGATAGGGTTTCATATAATCATAATTGGGGTCAATTTGGCCTGGTTCTATCCTCAGGCCAAGTGGCTGATCAGGTTACATTTTTTTCTCAATAGACTGCATTAGGTTTTGGGCCATCTGCTGCTTTTGGACCTAGTTCCCAGTTTGTGTGTGATAGGTTCTTTGGGAATAATCTAATTACACTTCGGTTGGGCCATTGCCTGGGTCTGCTTTGTATAGTGTGACATCGTTTTAGTTTGGGTCTGTGTAGCATCCGCCTGGGCCTTCCATGTTTCACTCTGCTGGGCCGCCGAATTCTCCTGGGTTTGGGACTATTTTTGGGCCACCAAATGTTCACTCTACCAGGCCTGTTTTACCTAGTGATATTTTTGCTAAGCCGAATGCTTCATTGTCCCATCAGTCTACTGAGTCAATGGTTTGGTACCTCGACTCGGGTGCTACTAATCATGTCTGTCAAGAAGCCTCATTGTTAAATAAATTAATTAAATATTCATATAATATTCGTTTACTTATGGGTGATGGTACGAGTGCCCGTATTGAGCGTTTGGGCCATAACACAATTTTTACTTATCGTAAATTGTTGCATTTAACAAATGTGTTACATGTACCTAAGATTCAAAAAAATTTGCTCTCAGTTTCTTAATTTGCTCTAGATAATAATGTATTTTTCAAGTTTTACCCATTTCATTGTCTTGTAAAAGTTATACAGACTCAGGAAATTTTACTCCGAGGCCACACATATGAGGATCGTATCAATTTTCTCTGATGTCCTTTTTCGTCAGTATGAGGTTCGTTCGTGGTGTTGAGTTTTCTCTTCACAATACAAAGTTGGGTACCAACTACAAATTGTTTGAGTTGTGGCATCATCGACTTGGACATCTGTTGTCGACTGTTGTTAGTTCAATTTTAAAGGATTGTAGTATTGTTGTTGATACTAATAATTTACAGCATGTGTGTTCTGCTTGTTAATAAGGGAAGTCACACAAATTATTGTTTTTTGATTCCACTATCGTGTATTATCATCCATTTGATTTAGTTGTTTCTGATTTGTTGGGATATGCTATTGTTAATTTGGGACTAGTTGGTATTATATTTCTTTTGTTGATGTTTATGTGGTTGTTTTTTTATTCAAAAGAAGTCTTAAGCTATTGACTGTTTTAATTAGTTTTAAAAATTGGTTAAATTTCAGTTTAGCAAATATATCGAGCAGTTTTAGAGTGATTGGGGTGGTAAATTTCATTCTTTTACGTCCCTATTGGCTTAGTATGGAACTCTTCATTGTGTTAAGTGTCCACACACATTTGAGCAAAATGAGATTGTTGAAAGAAAGCACAGTCATATTGTTGAAGTTGGGCTCACATTACTTGCTCAAGCCCATTTGTTGGTAAAATATTGAGGGTATGTTTTTTCATGTGCTGTTCATTTGATCAATCGGTTGCCCACTCCAATCCTTTAGAATTAGTCTCTATACTCAGCCTTTTATGGTACTTTTTCAATGTATGATCACCTTCGTGTTTTTGGCTGTTGTTGCTATCCGTATCTCCTACCGTTTAATCAACACAAGTTGGAGTTCCGTTCTCAATCGTGCACTTTCTTTAGCTATAGTTCCCAACACAAAGGTTACCAATGTCTTGCTCCGGATGAAAAGGTGTTTGTTTCTCGATTTGTGGTGTTTGATGAGGATAATTTTTTTTCTTCTCGTGCTCTGGTTGTATCTTTGGCATCTGATCGAGTCAATACCATTCTTCATCTCGTTCACACCACTCTGGCATGTACTGTATCCTCGGAAGATGTTCTGTTGGCACCTTTTTCGGTCTCTTGTTTCGAATTTTCCCCGGACTCCTCTTTTACAGGTGATAGTGCTTCTTTAGACAATGACTCTGACATTCCTTCTCTTACACCAGAAGTCCCTGTCCTTCTTGTTGATCCTCTACCATATCTTGGTAATACTTACTCTATGGTCACTCGGTCGAAGGTCGAAATTTTTAAACCGAATGTGCTAAATGTTGAGCTTCATGAACAAGAGCAGTATACTATTGACGAAGAATTTTCTAGTAAGGAGTAGAAGATGACTGCTTAGGAAGAATATGATGCTTTAATCTGTAAACGCAGTTAGACTTTAATTCCTTTACCTTCGGGTCAAAAGGTGATTGGTTGCAAATGGTTGTTTAAAATCAAATAGAATCTCGATGGTACAATGGGTCATCGAAAAGGATGGTTGGTCAGTAAAGGGTGCTCACAAGTTCCTGGGTATGACTTTCGTGAAACGTTCAGTCCCGTAATCAAACCGGTCACGATTCACACCATTTTTTCAATTACTGTCACTAAATGATGGTCATTATGACAAGTTAATGTCAATAATGCCTTTCTAAATGGCGAGTTGACTGAAGAGGTATATATGCAACAACCCCCCGGTTATGTTCAAACTGATGTAAATGGGTAACCCCCTTGTATGTCGCCTAAACACAACATTGTACGGTTTTCGACAAGCTCCAAGGGCATGGTTTGATAAATTAAAGGCGTTTCTTATGTCTATTGGTTTTGTGCTTTCCAAATTTGATGCCTCTGTATTTATTCGTATCACTAATGAGTCTCGTACGTATGTCTTGGTTTATGTTGATGACATCATTATTGTAGGTGACTTTTCTCTCGAGATTGATACATTTGTTCACTAACTTCACACTGAGTTTCTACTCAAAGACATGGGGTCTCTTCATTATTTCTTGGGTGTTGAGGTGACTCATTCATCCACCGGTGGTCTACATCTTTGTCAAAGGAAATACATTTTTGACTTATTGGACCGTTGTCATATGGACAAGGCTAAAGGTGTCTATATCTCCATGATTAGCTCGTGTCCTTTATCCAAACATGTGGGAACTCCACTTGATGATCCTCATGAATATCAGAGTATTGCCAGAGCATTGTAATATGTGGTCCTCACTCAACTCGACATCGCATATGCTGTTAATCATATCTGTCAGTTTATGCACACTCCGACCGATGTCCATTTTGTAGTGATCAAACACATCTTGCACTGCCTTTGTGCCATTGTTGACTACGGATTGTGTATTTCACCTTCTAAGAGGTTATCTCTAGTCAGGTACGCTGATACCAATCAAGTTGTTTCTAGATTGACGGCTGAGGCCGAGTATCATGGTCTAGCTATTGACATCACGTGGCTTGAATCATTACTTCGGGAATTTCAGCTCCCTTCTGATGATCCATCGACAATTTGGTGCGATAACTCTAGTGTTGTGGCTGTTGTGGCCAATCCCATCCTTCATTCAAAGTTCAAGCATGTTGAGCTTGGTTTGTTCTTTGTTCGAGAGAAATTTGTTGATAGGTCTCTCATTGTTGGTGAGGTACCAACATGTGATCAGGTGGCCGATATCCTCACCCACACCGTTGTCTTCTTTTCATTTTTGTTGCTTTCAAGAGCAACTTCGGGTCTTGATATTGTAGTAGTTGGGTGAATATTAGAGATAGTTAGACTGTTACAACTGAATTTGTTAATAGTTACCTTCTCTTGTATGTGTATATATGCACTTCTCATGTACTCTATCCACTAAAGCTATAATCACAAGATTGTTCAACAGTTTAGTATAGTTTGTTTTCTTACTATCTTGTATGCAATTCTTTAATTTAATTATAAAAAAGTTGTTGCAAAATTTATAACCTTTCAAAATTATTTTGATTTAAAATATAAAAAATAATACAATATAAATTTTGAACTTTTAGAGTCTTGATATTTTGTATTATGATCAATTTTATCAATTTTATTTTAATTTAAAAAAATTAGGGTGAAAAGAATAAAATAAGATAAAAAAATATGTTTGTAAACCTCGTTCACCCTTCTCGATATTTTCTATTGAATCTCGAGTTGTTGTGAGTTTATGGACATGATCAAAATGAACTCCCTAGCCTCGTAAGGGGTTTTGTTTACTAGAAAGCCACTGCTTGCAACATCCATTATCTTTTGCTCCATCAGAAGAAGTCCTTCATAAAAATATTGGATGAAAAATTGTCCCGAAAATTCAATGTTGTGGGCAACATGTGCACAACTGTTTAAACCGCTCCCAGTATCCATGAAGGCTTTTCATGTCCTTTTGGTTAATTCTGCAGATCTTTTTCTTGATAGAAGTAGCACACGAGTTAAGGAAAATTTAATAAAAAATATCCTTACCAATTAGCCTATTTGTTGACAGATTCAGGTAGATAGAAGAGCTAATCTTTTGCTTTATCCACTAAAGAAAACAAAAAAACCAAAATATCCTCATCAATTCAGCCCATTTGTTCTTCAGTTACGCCTTGAGGTTTTATGATGGAGCATACCACATGGGATTCCTTTAAATACTTGTGAGGATCTTCGATTTGAAAATCATCAAAAGTAGAAAGTAAGTGAATTAAACCAAATTTTAGTTCGAATGGTACCTAATTTGAGGATATTGAATGCAAAATGGTTGATAATTTAGTTTTAGAGTAGCCAACTCTCTTAAAGTTTTATTATCCATCTCTTCTCCTAATGTTGGTTCATTGGATGAATCAATCAAACTTTCTTCCCTTTTAATATCGGTAGATGATTTGAATGATTTGTTATCCAATCCAGATCGGTAGACAAAAATAAGGGATTATGTTGAAATTTGGCTTCCTTCCTTAGTCGTCGGGTAGTTTGCTCTATCTTTAGATCATACTAGAGTTCACTTGTATGAGAAGATCTAAGCATGAAATGGACAAGAAAAATAAAATAAAATAAAACAAAACTAAAAGAAATAAAATTTATTAACACTAGTCCCCAACAACGGCGTTAAATTTGTACGATTGTCAGAGCTGCCAAAAATAAATTTCTACTCAAAAATAAAATTGTGTAGAACAATGAGTAAGGTTGAATCCACAAAGACCGAAGATAATTCTATTTCTTTAACAAGATGAAAAAAATGAATGGGAGATTTTTTAAAAAAACTCAAAGTTAAAACTAAACCAAAAGAAAACTAAAATTTAAAACTAAATTTAAATCTTCGCAAAAAAGAAGTAATAATTAAAAATTGAAGGAAAATCAATATGACAAATCTCTAGTTAAAGGTGAAATCTTTGCTTGATTCATAAGCTTGATCATCGATGCACAGATAATTTTCAATGTTCTTTAATAAACTAGTTGTAGTTGTCGAAACCATTTTTAAATCGAGTTTTGGAAAATGGGAATCGACTTTAAGAAAAACGAAAACGGGAGTCGCCACCAATCTTTTTAAGTGTGATTGGATCACCGATAAAATATTTTGTTTAAAATCATTAATTTTGGTCTACGAGATCAAGAAAACGGGTTTGGGAGTCGGTTACGAGTGAGGAAGGGTTAACACCCTTGTAACGGCCAAAAATTAGTACCTAATTGATTATCGAGTATCTTTAATGTCAGAAATTTAAAAGTTTTAAGATACAATCCTCTTTTTAATTAGAGTGTTTTAATTTAAAAAATTAAGGCTCACCTATTTCAAATGAATCAAAATACCACAACCAGTAAGTTAGGACGCAATATTTTTGAGACTTTTGATGCTAAACTCGCCTTTTTGAAAATTTCTATCTCGAAACAATAAAACGCCATATCCAGTAAGTTAGGACACAATGTTTTGAAATCCCAAGATTGTTGCTCGTATGTTGAAAACCTTAAAACTTAGAAGGGTGCTTGACTATTTGAACTCAACGAGAAAAGTTGCAACCCAATAAGTTAGGGCACTACTTTTCTCGAAGCTTCCAAACACCAAACATTGCCTTTTTATTTTTGAAAACTTTGGAATCTCGTTTTTTAATTAATGCATGAGGAATCATATTAACATTATAGAATATAACATACAAGATAACATCTTATCATAATAGGTAAGTAAAAGCATGATTTTAAACAAATTTTAAACAACAAACATGGCAAATTTAAAACATGTAAAACATACATACAAAAAATATATGACATACATTACAAATGAATAAGTAAGCATATAAACATATAAGGTATAATTCAACATACATTTTAATAAATCAATAGACAAAAAAATGATGCATGGCATACAATTTAACATAAACATGCCTAAAATAATACCAACATACATGTCAATTCTAAAATACGACCTTTAATAATAATTATAAAACAACATTTAATATATAAATGATATGTTCAACATATATAAAAGAATTAGTGTATATTAAAAATGTAATATAAAGTGAGTAATTATTGATAAAATATACCTAAAATATAAATTAAAGAACAATATTTAGTAATAAATTTCAAAATAAGTCATGTATAATAATATAATATAAATAGTATATGTAATAAAAGATAATTTTTTATAGCATGTAATATAAAAGTATACAAGTTAAAAATATTTAATAATAATTTGCCAATTTTAAAAATTATATAATAAGTAATTTAAAATAAATAATATAATAATATATATAAATATGAAATAATATAGGAAAATAATAATATAATAAATAAGGTTTATATGTATATAAAAATAATATTTATATTAAAATAAAAGTAATATATATAAATTTTTTAAAATAAATAAATTATAAAAAAAAATTTAAAAAGAAATAAAAGGGCTAAAATTAATTTAAATAAAAATCAGAGGTTAATTTAAAAAAAAAAATTTGGGCCTAATCGAGATGCCCATTAAACTCCTAGGGACTCATTGGGAAATTTTCCCTTATCCCCAAAATGGCACCGTTTCAATACAGGCCTTAAAGTGGCCACTGTTGGGATTAAATTAAAACTGAAATAAAATATTAGTGCCAAATTATAATAAAAATAAAATGAATTTACGAATTTTAAAAATACAGAAGGACGAATTAAACAATTAACCCAAAACTTAAAAACTCGCGGATCTTTTTTGAGTTTTCGGGTCAACACACGGACCTTAGAGGGTTGAAATGTCGTCGTTTTAGACTTATCAGACTAAGCCAAAACGACGTCACATTGATTAGGCTATATAAGCCTAATTTCACACCCTAGATTCATTTTGCAACCTGCATTTAAAAAAAAAACAAAAAAAATTCTCTGAGAAAACCTCTGGCCCTCGGAGCTCTGGCCTTAGGGCTATCCTGGCTCTTCCCAAGGCTCCATCGTGTTTTGCTCGTACGCGCCTCCACGCGCCACCGTCTGGGCCACCGTACACGGTGGCTAGGGTTTAAAAAAAACCTCCTTTCCTTCGCCAATCGTCAGGTAATCTCTTCCTCCCTTTGTTTTCCTTAGTTATTTTTTAAAAATCTGTATATGCATGCAAGAAGATGAACAGGTGAATAAAAATAAAGCAAAAAAAAACGATTCGATTACCTCAAAAACAGGAAACTGCCTTTTATTTCTCTATTTCAAATGAATATAACTTTTTGTGTTTTTCTTTCTGAGTGTGTAAATCTATGTATCTCTTTTTTTTTGTTTCTTTCTGTTTCTGTATGTAAGCCTTTATCAGTGTACTTTGTGTATCTTTCTCTCTTTTTCAGCGTGAGTAAGCGTAAGTCTGTTTACAAGTTGAAGAGAGGCTTTATAGCCTCAGACTTTTACAATTTTAGGAAATAAATCAAAGATTTCTTTCCATTTTTGTTTCTATTTTCTGCTGTTTGTTTCTTGCCTTTTTCTGCTGGTTTCCTTTTTTGCTTGCAGGTACCAAAAAATCTGGCGAAGATTGCTGTTGATGCGAATCTGCCTGTATGCCTGTTCGTGCATTGGTTATGGCCTAACCACAGTACGATCTCTACTGTGAATGTGAAGGTCTCGGCATCAGCAGCGGAACGATTGGTGGTTGGGATGGTGCGCTGAAAGGTCGCTGAAGAGGCGTTGATGGGGGCACGATCGGTGGCTGAGGAGTCATTGAGACGGTGAGGCACTGATGGGGCGTTGAAAGGCCCTGAGATAGTGCATTGAATGGTGGCTTCGATTTCGGGAGTTGCAACGTCTCTGGTACAACATTGAAGGGGCCTTGATTCGGGAGCTGGACAGACGCTCCCCGAACTTTCCAGAATCTGTTGCGACGCGAGGAGAAAGAGCTAGGGTTGGAAACCCTAGCTGGAAATTTTAAGTTTTGGGTCTCTCGGGCCTTCATGAGTTTTGGGTCCTGTAAGGGTTATTGGGTTTGGGTCTACTGTAGGTTTAGGTTAAGTTTGGGTTTGAAAGTTATTTGGGCCTGTGTTTGGGCTCTTGTAAACTGGACTTTTAAAATAAATAACATTTATTTATTTATTTCATATTTCTGTTTTGGTTTTAAGGCCCGGTCAAATTTGGGCTGCTACAGCTACCCCTCTTTGCTCATTGCTGTGTAATAGGAATCGAGCAAAGACTTATAGACAGACCAAATTTGCCCGGTCTTATCGGATCCTGGTCTTCAATCTTCTCCTTGCGAACTTAAGACTGTCATGCTGATGTTTTCGATCTTCTCTCCATCGAATACAGAGATGTCAAATCTGCTACATTCGATTCGTTCCTTGACAATACAGAGATGTCAAATCATCTTGAATCTACTTCAGCGTAAACACCTGAAGGTCAGATCTGCTATGTCTTCGATTTGCTCCTTGTAAAAACAAGGATGCTAAATCATCTTGGATCTGCTTCAATGTGAAAATATCCGAAGGTCAGATCTGCTATGTCTTCAATCTGCTCTCCGTTGAATATGGAGATGCCAAATCTGTTTCTTCAATTTGTTCTCTGACAATACAGAGATGCCAAATCATCTTGGATCTGGCTTCGGTGTAAACACCGAATGTCGATCTGCTATGTCTTCGGTTTGCTCCTTGTAAACACAAGAATGCCAAATCATCTTGGATCTGGCTTCGATGTGAAAACATTAAAAGGTCGATTCGCTATGTCTTCGATCCGCTCTCCGTCGAATATGGAGATGCCAAATCTGTTTCTTCAATTTGTTCTCGACAATACAGAGATGCCAAATCATCTTGGATCCGCCCGGTGTAAACACACCAAGGTCATATCTCGCTATGTCTTCGATTTGCTCCTTGTAAACACAAGAATGCCAAATTATCTTGGATCGCTTCGATGTGAAAACATCCAAAGGTCGATCTCGCTATGTCTTCGATCCGCTTCTCCGTCAAATATGGAGATGCCAATTGCTTTCTTCGATTTGTTCTCGACAATACAGAGATGCCAAATCATCTTGGATTTACTTCAGCGTGAACACCTGAAGGCCAGATCTGCTATACTTTAACCTGTTACCCTACTGCTTAGGGGGTTAAGGGGCATCTTCGATCTGCTCCACTACTGCTTAGGGAGATAAGATCCGGAATTTTGACCTGTTACCCTACTGCTTAGGGGATTAAGGCGAGTCGTCATTAATCTGCTCCGCTACTTCTTAGGGAGATAAGATCTGTAATTTTAGCCTGTTACCCTACTGCTTTAAGGCGCTGAATTTTGTAATTTTCAATCAATCTTGCTACATTGTCCACTGGGGAATCCGCTTGTGGAATTGATTTCCTGGCATTTATGCTTATGCCAAATAATTAAGATGCCATGATCGAAATGAGTCAAATGCTCCTAATTAGACATATTATGATGCAAAATGTTTATGAAAATGACTCCTATTTCAGACGTCATCCCTCATTCCTTCATCGAAGTTTATCCTTATTTCTCTCGAAGTCTCATTCCTACTCAGCTTGTGGGTTTGTACCATTCTTCAAATGCTATGACCCGCTGAAAATGTCTGTAAGATGATCCTCTCTTAGGATCAAATCGTTTGATTTGTTCAATCATTATTTTGGACAAAAGAAATAATTTTCTCGAGTTCTTTCAAACCTCACTTACATGAATTCTTCGAACAATTGTTCTGTTTTAGTTTCTTGTATTATCTAGAAATTTCCAAAGTAATGAGCAAAACTTCATTTGTGAAAATTATTTGGTTCATCTATCATTATTTTAATACAACATACTTTAAGAATAATGGAAGATAAATTTAATCTTGAGAATAATTAGATTTGAATGAATTTGTCATAAATACAAAGGAAAATAATTTGATAGCCTATCTTTAAGAAGAAAGAGAATCTAAAGATAGCAAACAGGACAAAAGTTAGATACCCTAGATATCGCCGCTTGAGCATTTATATGCCAGCTCCTTGAAGACTTTCTTGAGTTCAACATGTGTTTAAATGGTCCAAAGTACTTTGTTGATGCCCCGATATGCAACGCGCTTCACTCTTCGTTGAATAGCAAGATTATCGTGTGCTCTTCAAAATTTGAGTTGCCCTTTCAGGTTTTCAACTCAAAACCCCTTTGGTCATAAGGCGCCCTTTGCGGGTTTTCACCTTGGCCTCTCTATTTTTTCTTTTTTCTTTCTTTTTTTTTCGAAAACTCAAGGCGCCCTTTGCGGGTTTTCACCCTGAATTCTTCTCTCCTTTAGACAAAGTACTTTTAGACTGAGTCTGAATTCACTGGATTGGGTAAACTCTTCCCATCCATTTCCAGTAAGATCAATGCACCCCCAGAGAAGGCCTTCTTTACGACATACGACCCTTTCCAATTCGGCATCCCTTTTCCTCTAAAGTCCTTCTGAGTGGGGAGAATCTTTTTCAACACAAGGTACCCTTCGTGGAATTTTCTTGGATGAACTTTCTTATCATAAGCTCGCATCATTCGCTTCTGATAGATCTGACCATGGCGAATAGCTTTTAGCCTCTTTTCTTCGATTAAGTTCAATTGGTCATACCGGGATTGAATCCATTCTACTTCATCTAGTTTTATTTTCGACAAAATTCAGAGAGAAGGTATTTCTACTTCAATAGGTAATACTGTCTCCATTCTATTTACTAACGAAAAAGGGGGTTGCCCCAGTAGAAGTTCTGATGGACGTTCGATAAGCTAAGAGTGCAAATGGTAGTTTCTTATGCCAATCTCTATAAGTCTCAGTCATCTTCCCCACTATCCTCTTGATGTTCTTGTTGGCTGCTTCTACTGCCCCATTCATTTTTGAGCGATACGGAGAAGAGTTATGATGCTTAATCTTGAACTGACTGCAAACTTCTGCTATTGTTTTGTTGTTCAAGTTCAATGTATTGTCTGATATGATCTTTTCAGGCATCCCGTACTGACAAATAATCTCTTTCTTCAAGAATTGAATTACAGCTGACTTAGTAACATTTGCATAAGAAGCAGCCTCTACCCCCTTCGTGAAGTAATCAATGACCACAAAAATAAAGTGATGCCCATTTGAAGCTTTTGTTGCTATTGGCCCAATAACATCCATGGCCCACATGAAAAAAGGCCATGGAGAAGTCATAACATGTAGAGGTGAAGGTGGTACATGAATCTTGTCTCCATAAATCTGACATTTATGGCATTTCTTGGCGTAGTTGATACAATCCCCTTCCATGGTAGACCAATAATATCCAAACCTCATGATTTGTCTAGCCATCGTGAAACCATTAGCGTGCGTCCCACAAATGCCCTCATGAACTTCTTCCAAGATTAACTTAGCTTCCATGGCGTCAAAAAATTTCAACAGTACTTGATCCTTTCTTCTTTTGTACAAGATGTCCCCATCCAAAACGTAGTCGTAGGCTAATCTTCTTAAAGTTCACTTATCATTTTCAGTTGCTTGTTCTGGGTATTTACGATCTCTCACATATCGCAATATATCCTGATACCAAGGGTTTTCATCCTTTTCTTCTTCCTCAATGTTACAACAGCGAGTTGGAACCTCAAAGATACTTATCTAAATGGGTCTCATCTCCTCCTCTTTATTTGCTTTAACCATTGAAGCCAAGGTTGCTAAAGCATCTGCCATCTTGTTTTCGTCTCGTGGGATATAATTGAAGGTGATGTCATTGAATTCCTCAAGTAACCCCAAAACTACCTTTCGATAATTGATCAATTTAGGATCCCTTGTCTCCCATTCACCTCTAAGCTGGTAAATTACCAACGCAGAGTCTCCATATATTTCCAAGGTTCTTATTCCTCGCTCTATAGCCGCTCGGAGTCCCATAATGCACGCTTCATACTCGGCCATATTGTTTGTGCAGTCGAAATCTAATTTACATGTGAATGGATAATGATCACCGTTTGGGGATACCAAGACTGCCCCAATTCCATTTCCTACCACATTGGATGCGACATCAAAGTTCATCCTCCATGGACGTTCTTCAATAGTTGCCACATACATCAACTCCTCATTAGGGAAATCAAAATTTAATGGCTCATAGTCTTCTAGAGCTCTACTCGCCAGAAATTCTGCTATCGCGCTCCCTTTTATAGTTTTTTGACTCATATAGACTATGTCAAATTCTGAAAGCAATATTTGCCACCTTGCCATTCTCCCATTTAGTGCTGTTGACTCAATCATGTACTTTAATGGATCAAGTTTTGAAATTAGCCAAGTCGTATGATATAACATATATTGCCTCAACCTTCGAGTCATCCAAATTAAAGCACAACACAATTTCTCAATTGGCGAATATCTCATCTCACACTCTGTGAATTTCTTGCTGAGGTAGTATATCGCCTTCTCTTTTCTTCCCGACTTGTCATGTTGGCCAAGCACACATCCCATAGAATTACTAAACACTGATAAGTATAGTATTAATGGTCTATTTGGATTGGACGGAGATAACACTGGAGCATTTAACAAGTATTGTTTAACCTTATCAAAAGCATTCTGGCATTCCTCATCCCAAGTGTCTTGATTGTGCTTTCTAAGGAGGCAAAAGATAGGATCACACTTCTCAGTTAGTTGTGAAATAAACCGAGCGATGTAATTCAATCTTTCTAGAAATCTTCGAACTTCCTTCTGAGTTTGCGGTGGAGGCAATTCTTGTATGGCTCTGACCTTATCTGAGTCCATTTCTATCCCCTTTTCACTGATCACAAAGCCTAATAACTTCCCTGATTTAGCTCCAAAGGTGCATTTTGCCGGATTGAGCTTTAACTGAAACCTCCGTAATCTCAGAAACAGCTTCCTTAAAACTTTAATATGTTCCTCCTCCGTTCGAGATTTGGCAATCATATCATCAACATACACCTCAATTTCCTTGTGCATCATATCATAAAATAAGGTCACCATGGCCCTTTGGTACGTTGCCACTGCATTCTTCAACCCAAAGGGCATTATTTTGTAACAGAAGGTATCCCATAATGTTAAGAAGGTGGTTTTATCCATGTTTTCAAGATGCATCTTTATCTGATTGTACCCTGAGAAACCATCCATGAAGGAGAACAACGAATATACCGTTGTGTTGTCTACCAAAGTGTCTATGTGAGGCAGAGGGAAATTATCTTTTGGGCTAGCTTTGTTCAAATCCCTGTAATCAACACACATTCATACCTTCCCATCCTTCTTAGAAACTGGTACAATGTTAGCTACCCATTTAAAATACTTCACCACTTGTAAGAATCCTGCATCGAACTATTTCTTGACTTCATCCTTTATTTTTAATACGATATCTGGTCTCATTCTTCGCAACTTCTGTTGGATTGGTTTACAATCCTGTCTTATTGGAAGACGATGCACCACAATATTAGTATTTAACCCTGACATATCTTGATAGGACCATGCGAAGATATCCTTGAACTCACATAGCAACTCAATTAGTCATTGTCTTATGTCATTAGCAATATACGTTCCAATTTTCACCTCTTTCTCTTCCCCTAGGGCTACATTCTCTACTGCCTCTTTCTCATGTGGCATGATTTGTTTCTCCTCCTATTTCACCATCCTCAAAAGATCTAGAGACACATCACAATCCTGGTCATCTTCAAAATCCTATGATCCCTCTAAACACATGTCTTGCTCCCGAGAGAAATTAGGATTTGTAATATCAGTGCTCATGTCATTGATATTTAGGGATCTGCGAAGTATAAAGAATATACAAAGAATGAATGAACTTAAGAATGATTGTTTATGTGCTATGAATGAAAGAACAAGAATTGCCAAAATTTAACGGAATATTGGTTGATAAGAATGAAACAATACTCATTCAAATTGGTAAAAGTTATACTTTATTAAAAAATAATAGATGATTGTAAGCCCATTTCACAAATGAAATCCTATTACTCCTAGGTTCTAGAGTAACAAGAATGTTTCGAGAATTACTATGAAAAATTCCTAAAGACTACAGGGAGTTCCTCCACAGTCCAATTGTTCAGAGAGTTTCCCGGTTCGTAAGGGAGAATGCCCTCAAGGTTTCCTTGCTCCAATCCTTCGTCATGTATAGCATTAACCTGATGACTTTCTTCTATAAGTAACCCTCCCGATATGAAGGTTTGGGATAGTGGAGGGAATGTCATCGGCTCCCATTCCACTTCTCTTCCGTTAAGGCGCGCTCTTCTTCCCTCTTGGTGCTTTTCAGCTTCCTTCCTCCTTTGCTTATAGTCTGGCTTAAAGCCCAGACCAAAGCGATCTTTCTTCTTTTTCAGTTCTGGGGTTTGAATCCCTCCTTGCAGGTATTTTCCTAACCCTCTTCCTGGTAAGGCTCCCTTTCCCACCATCCTCGTGACTCTTGCTATCTTTGGCACCGGTGCCTCACTCCCTTCTAAAATGAAGGTTGCATTCACAAATTCTAAAGAGCGAAAGGAACACTCAATAGATTCTTCGTTCATCTCGACATAAGGGGCCTTGCTAGTAACTGCGGCTATAATGTCCTCCTCCGTATTGATGGTTACTAACCGTCCATCCGTCACTAACTTTAACTTTTAGTGCAACGATGAGGGCACCGCTCCCGCTGAATATATCTATGGCCTCCCTAATAAACAATTGTAGGAAGGCTTGATATCCATCACCAAGAAGTCTACTTCGTATATACTCGACCCAATTTCCAAGGGGATGTCAATTCTTCCTATCACCTTCCTTTCTGTACCGTTGAAGGCTCTTACCATATTTTGACATGTCTTCAGGTGAGAACCGTTAATGGGTAATCTATTCAATGTAGACAATGGTAGAACATTCAAGGCTGATCCATTATCGACAAGCAAGCTTGGGAGTGTGTACCCCTTGCATCGAGTGGTGATGTGCAAGGCCTTTGTTGACCCCCTGCCCCCTGGTGGGATTTCATCATCATTGAAGTAGATGAAATTATCCGCACTTATGTTATTCACCAACCGGTCCAACTTGTTAACAGATATGTCATGGGTGACATATGTTTCGTTGAACACCCTCATCAATGCATTCCGATGCACCTCAGAACTCAGAAGTAGAGCCAATCATCGATATGCGAAGTGTTTTGCTCACGGAATCGCCCGACCACACTATACTCGCTATGCTTAAGGAACTTTAGAAATTCCTTAGCCTCCCCCTCCTTTACTGGCTCCTTAACAAGCACTTCAGCCTCTTTCTCCTTCTCCACACTAACATTTTTTGATTTTGTGGGCTCCTCTCTAATGCCAACCATATCATACTGCTTCCCACTCCGTGTATGGGAACCCTCCACTTGTACATCTTTAGACGTACTGGCTATATTTTCCTCCTCCGGCTGTAATACCCCTACCTGTATTCATTCATTTAAGGAATAAGTCTGAAAGTATTCTTTGGAGTTTACAAATTAAATTTTTTTTAACTCAATATAACCCTTTTATAAATATCTTAGAGGGACCATTGATATGGGATTATTTTATTCAAATGATTCAAAATCCCTATTAGTTGGTTATGCTGATGCTGGATATTTATCGGATCCACATAAAGGTCGATCTCAAACGGGATATTTATTTACATGTGGAGGTACTGCCATATCATGGCGTTCGACAAAGCAAACATTAGCTGCTGGAATTGAAGAGAAATGAATTTAATTTCGCAATTTCAATTCGACTTCCAATTCTGTTTTTATTTTATTTTTCCAGATCAAAACTTTTAATTCTTTTTTTTTTCCAGAAACGCAGGTTTTCTTGGGCACGATTCTGCCCAGGATTTCAAGAAACAAGCATTCGTGCAATCCGATCCTTGAGGATTCGACCCTACTTCCCCTTTACTGTTCTTTTTCATTATTTTGTAGGAAATATGATATATTTGGTGCTCTCAACGACTGCATCAAAATTTGGCACTGTTGCCGGGAACTAGCAACGTACTAATCTTATTTTTTGTTTCTTATGACCAGATCTGCTCCAGGTACTCTTGCGTTTGATTCAGAGATTGAAAAGACTGTGAGAGCTAATCGCAAGGAAGCAAAGCTAAGGAAGAAGTAGTTAACAGTGGTTGGGACTTAAAGTTATCCACCACAAGAAATTAAAATTGATGATGAAGTAGAGTTTAGGGTTAACGAAAACCCTACTCAAACATTTAAAAGTGAAAAAGTAGAAGTCGATTCACCAGAAGAAGTGCCTAAAGCTAGGGTTAACAAAAACCCTAATCTAGCACCATAACTTATGGCTCAAAAAATTTGGCAACTGGCCAAAGCTCCGCAGAACAACCGCCACTATGTATCGCGTATCCTACTATGGATACTGATTTTTTATTAAAGTCAGGCTTAATCCAGCTACTGCCAACTTTTCGTGGGTTGCAAAACAAAAATCCCAACAAGCACTTGAAAGAGTTCCATATAGTTTGCCTTAGAATGAAACCTTAGGGGGTAACTGAGGATCAAATTAAATTGCGTGCTTTCCCTTTTTCCCTAGCAGATTCAGCTAGGGAATGACTATTTTACTTACCTCCTGGATCTATTACAACTTGGGCTGATCTTTCTCGTTTATTTCTTAACAGGTTCTTTCCAGCATCACGTGCAGCTAAGTTAAGAAGAGAGATCGTTGGAATAAGACAAAAAGAAGCAGAGTCTCTTTACGACTATTGGGAGCGATTTAAGAAGCTGTGTGCAAGCTGCCCACAACACGATATTACAGAACAATCTCTCCTCCAATACTTTTACGAAGGCCTGAAACCTATGGAGATGAATATGGTAGGCGCTGCTAGTGGAAGAGCATTGGTCAACATGACTCCTCAGTAAACAAGAGACTTGATATCCATGATGGCTGCAAATACTCAACAATTTTGAGTCAATCCTGAGCCCCCTAGAAGGGTTCACCAGCTAAGTAATTCGACCTTAAAAGATAAAGTTGATAGACTTGCTAATATTCTAAATTCTCTTGTTGTAGAAAAAGTAAAACCAGCCCGGCTATGCGGAATCTGTGCTACACCTGAACATACAACTGATGCATGCCCTAGTCTGTATGATGATACTATGGCTCATTTGGATGCTGTGGGAAATTTCCCTAGGCCACCACAAAGGCAATACGACCCTTATGCTAATACCTACAACCCAGGATGGTGGGACCACCCTAACTTGAGTTATGGGGCCAATCCACGATATAACCAGCCATACCAAAATTGGGTTCCACAACAGCCACAAGATTCAGGTAATTCTCTAGAAACTTTGGTCAATAAATTAGCAGCTAATGTCCTTGATTTCCAATAGCAAACTCTTAATTTCCAAAAAGAAACGAAGGCATCTATATGAGAATTTACCATATCAATTGAGAAATTGAACTCACAAGGGAAGCTGCCATCACAAACAGAACCTAATCCAAGGCAACACGCAAATGCAGTGACGTTGCGAAGCAGAAAGGTACTGGAACCAATTCTTGATAGAAATCTTGGCTATGATTTCACCCAAGAAAAGCCTGATAATGATAAGCAGGTCCAAACGAAACCTCTATTGCCTAAAATTCAACCTCCATTTCCAGGATGATTAAATCAATGTCGAAAGGGAAAAGAAGACAATGAGATCCTTGAAACATTCAGAAATGTCGAGATCAATATACCACAGTTGGATGCCATAAGACAAATTTCACGGTATGCCAAGTTCCTTAAAGAACTCTGCACCAACAAACGAAAATTAACAAGTAATGAAAAGGTAAGTGTTGGTGAGAATGTATCTGCAGTGTTACAGCGGAAAATGCCAGTGAAATGTAAAGATAGGGGCATGTTTGCAATACCATGCAAAATAGGCCATTTAGGAATTAAGAAAGCTATGTGTGATTTAGGGGCCTTCATAAATGTCATGCCTTTTTCTATTTATGAATCACTTAACGCGTGTTTTTTGACAAAGATAGGTGTTATCATTCAGTTGGCAGATAGGTCCATTGTGCATCCCGAAGGAGTTCTCGAGGATGTATTAGTCAAAGTCAATGGGCTTATCTTCCCTGCAGATTTCTATAAGATAAAAATGGAAGAGGATAACGCTCCTGGGTCTTTAGACATCTTGTTGGGGCGACCTTTCCTTAGTATTGCAAATACTAAGATTGACATACGAAGCAGAACCCTTACGATGGAGTTTGACGGGGAGATCGTGAAGTTTAACGTTTATGGCACTATTAGTCACCCAAGTGAAGTCTTGGACGTAAACCGTGTCGACATAATTGACTCATCAGTAGAAAAATCTTTTGAGTCATCTTATAGAGATAAAGCTAAAATAATGTTTGATGATTTTGAATCTATTAATAAATTATTGGGTCCTATGGATACTAAACTTCTACCTTCTGTTGTGCAGGCACCAGATCCGAAATTAAAACCACTTCCCGAGCATCTCAAATTCATATTTTTGGAGAATGATGAGACCATTGCCGACTTAAAAAGGATCAACCCCTTGAAGGAAAATATGAAACCAAGGAAAGAGGCGCAAGGACGATTAAACCCAAATATGGTGGATGTGATAAAAAATGAGAATTTCCAAACCCATACGAACGAAAGAATTCAACTGGAACAGCCCCAATACTAGTTGAGGCGTCAAGCTAGCGACGTTAAACAAGCGCTTATTGGGAGGCAACCCAATTTTTATTTTTATTTTTCTTTATTTTTATTTTATTTTATTTTATTTTATTTTATTATTTATTTATTTATTCATTAATTTATTTTATTTTATTATTTATTACTTTATTTTGTTTGGGTGATAATTAATTTCTCTTCTTTTATCTAGGTACACCGACGCGAAAATAGGGAGAAAAAGGAGAAAACAAAAAAAAAAAATTGGCATGAAATAGCCCTTATCCTATCCCTATCCCAACCAAGAATAGCACATCCCTGCTCCTGACTACCCACAACCTGCAACCAAACATCAACCCTTTAGCCAAACACTCCACTATACACCTTCAAACCCTAAAAACTTATCCCATTTTTCACCCAAACTTCCACCAGCCGCCTCACCTTCCTTCTACCCCCCTCCACCGCCGATTTCTCCAACACCATGGTAAGAACCCAAAGTTGAGCCGCCATTGAACCATCCTTCACAGTGAATAGCTGTCAGCGTCAATTCCCGGTGCCCCAACACGTCAACTTAGCCGACGAACGCCTTCCCTTCCTTCCTCTCCTCCACGCGACGCCAAACTTTCTCCTCCTTGCATCTTTGCATAAGCGATAGTGACGACATGGGAAGTGTTCTAAACTCTTTCTTTTCATCATATTTATTAATATTATTTTTCACATCGAGGACAATGTGTTTTAAGTAAGGGGAGGCATTCCTCATTATTTCTGTCATTTTATCTGTTGCTTTTATCTGTTGCTTTTACTGTTGTGTTATTGTTGCTAATGCCTTATGCTCGTTTCTGCCCATATTTATTTTTTTAAGAATATTCTGCCTCTTTTCGTGCCCAAGAATTTGACCATGACTTGACCACTGTTTGATCTCCATGCATAATTTTTATCTACTGAGCTAATTATGATTTTGCTTGATAGATTTCATCTCCACTGTTTTATTTCTTTTAGTTAAAATAATTATGATTAATAGAGTTAACCCTATTTTGATTTTAGTAAATTTGATTAAGTCTAAATACAAGAGGACACCTAATACAATTGCATGCTTAAAATATGTTCATGACTATTAAGGTGGCTACTGAAACTTATTTTTGACACTTGATTGTTTTTCCTAAGTCCTCCAGAATTAAAATTTCGTTTAATAATAATGTTTCCGTGGTTATGAGTGCAACTTAAGACGTGACTAGCTGAGTAACCGGGGTAGGGTGCTTGGGTTGTCATCCTATTTTGCATCAAAAGGTTGTGTGACGTGTTAGGTAAAACTCCGCTAACTAGAATTAATCTTTAAGAATATGTTGTGCTGAGTAACCGAGGTGAGGTGCTTGGCTATCATCTCTCTTCGCGTCAAAAGTTTCGATATGTTCTTAAGAAAAATAAAAATTAGGAGTATGTTGGGCTGAGTAACCGGGGTGAGGTGCTTGGCTGTCATCTCTTTTCACGTCAAAAGGTTCAATATATTACTAAGTAAAAATAAATAAATTAAATTAAATTAAAAAAGAAAAAAAAGAAAAAAAAAGACATATTAATAAAGTGTAGAGACTAAAGGTAGAAACGAATTGGGTGTCTTAATAGGTTTGGTAAATTACCTAATTTTCATGAAATAATTCAAGTTGATCTTAATTTTTGTGTGTGTTAATTGGAATACTTTTTCAATTTTACTTAAAGCAAGCTAAGAGTTCTCTTTATTTTTCATATGCATTTTGACTAATTTTTATAAAACTTTGGAGTAGTATTTCTTTTATGGCAGGATTTAATTTTCGCAGTGGACACAAACCATACTTGAGGGCAAGCATGGGCTAAGTAGGGGGAATTTGATAATACTCTAGAACGACATATTTTATGTGCTAATTGCATGTTTATTTTGAGGATGATCCTACTAATTTGGGTTATTTTATGATCTTTTATCTGTTAGGGACTAAATTGGAGGTAAAAGGAAATTTAAAGGCAAAAAGTGCAAATTTGAAGATATAATGGGCCAACATGCAACATAAGGAAAAAGGTGGTGCCAAAAATGCAAGTATGGAAGACATAAGGGCAAAAGTGTAAAAGAAGAGATTTTATAGCACAAGACTCTATTTAATGTTTAATTATATTAGGATAATTATTAAGGATAATTATTTAGATTTAAATTTAGGATTTATTTTTATTTATCTTTAATTATCTTTATTTATTTGTATTTATCTTTTAGAATTTAATTAGGAATAGGCTAGGTTTCTTAGTACTATAAACAGGGGATGACGTGGCACAAATTTTGGCCATCTTTTACTGTAAACACTCTCTCCCCCATAAATTTAGTCTTTTTGTTCTTTTCATATTTTCTTTCAATAAAAATTCTCTTTCTATTATTTTTTATTTTTCCCAAAAATCATGAGCCACTAAATCTAATCTAGCCGAAGGTTGTCGAAATTCCCCAAAAAGGTTCATGAGGCTTAGAGCCCGCGCCTAGCCTTCTCAACTGGGTATTCATCGTTTTTCCGTATTACGGGGCTGACGCTTCCGTCCATGTCCCTTAATAGGTGATCTTTTCAACTTGTGCAAGGAACGACCGCTTTGTACGTTTTGGGAAGGTTGCACAGTCGGTTCGTTGGCTTTCTGCGTCAGAAGTTGGCGAGTCCAAGAGACAAAATGGCGTGGTATTCGCCGTCGGGAAGTTATAATCTAGCAGAAGATAGTCCCAAAAAAGCGATTATTGGCTAGAGTTAGGTTCCGCCAAATCTTAAGTCTAAATTCTCAGACTTGGTGGTCGTAGGCATCCTCTTCCACTATAACTGGCTTATTCTGCTTGAGAAGGATCACTTAAAAGCCAAGGATTAGACCCAAGGAGAATCGAGACAACCGGAGGCTGGAATCTTGCCACATAAGAAACTCTCTCTTTTCCCAAACTCTGTTTATTTTTATATTCTCCATTTTAATTTTTGCAATTTATTTAATTTCGCAATTTCAATTCGACTTCCAATTCTGTTTTTATTTTATTTTTCCAGATCAAAACTTTTAATTTTGTTTTTTTTTCCCAAAAACGTAGGTTTTTTTGGGCACGATTCTGCCCAGGATTTCAAGAAACAAGCATTCGTGTAATCCGGTCCCTGAGGATTCGACCCTACTTCCCCTTTACTGTTCTTTTTCATTATTTTGAAGGAAATAGGATATATTTGGTGCTCTCAACGACCGCATCAGTTGCATTCGATCACTGAAGTGATCATGTAAAGCCATTCTTTTGCTTGAGTTAATTTTGTATGAAAATCACTATTTTGTTTTTAGGAAAAACATTCATTAATTTAAACTGAATTTACTTAGCAATTTGATTACAATATTATTAATGTGGAGTTTTGAAAAATGTTTAAGGTTTTCAAGGAAAAGATTAATCAAAACTTTAAGTATTTTGTAAAGTAGCAGAAAGCATTTAAAGTAATGGTTTTCTAAACCGAAAAGTACGCAAATATCAGAGTATTAACTAAGTGTCATGCCTTAGAATAAATAAGCTAAGCAACTTCACCCTGGATATAAAAGAAAGAAATAATTAATAATTACAACCCATAAAATAAAGCGATTAAAGAAAACTTTTAATAACAACTTAAAAATAATAATAATTACGGAAAACGAGCTGCTAATTGGAGGTTCCTCCAGTGTCTTTTTGAGTCATTTCTATGCTACTTGAAAGAAAAAGAAAAGGGGAATCAACTTACAACGGCTTAGTGTAAGGCTAATCATAAGCCGTTATATATAATTAATCAAACCGTAAAATATTTATTTCATAGCATAATAGCATATTAAACATAATGTAAGAAACATATAATAACTAAATGCATATGCAAAATATATTTATGATGCAATGCACATGCAAATTTCTCATCTGTCCATCATATCCGCCCTCGAGCATTACTCGACTCACCAAAAACACATATAAAAAATTAGCCATCCTGGATTTGTTTTTCTGGTGATGATGGTCGTTCACTTGTCATCTGTGATAGTGACTTTAACTACAATAACTTCTATCTCGGTTGCCCAATTTTGATGGCTTTTTACTACAATAAACTATCATCCTGGTCGTCCCGGTTTGGTGGCTTTTTATCCTACCGTTACAATTTATCCATTTTGGATGACATTGCCGCCTACTTCATGTAGTACTGACTTTTGATGTGGACTTAAATTACCACTGTCTCCTATGTAACTCCTCCATCCTTCGTACCTAATTTTATGTAATTATGCACATATTCTTATCATATCATACTCATTATCAACATTTGATATTGTGCTTAACAAGCACATTTATTGTCACATACTATCATCATCTAGCATGCTATTATGCATTCATTCATAGTAATATTCACATATACACATATAATTTGTGCGAGCAGAAACAAATAGTGTCACACATACAAGATTTTTAAGTGAATTAATAGGCCTAGTCATTTAGCATATATACAAGTTCGCATAACATATAGGCTCGCATGAACGTAGGGTTAGCATAACATATAAACTCATGTATACCTAGGGTTCACAAATCATACAGGCTCGCATATTCCTAGGGTTCGCATATCATAGTATAGTGTTCACATAGTTAGTTCTATATGGTTATACATAGGGGTTCGTAAAAGAGGGGTTCACACATGCTAGGCTCGCATATGGGCTTTCACATATAGGGGGTTCGCACTAGTGGTTCGCACCTAAGGGCTCGCCTCCTACTCATGCTAGAGCTTGCATACTAATTACTTGGGGTTCGCTTACAATATACAATTTACATATTCTATCATTAGGGTTCGCATATTGATTAGGCTCATATGTATAAACATTTAGGTTCTCATATACTACAAATAGGTTTACATGTATATAATGTTCGCGTATTAGCTAGGTTTCACATGATACTTAGGGTTCACATAACATATCTTAAGGTTTCACATGTAAAAATCCTAGGACTTGCCTGACTATTCTTATATGTTTATGCATATGAGTTCGCAATATGGGGTTCATATGCAAGAGAGGTTCACACATGCAAGTGGGATTGTATGCAAGGGGCTTACACTACATGGTGGGTTCGCATAACCTGGGGGCTCGCATAAACATGGTAGGGCTGACCTAGTTTCTGTTTATGGGTTCGCATACAAATCTCTAAGGGTTCACAATATATATGTTTATTTTCCTCCTAGGGTTCGCCTGACCATTCACACAGTAATTTACATAGGGTTCGCAAGTGGACTTTACAAAAGGGGCTCGCATGCAAAGGGGGTTTTCATATACAAAGGGTTTGCACTAACGCTCGCACAAAGGGTTTGCTTTTCACTTAGGGCTCGCATGTCATACATACTACCTAGACTCGCATATTAAACTTACTACCTAGGGTTCGCCTAACTAAACATGTATGATTCATATGTTAATAGTTATGGTTTGTAATCGGGGTTTTCATGCATAAAGGTTCGCAAGATAGGACACGTGGGTTCACTTATACTGACTTCTCACTTTCTAATACAATAATTATACACAATGATTTTAAGTTAGATCCTACACCTGTTTTGAAGACACAAAAAACCTTAATTTGGAAAAAGGAGGTTGACGATCAACTTTGAAAGGAGATGGATATTTTTGAAACCTTTGAAATCCTTACTTGAAAATTTATTTGATAATAGAGGAGCAATGATAATTTAGCAGATCTCTTTACCAAGGCATTGCCAACTTCAACGTTTGAAAGATTACCACACAAGATTGAAATGTTTTAACTCAAAGATGTAATGTGATGTTACAATTAATGAGAGTCTAAAACATGTTGTACTCTTGTCCTTTAATAAAGGTTTTATCCCATTGGGTTTTTCTGGTAAAGGCTTTTAACAGGGCAACTTGAAATAGGAGATTGTATTGTCTTTTTCCTTCATTAGGGTTTTATCTCACAGGATTTTTCCTAATAAAGTTTTAACGAGAGACACTTTCATTGATGGGCATCTAAGGGAGAGTGTTGTAAAATGGATGTCCATATAACTCCCATAACCCCCAAGAATTCATTTCCTTGTAACTTTTGTAACCCTTAAAATCTTATAGGATACCTTAATTATCTTTATTATATATTTGTAACTTATGGTGATTGAGGCCCTATAAACAGAGGACATGTATCAGCTTTTTGGTATCCAAATAAGAGTTGAATCATCTTTTCATTTTTCTATTCTTCTCTCTTCTTCATTCTATAATTCTCTTAGTAACAAACTATACTCTTTTACAGGGGTGAAGCTAGAAAAAAGTTTTTAAGGAGGGCTGAATGAAATTTTAATTTTTTATAGTCTATATCTTTATAATTTTTAAAGGATTAGATCAAATTTTTATAATTTTAGGGGGCAATGTGCAATATTACTTTTGCTAATTTAAATTTTTTTAAAAAAATTTAAAAACTTAAATAACAATTTTATATTTTAGGGGGGCCGCATCCTCTACCAACCCTTAGATTCGCCTCTACTTTTTAAGTTATTTATTAACCATGGATTTCTTTTACCTAGCATGTTGCTTTTTTCTTTCTTTCTATAAAATTTTCATTGTATCTCTTTCTCAATTCTATTATTGAATATTTTTTAGTTTGAAATGTCTTGTGATTATTATTATAAATTTTTATATACTAATATTAAAGATATTTTCAACTCCTATAAGTAAATAGGATCATTAAAGTATTTTCTCCTATATCTTTTTACTACCTTTTATTATGATTTTTTTTCTCATTGAAATTAAAATATGGATGGAATAAAAAAATCAATAAGGAGGTTCAAGAAATTGTAAATTATAAACTATACTGATATATAAAAATAAATATTTAATTATTAAGTTTTACATAGACTTTTTTTTTCTTCACTAAGTCAATTATACATATATTTAAGCGACTTAAACAATTATAACCACACATGTCATTGGTGTTTTATTTAATAATTTGAATTTTAGTGAAGAAAATTGATATATATATATATATATATTTGAAATTTGTAGATTTTTGAAAATTTTTATTTTAGAATCAAAGAGAAGTCATTAATGCTGGTATTGTTATATTTTTTGTTGAGTATATAAAATTCCTTCTGTCTATATATGAATGAACTTAAAAAGATGAGATTCAAATCTAGCTTTTGTCAACAATGTCAATGTTTATTGACAATTTTATTATTAATATTTATTGTTTTTCTTTGTATTAAGTTAATAGTTTTTTAAAAGTTTGTAATTTTAAATTTCTCACAATACAATTAATGGGTAATTTTAAACATTTTTTTATTAAAAGAAATCGTAGAAATGAAAAATAGTTTTCCCGTTTGACGTTTGTTAAAATTAAAGCATTTCCTTGAGTAACAATTCATGAAATTATTTTGAAATTTCTAGAATATTTTATTTATTATTGAATATCATTTTTAATGTAAAATATGATTGAGATTTGTAAAAAGTTAAACTCAAATTTAATTCAACTTTTTAAGTATTTATATAAGGTTTATACTATTTAATTTGTAGTAAAGCTATGCAATTTTTTTTGAGTAAATAAATTAATTTGAAATAGTAAAATATAAAATAATAATTTCTAAATTATCTATAAATTATTAAATAATTTTTCAAAAATATTAAAATAAAAAAAAATATTTATAAATTTTGCAAAACCAACCCGCAAAGCTGGGTCATATTCCTAGTTATCTTAAATTAACAATTAATATTTAATATCAAAAAGTGTTAAGTTCAGTGGTAACAATAAGTTTAAAGTTTAAAGTTTAAAGTTTAAAGATGAAATTATTAAAAGAAATAATCACGAATCTTAATTATAAACCACAAAATAAATACCAACTATTGAATAATCAAGTTGCACAATTGCTTATTTAGGTGATGTTGAGGTTAATGGTTTTTATAATAATTAAAGGGCCTTGAACGGTTCTAAAATAGGTCCATAGTATAGGCAAATGATTGCATGAAACAATGATGTTACATAATTTGTATATCCTTTTTCAATAGTTTAATGTCACGTCAGTATTTTCATTCTAAAAAAAATTAAATCTAAATGAAAGTTCTGAAATTTAGGATGAAATTGCTGATGTGGTATTGAACTATTGAAAAAGGATCATATTCCTATTTCATTTAATCCTTTCTCCCATAGTATATTTGAGTCCAAACATTAACATTTTTTTAATTATAAATTTTTTTATAGTTATAAGTTATGAGAATAAATTTTAAAATTATACATAAATTTTAGTTTAATGTATAATATAATTTATAAATTTTAATTTTATGTAATTTTATAAAAAAAAAAACACATATTAATGAAAAGTGAGAACAGTGTGAGCTTGGATTGAAAACGTCAAAATTGCCGCACTTTGACAAGGGAATTGCATTTTGAGAAGAGCATGCGTTGTTTAGTTGTAGCAAGGAGGCAAAAGGTGGAAGAGGGTGCCCAATGTCATCAGTATTTTATACAAGTTATTATAATTTAGTAACATGTCTTTTCTTCTTTCTTCTTAAACATAATCTTTTGCTTAATCCTACAAGCAATAAAAATATGGAATTGTGACCCTTCATCATTTCCTACGTACCGTTACATTTCTTGTTTGTAATCACCAAATATTACTTTTTTTTTTCACTAAATTCACTCCTAAAATCCACAAAAAAAATACTATGATATTAAGTCAAACTCATCATGGCATTATATAAAAGATAAACCATTACTTCATTTTCTCTCGTCACTAAATGTAACATTCTATATTTGAGTTACGGAATGTTATATTCGTTGTTAGAGTAATTGTTAAATATGACTCCTATTTTCAGTCAAATTTGAAAAATAATCTTTCAGTTAAACTCTGTTTACTTGTTTCAATTAAACACTAATTAGTTTAGATTATTTTATTATTATTTGACCTATGAATTTAGCCTATAAATAGGCTCTTTTACAACCTTAGAAAAAACACCCATTAGAGATTAGAACTCATAACACATTTAGAGAATTTTGTGTTTACGTTTGAGGGTTCTTTGTTTTCGAGTTTTCGGGGTTTAGTCTTTATCTCCATATTTTATACTCTTCGTTCTTTTGCCATTAGAGTAAAATTATCTTTGCCCGTGGTTTTTTATCCTCTTTGAAGGGGTTTTTTCACGTTAAATTTGTGTGTTCAATTTCTCAATTTATTCCGCTATTTTTTTTAGTCTTTGCTTAATTGGGTCGATTCTAACAAGTGATATCAGAGCTAGTTTAATTTTCATAGATCAGCCCATTCAGATATGCCAACAACAAGGTTTGAAATTGAGAAGTTCGATGGTGAGATAAATTTCAATCTGTGGCAAGTTCGGATGATGGCAATTCTAGTACAATCCAGTTTGAAAAAGGTTGTTACGGGGAAAAAGCTTGAGAATCTAAATAAAACAGAATGGGAAGAGCTTGATGAAAAGGCTTTGTCTGCAATCCAGTTGTGCCTCGCGAATACTGTATTGCAGGAGGTATTGATGGAGAAGACCTCATCTGCCTTGTGGAAAAGGTTAGAAACTCTTTATGCGACTAAGTCTCTAGCTAATCGTTTAGTGTTGAAACAACGTCTATTTACGTTTCGCATGAACGAAGGTGAGCTTCTTAGAGATCACATCAGTCAATTCATTACTCTTTTAAATGATTTAAAGAATGTTGAGGTTCATATTGATGATGAAGATCAAGCTATGCTATTATTGTGCTCTTTACCCCCTTCATACAAGTCTTTTAGGGAGACCCTGATTTATGGCAGAGACAAGCTCTCGTTCGAAGATGTGAAGGGTCATTTGTTGAGTAGAGACAAACTCGACAATGAGCTTCATTTGGATAGTAAGGCAGATAGGCAAGCTTTCGTTTTGATAGCATTAAAGAAACGAGACAAAAGGTGTCGCTATTGTAAAAAGTTAGGTCACGTCAAAGCAGATTGTTATAAACTGCGAAATAAAAGAGCTGCTGAGAGTAACGAGGAAGATGTAGCTAGTGCTAATTTGGCCGATGAAAACGGTGATGATTTCTTATTAGTGTCAACGAGTGATAATTCCAAGCTCACGTCCGAATGGATCCTAGATTCGGGATGTTCTTTCCACATGTGTCCCAATAAAGAATGGTTCTCCACATATAGTTCGATTGAAGGTGGAGTTGTGCACATGAGAAATAATTCATCTAGTAAGGTATTTGGTATTGGTACAGTTAAAATTAGGATACACGATAGGATGATTATGACACTCTCAGATGTCAGGTATGTACCTGATTTACGAAAGAATCTCATCTCCTTGAGTATTTTAGACTTGAAAGGATGCAGAATCAACATCGAGTCGAGCAGCATTAAAATATCTTGTGGAGATCTCATTTTGTTAAAAGGTAAAAGAACTAACAGTCTTTATATTCTGGAAGGTTCTATAGTAACCGGTGAAATCAGACATCCCTCGTCTGTTACGGGGTTGAAGTCAACTCGTTTGGAGCGGAGGCAACTTGGTCATAGGAGGGAAAAATGTATGACCATTTCGTTAAAGAGAGGTTCTCTTTTGGATGCATGTTTTGAAAAGCTAGGGCACTGTGTTTGTGAAAATCAGACCCGGGTTAGTTTTGATTTGACAGTGTACAAGTCGAAGGCTAGAAGTCTTCCAGTTTCTAAGCACAAATTCGACTTAGTTAATCCCTGCATAGTTCAAGATAGGCTCGTGGCGGGCTTTGGCAAAGATGGCGTTGTGGAAATATGAGTCAAGGTGGAGATTTGTTAAATATGACTCCTATTTTCAGTCAAATTTAAAAAAAATAATCTTTCAGTTAAACTCTGTTTACTTGTTTCAATCAAACACTGATTAGTTTAGATTATTTTATTATTATTTGACTTATGAATTTAACCTATAAATAGGCTTTTTTACAACCTTAGAAAAAAATACCAATTAGAGATTAGTACTCATAACACATTTAGAGAATTTTGTGTTTACGTTTTGAGGGTTCTTTGTTTTCGGGTTTTCGGGGGTTTAGTCTTTATCTCCTTCTTTTGTACTCTTCGTTCTTTTGCCATTATAGTAAAATTATCTTTACCCGTGATTTTTTATCCTCTTTGGAGGGGTTTTTTCACGTTAAATTTGTGTGTTCAATTTCTCAATTTATCAATTTATTCCGCTATTTTTCTTGTTCGTTGCTTAATCGGGTCTTATAATTTTAAACTCTCAATTTATACGTACTATTAAATATAATATATGATCATATCCAAAATTTAAATGAACTTATGAAAACCTTTTTAATAGCTCAAAATTAACAAAAAACTAAAATATAAAATTATCAAAATTCAAGAATTAACGTGAAATATGCGACATCAAGAGCAGACCTAAAATGCATATCTGAAAATAAGTTTACCCTTTGTCCTATTACAAAACAAAATACAAGACAATATGATCACGTAAACAAATTCCAAAACACATTTTAAAGCTAGGTAGATGGATTTGACGAGAAATGTTATAGAGAGGTTCATAGAATTCTTTTTCTTGTTATTAATTTGAAAGCAATGCAACACTTATTAAAAGAATATATATATATATATTTCTGATCGGTTTTTATAATATATTAAAAGGTTAAAATATAATTATATATCTTTTGATAAAATATTTAAAAGATAAATTTATTAAAATGGTAAATAATTTATTTTTAAATTTCACTTATAAAAAGATAATAAATTTTAACAATTTAATTATCATAATTAATGTTAATTTATTTTATATAATTTTTTAATTATTAAATATATATTAACTATTTTAGATTATTACGATAGAAATATCACCTTAATTTGAAATTTTACATGTATAACAAATATAATTATATTTATAAATTCAACCATAATTGAAGTGTGTAAAATAATATTAAATTTATATGAATGTCTTCCTTATATGTATTAATTAAATCAACAATGGGTTAAAAAAAGAGAGAGAGTAAAATTGGAAGATATGAGAGGGAATCTTATCGTATCATAATATTGGCAAAGGATTAAAAACATTGTGTCGGTTAAAAACATAAAAAAGAAAAAGAGACCCCGCCCCACTAATCACTTTAGATTAGTGGATAAAATAGACGATGGGCCTAAATCATTTTGCTTAAACATCAAGGCAGGCACACTCTCCCTCACTGACGTTATCTCCCAATCAAAATTATTCCCTCTCATCCCATATGAATATGTGATATTTAATAATCATCCTGTCCACCAATCAAAATGATAAATCTTTAATTATTATTTGAATGCATGGCCTTATGACTTTGGGGTTTCGTTGCTATGGGCCTTCAAAATGTCAATGTCACCAAATATTTTTTTTTCCTGATTTTGTTCCATGTCGAGATCCAGGCAGGATCTTACCATTGTAATCAAGATCAAATCTTTTCCCATTAACATATTTTATAATGAAAATGAAGTATTGATTCCTCACTCTTAATTTTATTTTATTTTCTTTTGACTAGTTAGCAATTAATTGAAATTATAAGGTTTAGGTATAGACAACTTTGATATTTTTTTGTTTGAATTTTATTATGCGTAAATATTATGAGCAAGTCCTCACTATGCAGAACCTTCATGTACTCTATGATGACAACTATCTTGTCACGTTGTACAAATAGACTAAAGGATTTCCCAAACGATGAGAAATGAATCTTTTCTCCCCTTAAGCAATCCTCAAGCAATTACCCTTTGAAACCTAGCTTCTTTAACTCTCATAGCCTTATCCTTGTCCTCTTGTCTTTCTCTGGCTCTCTGTCTGTTTAGGTGTACCAACTTCTTCAGGCCACCACAATCTTTTTGTTTTATTATCCCTTTTTGTACTTTGTATAAACAATTGGTGTGGTGAGCATGGACCAAACCAAGACCTCTTCTTATCAGAACGATGCTCTTTTCAACCTAACAAACCTAGCAACTCCACCAACCCAATGAAATCTTCAATTCTGACAAACCTTATTAACCCCTTCAACCCTGAGCTTCCTTCAAGCCAAAACCCCACTTAGAATGCTCCATTAAATCGATTATTAGATTGACCCTTCCACTTGTTCTCTCAATCTCTTCTACCCTTTGCACAGTTCATGGTAGCACTCAACACTCCCCTAGCTCTCAACTCAGCTACCTCCGTTCCACCTGCTACCTCTATTGCACCAGCTACCACTAAGTCACAACCACCCTCTGGCACCTCCTCCATCGACCTCGGAGAACAACTGGCTTAGTACCTATAGTAAATGCTTGCCTATCTTGTTACTCCACCATTTCAACCAACCATTACCGCCACCCCTATGGATCAAGCCTCTTAGTAGAAACATCCTTTTGATTTAAACAACAAGTACATGAAATGCAAGAAAAGATAAGGTGAATGGAAGAACAACTCCTCAAGTAGCAACGTTGGTTCTAAGAACAATAGGAGCATAAACGCCTCATTGACCAAATAAAAGCTCTGATTGAGTAGATAATTGTAGACCTTTACGTAGCTAGGGATGCTACAAGAATGAATGATCTCTTGCCCATTTGAAAGATTCTGCATATTCCACCTTTCGCAGGAACTAAGATAGGCACCATTATGATTACTTGCCTATTAACGAATTTCACTCGACCAACCCTCAAATTTGGGATGCCTTAAAAAATTCTTCTTCTATGGAAGAGCAAATTGCGATCATGAAGTTGAAATTATTTCAAGAGGTTTGTGGAGCTAAAGGTAAGGAAACCTTTTGGAGTTACTCTAACGAGCCCCTAGCTCTGGAAGTGTTAGCACAACCTCTTTACTTCCTTCAAAATTTTGAAGCTCTCCTACAATGGCATGGGTGACCCAAAGGATCACTTGGCCTATTACAACAACCATATGAATATGTTTAGAGCCTTCGATGATGTCAAATGTAGGACCTTCTCCATGACTCTTTTCTATACTGCTTGATAGCGGTTTTTGTGATTGCTTCGGGACTACATCCACTCCTTGGACTAGTTGGTCAAGTTATTTATGAGTAGATTATTTTTCCTACAAGACTCTTCATCAATCGGAGAATGAGTTTCTTTGTGACTTTATGAGAAGTTTAATGCATCAACAATGGTTAAAAAAGGGGTTTATGATGATTTGGCTCTTCAAACCTATATGGTCGACACCACACACTAGTTTTTGAAGTACCACATCATCAATAACCCTCCAAATAAACTATCCACTTTCTATAAGATGGCACACCATTTCTTCGAAGGAAATGAAATAGAGGATAATTGTGCCAAACTATCCGCTTCTACAACTTGTAATTTCAACCCCCTAACATTCCTCCCTTCCACATTGATTCCAACCTCAATAGAGGACCCATCCCCAGTAGGTGATAGGGGATTATGATAGTAAAACTCTATACGTTAGAGAGATCATCAGATGGTTAATATGTCAATACCTCTCACCAATTAGGACCTGTCTTTGATACTCGACGCAACTAGCATTAGAGATATAGGGCATTATATAACTGCCATTGTACATCTTATGATCTCACTTGCTTCTCAACATAGATTTTTGAGCAAGTCGGGTACCTAAAGATCCTGGAGGTCCCACCACCCATGCCTCATAACTTTTATCGTAATAACTCCAACCATCACTGTTGATACCATAATGCCCTGACCACCATATTGAACAATGTGTTTATTTGAAAGTTGCTATGGAAAATACCATCCATAAAGGACATCTGCAACAATATTTGGCTTGACAACCATAACAATTGAATCAAGCCAATGACTGAGAAATAAGACCCTTTAATAATTTTCGAGAAGAAAAAGGGAATCAACCAATTTAGGGGACTAATGTGCTAATTAGGGGAAATAAAGAGTGGCCTACCTCGAACTCCAAACAGAAGGCTCACTTGGAGAGCATTATGTCTGTCTTTGCCTCTTTGAAAAAATATAAGCCCCCTCTTTGAAAAAATATAAGCCATCCCCTTAGTACATTTTATTTTTAGAAGTCGATGAGCAATAAGTTCTTTGTAACACCCTTAAGCTCGTTAGAAAGACATGGTGTGTATCATTCAGCTAGACAAACCCTCTAGTGGATTGGGGCATTATTGAAGGATTCAAATCCTTCGGCTTAACTTAATATTTGAGAAAACAGTTATGAATGTTTCTTTTTTAGTTTAAAACTAATATTCTTCTTTCGTTTTGTAATGCATCTTTAAAGAAAGTAATAGGAATTATAAAAGAAAAGTTCTATTATCCAACCATTACCCAGCTATGGTGTATACATATAAAAGATAAGTTCACAAACAACAATTCAAGGGAGTTTGGCGTACACTTTCATAGTAAGGGGCAATTCTCTTTTTAAGATAGAATGATACAAGCAACGAATTTAATTGCAAAAGTTAAATACAAAACGTATGTATACGCCATTCGCCAAATAGCCATGTATGATACAAAAATAAATAAGTGGTCACTCGGAACCGCAACTCTGGCAAAGTCCCCTTCAACTAATTCTTCTTCTACTAGAAATATGCCTAAAGAAGGATAACTAACGGAGTAAGTTCAATTGAACTTAGTGAGTTCAAAAAATGGACAGAAATATTTTACAAAAATATTGCTAATCAACAAGCATCAATAGCCATAAGAAAAACATACTTATTCGTGAGACTCTATCGTACAAACATAGTACATCAATAATGCTATCTATAGTTCATTGGCAGAAACACTTTTCCAACATAGATATAACATACAGTACATGGGCGTTTATTGTCCGCCAACTCATGCGTATCCATCATAATCATGTATGCTTATAAACAACCCTTCCTTATGCCAACCTCGGGCCCATAATTCAGAATTTAGAATAAAAAATCAATCATATTCATATTCATATTCATATTCATATTCATATCATCCTTGTTAAGTTGAACACATGTTGTAACACCCCTAACCCATATCTGTCGCCAAAATAGGGTTACGAGATATTATAAAAAAATATAACATTTATCAAACCTTCAATATCACATATCATTCATTCACATATACAAAGTCCCTTAAATAGGTCTACGAGACCTTAAAACATGCTTTAGAGTGGTTTGGGACTAAACCAACACATTTAAAAATTTACAAACACTTAGAAAAATTTCATGAAATCATAGGTCACACGCCCGTGTGAACAGGCTGTGTACCTCACACGGCTACCAGACACGCCCATGTCATAGGCCGTGTGAAAACAGGGCATACATACTGACTTGCACCATATGGCCGAGGACACACCCGTGTACCAAGCCGTGTGAAATCTAAGAGGGGTTACTGACTTGGGTCACACAGCCGACCACATGCCCATGTGCTATCCCATGTGCCACACACGACCATTAGACATGCCCGTGAGTTTAGGCTGTGTCAAAACTGTAGGGTATACTGACTTTAATTCGAAGGGTACCGAAGGGGACACACGGCCATGTAACATGACCATGTGTCGCACACGGCGAGACACACACCCATGTCTCTGCTCGTGTGGACAAAAATAGGCCATTTGCAAAGCCAATTTGCCACCCTTTTCTCATGCACACCTAGCCATCAAAATGGTATCATTTAAACACATATATAAGCAACCAAAAACCTGCCAATTCATACACATTTAATGCCATCTATTCACAACCATTTCAATTACTCAATTCCACAACCAATACATACCATTTCACTATGCCAAAATCATCAAACTTGCCCAACTTTCCAATGTATTTATCCATCAACTTATCACCTATTTCTTGACTCAAAAACATATCAATTTCTCATCTATAAATCATACCATAATCTACCTTTCCTCAAGAATTAATAACTAACCAAATGAACAACCATTTAATCATATCAACAACCATAGCAAACAATGCCAAAACATAAAGCATTATATACATTACATATATCAGTTTTCAAACACATCACTGAGACCAACTTAAATGACCAAATACATACCAACATTTCAACCAAAAGTAAGCCAAATCTCATGGCTAAAATCACAACTCAAAACATATCATTAATGACACTAGCCTATACATGCCATGTATCATATATACAAAGCTCCAAAAATACCAACAAGATGATCGATAGTGTGATGACATTTCCCGACGATCCCCGAGTCCGAGTTAGATTCGATAATCTATAAAACATGGAAAGAACACACAAAGTAAGCTTTAAAAGCTTAGTAAGACATATACAAATAAAGCTATCACATGAACATTCGCACTTCAATTCAAATATGTTTAACATAGTTAATATCAATCAAATTCACAAACCTTTCCATTGAACATATATTCAATGTCTTAATCAAGTTCATCAAATATTTCCCCTTTTCAATACTCTTATGAATTTCATACGTACCTGAGTCACTTAGCTCATTCACATATTCTTTCTCAACTTAACTTTGCCCGTTGAACCATTTGGAATCGTTAAGGATACTAAAAAATCACATAAGCTCGTACACTTCCATATCCCAGATATGGTCTTACATGTTATAACATATCGATGCCACTGTCCCAAATAGGGTCTTACACAAAATCGATTAACGATGCCAATGTCCCAGACATGGTTTTACATGTAATCTCAATACAATGCCAATGTCCCAGATATGGTCTTATATGTAATCACATCTTGATAACCTAATGTCATGACATTCGTATCCTATACTATTCTTAGGGTTCATACGAGACTTTCGGATGTCGTGACTTCGTCGATTCATGCTCGTACTTTCTCGTTCGACATTCATAGCAATTCAACGATAATAAAACATATATAATTCAATTCAAAGACATTTATTTGCATATGAACTTACCTCGTGTTCGAAATAAACGGATAGAATCAACTATTCGTCAACTTTTATTTTTCCCCGATCTAGATCCAGTTTCTTTCTTTCAAGATCTATACGTGTTCAAAATTAATCTATTTAATCACCATTTCAAACGATTTCATCCACAAACACATAATTTAACCAATTTGCACTTTGGCCCAAAACTTTTACATTTCTTGCAGTTTAGTCCTTATTTCACAAAATCACAAATTACACAATTTCTTTCTAATTTCATGCTAGCCGAATTTTCACAGTATACATATTAGCCCATATTCATAATTTACTCACACATTTAACCCCACATTTTTACATTTTCACAAATTAACCCCTTTTATGAAATTTCACTAAAAATCACTTTATAAAGCATGATAATCTATCAACAAATACTCATTTTCCATCATCAAACATTCAGGAACTCAATCATTCATCAATAGAAACTTTCAAAATCATCAACACTTTCAAAAATTGAAGCATGGGCTAGCTAGAACACGAAGCAACGATCACTAAAACGAAGAAATCATAAAAAATCGAGCAAAATACATACCTTAATCAAGCTTATCAATGGCCGAACCCTAAAAATATGAAAAATGGCTTTTTCCTTCTTTAATTTTGGCTAAGTATGATAAAAGATGAAACAAAATTTGGTTTTGTTTTAATTATATTAACTTAATAATCAAATTACCATTTTATCCGTTAATAATAAACATATAAATTCACATATTATAAGGTCATTTATGACCAACACCACTATCATTGGTCCAATAACATAATAAGAACTTCACATTTAACTCATCAAAACAAATAATCACTTAAACAATTAGAGTACAACTTTTACATTTTACGCAATTAAGTCCTTTTTCTTAAATTGAGCTATTAAACGATAAAATTAGCTCACAAAATTTTCACACATATATAGTCACATGCTATAAACACTAAAAATAATATTAAAATTATTTTATGACCTCAGATTTGTGGTTCCAAAACCACTGTTCCATTTTAGCTAAAACCTGACTGTTACACATGTTCTCTCGCAAGGTCGGGCCGTGATTTTCCATTTCAGTTTGCAATATAGCTGCCCTACCGGAGGCATTAAAAAAAATTTCCTTTCCATATTTTCACATATCACAATTTGTCTAGTACTGGGCTCTTGCAACAAAAAGAGTGTTTTTATATCAACAATGGTCATACTTATACATACAACACTAGTTTATTACACACGTATCCAGACACAACACATCGACTCATTTACAGTAGAGGCAACTTACCGTACATAATCCACATATCATGAAAGTATTATAACTCAAAGGAAGTAAGAAAGAACTCGCCAGCAAGCTTCAAAATAAAATATACTTTACTGGTCCTTTGCCTCGATTGCTTGAACCTTTACTAGCTTTTTGAGCTAAATAAGAAACAGATATAACCATTAGACCATTAATCTAATTTAATCATTCATGCACTAGTAAAAAAAACGTAAATCCCCTCGACAACAACCTAAGGGCTTTCTAGAAATTACCAGTAAGTTGGTACTTAACAGGGGCATTTTGACTAGCTACTAGAACCTTATTCGTCTTCTTTAATGAAGATACCTTAAAAATTTCTAGAGACTCAGAAAAGAATGTAAAGAAAAACAAATTGAAACATGTCGGCTATCGGCATCCTTATATAGCATAGACAACGGGGACAAAGCTTAGTGGAAGGGTTAGAAAATCCCACTATAGCCCTTGAAACCCGAGAATAAACTTGCCTAAAATTTTGAAATCTAATCATTTACCAAACATAACTACTACCACTAATCAACTTCGTGAGTAGTAAAACATTGCTTGCACACTAAAACAAGTCAACTAAACAAATCATTCAACTACCTAAACACATAAAGCTGTCATATATAGTCTAACACAATCCCAACTAGGTCTTTACTTGCACAACATGGTTTGGATTCGATCGATATCTCCTCAGCATGGATACATGAAACACGTTATGAATCTTTGACAGTTTCAGAGGTAGTGTCAATCTATATGCCACTAGACCAACTCACTCTAAAACTTCGTACCGTTCTAGGAATTGCAGGCTCAACTTCCCTTTTAGTCCAAATATTATAACATTCTTCCAAGGAGAAACTTAATCACCAATTTTAAGAAATATGAATGTGAGTGCCTTTACGAAACATGGATCATTTCAAGTCAATGCTAAGGAAGTGCCCACACGATGGACTATAAGCACGGATTCAAATCCAAAATCTCTATAATAGTGTTGACAGTAACATCTGATTCAGCCTAGATGGAGTAGTTGAAGGATTAATCATGTTCCACACATACAAACGAGTCCATAAAATCATAGACGACATGACTATGAATTTATATATGTGTCCTAATAAAAGTTTCACGTACAAATCGAAGCCTTCAACAATAAAAGCGGTAAATAAAGATGATTGATATTAACAAATCATAGAGAAGATTAACCGTTTTGAGTTGACTATCAAACCAATGGGAATGAAACCATGTTCTAGAAACCCACTAGAGGAGGCGAGCTACATAGGCAATAGGGTTAGAAATCCTTATTTAAATACCTACAACCCCGTCGGAAGGACCATCCAGACTTCAAGTGGGGAGGAAACCAATGAGGTAGAAATCAAGTGTAAAACCAACCAAAGACCCCTTACCAAACTCAAAACTTACAACAATGATCCATGGGTAATGACCATGTTGCATGTGGTCAACGTTTTTACCAACTAGAAGGGGAGATGCAAATGATGAATACGTATATTCGAAAAGTCTAAGCCACATGTGGATGACTTGTGTAACACCGCTAACTTGTCTCTATTATTGGATTAGGGTTACAGGATATTACGATAGTTAACAAGCCCGGAAATACATTGATACAATTCAAAGATTAATTTACCCATCAAAAGTTAATAACCACTTATTATTCATAGCATAAACACTAAAGTGAGACTTAAATTGAGCATAAAGAACCCAAAATTTTGTTTGGAAACAAGTATGGACTAATTTGAAACAAAACAAAAAAATATGGTAAAAATAGAAAATAAGGTAACACAGTTGTGTGATAGAGCTCAGACCGTGTGGCTTAAAGACATAATTGTGTGGCCAAATCGTGTAACAACTTGAGTTCGTGTAACTTAGGGTCACACGGCTGTGTGGACAAACATGTACCAAAAATTCAAATAGGCCACATAACCGTATAGGGTGAGCGTGTGTGGCATACAGCCTCGTGGTAGACCGTGTGCACCTAAAATAACTTCAAACCCAATCCATTTCAGCTACGATATCTTAGGTTCCAAGCCATACCATTTCCATCTATATTTACCTATTCAAAACATACTAAAAACATCAAACCTAAGTTCCTAACCAATATGCCCTCATTGGCACCACAATTCAAGCATTAAACCATACACATTCATCATTCACAATCAAGTACCTAACATTCTTACCATAGCACCATAGCACCCTAGCATGCCTCAAGTCAATCACACAAAGCATTAATCAACTTGCTCACATGCATGTATATATATGGACATATTTATGCCAAAAGTGCCAATTAAGTACATAGTTATCTTTACATAACCAAAACACAAGGCAACTAAGTTATATTCATTCATACTAAAAAAAAAAAAATTAACTCCTAGTACATGCCATTTATAACCAAACCAAAATGACTAAATTAACTACCAAGTCAATAAACGGATAGTGTGAGCTCCGGCTTGAACTTCCAATCGATCGTGACTTCTGATAATCTAGAAAGAAAAAATGCAACATATGTAAGCAAATTAATGCTTAGTAAGCTCGTATAAAGCTTAAAATTGAACTTACTGAATATGAATCTACTTAAACCATTCATGCATAATTTTATTAACTAGCTCATAGGCTCTTTATTTCCTATACACACCACAAACCTCATAAGGTTAACCTTATCAATACATGGAACATTTATAGGAAAACATATAAAGAATTCAATTCATTCATCACATGTTCATTAGGCATAATTCATTTCATTTCAAATGTTCATACCCAAAATTGTGTATTCACATTACTAATCTCATATATACTTTCATATATCCATTTCTATTTATGCATTTATCACCTAATGAACCAAATGAAATAACATTAGATATGTGGGAAAAATGCTCACACAAGCTGTAAAATGGGCTATAGTGCGATACGACCACTTTGAAGCCAAGATGGGTGCAATTAGGGCATCGTGTCGTGCCATGCACAAGCTATGACGTGACATGCCTAGATTTTTCAGTAGAAATCGAGCCCTTTCAAGCTAAAAGCTCGTTGGAATTCTATTTATACCCATCAATTCTAATATTAAAAAAACACCTTTCAAACACCTAAAAAGAGAAAAATTCTCCTCTTGCCGCCGCATCTCAACCCAAGTTCTAGATTTGATCTTTTTGTACTTTCGATATTTGATGTCTACAAGTAAGCTCTTTCTTCTCTCTTTACTTCGTAGTTTTCTAGTTTTTTTCTCCTATTGTAGATTGTAGAGTCCACATTGGTTGATGAATAAATTTCATTGGCAACCAGCTGAAGTTTCATGTTCAAACTCTGTTTCTCATTAATTTTATCATTTGGGTTGTTATTTTGTCATAATTTGAAAATGATACCAAGGAAACAACAATGCACCACTGAGGCATCGAGTAATATCGATGCCAATCGCTTCCATAATTTAGAAGTGAAGAGATTTTATCTCTAAATGAGCGGGCGTTCATTCATTCAGGAATGTGGTTTCGATCTTACCATATTTTCTTACGACAAAATCTAGAAATTAATGAAATACCACAATTGGAAAAACTTTTGTGCAACCCAATTGAACCGACGATTGACGTAATATTTTATGAGTTTTATACCTCCCTGAAGGATAGAGAGAATCTCAAACATTAGGGTGAGGTGATCACTGGTGTTATTGTTTAAGGAATAAAGGTATTGGTTGTGCCTTGAAAGTTATGTAACACCCGATTATGTTTATTGAACCAAAATTTAAGAAAAGTTAGGATTAAATTGAAATGATTAGCAAATTATCGAATCCCATCGGGAAATTCAAAAATTTTAGTGGTTAATTAGTTGGATTCCAGTTTTGGTTTAGTTAGATTGGAACTGAATGGTTCCATAGTGGCAGACAAAATGATTAAGGGTGTATAGTTGTATTGGTCAGTGAAAATCTTGCCAAAGGGGTATATATATGGGTGTGCATGGAGATAGAATTTTCTCAATTCTGTTTACCATTTTTCTATCTATAGAATTGTCTTCTTCAGTTGTTTCGAAGAAGGAGAGGATGTAGCTAAAGGAAGCTCTGCATGTCGCAGTAGTTGTGTGAATTAAAGTCTGATAGTAGAGAAATTTAGGAACTAGTAAGCTTTCTTACCTTTTTGTACTTGTGGATTGAAGAAAGAAGTAAAGTAAGAACTCTTAAAAGCTTCTATATAATGATGGATTCTTGGTTTTGAGAGTTGAAAACCTTTAGTTTAACCGATAATGCTTAGCTGCTAGGACAAAGTAGGCTTTGGTGTCCAGAGAAGCTAAGCTGTGAAGGATAAGAAAGTGAGGTGGGTCTCTGTACCTTGCTTTTTGGGTGATAGAATGTCTTTAAGTTGCTTGTATGAACAATGTTGAATTTGCACCGAGATGGCCTGAGTTGACGATGTCTGTGTGCTAGATGAAATAGTAGGTTGTGTATATACAACAACTATGTGATCTGTTGCCTGTTATTGGTTGTTAATTGATGATTAGTTAATTTGTGTAATGTATATGGAATGGTAAGTTGCATGACTTTGTCTACGTGTTTATGAAATTTGGAGTATGGAGGGAGAAGTACTGGCGAGTTAAATGAAGCTAGGATTGGGTGGATGGCTGGAAAAATGAAATTTCTGTTAGATTTTGCGATACGGTGAAGCTCCGGGCCTTGCGGAGGGCACACTTCAGTGTTCGAGCATTAAGATTAAAATGTAATAGGATGTTATTGACTGGCTCACTAGAGCGACACTATAATGAAAATTATTAGGTTTCATAGAGCAACACCGTAACAACAGTTAGCAGGCTTTATGGGGTGACATCACGACGACGATAAGGTCTTTTGGGGCGACACCTCAAAGAAGTTTAAGGTGAAAGACCATAGCTCGACTATGGTAACCAATGGAGCCTGTTAGGACTAAAAACATGGGAAAGAATGTGTAAGACCATGGCTTGGCCACAACAATATAGAGAGAGTTAGTTGGGACATTGAACACAGTGTTGTCCACTAGAACAATAAATACAGGGAAGTCTGCCAAGACGTAAAACATGGGGTTACACTTGAAAAGTGTGCATATTAGTATACTTGGAGGTACACCAATATATAAAATAGAGTCCGTGGTGTGTCTGGTGCATTAGGGAACTGGAACAAATGGACTTGGTGCACCTTAGGAACACAAACTATCGAGATAATGAGGGAATTCACCAAAGGCGATGATTGAGTGAAGCTAAAGAAGCTTCTCAAACTGTTAGGGTCAAAGGAGGAAGAGACTCCCTAGATTGGGAGGCAACATAATGTACATAAAAAAGGGTCCGCTAGGGAAGCCACAAACCCTACATCATTAAAGCAAATGTAGAATAGGCTATAATCAGAACAATTTTAAATAGTAAGTCGGCAAGAGGTTGTAGATGGATTGGGTAGACCGATAAGAGTCCTTATGAGAGGAAATGCCAATTCAAGGCTAAATACTCAATAAAGCCCGTCAGAAAATAGTGAAAAGTTAAGGTCTGTTAGGACCATGAAACAAGGTAAAGTCTTGTCGATCTACAAGGGGTAGAAACCTTCACGAAATATCTTAGCAAGAAATAGTACGTCGAGTACTATTGTGCTACATTGTGGGCAAGAGTTCTCCAAAGAAGTGAGGGTATTGTATTTTGGTAAAGACCACAGTTAGGCAATTAATTGGGAAAATGTTAATCATCGTTAGTCAAAAGTAATGAATGCGAGTATCAGGAATGTGGAACAAAGATAAATAGGGAGGGGACCCATGGGAAAACATGGCCGAGACTAGAGTAGGGTCTTTGTCCGCCAATAATTGGCACTGAGAGTAGAAGGCATTGACCTTGCTAACTAATTTCACGAATTCCCTTACGTAATTAAGGTAGCTTAATTCTGAGCCATAAATATCAATTTTCTTAAATTTTATATGTAGATCTCACTAAGTTCTTCTGAACTTATAAAATTATTACTTGAATGCAAGTTAGATAAAGACTCAAAAATCTAGAGGGACCAAGCTAGGGTTTGTTAGAAACTAGGTTATGTGCAATAGTTGTTCATGTATATAAAGGGGTACCCACAGAGGGCATGCCTGAGGGTTGAAGTTGATTGAGCCTAAATAGGGTTGAATTGTAAATTGTAAACAAATTTGAGGTCATAAAAGTGCCAAGTTGTAAGAAATTGGAATTAATATGATGTGTATAGATTTTAGGAAGAATATTGAGGGCATAAGTTATTGATGCATTTAAATTAGAATAAATATGTTTTAAGGTATTCGAATTGTTGTGGCATCTGATACTTGAACCTGACGATCGGGTCGGGTAAAGGGTGTTACAAAATATGCCGATATTATGATGCCCCAAATTATACCCACGATTATCCAGAGAATTTAGATTTGTTTACATCCGAGGAATTATACCCACAGGTAAAGGGTCGTGGTGAGTGGACTTGTAACAACCCAATTTCGGTGAAATCAAAACAGTGGTCTTAGGATCACAAATCTGAGCCAAAAAATAAAATTTATTTTTATTTTATTATATGGTCCGTATTATGATAGAAATTTCATGTGAAAATTTTGATAAATTTTTTTTACCGATTATGTGTTTAATTACGTGAAGGACCAAATCGCATAAAATGCAAAAGTTGGATTCTAGTAGCTAGAAGGATCAAACAACTATGGAATTAAAAAATTAAGGTCCTTATATGGTAATTAGACTATTAAAAAAATTATGTAGATATTTGGTATGACTCATCCATGGAAAAATAAAAAAAAGGCTAAGGACTAAATTGGAAAGATGAAAAGTTATTAAATGAAAAAAAATCATATCATCTTCCCCAAATATTTCTATGGAAACCCTAGGAGAGAGGAAGAAGACTTATCAAGCTTATTTGGGTAAGTAATTAAGCCTCGTTTTTAGTAAGTTTTATATTTTTGAAACTGGGATAATCTAATCTATTTATTTGAGGGATTAATTTGAAAAGTTATCAAAGTAAGAAATTTGAGTCATGGATGAATATGCTAGAAATATGAAATTTATGGTATAAAATGAAAGGTTGTTGATAGATAAACAACTTTTACATAGTAATTTTTGATGGAAACTTGAGTTAGGGACTAAAATGAAAAACTTATAAAACCCAAGAAAATTTCTAAAATTTGTGAAATGTATGTGCTGTAAATGTAGTATATAAATTTCTTTTAGGCTTGGAATAGGGAATAAATTGCATAAATTTTATTTTCCGAGCCTAAGGACAAAATGGGAATTTATAGAAAAGTTAGGGGCAAAATGGTAATTTTTCCTAGGATGTAAATTGAGCCTAAATGAGTATGAAATAAGAGAAATTGATATAAAATTTACTCGTATAGATCCAGATAGACCAAATTTAAAGCTAGAACGAGGAAAGAGAAAAAAATCTGATTAGTGAATTTTACATACACGAACATTGTCAAGGTAAGTTCGTGTAACTAAATTGTGTTTATTTACATGCTTGCATTGATTGTGTTTATGTAAATTTTATAAATTTCATAAATATGTGAAATGATTACATATCCGATCAAGCCCGATAAATAAAACATGTTTAAATTAAATGATAATTCCAGATAGATGATAAAGGATAAACGATGAGAATGTTACTTATATGCTTGAAATGAATGTGGAATATGTTTATTTAAATTATATGAATGTTGTGGATGTATGAAATAATCACATGCTTGATAATGCTTAGAAAAATGTTCAAATCCTGGTTGAATGAAATGGAAAATCGATGGATATGTGATTTCCCGAAATGAATGAGGTCCTGCATTTGTTGGTGACAAGATTTAGCTCAGACGAGTAATCCTATTGACCTTATTACAGAAAATGATTTAGCTTGGACAGTAATCCTGATATGAGTCCTCTCGAGCACATGCTATAAATTAGATTTAGCCTGGACGGGTAATCCTGATCAAGCTCCTTAGAGCATATGTCATAAAAAGGATTTAGCCTGGACTGGTAATCCTATTGTATACATGTGTGGCTCGAGAGTGTACTCTCTGATATAGTACCTTATGGGTACCATTGGACATGATTTGATGGATTCTGATTCGTACACCTCGAGTGTATTACCTTCATATCCATTGATATTCCGAATAAATTCAATGAGTGACAATTCCAGACATGAGAAGATATGAATGATAAAATGAGTTATTACACGTATCTGTCCGAAATACAAGAAAATAATGGTACATGACAAATGATATATGAAAACATGTGATGATGATATTTGTACATGGATTTTATCTGATGAATATATGTTCATTCTTGATTATGGACTTGTACACCTTGAGTGTACTAATCTTGACCTTGATATTCAGAGTAATATGGGTAAAGTTCTGATATGAAATGATCTGAGCTCGAGATGAACTATTAAGAAATTTTACTTGTAATATAAAGAGATGATTTATACATGTTAAATGAATACATGATGTGGAAAGCATGTATGCATGGAAACTTGATTGTTGTTGAGCTCATATATGTTTTGATGTTAATATGGAATATATGACTAACAAGGGCAATGAGAATGTGTGCAGGGATTGAGATCAAACTGATTGATTATGCCTGACATAGTTACCTCAAAATAGAATGAATGGTAAGTTAAGTACCACGTTATACGAACTTACTAATCATTTTATGCTTACTTAGTTTTATTTCCCTGTTTTAGAGTAAATTGGAAGCTCGTGGGATTGGAAGCTTAGCTGAGATCATTCACACTATCCATCGGCCCATGTCGGTACAATATGATAAAGCAATTATGATTACAATGGCATGTATAGGATATATTGGCCATATTGGCATGTAAATGTAAATGGTGCTTGTAATCTAGCCATTGGAATGGTTAGTAATGATTTGTTTTGATGTACTTGTAATGTCAAACTATGGTAGCCACATATAGGTTAAGTAATTGATCAAATTATGTCTAACTTGAGGACTTAATTAAGGTAAGATTAGACACATGTATGCATGGAATGATATTTCATGTTGAATGATGGAATTTGATTGATTTGAACGCTTAGAATGGTTGGATTGCACTTGGTATGTTTTGGTGCAGGAAAATGGTGAATTTGAGTGACAAATGAGGCTAGGAAATGACTTTATTTTGTCCACACGGGTAGACAAACGGGCATGTGTCTAAGCCGTGTGTGACACACAATTGAGTACATCGGTGTGTAGTTAAGCCGTGTGTCCCATGCACCTTAGTTTTGAGAAACAGAATGCTCAGAATTGAGCACACAGGCGTGTGTCTCAACCTGTGTGCTACACGGCCTAGAGCACAGACGTGTGTCTTGCCCGTGTGAAACCTGTAGGTAATTTTGAAATGAATTAATTAACCACACGGCCCAGCACACGGGAGTGTGGCATGGCCGTGTGCACAAGTCAGAGAGTTACACGGGGTTGAACACGGCCTGTGGCACAGGCGCGTCCTAGGGTCACAAAAAGTTTTTAGAGTTCCCAATTAAGTCCCTACTTGATTCTAATACTCGTATTGGGCCTCGAGGGTCCGATTAAGGGATGTTTGAAATGATCTTGGTTTATGAATAGTAATTTACATGAAATATCTGAAAGTGTTTCGAAAGTTCCTAGTAACGCTCTGTAACCCTGTTCTAGTGACGAACACGAGTTAGGGGTGTTACAGGACTCGCCATGCCAACACCGAGGTGCCTCTCAAATTAAACACTATCATCATGTTTCTGATGGTGACGATGTGGACGCAATTTATTTTCACCCACTTGAAACCTACATACAATGTTCTGACATCACCGCGTCTAGAGCGGTTATGCGTTACTCTATTTTTCAGAAAGATCATATTTGCGTTGGCCATTAGATCTACGAAGAAATGCTAAAGTGCATATGGAGCTGTAAGAAAATTATGTATTTCACGCACTTGATCACAGCCCTATGCTGATGAGCAGAAGTTCCAATATCTCCTATCGAACTATAACACTCGTAACCCATACCGTCATCGGATTAAGGTTACGAGGCATTACCAGATAGAACATTTCAGACCAATTCAGAACCACAGATATCATATAACATTAATACATAGGAAATCATCAACAATTCATCCCTTATGATGGTCTACAAGACCTAAAATATACTTTTAAGGACAATCGAGACTAAACCAAACACATTTAGAATTTTCAGAACTTAGAAAAAAAATTTCAATTCTGTTGATGTCACACGTCCGTGTGACCAGGCCATGTGCCTCACATGGGCACCAGACACGCCTATGTGATCCAACCATGCCAAAATAGAATATATATACTGACTTTCACCCACGGCCAATAGACACGCCCGTGTGCTATGGCCGTGTGATACTTAGCTAGCTACTGACTTGAGCCCACGGCCATATGACAAGACCATGTGTCTTAACCATGTGATCTTAAGAGGTTACTGCTTTGCATACATGACCACAAGGCACGCCCGTGGTCCCTGACCGTGTGGCACAATGCAGGCTTGGTTTAAGCCAACTTGCCTCCCATTTTTGGGTCATACCTACAAGCAATATTAAACAACATTTATACCAAAATTTTCAGCCAATTTCATGCTCAAAACATGCTTCATTATAACTAAATCATCATCATTCAATAACCTATTCAAATCCATACCAAAATACATTAAAATCTTATTACAACAACATGCCAAAATGCTCACTTATGACACCTTCTAACTCATGCTTAAACTTACCATTTCTTCAACTTGACATATTTCAAAATAACCACCACATATAAGGCCATATAACCATTACAAGCATACACAATTTGGCATCACAACCATTTACCAAAACTAAGCATAAACATATCATTTGCTAGCCAACTCTCATGGCATAACATATATACATAACAAAGCTTAAATACATATACTTCTAGCCTATACACGCCATACTGAAAAATATATACACTTTCAAAAGTACCGAAATGAGTTCGATAGTATGATGACAATCCTCGACTATCCCCGAGCCTTCAATAGCTACGATAATTGTAAAACAGACAGAAATCACACAGAGTAAGCTACAAAGAGCTTAGTAAGTCAAATACAATTGGTCTAAATACTTAAGCATATAAAGTACAAATCAACAGTAAGAATTCATAGCCATTTCACAGAATAGTTCATAAACCTAACCATGCTCATTTGCTCGCATACATGTCATGCTTCATTTCCAAATTCCATACACACTTCACATTCATTATTTCACAGTTCAGAAATTTAGTATGATACTGACGTACCTGTATAGATTATACATTTTATATATTCATTCCCATACCTCATGCTCTATCATCAGAAGGTTCAGAAACGATACAAATACTCATAAACAGGTACAATGCTGATGTCCCAGATGTGGTCTAACATGTAATTCAGTATCGATGCCTCTGTCTTAGACAGGGTCTTACACAAAATCAGATACGATGTAGATGTCTCAGACACGGTCTTACACGATATCTCAAATTAATGTCAACGTTCTTTTAGAAACGTATAGAGCTTTTCAGATACTATCATATTATCGAAGTTTACTCAAAATTTATTCATCAGGCTATTACAGTTTGTATGTGCAGGATTTAGTCAATTTAATACGTAATTGTAATTTGACTTACCTCGTACGGATTTTGAACGGAAACGAGTCGATTATTCAACTATTTTTGACTTCCCTCGATCTAAGTCTGATTTTCTATGTTCTTGATCTAATACAATTCAAATTCAACATTCAATCATTCATTTCATTCATAATAATCCATGAACACATATTTAGGGCACTTTGCATTTTAGCCCTTACATTTTCACACTTTGACAATTTAGTCCATTTTTCACAAAATCATAAATTTACAAAATTCACCAAGACTATAGCTTAGCCTAGTATACATAGCTTCCAACAAACCCAAATAACATATTTAACTCACAATTTAGTCCTTTAAAACCTCATTTTCACAATTTAGCCCAAATAACTCAATTCCATCAAAAATTCAAGAATAAAACATGATAATCTCACATATATCTTTCATAATCCATATAAAAACATTACAAAGCTAATATAATAATCAATGGCACATTTCAAAATCTTCAACATAAACATAAATTCAGACATGGGTTTTGAAGAACACAAAGCAACGGTCACAGAAACGTAGAAATTATCAAAAATTGACCAAAGTACATACCTTAGTCAACCAAATCAATGACCGAACCTTAGGATGGTCTTCTTCTTTCTATTTTCTTGATATAATCGGCTATATCAATGATAATAATAGCCACTTTCATGTTTTCATTTTATTAATATTAACATATTAACTAAATGACAACTTTGCCTTTTGTTATAAAATTATTCATTCACCTAACACATGCCCTTTTATGTCCATTCAAACTTCTAATGGTCAAATTGACATTCAAGTGCTTCACACTTTCTTTGTATACCAATTTAATGCCTTTAACAATTAGCATGCAACTTTTGCATTTTACGCGATTTAGTCCTTTATCATAATTAAGCATAGAAACAGACAAATTAAATCACATAAACTTTGCAGATATAAATTCACATATCACAGACACAAAAAATAATATTAAAATATTTTTTAGAATTGGTTACGTGGTCTCGAAATCACTGTTCTGACTAGGGTCTAAACCAGGCTCTTACAATTCTCCCCTTTAGGGATTTTCGTCCCCGAAAATCTTACCGTTAAATAGATTCGAATATTGCTGTCTCATTGAATCTTCAGGCTCCCACGTGGCCTCTTCAACATTGTGTCGATGCCACATTACTTTAACTAATGGAATTTTCTTGTTTCGTAACTCTTTAACCTCACGAGCTAAAATACGGATTGGCTTTTCTTCATAAGTCATATCAGATTGGATTTCAATATTAGACAGTGAAATTACATGTGAAGGATTGAATCTGTATCGTCGAAGCATCGAAACAAGAAATACATTGTGAATCTTTTCTAACTCTGGTGGCAACAATAATCTATATGCTACCAGCCTAATACGTTCAATAATTTCATACGGCCCGATGAACCTCGGACTCAATTTGCCTTTCTGACCAAATCGAAACAGTTTCTTCCACGGAGATACTTTCAGAAATACTTTCAGAAATACTTTATCACCGATCTCAAATTTGATATCTTTTCGTTTTAAATCCGCATAAGATTTTTGACGATCAAAGGCAGCTTTCAGACTATCTCAGATTATTTTCACTTTCTGTTCTGTTTCTTTTATCAGATCAATATTGTAAATCTTATTCTCACTGAGCTCAGACTAGTATAACGGAGTTCTACACTTTCTACCGTATAAGGCTTCGTACGGTGCCATTTTAATACTCGGTTGAAAGCTATTATTATAAGCAAATTCAATCAAAGGTAGATATTGTTCCTACATACCTTCAAGCTCAAGAATACAACATCTCAACATATTCTCGAGTATCTGAATAATCCGCTTGGATTGACCATCTGTTTGCGGATGAAAAGCAGTACTAAAATACAATTTAGTACCCAGAGCATCTTGTAATTTCTTCTAGAATCACGATGTAAATCTCGGGTGTCTATCTGACACTATAGACAATGGTACACCATGCAGTCTCACAATACAAGAAATGTATAACTCAGCTAATTTATCAAGCGAATAATTAGATCGAATTGGAATAAAATGAGCTGATTTTTTCAAACAATCAATTACAACCCAAATTGCGTTTTTCTTTCTTGGAGACAGGGGCAAACCCGAAACAAAATCCATGGTCACTCGATCCCATTTCCACTCCGGAATCATAATCGGTTGTAATAACCCAGATGGCACCTGATGTTCAGATTTAACTTGCTGACAGATCAGACATTTAGAAACAAAATCAGAGATATCTCTTTTCATTCCGGACCACCAATAATGTTGCTTCAGATCATTATACATTTTCATACTACCCGGATGTACAGATAAACAACTACTGTGAGCTTTACTCAAAATCATCTGAATCAACTCTGGATTTCTTGGAATACAAATTCGATCTTTAAATCTCAAGTAATCATTTTTATCCACTCTGAAATCTGAATCAGACTTTACATCACACTGAGCTCGTTTAGCTAAAATCTCATTATGAACCTTCTAAGCTTCGATAATCTGTTGTAAGAACAAATGTATTGCTTTCAATTCAGCTAAAACTGAACCATCATCAGACAGATCCAAATGAGCATTCATCACACGCAAAGCAAGCAACGATTTTTTACTCAGAGCATCAGCAACAACATTTGTTTTACTCGAATGATAATCAATCACAAGTTCATAGTCTTTTAGCAGTTCTAACCATCTTCTCTATCACAGATTCGGATATTTTTGCGTCAATAAATACTTCAGACTTTTATGATCAGAAAACACATGACATTTCTCACCAAACAGGTAGTGACGCCAGATCTTCAAGGCAAACACAATAGTAGCTAATTCCAGATCATGGGTCGGGTAATTCTGATCATGGGCTTTAGTTGTCTCGAGGAATACGCTATAACCTTGCCTTCTTGCATCAGAACACAACCTAGTCCGTTCAACAAAGCATCACTGTAAACAACAAATTTTTTACCTGATTCAGGTTGCACAAGTACTGGAGCTTCAGTTAACAGAGCTTTTAACCGATCAAAATTGTTCTGTTTCAGACTACTCAAACTTCACATCTTTCTAGAGCAATTTTGTCAACGGAGTCGCAATCATTGAAAAACCTTTTATAAATCGTCTATAGTAACCGAAAATTCCTAGAAAAATACGGACTTCAGAAACATTTCTCGGAGGCTTCCAATCCAGAATAGCAGAAATTTTTCTCGGATCAACTCGGATACCAGATGCTGATACAATATGACTCAGAAAACCAACTTCTCGCAACCAGAACTCACATTTACTGAACTTTGCATACAACTATTTATCTCGCAGAGTCTGTAGCACTATTCTCAAATGCTCGGCATGTTCAGATTCATCACGTGAATAAATCAATATGTCATCAATGAATACCACAACAAATTGATCTAAATAGGTCTGAAAATTCTATTCATCAAATCCATAAAGATAGTAGGTGCATTAGTCAATCCGAAAGGCATAACTAAAAATTCATAGTGGCCGTACCTTGTTCTGAAAGCAGTCTTCGAAATATCTGAGTCTTTTACTCGTAGCTGATAATAGCCTGATCTTAAATCTATTTTTGAAAACATAGTAACACCTTTCAACTGATCGAATAAGTCATCAATTCTGGGCAGAGGATATTTGTTCTTTATAGTCACTTTGTTAAGCTGACGGTAATCAATACACATTCTCATTGTGCCATCTTTCTTTTTCACAAACAGAACAGGAGCACCCCATGGTGAAAAGCTTGTCTAGCAAATCCTCGATCAGTCAATTCTTGCAACTGAGATTTTAATTCCTTTAACTTGGTCAGAGCCATTCTATATGGAGCTATCGAAATCGGAGTATTACCAGGCACTAATTAAATGCCAAACTCGAGTTCTCGAATTGAAGGCAAACCCGATAGTTCTTCAGGAAACACATCAGAGACTTCACAGACAATAGGTACTGATTCAACTTTCTTATCATTCACTTTTTAGTCTAACACATAAGCTAAGTAGGCTTCACAGCCTTTCTTCACATATTTCCGTGCTTTCATTGCAGATATCACAGCTGGCAGTCCATTCAAATCACTAGACTCAATTCAAATTATCTCATCATTCTTACACCTTAAATCAATGACTTTTCATTTGCAATTCATAATAGCATCGTGCAAAGTTAACCAGTCCGTTCCCAGAATTATATCAAATTCATCGAAAGGAAAAAGCATCAGATCAATAGGAAAACAGATATCTCGAATCAATAACGGGAAATTCTTGCTGACTTTATCAACCAAGACACTTTTGCCTAAGGGGTTCGATACTCTAATTACGAATTCAGTAGACTTTACAGGCAAAGTCTTAATGTGCACTAAATTTATATAGATATAAGAATGCGTTGATTCAGGGTCTATCAATGCAATCACAGAAGTATCATAAAGAGTAAAAGTACCAGTAATCACGTCTAGAGACGAGGCTTCCTCACGAGCTCGGATAGCATAGGCTCTGGCAGGTGCTCTGGCCCCAGATCTAATAGCAGTATCCCTAGTATCTCTTTGACCACCACTTGCATTTTTCGTATTTCTGGAAGGTCTACTTGTAGCTGAAGTGTTGCTCGTCTCAGATTCTATACATTCTCTTGCTCAACAGGTTCAGAACAATCTCTTACAAAATGGTCCAGAGATCCACATCGGAAACAGGCTCGGTCATTCAATCTACAATTTTCAGGATGCCTTTTACCACAGTGTTTACATTCAGGTTTCTAAGATCGGACATTCTTGACACTTGCAACAGAAGTAGCAGGAGCTCTGAAATTCAAATGTGATCTAGCTCAATCTCGATTCAAATGTCCTACATCAGCCTTTGAACAGCTATGATCATCTCAGAATTTCTTTGACACAGACTGAAATGATCTACTCACAGATCTCTTTCTAACATCTCTAGCTTCAGAATCAACTTTTCTTTTCTCTTTACTTAATTCTTCAGCTTTACAAGCTCGCTCAACGAGCACTACCATTTCTTTAATCTCCAAAATCCCAACTAATAGATGGATATCTTCGTTTAGTCCATCTTCAAACCTTTTGCACATTATTGCTTCATTTGATACACATTCCCGAGCATATTGGCTCAATCTCACAAATTCATGTTCGTATTCAGTAACAGACATACGGCCTTGTTTAAACTCGAGAAACTCTTTACGTTTCTAATCGATGAATCTCTGACTAATGTATTTCTTCCGAAATTCAGCTTGGAAGAAATCCCAAGTAACCCGTTCACTCAGAACCACATATATTAAAGTTTTCCACCAATGGTACACCGTATCTCTCAGAAGTGAAACGGCACATTTTACACATTCCTCAAAATTTAGAGACATTTCATCAAACATTCGTATTGTATTCTCTAACCAGAATTCGGCTCTTTCAGCATCATCATTCATTGTAGCTCGGAACACTTCAGCCCCATACTTTCTAATCTTACCAACTGGTGGTCTACTTAACTGAACCAGATTCACTGAGGGCCTAGCAAGAATTTGAGAAGGATTAACGGGGGTGGAGGTTGTTGTTCAGCCAGATTGGTTCTAATATACTGAGTGAACCAATCATTCATCATCTGATAAAAGGCTTCTTTAGCCTCACCATCACGGCTACTCGTAGCTGGTCGAGAATCAGCTTGCACCGTCCCTTGCGCGAGAGTAGGCGCATTGCTTTTAACATCGTCAGTTACAGCTCTATCGGGATCTATTTGCTATATAAAAGCACATTTCAATGTCAGGATTCACCATACTATCACAGTCCATAAATATGGCATGTATAGCTAGACTCACATATGCTATGGTAGTCCTAGAACCGACTAAACTGTAGCTCTAATACCAACAAAATGTAACACATCTAACCCGTACCATTATCGGATTAGGGTTACGAGGCATTACCAGACAGACAAAACATTTTAGACCAATTCAAAATCACATATATCATATAGCATTAATACATAGGCAATCATCAACAATTCATCCCTTATGATGGTCTACGAGGCCTAAAACATACTTTTAAGGACAATCGGGACTAAATCGAACATATTTAAAATTTTCAGAACTTAGAAAAAAAATTTCAATTTTGTTGAGGTCACGTCCATGTGCCTCACATGGGCACCAGACACGCCTATATGATCCAACCATGCCAAAACAGATTATATATACTGACTTTCACCCACGGCCAACAGACACGCCCGTGTGCTATGGCCGTGTGATACTTAGCTAGCTACTGACTTGAGCCCACGGCCATATGACATGCCCATGTGTCTTAACCATGTGATCTTAAGAGGTTACTACTTTGCATACAAGGCCACAAGGCACGCCCGTGGTCCCTGACCGTGTGGCACAATGTAGGCTTGGTTTAAGCCAACTTGCCACCCCTTTTTGGGTCATACCTACAAGTAATATTAAACAACATTTATACCAAAATTTTCAGCCAATTTTATGCTCAGAACATGCTTCATTATAACTAAATCATCATCATTCAATAACCTATTCAAATCCATACTAAAACACATTAAAATCTTATTACAACAACATGCCAAAATGATCACTTATGACACCTTCTAACTTATGCTTAAACTTACCATTTCTTCAACTTGGCATATTTCAAAATAACCACCACATATAAGGCCATATAACCATTACAAGCATACACAATTTGGCATCACAACCATTTACCAAAACTAAGCATAAACATATCATTTGTTAGCCAACTCTCATGGCATAACATATATACATAACAAAGCTTAAATACATATACTTCTAGCCTATACATGCCATACTGAAAAATATTTACACTTTCAAAAGTACCAAAATGAGTTCGATAGTATGATGACAATCCTCGACTATTCCCGAGCCTTCAAGAGCTACGATAATCAGAAAAGCATGTGAAATCACACAGAGTAAGCTACAAAGAGCTTAGTAAGTCAAATACAATTGGTCTAAATACTTAAGCATATAAAGTACAAATCAATAGTAAGAATTCATAGCCATTTCACAGAATAGTTCATAAGCCTAACCATGCTCATTTGCTCGCATACATGTCATGCTTCATTTCCAAATTTCATACACATTTCACATTTATTATTTCACAGAAACAGAATCTTTCATATTAAAAAATTTAGTACGATACAAACATACCTCATGCTTTATCATCAGAAGGGTTCAAAAATAATACATATACTCATAAACAGGTACAATGCCGACGTCCCAGACGTGGTCTTACATGTAATTCAGTATCGATGCCTCTGTCCCAAACAGGGTCTTACACGAAATCAGATACGATACCGATGTCCCATACACGTTCTTACACGATATCTTAGATTAATGTCAACGTTCTTTTAGAAACGTACAGAGCTTTTCAGATACTATCATATTATCGGAGTTTACTCAAAATTTATTCATCAGGCTCTCAAGGCCGTCCAATACAGATTATAGTTTGTATGCGCAAAATTTAGTCAATTTAACACGTAATTGTAAATTGACTTACCTTGTACGGATTTCGAACGGAAACGAGTCGACTATTCAACTATTTTGGACTTCCCTCGATCTAAGTCCGACTTTCTATGTTCTTGATCTAATACAATTCAAATTCAACCATTAAATCATTCATTTCATTCAAAATAATCCATGAACACATATTTAGGGCACTTTGCATTTTAGCCTTTACATTTTCACACTTTGACAATTTAGTCCATTTTTCACAAAATCACAAATATGCAAAATTCACCGAGACTATAGCTTGGATGAATATACATAGCTTCCATTGAAACCCAAATAACATATTTAATTCACAATTTAGTCCTTCAAAACCTCATTTTCACAATTTAGCCCAAATAACTCAATTCCATAAAAAATTTAAGAATAAAACATGAGAATCTCACATATATCTTTCATAATACATATAAAAACATTACAAAGCTCATATAATCATCAATGACACATTTTAAAATCTTCAACAGAAACAGAAATTCAGACATGGGTTTTGAAGAACACGAAGCAACGATCACAGAAACGTAGAAATTATCAAAAATGGACCAAAGTACATACTTTAATCAACCAAATCAATGACCAAACCCTAGGATGGTCTTCTTCTTTATATTTTCTTGATATAATCGGCTATATCAATGATAATAATAGCCACTTTCATGTTTTCATTTTATTAATATTAACATATTAACTAAATGACAACTTTGCCCTTTGTTATAAAATTATTCATTCACCTAACACATGCCCTTTTATGTCCATTCAAACTTCCAATGGTCAAATTGACATGCAAGTGCTTCACACTTTCTTTTTATAGTAATTTAATGCCTTTAAAAATTAGCATGCAACTTTTGCATTTTACGCGATTTAGTCCTTTATCATAATTAAGCACAAAAACAGACAAATTAAATCACAGAAACTTTGCAGATATAAATTCACATATCACAGACACAGAAATAATATTAAAATATTTTTTAGAATCTGTTTCTTTGTCTCGAAACCACTGTTCCGACTAGGGTCTAAACCAAGCTGTTACACGGACCATTAACGTGACTGATGAGGAGTGTAATTGGCGATAACATGTATGACTAATTTTTTTAGCTCCAGAGAAAGCAAAATTAGGAAGCCGAACAACGAGCAAAGCATAGGAGGGATCCTCAAAGGCTAGCTAATAGTAAGAATAAAGCATTGACATCGTAGAAGATAGGACTAACGGACATGCCCATTTCCAAATGGAAAACACGTTGGATGCAAGACATGGGTGATATTTTGATTTGCCTTGTGCAAAAAAATGGATGGTCGACACCAACACCACTTCCGGACATGTTTGTTAGGTTCCCACCATTAGGAAAGAAGGACGGCAACGATTGGGGAGAGGATGATAATGATGATGGTGATGTATTGCGCCATCAAACTATGAGCGGGTGTTTCAACTAGAACACCTATCAACTAAGGGCATGGTGATCTGCGACCCGAGCCATCACAACCCAATCCAGACTTCAAGAAGGCATGCTACTAAAGTATTGACGAGTTGTGAGAAGGGCAAGGAAACGATTATGGAGGAGTCAGAGCCATATTTTGACTAGTTCTGAATAATTTTTTAATTTGGACCTTGTATTTTAATTTTATTTGGGATGATTTTTATTTTTTGTTTCTATTTTTCTTTAGTTAGGATTTTAGTTATTATATATATTTTGTGTGTTTAGTTTTCTTTTGTAGGAACCCCATATTTTTTAAGGCACTACAATATCGAGCCAAAATCGTAAGGAAAAGTCAGTCCCACCAATTTCGTTTCACTATCACGCCAATCGGGTATACTCGTTCTTTTATCTTTTGTTGTACATTAGGGACAATATGCTGAATAAAGTGTGGGAAGGGCGACTTAAGAAAATTTTAAAGTTTTTTTTTGTTATTTTTCTCTTTTTTTTAGTAGTTGTAAATTTTTATTGTGTATGTTTTCTATGTGCTTGAGCTTGTCTAAATATAGTTGATTGGTTAAGAGCATGTTAACAGGATTTTGTGCATAAATTGTAAATTTAGTTTGATAATAATTTATTCTAAATTATCTAATTTTAAACTAATTAGTTTAATTTATTACACTGAAAATAGATTTAAAATGTTAAGTATACCACATGATAAATAGATATATAAATAGCAAGCACGTTTGATTGAATTATAGGTTGTAAAAATTGATAGACTTGGCTAATTTAATCCATGTATGAAATTACCTAGGGACAACCTAAGGCATTGTTTGGTAGACAATTTTGAGCCAAAAAGCTATCCTATATATATTTCGCCAGTACCTACTTTGAAACCTGAATTCATTTTCTTGATGAACCAGAAATAGAACCTAGAGCCTAAAATATAATTTATTTGATCCTTTATTTTCTTGGTCCTTACACAGATTTAGACATCTGACCATTGATATTGAGGGATTAGGTACGTAAATCATGGTGGTTTCAAAAGGAAAAAAAAAGAGTGAATTAAGGAATTGTATGGTATAATGAGTACAAGATTTTTGAGCTTGTAGGAAAAAAATAGAAAAAAAAAGGCAGAATGCCAAATCGAGAAAATCTCAAAGAAAAAAAAAGGAAAAGTGAGTTGGAAAACAATTACCCTCACATTTGTCCAAAAAAATAATATCAAGCTCGGATAATTGTACTCATGAATACTATACTAGGCCTTAGTAATGGAGAGAAAATGAAGGTGAAAAAAGTGGATATAAGATGGTGAGCCTATTCGAATATTGGGGAAGTATTGGGGACAATATAATGTGCAAAACTATTTTCGTGCTAGTTTTCTCGAGCCTATTTTTTGAACTCTGAACAAACCTTAGCCGTAGAATGTTACAAGTTGAAAAGTCCTATGTGATTTAGGTAGTACTTAATATGGATGAAATTGTTCCAAGGATTGATATTTTTACCACCCATATTCAATTGAACATAATTGTATATTTTTTTATGGATACCTATACTTAATATACTTTTATTTGTTTGCTTTGTAATTTAATGACCTAACCCATCTAATTTTAGAAATTGTGAGTCAGTTGTATATCATGTTAGAGTTATATGCTTATTTACATTATCTTGTTAATATATTCCTGTCTAATTTCCTGTATCAAGCTAGCTTAAATACATTTTATTTTCTTGTTTTCAATTTGTTTTGTTTTCTGTTTTTATTTTGTTTTTGTTTAGTTTGCTTGAGGGCAAGTAAATACTTAAGTGTGGGGTTATTTGACTTGACGTCAAATGTAATAGTTATTTTAGTATATTTCTGCACTTACGGAGCTTGTTTTCTAGCATCTTTTATTTATTTATCACATTTTTGGTACTTAGTAGTTCGTATTAAATATTAGTAAAATAAGTATTAGGCCAACACGGGCCTTGGATAGTCCTAATATGTTAAATTGAGTGTGCTTGATACTTAATTTAGGGCCCAATAGACGTAGGAACTTGGGTTGAGTGATGCACAAGCTTCTTGAGCCGCTAAAGTGTGAAAAGAACCCACGAACCCCTAAATTTCATGTTGTGTCGTGCCACGCAAGGCCTTAGGGGAGATTAATGAGTGGATGGGGAAGTGATTAATGGAGGATTAAGGGTTTGGTAATCGAATTAGTTTGTTTAAATTACGTGTTCTTAAACCCTAGGCTTGAAAGTCCTAGGAAGTAATCAAAGGTTAAAAAAGGTCAGGAGATAACTTTACTGAGTAGTTCGGCTTGTTGTGCCACCTCACATAACCAAACATAACCGAGAAGAAGTTCTACCTGATCTACAACACTTGCTGCTTCATGCCCGCTTGCATCTTTCTATGCTGGTTCACCTTCTAAACAGGTCCCTGCACCTGAGACACATCCTTCTCCTGTTGCTTATTCTTATTCCTATATTGTGGTAGCTTATTCAATGAGTTGGAGCTCCTACTGTTCCCGCGCCAGCTTCCACTCTTGCTCCCTTCGGCCTCGAAGATCATCAGGTTCCATCCAACTCACTCTAGTTTCTATGTTAGAGAAAGTGATGTCAGGAGATAAGCAAGTATCAATCAGTTAATTAATCAGTTAGAGGCTGGGAGGTACTAATTGGTTAATTAATAGCTAATTCACCCTAAAACCCAAATCTGAAGTTAATGACAACCCCTGAAACGAGTTAATCTTCTTGGTTGATTTAATTGATTTAGTTGTTTATGTTTTATTTACTGTTATTTATTTTAGTATTTAATTTTTGATATTCATATTTTTTATGATTATTGTAATATAGAATTTAATTATTACTATTTATACTTATTATTGTAAAGAGATTTTTAATATATTTAATTCAACTTCCCTTAGGTAAGATTTTCAGAACACTTCCCTGTGTTCTGTTGTAACACAATACTATATTACAATTTGACCCTTTAATATCATATATATTTGGTGTAGTATTTTCCAGTAAAACTTTCTCACATTTGGTGGCGGTCATTCGATTATGGAAGCTAAGGCAATCATTTCATCTATGTTGAAATTTTCAGCAATGCCTTACTAAACCAACTCCTTTTTCTTAGACAACTGAGCATCAACAAGATGCATATTTTTTATTTGATCATGTAACATGTGTTTGAATTTTAACTCAGCTTATAGTCTTCCATCATTTCCAATACTGAGTAGAGCAAACATTTCTCACAATTCAATAACTGCCTTCTTGCTAAAAGCATCAGTTACAACATTTGCTTTTCTAGGGTATACTCGATTACACATTGTATTCTTTTAATAGCTTGATCCAATAGCGTTGTCTCAAATTCAACTCCTTTTGGGATATGAGGTATTTGAGACTCTTGTGATCAGTATAGATATGACATTTCTCACCATATAGGTAATGTCTCCAAATTTTTAGAGCAAAAAACACAACAACCAGCTCTAGATCATACATCGGGTAATTTCGTTCATATGGTTTTAACTGTTGAGACACATACACAATCACCTACCATTATCAACACACAACCCAATCCATTTAATGAGGTGTTACTGAACGTCACAAATTCTTTACTTGAATTAAATAAGGTTAAGATTGGTGCTTCTATCAACATCACTTTCAACTTTTCAAATGTTTCTTGACATTGATCATTCCACACGAATGACTTGTTCTTTTGTAAGAGCTTCGTCATCAATAAGGCTAGTTTTGAAAATCTATTCACAAACCTTCTATAATCGCCAACCAAACTAAGAAAATTTTGGATCTCCGATACATTTTTTGGTGCTTTCCATTAAAGGATAGCTTCTATCTTTTTAGAATCTACCTGAATTCCTCAACTGAAATAACATGCCCTAGAAACACCACTTCAGATAACCAGAATTTGCACTTACTAAGCTTCCTGTAGAGTTCATTTTCTCACAAAACTTGTAATACAGTTCTCAGATGCTTATTGTGTTTAGCTTTTGACCTTGAATAGATCAAGATATCATCAATGAATATCACCACGAACTTCTCCAAATAAGGCTGGCATATGCGGTTCATAAGATCCATGAATGTTGCATGAGCATTTGTCAGTCCAAATGACATTAGTAGAAATTTGTAGTGACTGTACCGCGTATGAAACATTGTTTTAGGTATGTCACTATCTTTCACCTTCAACTGGTAATATCCCGATCTCAAGTCAATCTTGGAAAAGATTGAAACATATTTCAACTGGTCAAACAAATCATCGATACGTGGCGGAGGATATCTATTTTTTATTTTCACCTTATTCACTACCGATAATCAATACAAAGCCATAGTGACTCATCTTTCTTCTTGATAATTAGTAGTGGAGCTCTCTAGGGCGATATACTAGGGCATATAGAGTCGCGGTCTAGTAGATCTTGCAACTAAACTTTCAACTCTTTCAACTCTATCGGACTCATTTGATACAAAGCAATTGATAGAAAGGTTATACCAAGAAAAACTTCGATCACAAATTCAACTTCTAGGTTAGGAGGCAATCCCGACAGTTTTTCAGGGAACACATATTGAAACTTACACCCGTCTGAATATTACTTATCTGACTTTCATTTGAGTTCAAGTTAATAATATAGGCTAAATATGCTTCACAACCTTATTCATGAGTTTATTATCTCAGGCTAAAGAAATTATTCGAATTGAGCTACTCAATCTAATACCACTCACTTCTACTATCTCACCTTTCGAGCTTTGGAATGAAAACTTCTTATTTTGATAGTCGAGGATTACACCATGCTCAGTTAGCCAATCCATTCATAGAATCATGTCAAAATCACCAGATGGCATGATTAACAAATTGACCAAAAATAATATGTTCTGGATTTCTAGTGGACACTGTTTACAAACTTGATCAAGAAGCATGGTTTGCCCTAACAGACTTAATACGACCATACAAACATTTGACATATCAGAGCCAAGGAATGAGAAGAACCAAGACCAGTCAAGGTGTATACATATATTGAATATAAAAGAAATATACCTCCTACAACATCAGTAGCATCATCTTCCTCACGAGTATGGACCACTTATGGTCGTGTTGCAGCTCTGGCCTTAGATCTCTAAACTACTGACTTAGACCCTTTTCTTGAGCCAACTTTCAATATAGAGCCACCACGAGGATTTCCCTGACCGCTAACAGTAGAAGCAAATGTTTAGGTAGAAATAGGTAAATCAATATCATTCATTGGGCAATCTCACGCAAAATGGTCTAATGACCTACATCGGAAACATGCACAGTTTTTTTTCAAACACTCACCCTTATGCATCTTTCCACATAGATCACAACTTGGAATATCCACATCTCTAGTAGGGCCCCTCACACTACCCACTGACACTACCGATTGATGATCTTGGCCTTTCTCAGACTTGACAGATCTTAGAGTTGGCCTTTAATGCTCTTGAGACTCTCTAGCTCCTTTAGGCAATGGATGCGAGCTACAAGTTCCTGTTTGTTTTTCGAAGGCTCAGGAAGGTTCAAGTTTCTTATCTAGGTCTATCGCTTGTTCAACCATTTTCGTTCGTTCATTGAGTCCAGCGAACTCCTTTATTCTATGCGAGACTAACTGAACTCTGAGCTTGTCACGTAGACCCCAAAAAATCATTTACAACTTTATTCTATTAATGGTACTAGTTCCAAAACATACTTACTGAGTCAGAGAGACTCATGTTCATAGTCAATAATGGACACCTCTCCCTATTTCAATATCATAAATTATTGCTTCCAATCCTCTAGATATAACTCGCCCATGTACTTTTTTTGCAATTCTGACTGAAAGAAAGCTTAATCAATTATATCGGATGGTACATGTCAGGTACAAGTCGGCCACTATAGATCCACCTATTCTTTCAAGAGGGATACTGTGCACATAACACACTTGTGTGGGGAACATTCAAGCTGTTGTAACACTCTATTCGTTAATTCTAACCAAGCTTCAACTAACGAGGGATCAATGCGTTTCAACCCTTTGAATTCAGTCGCCCCATACTTACATAACTCATTTATTAGAGCTCATCGAATTACAAAGATTGGAGCAACCTATGAAGTAGCTTTCGCTACTAATTGTAGAACTTTCTCTATAAAGCGGAGTAGATTCTATTTTTCCCGTCGAGCGTTACCATTTCTATGCTATCGAGCATTGGTTGAATCAATACCAATTGTCTTGACTTCGATCCTATTCTCACTCCCAGCAAAGCAATCACTACTATAAATATCATTCCCAAGATCATTTCTTAATTCACCGGACATTTTTAGCTATAAAACAAAAACATTTTATAATCAGCATCCAATCCAAACTCAGACTCGACAGAACTTTGGCATGTACCTCTAGACTCAATTCTAAACTTGATTTAGTCTAAAAATTGGCTAAAACTATAGCTCTGACACCACTAAATGAAGCACCCTATTCCCAATCCAATCACCGGGTCCAAGTAACAAGGTGCCAGATTCAGTTCTGGAGCAACTACAATAAAATTAAATCCAATTTTATACTATTAAGCATGCAATTATGTACATTATAAGCGAATAATATAATAAGTAATCATTTTTTACTCTTATACAAGCTTACGAAAGCTCTGTTGCAAACCCGAGGACAAATCAAGACTAAATTGTAAAAAAATTCAAATTATTGGATTGACATTGCAACGTGAGGGAGTTCCTCATCATGACATGACAAACTGTTTGGTTTCATTGGGACAGTAGGGTTCCTCGTCTTACCATGACATTATATGTCATTTCTCTTCGCGACTTGTATATTTGACATCATGACATCACAAGCTATTTTTAGAAATTCAATGCACAAACTTGCAGATTTTATAGGAATAAACACACACACACACACACACGCACACACACACCCCTCACCCTTATCATCAACTATCATAAGAAACATTTCAACACCAATTTCAACATATCAACACTTTAACTATACTAGGCTAATACCTTATCATTTATAACCAAAATAAGTAATGTATTACATTCCAAAAAACTTATACATACATATTCATAATCAATCAATCTCTAACATATCAACGATTCATACCATTAGGGACATATATACAAAAGACTTATAAATATAACATGATTACTTAACCAAGCTTACACCTTCTTATGCCAACTTTATGCCGTACTTAAATAAAAATGGGATATACAAACTTTGCTAAGATAACTGCTCCATGTATCGAGAATCTACTATACCTACTCGTAGAGAAAACAAAATCGTATGCTGAGCAAAATGCTTAGTGACAAATCTATGATTAAAAAATATAATTAAGCTTATGAAAATGCACACATTCGATTTGTATTGAATCTCTTTCCATTTATATCGAATATTTTCAATTTCAAATGATCATGCTTATACCAATCTTAAGAGCCTACTCAATTGCACATTCATTTGCAATTCTATTCATTACATAGGTGATTAAACTTACCAAACATATTATAATCATAAATTCTTAATTTGGTATACATTACAAATTCATATATGCTCAATGCCAAGTTATCATTTCAACAGTTTTCAAGTCTATAAGCTCTATCATATTCAAATAGCCCTTAGGGCTCGTTTTCAACTCAATTCGCATAACATAGTATTCAACATGCCCTGGGTTGCTTATGACTCAACACATAATATCTACCACTCTAAATTGCCTGGCAACGATGGTTTTACTCAGTAATCTAACCCTATGGCATGTAAACTATATCCAGCTTAGTCTGAACAACTATTAGGGTAACCAATTTCCATTCATTACATATAAATCAATTTACATTCCTTTATTCTCAATTTATCATCAAATCATCTATTTAAAATATATCACAACATGCTTCAACTCAATTTCATACCAATTATCGAATATTAATCAAATTAAGAAATTTCTATTCTATTCAATTTAATCCCTATCTTGATAATCAATCTAAATCCTAACAATTTAATTCAATAATCTAATAACGACTCACCTCAAAAGTATATGATGTAAAATGATAGGAAAATGCAATAATTAAATTGGTCCCAAATCATAAAAATACAAATTGGAACTTCGACCTACTCATCGACGACTTTGGATTTTTCTTTTCCTTTCAATGAATCCGAGTAGACATTAGCTACGTATAGACATAAAAAATATAACACTATCAATAATAAACCAATTCCCAATCAGTTATCAATTTATACAAAAATTTCAATTTATTCTCTAAAATTGAGACTAACCTAACTTCTAATCTATACCCTTGGATTAAAATCTGATTTCACTATTATTCATTAGGAGCCTCTTATTTCTTATTACTATTACCAATTTTACATTTTATTTAGTTTGGTCCCTAATGTACAAAACTATTAATTAAGCCGTAGAATTTAGTCCTTTTTCACATCGAAGCTTAAAATATATCAATTTAACACCTCAAACTTTAAGAACTCAATAATGGAAACTTATTAAAACTTTAATATTTTTAAAAATTGGTACATGGGCTAGCTAAATCAAGCTATTATGACCTCAAATCGATAAAAATTACAAAAAAAATTACTAAATTACACTTACCAAATTAGAGTCAAAAGTTTCAAGCTTCCTTAGGTTTTCTTTCTTATATTTTCGATGTTAATATGAAAAAGATGATGAAATGCTTCTTCTTCTTCCACTATCTCTATATTATATATAATTAAGTTAATCAAACATAATTTAATTAATTAAACCTTAAATAAATTAAGCTAATGGTCCCATTTAATCCAACCGTCCACTAACACATATTTGAAATTGTTTAATTGCTTTTTTAGAACTTTGGTTAATTGAACTTTAAGTCCTCAACTCATTTTATATTAAAAACCTATAGCGATTAGAATTTACAATTTAGTCCCTAAACTATAATTAATCACTAATTCGGCTAAATTACTTATCCAAAATTCAATTCACTTATATAATAACTCTATAAATATCTCTCTTTAATATTTATAGGCACAGCTTATGAAAGTGGAGCTTCAAAATTGTTGTTTCCGACACCACTGAAAACCAGGTCGTTACGAAATCCATAAATGGATTTAGGATCTATTCTTCTTGGGTCTAGTTCATAGTATTGTCTTTTCAGTCGACACAACTATGTTTCTATCTTCTGGGAGCCATCTGCTCTAGACTTGATAGACGACATATTAATCTTTCAATCGGTTTGCTCATTTATGATTAGACTAAGGACATGTTTAGATTCGTATACTAATACAAGTTATCTTTTTGTACTATCATTTGACCACGTAATACCACTTAGTATTAGTTTAAACATTAGATAATCAGTGAGCTGACCACTATCGCGTGTGCTCGTAAAAATAAACAATTTTAAAGGTACGATTTTAATTGCAAGCGGACAATGTCAATTGTAATATTTATAGTGTCCAATGGAACACTAGAGTATACCAAGGGGTCGAACCCAAATGAGTTAGTGATTAAGCAATTCCTAAACTATAAATATTTAACCAAAAGAGTCTAGCTAACTACTAAATAAGTTCTATATTACGATAGGGCATTCACAAGTTTAATTACATTAATTAATTACCTAAAAAAAAGACTAAATTATAAATAAAACAAAATATGAAACTAACAAATTCAAACAAATAAGATAACAAACAACGGTTGGTTGATTTCCATGAGGTTGGTTAACCTTCGAATTAGGGATCTAAATCTCTATTACTTCTAAATTGGTTCAATTTTATCTCTTGGTCTCAACTTTACCAATTTTGACAAATTAGTCTGTTTATCTCGCAACCTCACCAAATTAACCTGAGACTACCAAATTGATGCCCGATAAGATCTCCTCTCAATATCATTTATCTTAATTTTCCCTTAGGGTTATCAATCCTAAGTTTTGAAGTATATTTGATTAAGTCCAATTTTTACACTATAGTCATTGAACCCAAAAATCAATTACCCATCACTTCCATCAACCAACCACTTAGGTTTTTGCTATACATTAACATATTTAAGCAAAGAAACATCCAAAAATCATAAAAACTAAGCATAAATGTTAAATACAAGGAAAATGATAAAGGCTTGGGCTTTTCTTGGAAAAACTTGAAAGTAATAAAAATGGCAGCAAATTTAATGTAAAATAGCACTTAAAAATCATATTTTTAATAGCGAAACAAAAAGGAAACTGAGCTATATTAATAGTAAGGATTAAACTAAAAATACAAGAAGTTTAAAAGGCTAAGCCAGTAAAGTCTTGCTACATTAATAACTAACTTAACTAACTACCACAATACAAAGAAAAACCAAAGGGAAGCAAAAAACTAGACCCTATGCTATGGAGAAGAAACCCTAAACCACAAAAGATGAAGACAAAAAGAGAAAAGTGCTGTGTCTTGTGTGTCTTCTCTCTCCAGCCAAACTTTGTCCTTTTTTAGCAGGCATCAAACCATATTTTTTAACCAAAATGCCCCATCAGTGTGTGTTTTAATTGGTGTTGAAGTTGGATAATGACTACTCCTGTAGTCATTTTTTGTCCCTTCATGACAGTGGTATCACGGTACCCTCGTCGGTCTTGAAATGGGAAGGTCCTAGGGAGGTTGGGTATCGCGATACCCATGGTTGGTATCGTGATACCACTATAGATAGACTTAATACATTTCTTTTCAACATTGTCAGGGGTATCACGACTTCCACGATTCGATATCACGATACCCCCTTTCTAGTTGATATTTTCACTCACATTCAGGCCACTATTGACTCTCCACAACACTTAATCAACCGTTAGGTTCCCTATGGCGCATTTGGCCAATTCGGGTATAAAAAATAACATAAAACACACTAATTCACTTATTAAAACAAAAACTAACTAAAAATATGATAAAACTTATAAATTGCTCGAGAATAAGCTCATAACTAAAAAATTTACAAGTTTACAAAGGAATATTCTACACTTAAGGCACTGAATCTAACACATGACACCTCAAAGGCCTTTACATTTCCATTTCTTTACTGGCATTCGAGTAAGAAGCACTAACCATAGGCTCATCTTCCTCTATTCTTAGATCCTTTCAAATCAACTATCATCTTTCAACTATCTTTCTCGATAAATCACTAATGGACCTAAAACTGCTCTAGCCATCGATTATAGAAAATACATTGAAAATGTTGGAAGGAAAGACGAAAGTGGGGGCACAACAACAAAAAGCTCAATCAAAGTACTATGAAACAAGGAATATAGGACAAATCTAACAAAAAACGTAGAAAATGCAAAAATCAACAACAAAAAGATGGCGATATAAATGTACAATACATAAAGAAATACCAAATATCATAACAACAAAAATAGTAGCAAACTAAAGAAACATAGTATATATAGGGTTCTCTTTAAAACGCATCGTTGTATCATTTAACTTTGTGGCCAATGGCAAGTCAACACTTGTCACTCATTACTTGGTTGCTCATCATTACCTCTGCTTTGCAGGCACGATCGATTTAGACTTGCATTAATGATGAGTGTTCTAGAAGTTTTGTGACAACCCTTCAGCTTCAAGTGTTATATCATTTGTGTCTTCCCAATCATCTGTTGCCGCACTTCTGATCACTCCACCTCTTGCGTAACTTATACCACTATTTGGACAAGATACGTGGAACACTTAAAGGGCTCTAAGCGGATACTCAAAGATAGTCCTCCATCTTTCATCTGCCGAGCCACCCACCGTAGAGCTACTTGTAAACAAATAAGACATCCTCCCTTCATATGGCCACCTTTTACTATGGTTAAACGACCTGCTTTTTAGTGTAAGAACTCCTCCAAGTGTGACCATTCTCTTCAAGGACCATTGAATCCATCTAATCGTAACAACCTTGTATTGCAAGGAGGAATAACACAATGGATCCTATTTTACACATATGTAACATCCCTCACCCGTCTCCGTCACCTAGTTAGGGTTACAAGAAGTTACAACCATTAACAGAACAAACATAGATAATTTCAATTCAAAAATTTACTTTAAAATCAATCATTAATAATTCCATTCAATCAACATGACATTCAAACTAAAACGGGACTTAAATCAAGCCTAAAAGGTATTAAAAGTGATTGAGAAACAAACAAGGATTAAATTGAATCAAAAAATAAAAAAAATGGTCACACGACTGTGCGGCTAGGCTGTCTAATAAAGCTCAACCCGTGTAGAGTAGAGACATGGCCGTGTGACCAAAATGTGTAACAACCTATGCCTGTGTAACTTAAGGTCACACGGTCGTGTTGCCAGGCTGTGTAACTCATTGAGACCGTGTAGACCTAAAATTACCAACATTAAATGGAGCACATGATCGTGTGGTAGACCGTGTCACAGGCCGTGTGTACCCAAAACACCTTCAAACACAAGTCATTTCACATGCCCTTTCTTAGGTTCCAAGCCATTCATTAACCAACATCCAAACCTATTCAAAATGTGCCAAAACATGTCAAAATATACCAATTCACAATCAACCTAAGTGCCTAACCAATCTGTCCTCATTGGCACCATAATTCAAACATAAACAACAATCATTCAAACCAAAACATTATCAACTATTTAAACTCATTTAATCATCAATCAACTTCTATATACCATATACCAAGATTCATTCATTCATATCAAACTATCAAATGCAAACATACTTTATTCTAAATTCATGAGTTACCAAAACAAAAAAGACCATTTCAACAACAATTCACCAAATAAGACATCAAGTAACATTTCCATGATACCAAATACTAAGATCCTGTTCACAAACCAAATATCACAAATCATTATCTTTCAAAATATAATCAAAAGGATTTTCCATATTTACATTCATCACAAGTTTAACATAAAACATGAAATTTAACATTATAACCAACTTAACCGCATTACAAATCCAACTAAAACTTTAAGTTTGTCAACTTCAAGCCTTATATACATGCCACAAAATTGAAATAAAAAATCCGAACTACTAAAACAAAAGCTTGATAGTGTGAGCTCTGAAGTTGATCCACTCGACCAGTTCCAGAAGATGTTAACTATATAAAACAAGAACAAAAAGATTAAGCTTAAATAGCTTAGTAAGTTCTGTCGAAACTAGTTTTTTAAGGGGTTTGAAAAACGGGGATCGACTTCTGAAAAATAAAAATGGGAGTCGCCACCAATCTTTTAAAGTGCGATTGGATCACTATATAAAACGTTTTGGCCTACGAAATTATGAGAAAATAGGTTCGGGAGTCGGTTACGTACGAGGAATGATTAGCACCCTCGTAACGCCCATAATCAGTACCAAATTGAGTAGTTCTTGTCTTAGTGTCAAAAATTTGAAAGAATTTTAAAAAATGATATTTCCTTTAAACCGTGATGTTTTGAGAGAAGAATCAAGATTCATTCATTTTAAAAGAGTACAAACATCACATCCAGCATGATTGGACATGATATCTTTAATCTTTCGTAACTAAAATCATCTCATGATTTATAAAACTTGTTTAAAAGGATATTTTAAATATTTAGTCAAACGAGAAATTGCAACCCAGCATGTTAGGGCACTATTTCTCGAATTTCTAAGTATTCAAAACATTGCCTTACTCTTTTTTTAAAAAGAAAAAGTTTCTTTTTAATTAAATAAGATATGACTTTTGGTTTAAAAAAATGATATGTTTTAAAATAACCTAATTTCAATATATATATGTTTTATCACTTCATGGAAATATAGTAAAGGTGACGAACAAGGATCTAAATTATCTAATATGCTATTATTTCATGCATGGTCATAAATAGTATCGTTACATACAAAGTATAGAATATAGTGAATTCAAGAGCATAAATTGTATAACACATACATAACAACATTTTATACAAATATATCTAAATTATCATAAATAAACTAATTTTACGAAAATAAATAAATAGAAGAATATAATGATATGTAAAATCTAACCCATTTAAAAAATATTAAAATAAAAGAGAATTTAAAAATAAATAACAAGTTAAGTGTATGAAATATAAAAGTAAGTTATTTAGAAATATATTAAATGATGTAAGAACAATAAAGAGAACCTATCTTTTTTAAAGATATATATACATATATAGGTTTTACTATAAAATACAATAACTTAATATAAAAATGTACAATTACGTATACAAATTAAGATGTACATGATTAATAAATAGTAAAAATAATGTATGTTTTATAATAAAGGTGATATTAAAGAAATATGGTGTAATATATAGTGTATAACATAATAAAAACATAATAACATAAATAATATTGTAATAAAGGTATATAATAAAATGTACATAATATAATATGTAAAAAAATTTAAGGAATAATATATAATTAAATATAATATAATATAAATGTAATATAAATACTATAAATAAGGATAATATATACTTTATTAATAATAATTTTAAAAGAAAACTAAAAATATTTATAATATTAATGAATAATACATAATTTTAATAAAATAATATAAGGAAATATATAATAAAATATATAATAAAATATAATTTTATAGATAAAATATATAATAATAATATAATGGTTAATAAAAATATAATATTACATGACTGATATTCATAAAAAATAAGTAATATATATATAATATATTTAGAATAAAAAATATAAGGATTAAAATTGAATTAAAGTAAAGAATTTGGGATTAATTTGTGAAATAATAAAAATATTTGGATCTGATTAAAACGCTCATCGAAATTCGAAGGACTCATCGAGTAATTAAGCCCTAATCCAAAAACAGCAACGTTTCCAGAATAAATTTTGAAGGCTGTTTGGATTAAATTAAAACAAATATAAAAGATTAAGGCCAAATTAAAATAAAAATAAAAATGTAATTGAAAAATAAAAAAATGGAAGGATCAATTGGGCAATTTGCCTATTTTCCAAAAACGCGCGGATCCTCCCCAGGTAATCGGGTCAACGCGCGGATCTTCCGTTTGAAACGATGCCGTTTAAATGCTTATTGAATTAAGCCAAACGACGTCATATTACAGGGGCTATATAAGCCAAATTTTAGCCTAAAAATTCATTCGAACTTACCTTTTTTAAAAAAAAAAAGAGAGGAAACTCTCTGAAAGAGAGTTAAGGGCAGACCCTCGGAGCGCTGTGGTGTCTCCGTCATCGGGTTCCCTATGCGCCTACGCGCCTACACGCCGTCACCAATCTCGCCGAGTACAGCGGTTTAAAAGGCTAAAAGCTTTCATTTTTCTGGGTAAAACACAGGTAATCTTCTTCTCTTTTAACATTATCAGTTTTAAAAAAAACGATTCGTATGCCTGTTGAGAAAAAAAATAATATAATATAAAACTTTAATCACCTTTTTTAAGAAACTGCTCTAATTTTTCTTTTATGTATCTGTATAACTTTTTACTTTTCTTTTTGTTTCAAAAAAAAATCCGATCCCCTTACATCGTATTTTATTCAGACTTTTATAGCCACTGTACATAGCATTGTTTACATATTTAAGAATATTCCTTGCCATACTTGTTTCCTTTCTGTCGTTTTTCTTTCCATTTTGCAGGCAATCAAGAAGAGTAAACCACTGGCGTTGATTTTGCCATAGATCACGGCGCGATACGAGTCACTGCGAGATGAACGGTCATGAGTCGAAGGGTGTGACTCTTGGGCTGATTGCGGCGCTAGGTATCCCATCGTTTGGTATGGTTTGGGAGTTACGGTGCAAACCCTAGCTAGGGTTTCCCAAAACTGAAAACAAGTTGGGTCGATCGGGCCAACTAAGTCCTGGGTTACTGGGCTAGTTTAGGAGTATTGGGCGTTGGGCTGTAACAAGTATAGACTATCGGGTTAAAAGATGTGGGCTACCGGTATTGGGTTTAAGTATTAATGGTTTTGGGCTTATCAAGCTTTGAAGCCCGTTTATTGTAAATGGACTTGTATAAATGGACTTAATTTATTTTAATTTAATTCTTGCAAGCCCGGGCAAATTTGGGCTATTACAGCTGCCCCTCTTTGCTGATTGATGTGTAACAGGAATCGAGCAAAGACTCATAGAAAGACCAAATTTGCCTGGCCTTATCGGGTTATGGTCTCCAATCTGCTCATTGCAAACTCAAGAATATTATGTTGATATCTTCAGTCTGCTCTCCATCGAACACAGAAACATCAAATCTGCTATCTTCGATCTGCTCTCTGCCAATACAAAGATGCCAAATCATCTTAGATTTGCTTCATTGTAAGCACGTGAAAGCCAAATCCGCTATGTCTACGATTTGCTCCTTGTAAGCATAAGGATGCCAAACCATCTTGGATCTTGCTTCAGTATAAACATCTGAAGGTTAGATCTGCTATGTGTCTGTTCTCCGTCGAATATGGAGACGCCAAACTTCGATTTGCTCTCTGACAATAAAGAGATGCTAAATCATCTTGAATATGCTTCAGTGTAAACACCTGAAGGTCAGATCTGCTATATCTTCGATTTGCTCCTTGTAAACACAAGAATGCCAAATCATCTTGGATCTTGCTTTAATATAAACATCTGAAGGTTAGATCTGCTATGCCTTCGATCTACTCCCCGTCTAATACAGAGTTGCCAAATCATCTTGGATCTGCTTCAATGAAGGTCGATCTCATTGTCTTCGATCCGCTCCCCGCCTAATCTGAGAGATGCCAAATCATCTTGGATCTGCTTCAATGAAGGTCAGATCTGCTGTCTTCGATCTGCTCCCCGTCTAATACAGAGATGCCGAATCATCTTGGATCTGCTTCAATGAAGGTCAGATCTGCTATGTGTCAGCTCTCCGTCGAATATGGAGATGCCAAACTTCGATTTGCTCTCTGACAATACAGAAATGCCAAATCATCTTAGATTTGCTTCATCGTAAGCACGTGAAAGCCAAATCAGTTATGTCTTAGCCTGTTGCCCTACTGCTTAGGGGTTTAAGGTGCATCAATCTTCATTGTCCCTTGAAGGACATAACCTGTATAATGTGTATGAGTTCATGCCTAATGATTAGGATGCTATGATCGAAGTGAATCAAATGCTCCTAATTAAACCTGTTATAACGCAAAATGTTTATGAACATGACCCCTATTCCAGACGTCACCATTCATTCTTTAGTCAAAGTTTATCCTTATTTATCTCGAAATGTCATTCCTACTCAGCCTGTAGGTTTGTACCTTTCTTCAAATGCTATGACCCACCAAAAATGTCTGTAAGATGATCCTCTCTTAGGATCGAATCGTTTGATTTGTCCAATCATAATTTTGGACTAAAGAAAGAATTTCCTCGAGTTCTTTCAAACCTCACTTATGTGAATTTTTCGAACAATTGTTCTGTTTTAGTTTCTTGTATTATCTAGAAATTTCTAGAGTAATGAGTAAAACTTCATTTGTGAAAATTATTTAGTTCATCCATCATTATTTTAATGCAACATACTTTAAGAATAATGGAAGATGAATTTAATCTTGAGAATAATTAGATTGGAACGAATACAAAGGAAATTAATCTGAAAGCCTATCTTTGAGAAGAAGGAGAATCTGAAGATAGCAAACAGGACAAAAGTTAGATGCCCTAGATATCGCCGCTTAAGCGTTTATACACCAGCTCCATGAAGACATTCTTGAGTTCAACATGTGTTTTAAAGATCCAAAGTAGTTTGTTGATGCCTTGATATGTAACATACTTCACTTCTTGTTGAATCCGGTATAGCAAGGTCACTGCATGACTTTCTAAATTTGAGCTGCCCTTTCGGGTTTTCAACTCAAAACCCCTTTGGTCTCAAGGCGCCCTTTGCGGGTTTTCACCTTGGCCTCTCCATTTTCTTTTTTTCTTTTTCTTTTCTTTTTATATATTTTTATTTTTATTTTTTTATTTTTTTTAAATAGAAGTCCCAAAGTGCCCTTGCGGGTTTTCACCTTGGCTTCCCTTCTCCTTCAGACAAAGTATTTTTCACTTGAGTCCGAGTTCACCTGGGTTGGGTAAACTTTTCCTATCCATTTCGTTAAGATCAATGCACCACCAGAGAAAGCTTTCTTCACAACATATGGCCCCTCCCAATTCGGCATCCATTTCCCCCTAAAGTCCTTTTGAATGGGAAGAATCTTTTTTAGTACAAGGTCTCCCTCGCGGAACTCTTTGGGTTGAACTTTCTTATTGTAAGCTCGCATCATTCGCTTCTGATACATCTGACCATGTCGAATGGCTCTTAGCCTCTTTTCCTCAATTAGGTTCAACTGGTCATATCGGGATTGAACCCATTCAGCTTCATCTAATCTTATCACTGTCAAAACTCGAAGAGAAGGTATTTCTACTTCAATAGGTAACACTGCTTCCATCCTATAAACTAACGAGAATGGGGTTGCCCCAGTAGAGGTTCTAATAGATGTTCGATAGGCCAGTAGTGCAAACAGTAACTTCTCATGCCAATCTCTACAGGTCTCAGTCATCTTCCCCACTATTTTCTAAATGTTCTTATTGGCGGCCTCCACTGCCCCATTCATTTTTGGACGATAGGGAGAAGAATTGTGATGTTTAATCTTGAACTGGTCACAAACCTCTGCTATCGTTTTGTTGTTCAAGTTCAATGTGTTATCGGATATGATCTTCTCAGGCATTCCATGCCGACAAATGATCTCCTTCTTCAAGAATCGACTCACAGCTGTCTTAGTAACATTCGCATAAGAAGCGGCCTCTACCCATTTTGTAAAGTAGTCAATTACCATGAAGATAAATCGATGTCCATTTGAAGCTTTCAGTGATATTAGTCTAATGACATCCATGCCCCACATGGAGAAGGGCCATGGAGAAGTCATAACATGCAAAGGTGAAGGTGGTATATGAATTTTGTCCCCATAATTCTGATACTTATGGCATTTCTTGGCATAGTTGATACAGTCTCCTTCCATAGTGGCCCAATAATAACCAAACCTCATAATTTGCCTTGTCATCATGAACCCATTTGCATGCGTCCCACATACACCTTCATGAACTTCTTCTAAAATTAGCCTAGCTTCCGCAGCATCGACACATCTCAAAAGTACTTGGTCTTTCCTTCTCTTATACAGGATATCTCCGTCTAATACATAGTCGCAAGCTAACCTTCTCAAAGTTCATTTATCATTTTCATTGGCCTGTTCAGGATATTTACAATCCCTTACATATCGTAATATATCCTGATACCAAGGATTATCATCCTTTTCTTCATTCTCAATGTTGTAACAATGAGCGGGAGCCTCGTAGACACTCATTTGAATTGGTCTAATCTCTTCTTCTTTATTCGCCTTAATCATTGAAGCCAAGGTTGCTAAAGCATCTACCATCTGATTTTCGTCCCGTGGGAGATAATTAAAGGTGATGTCATCAAACTCTTCAAATAACCCAAAAACTACCTTTCGATAATTGATCAATTTAGGGTCCCTTGTCTCCCATTCAACTCTAAGCTGATAAATTACCAACGCAGAATCTCCATATACTTTTAAGGTTTTTATACCTCGCTCTATAGCTGCTTGGAGTCCCATTATACATGCCTCATACTCAGCCATATTGTTTGTGCAATCAAAGTTCAACTTACACGTGAAAGGGTAATGATCACCATTCGGGGATGCCAAAACTGCCCTAATTCCATTTCCTACTGCATTGGACGCCCCATCAAAATTGAGTTTCCAAGAAGAATCTTCAGTCGTTGCTATACACATCAACTCCTCATTTGGAAAATCAAAGTTCAATGGTTCATAATCCTCTAGAGCCCTACTGGCCAAAAAATCCGCTATCGCACTTCCTTTTATGGCCTTCTGAATTATGTAGACTATATCAAACTCTAAAAACAAAATTTGCCATCTCGCCATTCTCTCATTTAGAGCCGTTGACTCCATGTATTTCAATGGATCAAGCTTTGAGATAAGCCAAGTGGTATGATATAGCATGTACTATCTTAATCTCCGAGCGGTCCAAATCAGCGCACAACACAACTTTTCAATTGGTGAATATCTCATCTCACAGTCAGTGAATTTCTTACTGAGATAATAAATTGCCTTCTCCTTTTTCCCTGACTCATCATGTTGACCAAGCACACATCCCATAGAATTACTAAACACTGACAAGTACAGTATTAATGGTTTATTTGGGCTAGGTAGAGATAATACCGGAGCATTCAACAAATACTGCTTGACCTTTTCAAAAGCGTTCTGGCATTCCCCATCCCAAGTACCATGATTGTGCTTTCTGAGGAGGCGAAAGATAGGATCACATTTCTCGGTTAGTTGTGAAATGAACCGAGCAATGTAATTCAACCTTCCTAGGAATCCTCGAACTTCTTTCTGAGTACGTGGTGGAGGTAATTCTCGTATGGCTCTGACCTTGTCTGAGTCGACTTCAATTCCTTTTTCACTGACTACAAAGCTTAACAACTTTCCCGATCTGGCTCCAAAGGTTCACTTTGATGGATTGAGCTTCAACTGAAATTTTCTCAACCTTACAAATAATCTTCTCAAGACCTCGATATGCTCCTTTTCCGTACGCGACTTGGCAATCATATCGTCGACGTATACCTCAATATCCTTATGCATCATGTCGTGGAACAAGTTCACCATGGCCCTTTGGTACATTGCCCCTGCGTTTTTAAGTCCAAATGGCATTACTTTGTAACAAAAGGTGCCCCACAAGGTTATAAAGGTGGTTTTATCCATGTCCCCTGGATGCATCTTTATCTGGTTGTATCCTGAGAAACCATCCATAAAGGAGAACAGCGAATATCCCGCTGTGTTATCTACTAAAGTGTCAATGTGGGGTAAAGGAAAGTTATCCTTTGGGCTTGCTTTGTTCAAGTATCTGTAATCAACACACATTCGTACCTTCTCATCCTTCTTAGGAACAGGCACAATGTTAGCTACCCATTCGGAGTATTTCACTTCTTGCAAGAATCCTGCGTCAAACTACTTCTTGACTTCATCCTTTATTTTCAAAACGATATCTGGCCTCATTCTTCGCAACTTCTGTTGGACTAGCTTACAATCCTGTCTTATCAGAAGACGATGTACCACAATGTCAGTACTCAATCCAGGCATATTCTGATATGACCAGGCGAAGATATCCTTGAACTCTCGAAGCAACTCAACCAGATCATGCCTTGTGTCTTCACTAATTAGGGTTCCGATTTTCAACTCCTTCCCTTCCTCCAAGGTTATATTTTCTACTGCTTCTTTCTCATGAGGCATGATTTGTTTCTCTTCCTACTTTACCATTCTTAACAAATCAAGAGATACATCACAATCTTGAACACCTTCAAAATCCTGAGGTTCTTCTAAACACATGTCTTGCTCGCAAGAGAAATCAGGAATTGTCGTATCAATGCTCATATCATTGATATTTAGGGATCTAAGAAGTATAAAGAATATACAAAGAATGAATGAATTTAAGAATAATTATTTATGTACTATGAATGAAAAATAAGAATTGTCAAAAATTTGATGGAATATTGATTGATAAAAATGAAGCAATACTCGTTTGAATTAATAAAAGTTATGTCTTATTAAAAAAAATGATAAATGATCATAAGCCTATTTCACAAATGTAATCTTATTACTCCTAGGCTTTAGAGTAACAAAAATATTTGAGAATTACTCTGAAAAATTTTTAAAGACTACAGGAAGTTTTTCCGCAGTCCAATTATTCAAAGAGCTTCCTGATTCATAAGGGCGAATGCCCTCAAGGTTCCTTTGCTCCAGCCCTTCTTCATGCACAACATTAATTTGATGGCTCTCCTCTTCAAGTAATCCTCCTGATATGAAGGTTTTAGATATAAGAGGGAATGTCATCGATTCCCACCCCACTTCTCTTCCATCTAAACGCGCCCTTCTCCTTTCTTGGCATTTCTCAATGTCCTTCCTTCTTTGCTTATAGTCTGGTTTGAAGCCCAAACCAAAGCGGTCCTTTTTCTCAATCACCTTTGGGATCTGAATCCCCCCTTGCAGATACTTTCCTAAACCTCTTCCTGGTAAGGCTCCTCTTCCTGCCATCATTTGTAGAGCCATCTCCGTGGCTCTTGCCATCCTTGGCACCAGTAACTCACTTCCTTCTAAAATAAAAGTGGCATTTACAAACTTTAAAGAGCGAAATGAACACTCAATTGATTCTTCATTTGCCTCAACATAGGGGGCCTTACTAGTGACTGCTGTTATAATATCCTCCTCCGCATTGATAGTTATTAACCGTCCATCTGTCACTAACTTCAATTTTTGGTGCAATGAGGAAGGCATCGCTCCTACCGAGTGTATCCATGGCCTCCCTAATAAACAATTATAGGAGGGCTTCATATGTATTTGGCCCAATTTCCAAAGGGATGTCTATTCGTCCCATCACTTTTCTCTCGGTTCCATCGAAGGCTCTTACCACATTGCAACACGTTTTCATATGTGAACTATCAATGGGTAATCTATTTAACGTGGATAATGGAAGGACGTTCAAAGCCGAACCGTTATCAATGAGTACACTTAGAAGCGTGTATCCCTTGCATCGAGTAGTGATGTGCAAGGCCTTGGTTGATCCTATACCCCCAGGTGGGATTTCATCATCATTGAAATAGATGAAATTGTTCGCGCTAATATTATTCACCAACCGATCCAGCTTGTTAACGGATATGTCATGGGTGACATATGTCTCATTAAGCACCTTCATCAATGCTTCTCTATGCACCTCAAAACTTAGAAGTAGAGCCAATATTGATATACGAGCCGGTTGCTTGTGCAACTGCTCGACCACACTATACTCACTATGTTTGAGGAACTTCAGAAATTCCTTAGCCTCTTCCTCCATTACCGGCTCTTTGACAGGCATTTCAACCTCTTTTCTCTTCTCCACACTAGTATTCTTTATTTTTGTGGACTCATTACTGATGCCTACCATATCATACCGCTTCCCACTCCGTGTATGGGAACCCTCAATTTGTACATCTTTGGACACACTGGATACATCTCCTTTCTCCGGTAACGACACATGGCAGTTATAACTCCAAGGTACCCTTTTGTTATCCTTATAAGAAAAAGATACAGGTTTATGGATTACGACCTTGGGCCTAGTTTGCACCTCCACTTCATTATTCCCTGGCAAGGAAATAATAATTCTTGGTCGGCTGATTTCCTGTTGTTTATCTTCCAACGCATTTATTTCTCTTTTATAAGAGCTACCTTCAAAAATTTGCAGCTCTTTATTATCAATGAAGCCTTGCACCAAGGCTTTGAATTCTTCACAATTTTGGGTCTCATGACTCTCTTTTCCATGGAACTCACAGTAGTTCCTCATTTCGTCTCTTTATTTTTTAGAGGTTATCATCCCTCTCTTCACCATCTCTTTCCAAATTACCCTTAAAGGTATTCTCACCTCAGCAACATTTTCCTTGATTATTCCTTCCCTAGTTTCATCAATGGCATTCACTTCTTGATTGCCATGATTTGGTAACGGATTTTCAGCGTTAAGGGTACTGTCGAATCTCACAACCCCTATCTTGATAAGCCTCTCTACGGCCTTCTTGAACCCAGTGCAATTTTCAATTGAATGCCCCGGTATTCCTGCATGATATTCGCATTTAGCATTTGCATCATACCACTTGGGGTATGGTGGCTGTAGCGGTTTCAAGTGAAATGGAGCAATGGCATGTGCATCGTATAAGCTTTGATAAAGTTCACGATACGTCACGGGAATAGGCGTGAATTGCATCTTCTCCTAATTCTGTCTTGATCCCGATTCCTGCCTTTGAGTATTTTGCTGCCCACCCGTAGCCACTTTGGGCTGACTAACTATGACCGCCTTTGAATTGAAGCTACTTGTGTTGTTCACCTCATTGTCCTTTCTTCTTGAGGCCGATCTTTTGGCTGCTTCCCCTTCAATTTTACCACCTCTTATGGCATTCTCAATCATCTCTCCTGCCATGACTATGTCTGCAAAACTTTTGGTAGTACTTCCAATCATCTGAGTGATGAATGGAGCCTTCAAAGTGCTGATAAACAACATGGTGGTCTCTTTTTCCAACAGTGGTGGTTGAACCTACATTGCCACCTCTCTCCATCTCTGCGCGTATTACCTAAAATTTTCATTAGGCTTTTTTTCCATGTTTTGCAGAGTGATCCTATCAGGGATCATCTCAGTCACATGATTGTACTATTGCATGAAGGCTTGTGCAAGGTCTCTCCATGAACTTATTGTAGCCCGGCTCAACTGATTGTACCACCTGGCTGCCGCTCCTACTAAACTGTCTTGAAAACAATGGATCAACAGTTGATTATTGTTTACGTACCCGGTCATTCTTCTACAGAACATCGTAATGTGGGCCGCTGGGCAAGTAGTCCCGTTGTATTTTTCAAACTCTGACATTTTGAATTTGTGAGGAAGCACCAAGTCTGGGACCAAACTTAAGTCTTTGGCATCGACTCCATGATGCCCATCAGCATTCTCTAAGGCTTTAAATTTCTCCTCCAGCCATCGGCAACGTTCTTCCAACTGTTTTGCAGCCTCGGCTCTTAAATCTTCCTTTTCAGCTATATCTAAATCAGGAATGAGAGGATTGGTAGGGTTATTGCCTAAATTGAATCCCGAGCCAGTTTTGAGATTTAAAGGGATCCCAGCATCAACTTGACCCTGTTGGGGCCTTATTGTGACAGACGGCCCACGAAGATATACCCCAGGTATGTGAGGTGGAGTGAAACCAGGAGGAGGAACCTCATTCTCTTCTCTAGTAATTGCCATGGGAGCCTTTCCCTTATCAGTGGCCCTCAGTAGTTGAGCCATCCCAGTCATCATGTTCTTCTGAGCCTCCAGCATATGCTCTCTCATGTCGTTTTGCATTTTTTCCCATTGCTCCTGCAATTGGTCTTGCATATCTTTCTGTATCTGCTCAAATTTTTGATCCATATTCTTTGACTTAGCGCGTGTACCGTAATGATGTGTTGCTTCCAGATTTCCTTTTTCTTACTCTCTTTCTCCCTCTATAATTTTAACTAATTAGGGCCTTTCTATAAACTTGAATGCATATGATTTAATGAAATGCAAATGCATGTATGCAAAAAGATGTCAATTCTGACTCAGTTTCATTTTAGAAAATATTATTTAAGGAACAAAAATCTTTTCATAAAACGGATTACAAAAACATTTTTGCCCGTAGGCCTGGAGTCTTAACCCTATCTAATAACAATGTCAACTCTCGTCCTTTGTCTGACGATGACTCATACATCATACTCAGCGTTTTAGCTTGTGTTGCCAGCTCCTGTAAGTATTCAACGACCTCTTGAATCTGAACTAAGGCCTCTCTCATGACATGATCTCTATCTCCCACTTGACTCTGAAGATGATAAAGTTCTCCCTTCTATTATTCTTCTCTTGTCTCGAGCTGCTCAATCTATAACTCACAGCCCTGTAATGCTGCTTTTAACTCTCCAATGTTGTACTTCATTTTCTCAATCTTGTCCAAGCTTGTCTTTAACTCGATTGCAGAGTCACGACTTCGGTAATGATGAATGGATCGTCCAATCTCTGTCACCTTAACTTTTAACCCTTGATTTTCCTTTTCTACGGCCTGATTACGTGACTGCATCTCTTGAAACTTCTTCTCCCAATACTCGGCCTTGGCTCGCTCCTCTTGAATCTCCTACTACCACTGCTCTAAAGACCTCCCTAATCCGACCCTTTTCAAAGTTATCTGGGCCTTCTTATAATGCGTCTTTAAATCATCTCGATCTTCCTCGACCTTTCTCTTTTCCCTTTTCATCTTCTCAACTTCCATCTTTTGAACGTTAACATCGAGACTTAAGCACATCTTCTCCTCTTCGAGCTTCTCAATCCTCTTTTCTAGCTCTGAATTTCTTCTCTCGAACTCTTGCTTCATAACCTCCAACTCCGATGGGATCACTCGCAAGCTCTCCTCTAATGATCGAGCCTCTCCTAAAATCGGCCTAGGGATATTATCATTGAATCTCTTACTAAACCAACCCTTATACTCGAGGGTTGACGTCGAACCTTCAGTCAAGATCTTCATACAGAAAGGCTTCTTCTAAGCCTCAGAAATCTCTCTTATCCTCTTCTTATAGTGATCTCCTTTGTAAGACAAATCACTCTGAGCTAGACCTTATGTAGCCAGTATGAACTGCCTCGCTCGATATTGCCTTAAAACAAGCAACGGTGTATATCCAACAACTCCCCAAATTCCTAGCAAAGGGACCCAATCAAAACTGCCGCATCGGTAAAGGACTTCACTAGGAACCAACCAAGGAGCCTTCCACATAACATCTTCCTCTCGAAGATTCTAAAGAATATCTAACCATCTCTCCTCCGAAATGTCATCTCTCCTAGGCATGTCCACTGCTTCCTTTAAGGGAGAATAACCCTCAAAGAAAACTCGGCAAGGAACCCTATCTAGCTTCCAAAAGTGACTATGAAACCAAACTAACAGCAACTGTGCACATCCAATGAATCTTCCTTCACCAGCTCTTCGACATGCACTCAAGGACCTTATCGTTTCAGCTAGGATCGCAAGCACAGGCGTGTTCTGTTTACCAAGTCGATCAAATAAATCTGCGACCGACTCATCTATGTGCCCCAACGCCTTCGGGAAAATCACCATGCCATAAATGCTCAAAGCCAGGACGTCGACCCTCTTCTTCACATCTGGATGCGTCAATATCAAATCCTTCAAAATGGCCCACGGGATGCATTTACTATCACCTTTTTGCTGTACACGAGCCATAGCCCACTGCTCACTCATCCCAGTAATCATTACAAATTTCTTCGCAAAAGTTGGAAGGCTAGCAGGCCTAACATAAGCCTTGTAACCATGAATCCTTGAACAACGCAGTAAAGTCATATACTCCTCTAAAGTAGGTACAAGATCAACATCACCAAACGTAAAGCAACTATAAGCAGGGTTCCAAAACTGTACCATAGCTCGAAACAAGCGTTTATCTACCTTGACGTCCAGCAAATAGGGGAGGTCTCCATAACTCTGATAGAAAAGCTGCTTAGCATTATCATCCCACTGGGCCCAAATATTTCTCAGCTCCTGCAACTCATTCTGCGTCGAATTAACACGAGTGAAGTCTCGTAACTCTGACGTATACCCCTCGGTGACACTATCTCCTTTCTCTAACTGGGTTTTCTCTGACCAGGTACAAACAGAAGCATTGTCCTCTACTTTATTAAGGTATTCGTTCCTCATTATAAAACTTTCTAATCCAGAAATCAAGCCTTGAATTAACACATTTAAATGCGGAATGACATGCAATAACAACAAAATAAAATAGTAAGTCAGCATCATATATATATAGGAAAGCGATAAATAAATCCTTATAAGGGTAATTTTCTAAAGGTTATCAATATTATCCCTAGGATAAGCACTAAAAAGTTCACTATATGAGTTTTAGTTCTAAAGTAAAGGTACCTGAACCAGCAGATTCCTCAGTCTTCACCCACTATAGGCTCATATAGACCGAGTCCAGTTCAGGGGGACACTTTTCCCTATGGCCATACGGAGATGAAAATCTCACGAAGACATAGGTAGAGTATCCCGGAAGCAATCCACTAGCTCATACGAAGGTGAAAACCTTACGAAAGCGTAGCTTCTCACTCCCACTTAAAGGTATGACCACAACGGTCGTGCAAATGCAATGTAAAGCAATAAAGTAACAAACATATGCAGCAAACACATGTAAAAAGATTTAAGTGTTCCAAACTTCTGACATTAAGACAAAAATACTCAATTTCTTGGCTTGACTCTCTTAATATCCCCAGTGGAGTCACCAAGCTGTCGAAACCATTTTTTTAAGGGGTTTGAAAAACGGGGATCGACTTTTGAAAAACGAAAACGGGAGTCGCCACCAATCTTTTAAAGTGCGATTGGATCACTATATAAAATGTTTTGGCCTACGAAATTATGAGAAAATAGGTTCGGGAGTCGGTCACGTACGAGAAAGGATTAGCACCCTCGTAACGCCCATAATCGGTACCAAATTGAGTAATTCTTGTCTTAGTGTCAGAAATTTGAAAGAATTTTAAAAAGTGATATTTCCTTTAAACCGTGATGTTTTGAGAGAAAAATCAAGATTCATTTGTTTTAAAAGAGTACAAACATCACATCCAGCATGATTAGACATGATATCTTTAATCTTTCGTAACTAAAATCATCTCATGATTTATAAAACTTGTTTAAAAGGATATTTTAAATATTTAGTCAAACGAGAAATTGCAACCCAGCATGTTAGGGCACTACTTCTCGAATTTCTAAGTATTCAAAACATTGCCTTACTCTTTTTTTTAAAAAGAAGTTTCTTTTTAATTAAATAAGATATGACTTTTGGTTTAAAAAAATGATATGTTTTAAAATAACCTAATTTCAATATATATATGTTTTATCACTTCATGCAAATATAGTAAAGGTGACGAACAAGGATCTAAATTATCTAATATGCTATTATTTCATGCATGGTCATAAATAGTATCGTTACATACAAAGTATAGAATATAGTGAATTCAAGAGCATAAATTGTATAACACATACATAACAACATTTTATACAAATATATCTAAATTATCATAAATAAACTAATTTTACGAAAATAAATAAATAGAAGAATATAATGATATGTAAAATCTAACCCATTTAAAAAATATTAAAATAAAAGAGAATTTAAAAATAAATAACAAGTTAAGTGTATGAAATATAAAAGTAAGTTATTTAGAAATATATTAAATGATGTAAGAACAATAAAGAGAACCTATCTTTTTTAAAGATATATATACATATATAGGTTTTACTATAAAATACAATAACTTAATATAAAAATGTACAATTACGTATACAAATTAAGATGTACATGATTAATAAATAGTAAAAATAATGTATGTTTTATAATAAAGGTGATATTAAAGAAATATGGTGTAATATATAGTGTATAACATAATAAAAAACATAATAACATAAATAATATTGTAATAAAGGTATATAATAAAATGTACATAATATAGTATGTAAAAAAAATTTAAGGAATAATATATAATTAAATATAATATAATATAAATGTAATATAAATACTATAAATAAGGATAATATATACTTTATTAATAATAATTTTAAAAGAAAACTAAAAATATTTATAATATTAATGAATAATACATAATTTTAATAAAATAATATAAGGAAATATATAATAAAATATAATTTTATAGATAAAATATATAATAATAATATAATGGATAATAAAAATATAATATTACATGACTGATATTCATAAAAAATAAGTAATATATATAATATATTTAGAATAAAAAATATAAGGATTAAAATTGAATTAAAGTAAAGAATTTGGGATTAATTTGTGAAATAATAAAAATATTTGGATCTAATTAAAACGCTCATCGAAATTCGAAGGACTCATTGGGTAATTAAGCCCTAATCCAAAAACAGCACCGTTTCCAGAATAAAATTTGAAGGCTGTTTGGATTAAATTAAAACAAATATAAAAGATTAAGGCCAAATTAAAATAAAAATAAAAATGTAATTGAAAAATAAAAAAAATGGAAGGACCAATTGGGCAATTTGCCCATTTTCCAAAAACGCGCGGATCTTCCGTTTAAAACGACGCCGTTTAAATGCTTATTGAATTAAGCCAAACGACGTCGTATTACAGGGGCTATATAAGCCGAATTTTAGCTTGAAAATTCATTCGAACTGACCTTTTTTTTAAAAAAAAAGAGAGGAAACTCTCTGAAAGAGAGTTAAGGGCAGACCCTCGGAGCGTCGTGGTGTCTCCATCATCGGGTTCCCTACGCGCCTACGCGCCGTCACCAATCTCGCCGAGTACAGCGGTTTAAAAGGCTAAAAGCTTTCATTTTTCTGGGTAAAACACAGGTAATCTTCTTCTCTTTTAACATTATCAGTTTTTTTTAAAAAAAACGATTCGTATGCCTGTTGAGAAAAAAAATAAATAATATAATATAATATAAAACTTTAATCACCTTTTTTAAGAAACTGCTCGAATTTTTCTTTTATGTATCTGTATAACTTTTTACTTTTCTTTTTGTTTCAAAAAAAAAATCCGATCCCCTTACATCGTATTTTATTCAGACTTTTATAGCCACTGTACATAGCATTGTTTACATATTTAAGAATATTCCTTGCCATACTTGTTTCCTTTCTGTCGTTTTTCTTTCCATTTTGCAGGCGATCAAGAAGAGTAAACCACTAGTGTTTATTTGGCCATAGATCACGGCGCGATACGAGTCACTGCGAGATGAACGGTCATGAGTCGAAGGGCGTGACTCTTGGGCTGATTGCGGCGCTAGGTATCCCATCGCTTGGTACGGTTTGGGAGTTACGGTGCAAACCCTAGCTAGGGTTTCCCAAAACTGAAAACAAGTTGGGTCGATCGGGCCAACTAAGTCCTGGGTTACTGGGCTAGTTTAGGAGTATTGGGCGTTGGGCTGTAACAAGTATAGACTATCGGGTTAAAAGATGTGGGCTACCGGTATTGAGTTTAAGTATTAATGGTTTTGGGCTTATCAAGCTTTGAAGCCCGTTTATTGTAAATGGACTTGTATAAATGGACTTAATTTATTTTAATTTAATTCTTGCAAGCCCGGGCAAATTTGGGCTATTACAAGTTCATAGCTAAAATTCAATTCAACTTACGAGAGTACATAAGATCAATACAGAACTAGTTCATTATATACTTCATATTCCACAATGGTTCAAATCAAATCAATTCCCACAAATATACATATTTCTACATTTCATCACATCAATACCATAATGAAATATATTTGCATAATCATTCTTGATTCAACCTTCAAACGAATATACACCAAAATTATCAATTAATTTTAACCTTAGTCACATATTTTCATAGCCCGATGAACTATAGTAACATGGCTCAGATACTTGGGTATTCCAAATCACACCAGAGAGCATTGAAATGCTAACAGAGGCACCAAAGTGCAATCTCGTACAAGCGCACGTTCTAACCCTATTGGCATGCTAACTATATCCTAATCGTTTACTACATTCAAACAAGCATTTTAACATATTTTATTACAATTATAATTCAGAGGCACTTCCAGAAACACACTTGTACACATGCTATCAATCAACTATGTTTATTTTAATATCATATAACCATATTATCCCAAATGATCATCAATTATCGAATATCCATTTTCTCACTTGTACTTAATTGTAAGCATTTTTAAATTTACAACTTAATATCGAAATTTAACATCAAATACAATTGAACCAAAACATATTAGCACAAGTTATAAATAAATACATATATTTATTTATAATATGAACTTACTTAAGATATGCTATATATTGACTCGTAGGGACTAATCTGTGACTTCCTCTTTTCTTCGATTATCCTTTATACAATTCAATTCTTGATCTATATAATGATCAAATTCAATTTATCAAATTCAAATACATTATCAAACTCATTTCTATGCATATGACCTTTAAATTTCATTTTACAATTTTCCCCTAAACTTTTACACTTTATTCAATTTAATCCCTAAAACCAAAACAAACTTATTTCCACAATTAGTTCCTAAACCATTTATGCAAAATTCATTAATACTCTAAAACAGTCCTCACATGCTGATATTTCACAAGAAAAACATGTCGTATTTAATTTATTTTCAATTTAATCCCTAAACATAAAATTATATAAAATCACTTTACAAACTAGCTCAAAATCACCATCAAGCTTCAAACCAAACCAATTACAATTAAAAAGCTTCAAAAATATCGATGAAAAGTTTTGAAAATTTTGATAAAATCAGAAAGTAGTCCTTGGACTAGATAAACTAAGTTATAATGATCTCAAAAACATAAAATTTATGATAAATAGGCTCAAAACAGACTTACATGGAAGAGATTATCAATGTCTGAACCTTAAAGTTCTTCAATGGCTTCCATTTCTTCTAATTTCGGTGGAAAAACTAATGAAGAAGATGACTTCTTTTACTTTTCTTTTGTTTATGTTTTATTATTAATCTAATTACTATTTTACCCTTAATGTTATCATCAAATTCAACTAATTTCTAACCTTAAACCGTCTACCATAACCTATCATGGTCTAAATACCGTATAAGTCCTCCCTCATTTACTATTTAAGCTATGTAATCAATAAAATTTAATAACAATGAAGTTTTATGTTTATTGCAATTTAGTCTTTTTTTTCTTAAATTAACTAACCAAACATTAAAATTCTTGAATCGAACGTTCACATACCAATATAATAACTCTGTAAATATAAATATTTATGGGCTTGATTTACGAAAACGAGATCCCGATACCTCATTTTCTAAAGTCACTTGACTTTCGGGACAAATCACTTGTACTTAACTTTTTGTTCAATTAGCAAAAAATTATCAAATCAAAATTCAATATAAACTATATTTGACTCGTATAAAATAAATAATAATTACAATATCATTGTCGAATCTGTGATCCCGAAATAACTATTTTCGACTCCATTGTAAAAGGGCTATTACAACATCATTCACATACTCCACGGTGCCAACTACCTTGGCACGCCATACAAACAGACAAGAGGACCTCTCATATAACTACTGTCCCAAACACTGAGAAATTACCCTCTGCAACTTAGCTTCCTTAGCTCTAGTAGGTTTCCTTTTTGTCTTTCTCTAACTATTTGGCTATTTAGGTGAATCAACCTTTTTCAGACCACCACAAGCTCCTCCTTGTCTTATCCCTTGTACTTTGTGTCAACAATAATCTATATCTATAACCAATATAGATATATAAGCACGAGTTTTGAGAAACTTTTGAACATACAAATATAGTCTTTATTGTTCGTTACATTATTGAAATTGTCATTTATTTATCTTTTTTGTTTATAAAATTTTTCACATTTATAAATAAAATTTTAATTTTACTAAAATTTTTGGTTAAAAGAATTTACATTTGTTAGACTTATAAATAAGAATTTTAGTCCTATTAAAAGACGTCTAATAAATAAATGTATATAGTAATAAGAATTTTGAATTTATTTATATTTAAATTGTTATATTTTCATTAACCAAAAAGATAAAAAAAAAATGTATTACTTTAGTTGTAAATAGCAAAAAACATGAGTTTGGTGAATCTTATCAACTTACTAAAATACATTTTATTGTTAATTTTACTAGAATTATATTTTATTTTCATTATTAAATTTAATTTTAAAAAATATTTTATTAAAGATAAAATAATCCTCCGTACCCATATTAACGTATACTTTCACTATAATTTAAAATTATTCATTTTTCTAAATAAAATTTAATTACACTTTTTACTGACATTTTAATAATATAAAAATAAGTCTTACCATTTCATTAACATTCAATATTTAGGTATTATCGTAATAATTTAATTTTAATATATTTTAATTAGGTTATAATTCAAATAATATTACTTTATTAAAAAAAGTAACATATAAAATGAAATTAAAACACATTTGACATTTAAAATTAATATAATAAATTATAATTTCAATAATACATGACAATATATTTACCACATCACAATTTGAAAATAGCGTAACTAAATCCACAATATATTAATTATTAACTTTACATGTAATTATTAACATGACATTATAAATGTAATAATATATTTCCTGTAACAAAATTTAAAATAATAAAACTTAATTTAATAAATTTAGTAGTTACTAGACTAAATTTTTAAATTAAAAAACTATAAGAACAAAGTCCGTAACTTTTTGTATAATGCAAAGATTAACAATATAATTTCTTCCTCCATCTTAGGATGGATTTACTGTCATCATTACATTCATTACTTCTAACCTACTGAAATAAAAAGACAGAAAAGAAAAGAAAAGTTACAAAATTTTGAAACTTTTTTTTAGGCATAATCACTTTTTTCATCCTTCAATTTTATAAAAAAAATTATTTTAATTTTTTATTTAATATTTTGTTTCTTTTAGTGTTTTAATTTGTATTTTTTTGTCAAATCTTTTTGAATGAAAAAGTTAACATTTAGCAACTTTGCTAATGTGGATGACATATTAACATTTAATTAATTTTTTAAATTTTAAAAATATTAAACATTTTTTTATAAATTTATAATTTTTAATAATTTTAATAGTTTTTAATTTTTAAAAATATTTTTTTTAATTTTTTAAAAAAATTAATTAAATGTTGACGTGTTACCAGCATAGCAATCTACATGTATGCTATGCTAGCAAAATTAAAAAATATATTAATTTTAATTCTATGTTGGAATAATTTAATAAAACAACAAATTTAAAGGTTAAAATAGACAAAATTAAAATGAGATTTGAAAAGTCAAAAAAATTATTATGCATTGGTCTAACTCATTGGTGCATCCCTCAACCACCTTAAGTATCTCTCTTATGGGATGGACTCCTAAAGATTGACCACTCGACATTTCAAAGCTGACAACATATCTGTTACTCGACTTGCTTTCTTGGCCTTCCCATGGATCTCCATTAACTTAATCTGATCAGTAATTTCTTTTATCTTTTCAATCGACGCCTTTATAACCTTAAGTTGGATGCTAACTGTCACGGAATTAGACCTTTTATCTTGCAATCCGTATGATCAAAGATGATTTCTTTTCTTCAAATGTACCGAAAATTTTTTTTTTAAAACATGTAATTCAATACAGGAAATGCAGTTTTGAACAAATTTGAACATGGATTGATACTAAAAAATCATTTATTGAAAAAGGAAATAGATACTAGAATATTCTATTTGACATTAATTAATATTATTGAACTTTCCCCACAAAATAAAATCAATGAATGGAGTGGAAAGTTGTTGGAATATAATATTTCCCTCACTTTACATTACGAGAAACAATCTAGTATAAGATTTTCCAAGTCTAAGAAAGCTTTTCGGAAATCTATTTTTTTCTTTAATTCCATAAAAATATTGAAGTTGTTTACTCAAATCATAAGTTCCTAAACATATATTAAAAGTTCACTTTGTAGAGAAAAAAACATTATTTTTATTATTATAATACATAAAACTTAATTCTTTTGAATTGGAATGGTAAAAGGAGAGAAAATGAGAAAAAAAGTGTATCATGGATATCATACCAAAATTAAGTATTTTTCAAAGTTTCAAATCTTAAAAGAAGAAATATATTTTCTGTCTTCACTCTATTAATCAAAGTTTGATTTACCATCAACATAAAATAATTCTGTAGAAAAAGCTACTAGATAAAAAAAAAAAAAAAAAAAAAAAAAAACCCTTAAAACATTTGATAAACAAAACAAATCCCATTTCTTTGCTACTAGTGTATAAATACATGAAACACTTTTTATGTCATTAACTTAGTTCCTTAACAAACCATGTCCCATACATAGATTAAAACCTACTCTATATTTATATTTCCCTACACTTTTAACTAAATACAAATAAGAATAAAATCTAAACTATAAACTGATCAGTCAATATCTATCAGAGAGCACCACATCAACATATAAATTTTAGAAATATGCATAATTTGTTGGTATAATAAAGCAGGGTGTGCAATCATGCAAATCGCACAACAAAATCTAATTCGAGCCCACACTTGCTGGGTTACAATGGAGGAGCGAAAATGAATGAATTCAATGAACATATGGATTTTGCATGGGATTTGATAGATCCCAACACCAAATCTTTGGATATTTGGTGTTTGTGGCAGCCAGCCAATAACCTTAACACCCATGTTTAAAGTTTTAAAAGTTTATCTCTGGTTCGGGAAACATTCTTTGAGCTGACAACTTAATATGGTCTCAAATCACCCAATCAGGAGCTGGTTGGTAGAAGAGCTGAAATCGATACAGTAAATTTTAAGATATGTTTTTTGAATTAGATTAGGACTCGAAATAATAAGCAGCAAAGAGAATAAAGATAAAAGGAAAATGGGTCGCTGTAAAATCAAATACCATCGACGTTGACATAAAATTGGATATTCGATCCCCCAATGTCTTGATTGTACGCTGCAAAACTTCTTAAAAAGCTAGCCACTAGCATGATTCGCGAGGATAACATTTTATATCTTGGTTTTGATTGCAAGGGAATCATATAAATGGGGGAGTTCAAATATATGTGACTACCATATAACATTGAGTTATAAAAGACCGGGAAGACTCAAAAATGAAATGAATTAAGAAAAGTCTGAAGGACGGATCTGGGAGCAGCAGAGACAACGGCCAGAAATAAAGAAGCTAAGTGTTCAACTTTTGGATTTTGGAATTTAGCGATTGATAGCATACATTTAGTAAAACACTAACATAGAACCTGCCTTTTTTGGCGAAAATAAATAGATGACACAAAAGGTATGTTCTCTCATGGCGAAAATAAAAATTCAGCGATTAATATTTTTGCGCCTTTTTCCTTTAAAATACCACTAATATTAAATAAGTGTTATAATTTGAGTATCAATCATGTCTTAACTTATTAGGAGAGATAACAGTAAGATGAAAACAATAAAGGAAAGAGAAAATAAGATGATCAGATAATCTATTGGTAACCTCAACAGCTTATTATATAGGCAATTACATAACGGAAAAATCAAGAAATTAGACATTAACAGAATAAGACTCACAATATGACTCCTAACAACTAAAGAAAAATCTAAATCAAATAAATCCATGATCTGCAGCCACTAAATTCCTGATGTGCAACAACTACATGCCTAAAAACAAGGATAACAAACAAATTTTATTAACAATTCATCCCTTAAACTGAAAACTCCTTGAACTTTAGTTTACTGGTGCCATTCTTCAAACATGATCCTACAAAGTGCAAACTCCTATTAACCACCTCAAATTTTGGAAGGGAAACAATTTGAAAGGTTTGGTGAATATTTTAGCCAGCTGATCTTCACTCTTGCAGTACTTGAGATCCATTACTCCATCACTGTTGAGATCTCTCAAAAAATAGTACCTCACATCAATATGCTTGCTTTTACCATGTAATACTGTTGTAGCAACAAATTTAGCTTCAGTTGTTGACAAAATAACAGTGGATTACTTCTTGGATGACCATGAAATAGCTCTAGTTCCCATCATGAAAACATAACCTGAAGTGTTTTTTCTATCATCTGGATCTCCTGCAAAGTCACTGTCAGTGAACCCAAATAAATCTAAAAATTCTCCTTTTTTGTAAAACAACCCAAAATCCTTGGTTCCTTGCAAGTAACGAAGGATACTCTTGGCAACCAATAAATGCATCTCTATAGGATTCTCCATAAACTTGCTAATCAAACTCATAGAATACATTATGCCAGGTCTTGTACTAGTCAAGTACATTAAGCTGCCAACAACATGCTTATTAAAAATGTTGTCCATTTTATTGCTCAACTTTAAACCAAACTTAATGGGGGTGCTTGCTTGACTGCAATCTTTCATATCAAACCTACTCAAAATATCTTAAACATGTTTCCTTTGAGAAATAAATATTCCATCAATTGATTGCACCACTTCTATGCCTAGAAAATAATACATCATACCAAGATCTGACATTTCAAACTCAACCATCATAGACTTCTCGGATTCATTAAACATGGAACTATAATTTCCAATGAAAATAATATCATGAACACATAAACTCACAATAAGCATTTTCCTTTCATCACCAATTTTAATGAAAATAGTAGACTCATAAAGACACCTAGTAAAATCAGCTTTTAAGAAATAAGCTTCAATTCGACTATACCAAGATCGTGGGGCTTGTTTCAATCCATATAAAACATTTTTTAGTTTGTAAACCTTATTTTCATTTCCATTTTTAACATAACCAGCAGGTTGTTCAATAAATACATGTTCTTGGAGCTTACCATGTAAAAATGCTGACTTCACATCTAACTGGAAGATAGGCTAAGAGTGTTAGGCTACAAGCAAAATCACCAATCTGATTGTATCATGCCTTGCAACAAAAGAAAAAAACTTCTTTGTAATCCACCCCAAGCTCATGCTTATAACCTTTAGCCACCAAGCGTGCCTTATACTTGTCAACTTCTCCATTCTCCTTCAACTTTGTCTTGTATGCCCATTTGACACCAATTGTCTTGTGCCCTTTTGGAAGCTCAGTTAACTCCCATGTATCATTCTTCTCTGTAGCTGCAATTTCTTCATCCATTACCTTTTTCCATTTTGAACCCTTTACAACACATTCAAAAGTTGTTAGATCACAATCCATAAATAAGGCAAAGTAGATGATTGGATCTTCAGTCTAACCAATGCCAGTTACCTTAAAACCTCCCATCCAAGCCGCTCTCCATCAAGTACGACTAGGACAAGGTTTAACTACTTCTGCTTCGGTATCTGTTAGAGCTTTATTTGGTGAACTCTCAAGCTCAAGTGTTGTTTGAGTCTACTAATCTAAAGGCTGCTGCCTTTCATCTTCAATTTCAATATCAACAAAGGTTTGAGAAGCTTGTTGGTCATCCCAATTCCAAGTGTTCTCCTTATAAAAAGTTACATCCCTACTAATCATAGTTTTCTCCATTCAAAGATTAAACTGTTTATATGTTTTAGATGTTTTACTTACACCTAGAAAGATACACTTCTCTCCCTTATCATCAAGTTTCTTCCTAGAAAGATACACTTCTCTCCCCCGTCATCAAGTTTTTTTCTATTTGCATTTAGAATATGTGCATAACCAATGCAACCAAAAATTCTAAAGTGACCTATAGCTGGTCTCCTTCCACTCCAAGCTTCTTCATGTGTCATGTTTTAAACAACAAAAGTTGGGCTTCTGTTTAAGACATTGATGCTCCAATTTACTGGTTCTGGCCAAAATCATTTTGGGACCCTTCCACCAGCAAGCATGTTCTTCACCTTATTAAGTATGGTCTTGTTTTTCTTCTCTGATGCATCATTTTTTAGGGGGTATATGTAATGGTAAGCTCTTTCTGAATGTCTTGACTCTCACAAAATGCTCCAAATTCCTTGGAGTAATATTCTCCACCACGGTCTGTGTGAAAAGCTTGAATGATTTTCCCGGTTTCATTCTCAACAAATGCCTTGAAGCTAGTAAATACACTAAATGCTTCTTATTTCTCCTGTAAGAAGTAAACTCACATTTTTCGGGAATAATCATCAATGAAATTAAGGAAATAATTTTTACCTCCATTAAATGGTGGTTTTATTTGCCCATAGATATTTGAATAAACCAATTGCAGCACACGTTTTGCTCTCTAAGACTTTCTTTTGGGAAATTGTTCACAATTTTGTTTGCCAACAACACAATCTTCACACACCTAGGATGGAACCATAAACATGAGTTCTGCAGCCCTTCATGCTTGTCATGAATTGCCATCAATGTTTTCTATAAAATTTGACTTTTCTCCCTTTTCCTTGTCATTAGACAAATTAGTACGACATTCAAAACAATAATGACCAAACTTATGACATCTAAAACATTTTGCCTTTGACTTGTCAAATTGTTGATCCCGTTGTTTTCCTTTATCATCTGGTTTGGCATGCTTACCACTATCTTTATTCCATCTGTCTTCTCTGTCTCTTCACCTTCCCCTTCCTTGATATTTGCCTCTTCTTCTAGAAAAATTAGTTGAAGCCTTCAAAGCTTGCTCTGTTGGGGTAGAAGTTTTGTACATCTTTTGTTCATGGACCAACAAGGAACTCTAGAGTTCATCAAGGGTGAGTGCATCAACGTCCTTAGATTCTTCAATTATGCAGACAACATAATCATACTTCGGTGACAATTATCGTAATATCTTCTCAATAATGGTTGTTATCCATCTTCTCACCATGAAATCACATATTATTCGTGATTCTCATGATTCGTGCATAATAGTTTGTAACAGACTCACCATTATTCATCTGAAGAACCTCAAAGTCCCTCCGCAAGGCTTGGAGGTGTGCACGCTTCATTCTAGAAGAGCTTTGACATTTTGTCTTCATGGAGTCTCAAATATCCTTGGAAGTTTCTTTTCAAAGAATGGTTTTTAAGATCAAATGATCAATAGCTTGAAACAAGTAATTCTTTGTAACACCCCTTACCCGTATTCAACGCCGGAATAGGATACGAGGTATTACTCGACTTACATCGCAAGCAAGTATACAATTTTGAGTCATAAATTTCAACCAAATTAAAAGCCATTTGTATTCAATCATAGAGTCCCTAATACAAGCCTACGAGGCCCAAAACATGCTTTGGAATTGGTTTGGGACTAAACCGATAACTCAGGAATTTTTTTATAAAACATAGAAAACTTTTACTATAAACAAGGGTCACACGCCCGTACGGTTTGGGACACGCCCGTGAGGGTAGGCCATGTGGTTACACATGCTCATGTCCCTAACCCGTGTAACTCTCTGTTTTGCAAGGCATAAACAAACTGAAGTCACACGGCCAAGCCACACGCTTGTGTGCCAGGCTGTGTGATTAATTAATTTTCATAAAATAGATGCAGACTTCACACGGCCAGGACACACACCCATGTTCGGGGCCGTGTCCCTCACATGGCTTAGACACACGCCTGTGTCTCTGCCCGTGTGCTCAATTTTGAGCATTTTGTTTCTCAAAATTAAGGTGTAGGTGACACACAGCAAAAACACATAACACACAGCCTAGACACATGCCCGTGTGTCTACTCGTGTGGACAAAATGAAGGCTATTTACCAAGCCATTTGCCACCCTCATTTACACATACAAATACACAAATTCAATGGCACAAATCATGGTATACTTAGGCAACCAAAACATCCACAATCAAGACCAATACATGTTAAAGAAATACCATCATCTATGATGCTCATAACATTTCATTATGCTAATCAAACATACCAATTTCACATCCAAAAACACCACTAAGACTACTTTCAACTTGCATTATCTTATCAAGATACTCTAGCATACAAATGAACCAACCTCATCCATTTCACAACAAGTCATTCAGCCACAATCAACATTTAGCAATTCAATATAAACCACATCATCAAGGGCATTGGCACATACATGCATATATGTATAACTATATATAAGCTTACAATCAAATTAACCAAAATGACCCAATTTACATGGTCAAATACCAAATCAAGCCTTTGACCATTACAAGCCAATACATCTAGCCAAAATCATGATGACACATATAACAAAACAACCAAGTCCCTATACACGCCATACACTCAAAATATTAAGATCATCGATACCCAAAATGACAGTTTGATAGTATAATGCGATTTCCGACGGTCTCCAATCCGAACTAGCTTGGTGACACTATAAAACATGGAATGTAAAACGGAATAAGCTATATAGCTTAATAAGCTCATATGAAGGAAATAGGCAAATCTTTCCATACATTTAACATTCAAGTAATAAATATAAGATGATGTAATTTACCAAAATCTCATAACCATAGTTCATTCCATCACAAACTTACCTTAAGTTCATCATTTCACGAATTTAATAATCATAAGTTTTATGCACATACATGTACCAACCCGTAATGGTTTCATACTTATTCTCATCTTTGACATACCCAATGAACCACTCGAAATAATAATATCGGATACTCGAGAAATCATACACACAAGGTGTCACATATGTAGCCATTGCTACCTCTATCTCATAACACATATATGCTCGCTCTCGAGCCATCAACGATCCTGCCAACATAAGCTATCAGTCAAGACATAACTACACGGTGCTGCTCACACAAGCTATCAAGTACCGCAACATACGCCTGTAACGTCCCAAAAATCCTGATACCCAAAAAAATCTCAAAACCCAAAAATCCCGAAATCCCAAACTTTCTTTGTTTTCGGTTTTGATAAAAATTGTGTTTTATATTTCTGGCCCAGTGATAATTATAGTAGGTCCTAATTCAAACTTAGGGGTAAATGAAATTATAGTTCAATTATTAAAAGAATCAGGGTTGGCAAGTAGTTGGGCTTTTAAATAAAGTTAGGGGAAAATAGCATCAAAAAGCCCTGTGAAGGAGTGGCTAAGTGACGCCACTTAGGGTGTAGGAAGGTGGCGTTAATAGCTAGCAAGGAAGTCCAAGGTTCGAATCCTAGCTTGGTATTTTTAGAAGTTTAATTTTAGCCTTCTAGAAGGATGGAAGTGGCTTGAAAATGGACTCCAAGGGAAGTGTTCAGGAGAGAAAATTAAGGAAGGGATTAAGGGGTTATCAGGGAGAAAAATGAGGAGATGAAAAGAGGGAAGTGATGGAGCCGAATGGGGAATTGGGCATGGGAAAATTCGGCTATAAGACTTATAAATGGGTGTCGAATGCTAGGGTATGAAACTAATGTCGAATTTCCTCCACCCTATTGCCAGAAACTCTTTTCTCTAAAAGCGAAAAACTCTCTGCCTTCTTTTCTTTTTCTTCTTCCTTGTGTCGAATTCTATTTCTCCTCTACTCAATATTTTCTTTACTTTAGCCAATTCTTCTTCCTCTCTTCTTTGGTGCTGAGTAATCAATTGTTGTCATTCAAAAATTTAAGAGCCGAATACCCTTGGTGCTGCCACTACTCTTTCCACCTAGTCGATTCTAGTGTAAGTGTTTGCTCTCCCAATCGATTTTTGATAAGTATCGAGTATTCAGTTCCTCATTTCTTTCTAATCGAATTTGGTAGGGAATTAGTGTTAGATCTTGGTTTCAGATTCTTACCGATTTGCTCTTCAAATCTGAGAGATATACGTGATTAGTGACCAAAGCAGAAGCTAGTAAAGGCTTAGCGTTCAGGTAAGGTTAAGGTAAGATTCCGGCTTTTGGTAAAGTATTCGATAAGTATGTGAGATTAATCTTTAAGTGATATCGATTGTAGGTTTGGGCTGAAAAATCGTAGCACGCTTGCTTACTAGGTGTGTACGTACACTGCACACACACAATGAATCGGCAAAAGCCCAAAAGCAGAAAAGTCGAAATGTCGAAAAGCCAAAAGTTTGGCTACGGTAGTCTTGCGAGTGCGCGAACACTCGTAAGGGGGAAACCGATAGGTTTCCTGAGGCCACGAGCGATTCCGTGAACTTGGGTTGTGATTTGGCCATATGGGCCGGAATGGGCTAAATAAGCCCGATGAGCTGTTGGGCCTATAATAGGCAAAAACTGAATATTGATGCTTTGTGATAGGAATTTGTATGTGAGCATGAATATGAATGTGACTAGGCCTAACTGGCCATATAAATGTGATTTAGGCCTAATGGGCCATATACAAGTGATTTGGGCCTAATGGGTCATACGAATATGATTGGGCTTAATGGGCCAGATACGTGTATGTGAAATTGTTTGGGCTTTGTAAGGGGTTTTGGATGTAGTATATGTTATCTACATAAGAGTTAATTAATATATTGCGACCGTGGACAAGTCAAAGGGTTTAGGTGTGGCAACGAGTATATACTTGTCTAGGATTGAATCTAGGGAGAGCTTGGTACTTAAGCAGTCTTAATGACCCACCTCCTCTTTTCTAGAATCCTACTTGGTGCATAGTATTCGTTCATCTTAGCTTACGAGACTTGTTAACGGGCCAAGATAAGTAAAAACCGTAATTAAAAGAAGATTACTGAAATGGCTCTAAGGGCGAAAATGACCAAAATATTCAGATGAAAAGGAAAGTTGAGTTCGAGATTTATTAGACCCTATGAGGCGTATTGACTCAGGTTACCGACTGAACTTAAGCGTATACATGATGTGTTCCACGTGTCTATATTGTGGAAGTACCGATCCAATCCGTCGCATATTGTTCTAATAGAGGAGATTGAGATTCGACCTGATTTTACCTATGAAGAGGAACAGATCGAGATCCAATCTCGTGACGTTAAGGTGTTGCGTAACAAGACCATACCTTTAATAAAGGTTTTGTGGCATAATCACAAAACCAAATATGCTACTTGGGAAACCAAGGATGCGATGAGACGTTAGTATCCTTATCTATTTGTTTCAGGTAATTTTGATGACGTAATTCCTTTTAAAGGGGGAGAGTTGTCACATCTTGAACATCGGGTTAGTAAAAATAAACATTAGCTTGTGGGCTCGAGAGAAAAATCGGGTTTTAAGTCTTCAAATTCGAAATAAGATAAAATAAATAATTATTTAATAATAGTAATAATAATAATAATTAAATTAAATAATAATGGTATTAATAATTGGGGCATTAGTAAAAATTAATACAAACTAATTTGGAATAGTGGTCAAAGTAGAGGTTAAATGTGTTAAAACTAGTTGTTAAAAAGGGAGTTATTAGAACAATGGAGAAATAGGAGAGGACTTAGAGGGTAAATAGCCTGATTTTTAAAATAATTAGTTTGCTACAAAATTCACTTGCCTTTCCAATGTCTCTCCATGCTTTTTCATTTTAAAAATTTGTTAGATCTAAATTGGAAAATTTTCTCTCAAAAATTTCCACATCGTTATATTTTCTTGGCATCCAAACACTCTCTATTTTTTCAATTTTGTAAGAAAATCACACTTTCTTCTCCAATTTCTCACCTAAACTTAGCTCATTTTTGCTCAATGGTGCAAATTTGTGGAGGTTTTTCAACTAAAGGTAAATCTATTATTAAATTTTTATTAGGTGTTTTTAATTTGAATTTTCATAGATCTAAGTAATAAAATTAAATATCCATGATTTTAAACTATCTTTTACATAAAAATGGTGAATCTCATAATAAAGAGCTAAGAGATGTTTTTAAAATGATTTTTAGAATATTTTGATGAGATTAAGAGGTTTACAAATTCAATTTATTAAAATCTTTAAGTAATTGCATGAATTAAATGGTTTTCTTTTGAGAATTAAGATGAACAAATTTTCTGGAAAAAAATATTAATTAAAGAAATTGAGCAAATTTAAAGATCTAGATCTATAATTAAACCTTAGTTAGGGGGTTAGGATGTAGAAATTAAGGATCTAATTAAGTTAAAAAGAAGAAAATAAGTGAAATAGGTTGTACGAAATAAGCTGAATAAGTATGTGTAAGTGTTTGGAGTCGTTGCTTGTAGACACGATTGATAATGTTAAATGGGAGCTTAGGAGTAGCCTAGACCCCTATCCTAAGTTCCAAGTGCAAGTTTTCTTATTTCCCTCATTAATTTTGTGAGATATGTGATTGTGCAATGTGGATTGTGGATTGTGTATTATGATGTGTTAATGTGATATGAGTCATATGTTTGTGATAGCTATTGTGAAATGTGTTAGTTATGGGCATGATGAACATGTCAAATGACAGTGATGATGTTGTGTTAATAATGTAAATGTGCAGAAAATGATACATATATATGTGTTTATTTGTGGATATTTTGGCCTTATGACCTTTTAAGACCGTTGGATATAGTTGGCATGCCATAGGATTTGTGAGTACTCACCCTTGTGTTGTGATTTGGGGTATTGATGTCCAGAACAGTTTCGAAGAGATAAGGGAATGTAAGCTCAGCTCCATTCACCGAGATATGTTGGTCTGTTGGAGAGTGTTAGCTAAATGCTACACTTTTGGGATATGTTCAACTCTTCAAGTCATTAGTGTTTTGGAGATTCGTTTATCCAATAAGTATATAATTTGACTATGTTTCATATTCATGAATTGCCAATATATTACTATATTGAGTATGTAAATTGTGTTATATGTGAATTGTTCAAGTATGTTCAAATCCTTACATGTTTGGTGTGTTACTTGTGTTGTATGCATGTGTACTCACTACGCTTTACAAGCTCACACTCTTTACTTTACCTTACAGATAAATAGTTCGCGGGTTAGTGAGGAGGGTGGAAAATCAGTGATCCATGACAAGGCATTTTTTTAAAAGTATGTGTGTTGAGTTTTTAAACTCCGAAGTGAAGGCAATGTGGGTCGTTCCAAAGGTTTAGTACTAGAATTCGACTTAGACATTTTAAATAAGATTTTCAATGGGTTGTAAACAGATATTACGGACTGTTTATTTTGGAGGGGGATTTTTGAATGTTATAATTGCTTATTTGATTGCTTGTTTGGATGGTTTTATTATTTGATTAATGTGATGATAATTAAATGAACTAACAATTTTTTTGCAACTAAGGGAGACCGTCGAGTATTAAGGTACGCCTTATACCTTCTGTTTGTGTGAATAGAACGATTAATTTAGAAAAGCATGCACTTAGGACTAATTTTCTATATGAAATATTCTAGAAATGCGTGGTGTATACGGTTGGTTGATGTAGTTTGTAAAGTTTTAAATGGAGAGCCACCTCAGTAGCTAATGTGATGTTTGAAATTCGGGTCAAACTGTCCCGGCCGGGTTTGGGGCATCGCACATCCTGCCCTGTTTTAATATTTCAACCCAAGATTTATAACTTGGCCATATATTTGACCATATTTGATCTCGAAACTTCACATGTAGGCCCATATGAGTTTAATGCTAATACATTGTTTAGCATGTTTTAAAGTTGAAATTGTATGAAATTGTTTGTATGATTGTTTGTTTATGTTGCTTCGATAATGAATGTGGTACTTTACATCTGATCATTTTCTGGACCAAGCGTAGAGTGTTATATTACTTTGAGTTTGGTAACTTTGCCTTCCACTGTCAACATCGTATCCCTTGAACTATTACCTTTCTTAACTCTCTCACAGGTCTCTATTGTGACATGTTGGCCTTCTACATGAGATTCCATCTCGACACATCACCTTAGCTGAACATTCTTTGTAACACCCCTAACCCGTAACCGTCACCGGAATAGGTTAAGAGACATTATCGGACTTATAACTCAAATCAAAACCACCATACATTAACTATCATCTCATTACGACTAAAAGTCATTCATTCACATTCAATATTCACATAAAGACGAGTATACAATGCTTAATCATACATTCGGGACCAAATTGATAACATATAAAAGTTTCTGAACTTATAAAAAAATTTCACTTTTAAAAGGTCACACGCCAGTGTGAACAGGCCATGTGCCTCACACGGTCGAGACACACCCGTGTGTCAAAGCCGTGGCAAAACAGGGCATAGCTACTGACTTGCTCACATGGCCAGACCACATGCCCGTGTGTCCAGCCCGTGCTATGCACATGCTCGTGTCCAGGCCGTGTGCTAGGCCGGCCGTGCCAAAAATAGGGGGTATTCTGTTTGTGACATCAGCATACCAATTAGGGTCACACGTCCAGATCACACACCCGTGTGTCTAGCCCGTGTGTGAGCCTGAGTTACAATTGAAGGGTACCCCAGGGGACACATGACCGTACCACATGACCGTGTGTCACACACGGCTGAGACACACGCCCGTGTCTCTGGCCGTGTGGACAAAAATAGGCCATTTGAATAGCCAATTTGCCACTCCAAATTTGGGTCAACCTACAAGCAAAGATATAAGCATTTTTGCATAACCAATTCAACCAAATTTTACACCAAATCTTAAGCTATTCATCTCATAAAATAGTCACCCAATTCCATACTCATAAACCTTACCTTTTCATGCCAAACATGGGTAAATTCATATCAAAACATTTTCTTCCATACATCATTCAACCCTATACTAACCTACCAAATCTTACCATCATTTACCATTTCTTTTGTCCATTTAAAACATACCACACTTGCATAAAAACATCTTATACCATAAATCATTATCAACTATAAGTTCAAACACAACTTAGCCAAATCACATGGCTAAGTATAAACATCACAAAACACTATTCAACCACTACTAGCCTATACATGCCATACTTCAAAAATATGCATTTTCAAAAGTACCGAATTAAGGTTCGATAGTGTAGTATGATCCTTGACAGTCTTCGAGCTTGCAGTAGCTTCGATATCTATAAAACAATACAAATACACACAAAGTAAGCTTTCAAAATCTTAGTAAGCTCGTACTATAATCATTAACAGTATATAAAACATAAAACATCAACACATAAGTATTTATGAATTCTCAAATCATTCATCAAATCTATTCCAACCCAATCCATATGTTCATAACAAATCAATGAACTTCATCTATATAAAATCGTCTACCACAAAGGTATCATACATACCTGGATCTTCTCCTATTTATTCACTTTCGTTCTCACCTCTTTTTCAAGTATATCATAACTTCCCCTAAATTATTCATACTTAAACATCCACACACTTAGTGCTGTAAAAGTTAGCCGAAGCTAAAAATAATTTCGTACACTTAGTGCCATTTCAATTTACCGAAGCTAAGTCGGTATCACACACTTAGTGTCTTATATAGCCAAAGCTATTCCAACTCGCACATTTAGTGCCATTTGTAGCCGAAGCTATATATATATATATTAAACCGCACACTTAGTGCTAAGAATAGTCGAATATCATCATACTCAAACCGTAATCAAATACCTATACAATTTATGCATTGTAATCACATTAAAACATAACTTTAACATCATTTATTACGTACGAACTTACCTCGTATTTGAAATTGTCGATTTGAATCATCTACTTGATAACCTTCGACTTCCCTCGATCTAAATCTGAATTCCTCTTTTCTTGATCTATATGTATTCAAAATTAACCCTTTTATTCACTAAATAATTCGATTCAATCCATAGACACATATTTAGGGCATTTTGCAAACTAGCCCTCACATTTTCACATTTCGACACTTTAGTCCCTATTTCACAAAATCACAAAATACACATAATTTGTATATACATAAGCTTAGCCGAATTCTCCTAGTACTCATACTAGTCTACACATTTCATTTATTTCACATTTTAGTCCCACAAAATAACATTTTTTTTATAATTTAGCCCAAATTGCTCAAATTCATCAAAAATCTAAAGACAAATCATGTAAACCCAACATCAAGCTTTCATATTTCACCATTTAACAACACAAAACTCATGAACTCATCCATGGCATATTTCAAAATCATCACCAAAATCCAAAATTGAAGCATGGGTTAGATAGTATACTAAGCAATGATCACAAAAACGTAGAAATTATCAAAATCCAAAACAAAAACATACCTCAATTAAGCTTTAAACTAGCCGAACCTTAGAACTCTTTTTCTTTTCTTTTTGTTCTTCAATTTTCGGCACAAAAACAACATATAATGCCTATTTTTGTGTTTTATTATAACATATATCAACTTATTAAACATTTTACCATTATAACCTTTATTAAAACATTATAAAATCACAAATTGGATGGTTATTAATGTCCACTCAAACTTCCAATGGTCAAACAACCACATAAGGACCTCTCAATTATAAAACCAAGTCAAATAGGTACTTTTAACATCTAGCACACAGCTTTTACATTTTACGCGATTAGGTCCTTTTTCAAAATTAAACATACAAACATTCAAATTTTTATACGAGACTTTCACACATGCTAATTCACACATCATAAGCACGGAAAATAATATTTAAATATTTTTCTAACTCGGATATGTAGTCCCGAAACCACTATTCCGACTAGGGTCAAAACCAGACTGTTACATTCTCTAACACCAACTATCATGCAATTTTGTGATAATCACCAAACCCATTTAAGTGAATCCTAGAAGAGGAATGAAAAAAAAAAATCAAATCTTTATTTTCCTCATCATTTAAAAATGTTTATGACATGTAAATAGAATCTTATTTGTATAATCCAAAATTCAATGAAGTTTTTATGAGGATTAATAGCTAAAGTAGTGTTATTGATACTATCTTTACTACTACTTATAAGTAAAGTCGGGTTCAGTTGGTTCAAAGTAAGATATTATCAATATAATACATAATTGATTTTGACTTGAAATATGAGTTTCAAAATTTTCTCAAATCCACTTATGTTTATAAATGACTAATTCAAACTTAGTTAGGCTCAAACCTTTTTTAGTTTTTAATATTTTATTTTATTTAATATTTAGTAATTAGATATATATTCTTTTTATTACCATTATATTTTTTTCTTAAATTTCAAACATAAACATGTTAAAATATTTTTTGATACTTACATTATACTACTGTATTTAATTTTCATAGATTTAATTGCCTAATATATATTATAAACCTTAAAATGATTTTTACTAAGCTTAAACTTTGAAAATTAAAATTAAAGCAGATTTTTTCTCAATACAATATTTTTATATAAAATCCAGAAATGGGTTGAGTAGCACGATACTTTAAAAGATCTGCTGCAACATTATCTATAAGAAGGGAGCCAAATGTATAAAATTAGAAATATAGAGACAAAGGTGTGGTTTGAGTGGAGAGATGTGCTTTGTCTACCAAAATCTGAAGGGAGGGATTCTAAATGGGGTCCATCTCATGTTATGCACTTTTGCATATTTAATAAGAACCCCACTTCTCCCCCTCATAGTCCTCCACTCTACTCCCCTTTCACTCTTAATCTCATTTTCTTTTGCTACTTTTCTTCTTCTGAACACCATACATAAGCTCCAAGCAAGTATTAAAGTTAGCCCTAGCATATATAAGTAGAAGACGAGTGAGAGGCATGAAGGAGAGTGGGAGGAAGCAAGGGGCAGCCTCACCATGTGCAGCATGCAAGCTTCTAAGGAGAAGGTGTGCCCAAGACTGTGTTTTTGCTCCTTATTTCCCTGCTGATGAGCCCCAGAAGTTTGCTAATGTGCACAAGGTGTTCGGTGCTAGCAATGTCAACAAGATGCTTCAGGTTAACATTTTACTTTACTACTAATTAACTTGTTAATTGGGGAGGTGAGCTTGGGAACCCTCTTTCAATTGTTTACTACAAACATTCACTTCTCTCCCAAGCTTTTAATTAGCTTCAAAAAATCCTCCATGGAAAATTTTATTTCATTCTACGTCCCTAGATTACTTGGAGAAACCTATGGCTTAGCAGCTTAATTAAGCGTCTAAATAGGTCAGATTTTATAAAAGTTCCTTATACTCTTCATCATTTTTATTCCCTCAACTTTTTGAAGTGTATATTTTTTATTATTGAGGTAACTTTTTTTTTCATTAATTTGATATAACTTATTTTATTAAAATATGTGATGGTGTGTATTTTTTTAAACAGTTAGACAAATTTTATAGTTTTTTTCTCCTTTTTTATTTTTTTATAAAAATTAAAAGAAAAACTATCTTATTGTATAAAAATACCGAAGTGTATATGTTATGTCATCATATATGTGTATAAAATAAAATAAAAACAGCTCAATTTATTTGATAGAAATAATGGGAAAATAAAGTTGCCCTCAAACCTAAACATTTCTTGGATAATAAAATGATTAAATTATAAAAGAGGGACTAAATCTATAAAAAAAAAAAACCATAGTACAAGAGCCTTTTATAGAATTTGACCGTCATATTTTAAGTGGCTAATTTGGTTCGTTAAAAGAAAAAAAAGTGGTTAATTTGGTCGCTAAAATAAAAGCGTGTTGATAGCTTTTGAAACAAAAAATAAAAATACAGGCGGTTTTGTCTTAAAGCACTGATTGAACAAAACTAATGATGATTATGGTGAAGTCTAGAATTTAGCACGAAATTTCATTAAACCAATAAGCTCCGCTTGTGTCTATATATATATATATATATATATATATATATATATATATATATATATATATTTATTTATTTATTTTTATAATTTAAAAACAAGTTTGATAAATAAAAATAAAAATTTATTTTCAATAATAAAATCACAAAAAAACATAAACATGAGAAATAAAAATAATAATTATATGAATTTGTACTAGGATATCAAATTTAATATTTAAAAATATATTTTGGGGGGTTTATATGAATTTAAATGAATTGTTTTCATCATTTTCAATTTTTTTAATAAAAGCAACTTTTTATTATTTTTTAATTTTTATTTTCAAATAAATACATTTTCTTGGATTTAAAAGAAAAGAAAAACCGAAAATAAGGATTGTATGTAAGTTCTCTAGATTTGGCTTCACACTCAGAATCAGTTGTTGAGCGGTTTGGTTTTCCCCATGGCCCACACGCCTTTATACACTTACAATACTTAGAGGAGCATTACTACTTATATTTGCTTCAATTTCTAAGAGCCGTTTGGAGATCACGTGGAGATGTTTCCTAGCTGCTTTTTCCATGTTTGACCAACTCTTTTTTTTTTTTTTTTTTTTATGGTTTACTGAAATATAAATAAATGTCCTAAATTTCAAATTTACAAATAATAATAATAATAATAATAGAGAATTGAGGTAGCAAAGAAGCTTGCTTTGTGCCGCATGGATAGAGACGTCCAGTAAAATACAAATTAGAAGTTGGCGCCTTTGGAATTACGTGTAGTATATAAAAATCTTTTCCTACCTTTTGAATTAATAGTTTGTATTGAATATTTTAAGTTGAAAAATACTGCAAGCCGAAGACATACAAGTGATGTCACCATGACTTCAAATTACTTTGGATTTCAGAACCATGGGCCTTATCTTGGCCCATAGCATAAATTTAGGCCCTCCAAGCTGACCCAATTAAGCTATCGAATTTGCAGGAGTTACCCGTCCACCAACGAGGCGACGCAGTTAGTAGCATTGTCTATGAGGCCAACGCCAGGGTGCGTGACCCGGTTTACGGCTGTGTCGGAGCCATATCATCACTACAGCAGCAGATAGACGCCCTTCAAACCCAGTTGGCCCTGACACAAGCAGAGGTGGTGCACCTCCGGGTGAGACAGACTGCATCCTTTCCACATGGGTTCTGCCCGACAAGCCCAAGTAATAGTGGGTCACCCACATTCAAGCTCATGGGTTCACAAACCATGCCCATTTTTGACATGGATATGGTAGTGGATCAGGCTAGCCTTGGAGAGCCCATGTGGTCATTCTAGCTTCATTTATCATATTATATGCATGTTTAGGCTACATTTTTGTCAACCTATAATGAATCCCCCTCTTAATATAGTCCCTAAATCCTTTATATACAGCAATTTATAAAGTAGAGATAATGAGAAGCGGTGGCGCTGCGGTGGCTAGAGCGGTGGTCAAGGTCATTTAGCTAAGTTTGGTTTGAAGAGAGTCTCTTGTCATTAACCATATAATGTACATATAAAATTTAAACTTTATATATAGAGTAATTTATATAATGGACTCAAGCCAGCGTATGAATTTCTCCGTTTCTGTACAATTGATTTTGATAGAAGACCACTTTATATGTTCCGCATTGGCTTGATACTATTATAGTGTTGGTTTATCTGAATTTGGGTGTAAGCACCATTATATGAAAAACAAATCCTTTATCACTTCTATTCTTTAAATAATTTTCTTTCGCTTGATAGATTTTACATATTGGTAAATATTAATTCACTTAAAAGAGTATTTTATCGAAAATTATAACACCTTATACTCGGCCAAAATGTTATTATCAAATCTGAAAATGTTACGTATAACAGTCGAAAATCTAGTTCTTGTAAATTTTGGAAAGAGTCGTAAAGTTTTATCATTTAAAAACCTCGATTTAAAAGAAAACATATCTGATTTTACTTTTTAAGTTGAAAACAACATTTGCTTACATTTTCTAGAATGTATACTTTGCAACCGAAATTCTTAGATCATTATGTTTAAGAAAACTGAGTTTATTTCTTAGAAATCAGTTGTTTTGTAGGAAAAATAAATTTTATCGATAAAACGTTTAATTAGTATTTTATGAAAAATAAAAATAAAGTTCAAAACCCAAACAACCAAAACGTTCAGACAGTCCAAAATTTACAAAACACTTTAACCCAAATAATAATAATAATAATAATAAACAAATTGAATGAAATACTTTTATAATCGAGCTCCCGTTGCACCGATCTACCTAAGTTTGAGGATTACCTAAAAATAACAATCAAACAGAATACGAGTTTTCGAAACTCAGTGTGTAATAGATAACGTAATAGTTAAATTATATCAGACAGATTTAGTAGAAACAAATTCATATTGAAGCAGTACAGATATGGACATATAATCCTACCCCCATCCTCTATACACTAATTCTGACCATCTCAACACACCATATGAGGTATGAAACACCCATTCAACCCTACACATCACTTAGTGTCGATATGACACTTTACAGAATACTTGTAGCTAAATTGCCATATAAATAGACAAATTATCACCTTTTACAAAAACACTTCCTCCACATAGCAAAACCCACCCCAGATGCAAATACAGAACGTAACAGAAATCATACATATTTACAGTATATACAAATAATATAGCAGATACAAAACATACATAGTATTTTTCGATTTACTCATAACCTATTACGTAGTTTAGGTATCATATGACGTTTCTGATATACGATTAGATATCAGAATTCATGCAAATAGATAACCAAATTTTATATTTTTACAGTTTATTTGAGCACATATCGTCCCCACGAAAGGCTTACAATCGTTCAGAATGACGTGTATGACCTTAGGAAAAAATTCAAAATTTTAGGCCCACACGCTCATATGGTCCACATGGCCTAAATAGCCTAGACCGTGTGTTGCGCACGGCCTACCACACGACCTAGTGCACGGTTGTGTGGCTTTGATAGACAACTTTTTCAGCTTTTTCCGATCACTATTTTTTATATTTTGCATTACACATCTAGATAATTCTTGAAACGAAATCGACCACGAGATGCCAATAACCTAAATTCAATAATTAAACAATTAATTAATTCTTAATATCGATACACTGACTTCCAAAAATTCATTCAACTCAACAAGAAACACTAAATTTATCACGCCTAAATTAAATCTTTTAACGTTCAGACACTTACTGTTGAACAACCAGCAACCACTCGTTGCTTATGTTGTTAAACGAACAACTCTCGCCTCTTGTTCTCCTCCTAACGAAACACAACACACGCACATTAATTTCTAAACACCTCCTTCACAAAAGAGATAATTAAACAAACTCGAATAGCACAACAACTATACGAAACTTATTCTCTAGCCCAAACCACGAATACACACGAGCCCAAAATCCCAAGGAAAGAATAAAAAATAACAAAATATGGCAGCACCTTTACAGTAAGAAGAATAATGAAGAACAAAAATTGAACCAATCTTTTCTTGGGATGAAACAAAAGGCGACAAGAGGAAACAAGAAAGTATGAAAGAAATTAGAGAAGAAAAACCTTGAATTCCTTTACCGGAAACTAATTGAAACACATAAATGGGGATTTGGGGAGAAAGAATAGGAGACGTAGCTAGGGTAGCAAATTTTTAGGAACCCTCTTTTTTTTTTTTTTAATTTCAAAAATCGAATGAGGTAGGATAAAAACAAAATTAACAAAAAATAATAAATAAAATAAACCCATTATCTGAACTAACCCCAATACATATTTAACAGATTTCTTTGACTTCAAATTGAACTCAATTTCCTCTAACCGTGCAACCCACAAAATGTTAACAAAAAAAAAAAATCCTAATAGCTCGTATAGAGATTCGAACCTAAAACCCACAACCCACCTTCAAAGCTCTTAACCACACAATCAGACACTCAACTCTAATATAATTCAACAAAACAGAAACTAAGATTTTTAGGGCATTATAACTTTTCTCCTAAAAAAAATTTCGACCTCGAAATTTACCTGATTCAAATATATGCATATACTATTGTTGAATAGTGTTTTTAGGTTCCCATGTGGCTTCCTTAGTGTCATGATTCCGCCAGAAAATCGTAGAATTTTCTTCTACAGAGACACCTTCAAAAAAACATAATCACCCACAGAATACTCAATATCCCTCCTTTTTAAATCTATATATGACTTCTATATATTAGAAGTCGTTTTAGGACGATCTCGAATCAGTTTAACTTTATCTTCAGTGGAACGACGGAAATGTGCAAGTGTACACAATCGCAACAAGTAATAAAATGACAAGTAAATATCAAGTTATCGTACCCACAAGGACTGTGAAAAGAATTGTTTATGAATGCAATTTTAAAAACATTTGGTGAAGAAAAATATTTTGATTTGAGGAGGTGATTAAAAACTAATATTTTAACTAAGTAAAATAAATATAAATAAAATAAAAGTTTCAATGCTCGATTTCGAAAGATGATTTTAATCAAGATGACATAATTGTGCTAGATTATTTACATTTCTTAACTTGGAATTATTAAACTCATGTTTATATCGTTACGAATAAATTCACGGCAACTCGGTAATTTGCTAACTTATGAACATACTTACCTACCAAAATCCATTTATCTCTTGACTATATCTCTATGTCAATTCAACCGATTAAACAAATTTTAGTAAGCAAATGTGTTAATGCACATACATACTTATGAAATTAAAATAATCGTTTGTACATATCTCTATGCCAATTTAAACAATTAATTTAATCTCATAAGCACATAAAAGATTACGCGAGGTAACAATGTATTTCTATCTTGAAATAGTTTAATCACAATAATCTTGCAAGTTATGCAAGGCTAATATATCGTTAGATACCGTTGTTAATTTAACCCTCAGCTACCTTAGATGATTAAACATGCACTGATTAAGTATTGTGTCAATTAATTACAATATCAATCCGTTTAAATAATTAATTCATTAGTTACCTTACAATTATAATGCAAGAATAACTTGGTCATGGTTTTTCTTAATCAAACATCTTACCGAGGTTTATTATAACAACACAAACACAATTTTAATAAATTAAGTAGACGAAATGCAATCAACCTAACACGAATTAAATTCAAGTCATATTAATTAAATTAAACATATCAACATCGCAAATATTCATAGACATGCTCATATTAATAACAACAAAATTAAAAGGATAGGGAACAAGAATCAAATCCAGTGTTTTCTTCGTGGCTTGACTAGTTTGCTCCACTCCTCCTTCTCCGCTTGTTCTTGTCAAACCAAGGCTTCTACAAACATTTGAATGCTGATCCAAATGGTGGTTGATCGAATCTTTTTCAAGAGGTGAAATCGGCAAGGAAATGGGGAAGAAAATGAAGAACAATGAAGAGAGAAAAGTGAGAGAGAAGTGAAGAGATGAGAAGGGTTGAGATGTGTTTGAAGTGAGCAGCCAATGGGGGTATTTATAGGTTGATAAGGCTGCTAAAAATAGCCAAAATCAGCAGCCAAAGACTCCTCCCATGGTTGGCCACACATGTGGCATGTTTGAAGATTTCAAACATGCTATTTTAAGGTAGGGGCAAATCTAAAAAGGCATAAATAGTGGAGGGGTTCGAATGCAATTTGAAAGAGTCTTCAAGGGCCATTTTGCAAGCCAAATAATCAGCCAAGCAAGCTGATTGGGTCAGCATGTGGGACGGTTTTGGGCTGCCCAGTGCTCAGTTGGATCGGTTTTCTCGGTTCAGCTCAACTAGGCCCCTTTTCATAATTAATTAATAATAATTTATTTAACCCAAATTACATTGGATTAAAATTAAAATTAATTATATTATGAACTAATAAACATAATTTGGACTGTCTTAGGCTGAAAAATTAATTTACCTTGATGCTTCAAAATTGCTTCTCGGTTTTGCGCTTCTAGTGGTGTCTGTCGAGTTGTTTTTCGCCCTTTGTGCAAATATGTCAAAAATAATCAAAATTAATCAAAATTTGATATAAAATTAATTAAAATTCAATATGTTCATAATTTGAGTGCAATTTAATTATTTTATAATTATTATATATTTTTCGACAAGAGTTTTACTGAAACTACATGAATTTGAGTTTTAAAAAAGGCATGAAAAAATGTGTATATTTTCGTGTGTCTCTATTAGTAAAAACTCTTCAAGCTTTATTGAAAATGTTTTGTATGTCAACAGTCTTAAATATAATCTATTGAGTATTAGTCAATCATGTAATAAAGGTCTCAATGTCATATTTAAGTCTAATGGATATAAAATCATTGACATTGCATCTAATAAGATTATGCTTGTTGGTCAAAGAATAAGAAATACATACATGGTGCATTTAGAAGACTTGCATAATTCAAACAATTGCCTCTTGATTAAAAATGAAAATACTTCTTTGTTGTGGCATAGAAAATTAGGACATGCTAGTATGAACATATTGTATGAATTGGCTAAATATGACTTAGAGGATTGCCAAAATTTGATTTTAACTTAAATAAAGTTTGTGATGCATGTGTTAAAGGCAAACATAGGAGAGTTTCTTTTAAACCTATTAACGATGTATCTACAAGTAGAGTTCTACAATTAATTCACATTGATCTTTTTGAACCAATTAAGACTACTAGCTTGAGTGAAAAACAATATGCTTTTGTGTTTGTAATCTAGATTTACTTGGGTTCTTTCCTTAAGTACTTAAGATGAAGCTTTAGAAAAATTAATCACGTTTACAAAAACTAATCAAAATGAAAAAAAGTTACTCTATCACTAGTATTAGAAGTGACCATGAAACCGAATTTCAAAATCTTGGTTTTGATAATTTTTGCAACTCAAATGGTATTATTCATAATTTTTCTGCACTTAGAACCCCTCAACAAAATAGAGCTGTTGAGAGGAAAAATAGAAATTTAGAAGAAATGGCTAGAACCATGTTTTGTGATAATAATTTACCAAAATATTTTTGGGCGGAAGCCACAAACACTGCTTTCTATGTTACTAATCGAGTAATGATTAGGTTTATTTTGAAGAAAACTCCATATGAACTTTTCAAAGACAAAAAACCTAAAATTAGTTATTTTCATCCTTTTGGATGCAAGTGTTTTGTTTCAAATAATGAAAAAGATAATCTTGACAAATTTGATGCAAAAAGTGATGAAGGAATTTTTCTTGGTTATTCCTTGAGTTCTAAAGCTTATTGAGTATTTAATAAAAGAACTTTAATAGTTGAAGAGTCTATACATGTTGCTTCCGATGATTCTAACTTCCTTCCTAGAAAGGATTCTTGTGATGATGATGATGATGATGTGGGAATATGAAACAATGATGAGAAAATTGATCAATTATCAAATGAAAGGATCCAAGAACATACATAATATGCTTTATAGAAGCTCACCTTAGGGGAAAATGAAATCCATCCAAGAGAGTACAATTGATGATAAGATTTTGGGAGATCCATCCAAAGGGATAATTTATGATTCATATATATCATGTTTTTTATTCTATACAATTAGGTGTATGAAATCATTAGAAATGGCCAAAATGATTGCATCCTCTAAGTTATTTTTTTCCCTATTTTTATACGATTGCACCTTAATATTTATTTGGTATTTTATACCTTAATGTTTATTTGTAAATGTTAGTTCACTTGTCTTTACTTTCAAATATCTATCTTTGGGCTAACCACTTTCTTTTACTTTTAAGCTTTATTTGTTGATTTTTTATATAACAGAAAGAGAAGAAAGAAAGTTAAATTTAATTGGAATTTGGTTGATTAATTTTTAATCATTAATATTTTAATGTCAACACCTAAGTGACCAGTTTTTCACACTCAAGTCATTGTTTCAAAATTATAAAATCAAGTTTTTAATTCAAATTTAACTTTAACAATGGGGAGTAGCAAATTCAAAAACAAATTTACCAAAATATTTTGTTATATCAAAAAGGAAGAGATTGTTAAACTAACTTTATTTGATAAATTGTTTTGATATAACAAACAAAAATGTTTTTTTTTAATAAAATTTATTTCTGAATAAAGAAATTATAAAGTTCAAAGTATAAAAGTCATTTCAAGACTTCTAGACATCTTAGAAAATATGTTGAACACTTAGAAAAAGTTTGGACAAATTTCAAAAATGGTTTAAACTTTTTTAACTCAATTGAAACATTTTTAAATCGATTAAAAAATTGATCCCTACAAAAAGTATCAATACCTTTCATAAAGTATCAATACGCATACAATTTTCATTGATACATTTTTTAAGATCGATATCAATCTTGCTTATTGACTTGAAACAAAAATTGAACAATTACAATAAGTATCGATACCTTTTCAAAAAGTAACGATACCTATTGTATCTTTATCGATACTATCTTTGATATTGATACCGTTTTTGCATTCTGATTTGATGATTTTTCAAACAATTACAAAAAGTATTGAGATACCTTTTATCATGTATCAATAAAATGTTTTTTGTATCGTTGTAAACTAACTTTAACGGTCATTGAATCAGGCATTAAATGCTAATATTATCTACTTGTAGAAAAAGTATTGATACATTTTGTTGTAGGTGAATTTAATGATTTGATATTTTTATCCTGAATAGCTCTATTCAATTCCTTAACAACTACACCGGTTGGAAATCAATTAGAAGGCATAAATACCAGTTTTTAAAGGCCCTACAACAACAAGTGAGATTACAATAGATCAAGTGTTTCAAGATAAATAAAAAAATCCATTACCAATCACTTTGTGCTTTAATTTTTTATCTTCTTCTTGTGAACACTTGTGAGCATTCATTATATTTTCTATCAGCTCGAGTGTTTTCCTTGTATTTGTGCTTAATTGGCAAACATCATAATCTTACGAGGATTATTTCTTTGTTTGCTTATTTATTTCTCTTTGAGAGGGTTTGTGTCTTAAGGTTTGGGTAGAAACCTTAAGAAAGTTTGTAAGGTTAAACCTTATCCTCAAATGTTATCAAATTACTGAATTTAGGAAAATCCTTAGTTGTGAAAAGTTAAGGTAGTGGAGTAGGGAATTGGGATTGAACCATTATACACTATAAGTCGTTGCATTTATTGTTTCATATTCTTTCATTGTTTCCATCAAAATTTTTAAAAGATCAATTCATCCCCTTTTGGCTATTTCGGTTTGATTATTTGAACTAACAAAAAGGTTTATCATTTCTCGTCCATGTGATATCTTAATTTTGTCTGTTGAAGTCTATCAAACTGTTGGAATTAAAGGCTAAAAGTAAGAGGGCGATGCTTGAGATGTGACTAACACTATCCTTAAAGATATTTTGTGGACAGTGTATCTTTCAGTTTCAACTAGCACTTTTGTTTACCAAAGGAAACATGGAGCAAGAAGAACATATCAAAAATAGAAGAGATTTCGAGAAAGGAGAAATGCACATAGATTATGGAGTTGGTAGTAATGTTATGAAGATCCTTACTGAGATGTAATAGGAAGGACCTCTTATTGGATTCTTATGGTACTCGATCTGACAATGACCCCTGTGAAGAATGAAAGCGAATATTTAATCAAGCAAGCTTTTCCATGAACGAACTTCTCTTAACCAAAACGGTTGGCTCTGTGAGGTGATTAGGTACAACAGTCTCAAACAATTACAATTGTGAATACTAGAATGATCACGACCTAACGTATTGGTTTTATATGTCGTGCAATATCACAATGAAAAGTGAACTACAAACAGAGAAAATGGTATGTTTACGTCACAAGTGAAGGTCCAATACAGAGGTCTCTATACCAGAGGACATGCAAATATTATATATATAGTTTTAAAAAGGAAACTCAAGCTTGGCATTTTCAGCCGGTGCTTCACCATTTCTTTCTTGGGCATAACTATAAGGTTGCCAACACAAAACAGATTAGGTTTCATATTACCTATAATTATTTTTTTGACAACTTTTTTATTGTGACCATCTATTTCTGTCTCTCCTTAACATTTTCAAGATTTCATGGTATCCTACGATTCCCTTTTATAACACATATTGGCACATGAATATGGATAACAAAGATTGAAATGGAAAGTCGTTCAGTTAACAAATGTTTCAACATTAGCATTACATAAGACTCAAAAGTAAGTTTTTTTTAAACAACATTTTTAAGTACAAGAAATTTCCCACCAAGAATATTCAGTCTAAAAGCACTCCCATCTTCTTCCCTAGCTATTCCTTGGAGTTCAAGTCCTTCCATTCGATCCCTGTAAAAATAAAAACCAAAATTAATACACCAAGAAAATGAAGGCAATTTGTATGTTCTATTTCCTTTCTTCATTAATTTCACCCTTCTTTTTAAAATTTAGAATATTACAACGACAATAAGACGAGTTATAATCATATAAGCTTAGATGTGAGTATGGTGGTATAATTATACTCTCGATCCCTTTACCTTCTACACATTTGAAATTACTACTTCTACTTTTAATCTCAAGAATCTATTATTTGATTCAATAATTGAAGTTTAATGTGATATTTTTTAAATAAAAAAAAATGTTGCTAATATGATTAATAAATGAAAATATCGAATTTTGGGTTGTAAAATTGGATTCGGAATATAAGATTGCAAGGTTTTATGACACACTATTTCAGATTAGTAGTTTACTACTTTAGAATAGTAAGGTTCAACATCATTAGATGGAATATGGCCAACACATGTTAACCCTTACACTATAAGGCAAAAACATGCTTGAATTAGTGTAAAAAAAGGGGAATTTTTTTGAAGAGAAAGAGAAGAAGGACCTGAGGAGATTAAACGTCCTTGACAACAAGGTCACCATTGATAAGCTCTCTGTAAGCAGCGACAGGCCAAATAAAGCCTCTAAAGATAAGACCGGTAGCCAAAGGCACATCAATGATGATCTCCTTCATGGCAGGCTTCTTATCATCGCTAATAGCAATGAGGTAGCTCCTTCCAACCCACCCGATCCATCCAGCGATGTACAAGAACAAGAGACCAGGCGTGATGAACTCACCCCAGTGCCTCTGATCACCGCTCACTATCAAATGAGGCAACCCATCAGACCCACACAGCAGCCCGTACTTCCCGTAGTTGTCAAACCGTCTCTTGGTTTTCTCGATGGTTGCTTTGATAGCGAGAGCTGGAGCGCTGTCAGGGGCGTATAGCTTCAACGACGATTCCAGCTTCTTGATCTGCTGCTTCTCACGTTTGGCGAATTGCTTGGACTCTTTGCATGGTGTGAGGCCTGCAATATCAGCTACGGCAGGCTGTGGGGCTGAGAGAAGAATGGAAGAAAGTGCAAGAGCTGCTGAGAAGGCTTGGAGTGGTGAAGCTGATGATGGTGGCGATGAAGTCTTGTCGGTGGAGCATACCACCAATGATCGTGAAACTTTGGGGGTGAGTTGGGAGTTTAGCTTTGGCTTCAAAAGGGATTTGGAGAGGTTAGTGGGGATTGTAAGAGACATTTTGGGAGTATAGTAGTTGTGGTGTGTGGTGAAGAAGGAGGGGAGGAGGATTTGAGAGAGAAGGGGAAGGATGAGTTTTAGATTCGGGGAGGGAAGGACTAGTGGTGGAAGGGACGATAAGATGAAGTGGAATATGAGATGTTAGAATGCTGAGTTGGATAGCTGTGATTGGTTTCATGGCTGTTTGGTTGTAAGTTTCAGATTCTCTCTGTATCCATATCTATATCTGATATATCTCTTATATACCTACATAATCTACTACTATATTTAAATAATAATAATAATAATAATAATAAAACTATATTTTGTATATAGCCATAGGCTTCCTTTGGTCAAATTTTTATTTTAATCTTATAAAACCTCTATATAAATTACTCTTATTAAAACTAACATTCTCCTACCCTACTATTTAAACAATTCTTGGAGACATCATCTAAATTACTATTCCTAGATGGAATCCAACTACTAATTGCCTTATACTACCCTCAACTTGTTGATATTTTAATAATTTCTACATAATTTTATGGGAACCTTTCGGTAATAAAGAGATTATTATTTTTTCATAATCGCTGAATTAGTATTTTAAAAAGTGTTGACCAAGGGACTCCATGCCTCGTCAGCTGCCCATGACTTCCTAGGTTTGTTCTGGCCCATTCAAATAAATTATTAGAGAAAAACTGAGATTTCCAGATATTCTTAACTATTGGACAGTCTCTAAGAACATATAAAGTGTCTTTTGTTTCGTATTGGCACATTGGACAGACTTTTGTTTGGCTAATTCCTCTTTTAACCCTTTCTGGGTTTGTAAGTAGGCATTATTTATAAACAAGTCATAAGAAAAACCGAACTAGTAGAACCATTAAGGAAGTTAATTATTTACACTAAGGATATGTTTCATCAATTGAAAAATTAAATGTTGAAAATATAAATATTGAATTTTATAAGTATTAAATTTATATTATAAAAATGTTTCATATATTAGTAAAAATTAATTATTGAATATTATTATTTTGTTTGATAATAATAAATCTTAATTTTTGAAAATTCATTATTTTATAATTTTAATCTTATTAATATGATTTTATTTATTTTATTTTGAGTTATTTTTATAAAAAATTAATTTGAATTTGTAATTTTTAATAAATTGATGAAATAATTTATTTCAAAAATAAGATTTTGAAAAATAAAATCTAATTAATATTTTCAACATTAAGTTTTAAGTAACTAATTATCTTACTTATCATATTCAACATTTTTTTTTTGTTAAAAATCTAAAGGTTAATATAATTATCAAACACAACTAAACAATTAAATGTCGAAATTTTTTAATAATTTATCAAATACACTCTAACAATCTGTGAACAAAAAAACCACATAACTAATTACATTATATGTGGCCAAAGAAAAAATGATAATTACCTTATAATAATAGAGAATAAATTAGATGAAATAAAAATATAAAAATTAAATTATAAATTTAAGCCTAAGGCTAACACAATCATTTTATATATATAATAATTGAATGTATAATAAAGAATTAAATTTTTAACACAATAATTTACATTTTTATGAATTTATACATTAAATTTATTATTTGATATTAATTTATAGCGCATAGGTATATGAGCTAAAGAATATTCACCACTTAAATTTAATTTAGTTTTAACACAAATATTTTAGATATTTAAATTGGTTCATAACAAAAAAAAAATATTAGATTTTCAAAATGAATATTCATTTATATATTTAAACTTATTGTTGAATTTTTTTTGTTTTAAAAATAATTCAATAAATTATAATATTTTCAAAAAAACTAGTTTTTTTTTTAAAAATTACTGAAAGAAAAAGCAAAAGCATCATCACTTCTTTTCAACTATTTCTATAATTTTTATATTTTTATATATATTTTAATCTTTTAAATAAAAGATAGAAGTAATATGACTTAAAACTAATTAATAATAATACATGAAATATATATATATAATATTAAGATGAGAAAATTAGATTAAATTATGAGTAAAATAAAATTTAAACACATCATGCTAATATAAATAGCACAGGTTTAAATCCAACCACATGCAAATTTATTATTAATTAAACAACCAAGATACCCTCGAATAAATATCAAAATTTTAGTTGTTAGCTCAATCGATCGACCGAAATAGCCAAATGAGGGTGAATTGACCTTTAAAACTTTTGTGAACGCAAGAATAAGAAAATGATACAATGAACACAATGATTTTAAAGTGGTTCAGCCCCAATTACCAACTTTACTACCTTAGCTTTTCACTACTAAGAATTTTTTTAAATTCACTAATTTGATGAACCTTTGATTATAGGCTTTAACCTTAGAACTCCCTTAAGATTTCTACCTAAATCTTAAAACACGAACCCTCTCAAAAGAGCAAACAAATAAGCCAACAAAGAAACAATTCTCACAAGATTAGAATGTTTGCAAATGGAGCACACACCTGATAAAAACACCTGAGCTAAGAAAATACAATGAATGCTCACAAGTGTTTACAAGAAAAGGTAAAAAATTTAAGCACAAACGGTAATAAATTTCTTGATGTTTCTTGATAGCTCTTAATCTCTTGTAATCTATCTTGTTGTTGTAGAAGCTTTGGAAGTTGGTATTTATAGCCTCTCATTGATTTCCACTCGTTGAGGTTGTTGGGAAAATGAATTAAGTTGTTGGAGGTGTAAAAACCAGGGCATTAATAACTCCTGCAACAAAAGGTATCGATACATTTGAAGGGGTATCGATACTTTGGACATTTAAAGCCTAAAATCAATAACCGTTAAGCCTATAGTATCGATATAATAGGGAATGTATCGATACAAGGATAAGGTATTGATACGAGGCAGATGTACCGATTCTTGGGTTAGGGTATCGATACCATAAAGAAGGTATTGATACTTTGATCTTTGAGAGCAGTTTCACACTTAATAAAAATGTTTGAAAAAATTGTTTACCATTTTGAACAAGTTGAAAATATTTTCTAAGTGTTTGAAAGATAAATTTAAAAGTTTCTCTTAGAAATATTTTGAAACAAATTGTCACTTGAAATTTATTAAGTTTTATTCAAAAGTATTATATTTGTTATATCAAAATATTTATCAAATAAAGCTTAGCTTAACAATAATGAAATGTATAGCTTGAAACTAATTAATAATAATACATGAAATATATACAATATTAAAATAAGAAAATTAGATTAAATTGTAAGTAAAATAAAATTTAATCACATAAACACATCAAGTTAATATAAATAACTTAAGTTCAAATCCAACCACATGTAAATTTTTTTATTATTAATTAAAAAAAAACAAGATACCCTCGAATAAATATCAAAATTTTAACTGTTAGCTCAACCGATCAATTGAAATAGCTAAGAGGAGGTGAATTGACATTTAAAACTTTTGTGAAAGCAATGATAAGAAAATGATACAATGAACACAATAATTTTAATGTGGTTTAGCCCCAATTTTCTACTCCAGTACCTTAGGTTTTCCCGAATTCACTAATTTGATGAACCTTTGATGACAAGATTTAACCTTAGAACTCCCTTAAAATTTTTACCCAAATATTAAGACACAAACCCTCTCAAAAGAGCAAATAAATAAGCAAACAAAAAAATAATTCTCACAAGATTAGAATGTTTGCAAATGAAACACACACCCAACAAAAACACTTGAGCTAAGAAAATACAATGAATGCCCACAAGTGCTTACAAGAAAAAGATGAAAATTTTAAGCACAAATGGTAATGGATTTCTTGATGTTTCTTGATAGCTCTTAATCTCTTGTAATACCTTTTCTTATTGTATAAGCTTTGGAAGTTGGTATTTATAGCCCTCTCATTGATTTCCAATTGTTGGGGTTATTGGGACAATGAATTGAGTTACTAAAGGTGTAAAAACCAGAGCATTAATAACTCCTACAACAAAAGGTATCGATACATTTGAAGGGGTATCCATACTTTAGGCATTTAACGCCTAAATTCAATGACCATTAAGCCTATAGTATCAATACAATAAGGAATGTATCGATACTTGTTATGAGGTATCGATATCTTGGGGAGGGTATCGATACTCAGACAATTTTCTTTAATTTTCAAAACATTGAACTGTAAAACGGTATCTATACTTTGGGAAAGGTATCGATTCTTTGTTAAGGGTATCGATACTTTTGATTTTTGCTTAATTGTTCTGAACTTCGAAGCACAAATTGGTATTGATACCAGGCAAGAGTATCGATACTTGGGTCAAGGTATCGATACTATAAAGAAGGTATTGATACTTTGATCCCTAAGAGCAGTTTCATACTTAATAAAAATGTTTGAAAAAATTGTTTATTGTTTTGAACAAGTTGAAAATATTTTGTAAGTGTTTGAAATATAGATTTAAAAGTTTCTCTTAGAAATATTTTGAAACAAATTGTCACTTGAAATTTATTAAGTTTTATTCAAAAATATTATATTTTTTATATCAAAATATTTATCAAATAAAGTTTAGTTTAATAATAACGAAATGTATAATTTGAAACTAATTAATAATAATACATAAAAAAATATACAAGATTAAAATGAAGAAATTAGATTAAATTGTGAGCAAATAAAATTTAAACACATCAAGTTAATATAAATAGCTTAAGTTCAAATCCAACCACATGCAAATTTTATATTTTATTTTTTAATTAAAAAAATTAAGATACCCTCGAATAAATATAAAAAATTTTAAAAAATCTAAATAAATAATTATTATTTCATATTATTTATAAAACATGAGCCACAGCTAGGGGTGAGCAAAACTCGATTCGAAAAAATCGAAAAGAAAAATTGATTTTCGAGTTAATTGGATCGAGTTATTCAAGTTATTCGATTTTTACAAGTGAACTCGAATTAATTCAATTTCGAGTCGAGTTTAATTTTACAATTCGAATAACCAGCATAATTCAGAAATTAGATTGGTATAAATAACCTTTTGGTCCCTGTCAAATTTAAAAATGAACAAATTAGTCTCACTCTCAACAAAAATAAAAAAAAAATTAATATTTTTTAAAAATTCAAAATATTTATATTCCAAATTTTATACTTTTAAAATAAAATTTAATAAAATTATAAAGAATATATAAAGAAAGTTAAAATTTTAAAAATATTCTAAAATTATAATTTTGGGACCTGAATAAGTTAATTAATAATTCAAGTTTATCATACTAAATTATCTTCTTCTTCTTTTCTTATTTTGCTTTGAAAAAGTTTTCAAATATATATGGTTTCAAATTTATGTGCTCTAACATGGAATTAGTTATATTATAACAATATTTTAATTTGACATGTTTACTTTTTTTATTTAACTCGAACAATTTCACTCGATTCGACTCGCCTTCAATTTCATTTTACTCAACTTGATTCGAAAAAATTTTAAACTGAGTTAGGATGATAAAATAGGACTCATCAACTCGATTAACTCAATTCTACTCAATATCCCTAACCATGGCTACTAACTATTGTTGCAACATCTTTGTACGTATGATTAAACACAACTCATGAATGGGTTAACATACTAAAAAATCCTTGAATTTCTATACCTTAGTTAATAAGTCCTTAAAAATTTGAATTTAAATAAACATTTAGTTCCTAATTTAAAACCATTAATTTTCATTAGGCTTAGTTCATAAATTGACCCCTGAAGTATATCATTTTTCCCGTATTGGTACCTAATATTTTTTGGCTTAATTAAGTACCTAAAATTTCAAATTGTTGTGATTTTTAGTCCAAAAATAAACTACTATTTAAAAAAAAAAGCAATGAGCCAATGAATGATGGCACGTATGTTGCTTTAATATTTAACCATTTAATTTTAAAAAATATCAAAAAATGAAAACTAATCGAAAAATTGAAAAAAAATTATTTGAAAAAAAAGAAGAAAAGGGGATAATGGAAAAATATCCCCATGTACTTTAACAAAATTCTCAATGTGGTACCTCTACTTTCAATTTGTTTAATGTGATACTTGGAATTTTATTTTGTGTATCATTTTGGTACTCTGACTTAATGTTAATTTCTGTCAAAAATTTACATGTGAGCCACTAATAAAGTGCCATGTGGTAGAGTGGGCCACAATGAAAGAAAAACATAAGAAAAATATCTTTTTTTTTTTTTTTGAAGGTAAAAATCATTAAAAAATAAATTAAATATATATTTAAATTTATTACCATATACTTTTTTACAATAGAATAATATATATTTAAATCATTAAAAATACATTTCTTTTATTTTCTTTCTTTTCCTTTTCCTTCCTTTTTTTTTTATCTCTCTTCCTCTCTTCTTTCTTTTTATTTTCTTCTTTCTTCCACAATGAACCCTAGTTGCTGCTCCTATGCTGCTAGCTCCACGTCATCTAGTGTCCTTGCTTCTCACTCTAAAACGAAGCTCGTCCTTTCCCCTTTTTCTTTCTCAATTTAGATTTCCCAAAAAAATCGACAAAAATTCAAAGTTTCAAAACAAAAAACTCGATCCACCTACTAAAGACACAACAATGCTTGAAACTATTGGCACAAATTTTGGCACAATTCCTGGTTTCTCAAGCACATCAGGTGTTGTTGATTAAGGTGCCGTGCCCCAAGTATTTCTTATTCGAGTCTTGGTCAGTTGACTGAGTGAGCTTGGCGGTGACTCGCGTATGAGCTAGTCAAATTCACGAAGAATTGATTTGTTTTATTTGGCGAAGTTTCTCTTGTGGAACGTTCCACTAGTTTCCGCCATCTTGCGGATCCTTAATTCGCATTTGGTAAGACTTTTCGTTGTGAACCCGCCATTAACGAGTTCAATTGTGGCACATAGATCTATTACTTTAGAATCTGCAATCGGGAGTGTAATGACCCGTTTTCAGTGAAATCGAAACAATGGTTTCGGGACCACAAATTCGATGAGTAAATTATTAGTTTATTATTATTTTAATATATATATAGGATATTATTAAGGTCATATTAAAATTTAGTCAAGAAATTTTAATGCTTACATGATCAATTAAGTAAAAAGGATTAAATCATAAAAAAAATATAAAAGTAGAGTTCTATTAACAAAAAGGGTCAATTGGCTTTGAAACTTGAAATTGAATAGACTTAAATAGTAATTAGACCATGTGTATGAGTGAGTGGATGTGCATGGCAAGGTATTATTATCATTATGGAAGTTTTTAAATGTTAAAATAGTAAATTAGTAATTAAAAAGAAAATTAAGTTAAGAAAATAATGAAATCAAGCTATCATCTTTTTCTTTTTACCTTGTCCATGCTGAAATCACCATAGGAAGGGGGAGAAAGCTTTGTTTCCTATTTCTTCTTGCATGGTATGCATTCAAGCCCCGTTTTTAATGATTTTTATGTTTTTAGGATCGTTGTAGCTTAATTTAGCTATCCCAGGGATTAATTTGTAAAACTATTAAAGATTGAAGGTTATGTCATTAATGTTCTTGAATGATTCCTGAGTTTTAATGCTAGATTATGAATCTTTGTTGATAATTAAGCAAGTTTTGTAAAGTGATTTTGGATGAAATTTGCATTTAGGGATTTATTTGTAAAAATGGTAAAATTCATGTTAAATTTATGAAATAATGGTTTATCTGGGTTGATATAAGTCCCTAGTAAATTCGGTTAGCTTGAATGGGGGATTAAAATGCTTAGATTTCAAATTGTGAGATTAAGGACTAAATTGTGAAAAGTTAAAATGTTAGGGGCAAAATAGTAATTTTGAATAAAAATGAATTATGGATTAAATTGATGTTTAGAAGTACTCAATTGAATGAAACTATTGTTTTAGATCACAAACGAGTTGAAGATTGTGGAAAAGGAAAGATTATGGAGTAGTTCATGTGCTTTGCAATTGCTACAATCTAGTCATGTAAGTTCGTTATATGTTTATTTTTAGTTGAATTTAATACCATGTTAATGATTTAATCTTTACGTTCTATTATTAATGATGTTTAAATGTTGAATTATATTGTTATTCAGGCTTGGTGCCGGTGTATTAAAAGTTAACATCGTTTGGAAATTTGGTAGTTGATAGCAAATAAGTTTATTATCAAAATTACTACGCTCCTTTGCGCTTATTAGTTTGATTTGTTTTTGTAGGACTCATGGAATCGTTGCTTTGATTGGAACGACTTGGAAGCTCACACACTACCATTATCATCTCCGTAGTCATTTTGGTTCTTGTTGTAGTTGGTTAAAGTGGCATGTATTAGGAAAAGTCCTTAGTATTATGACATTTTGGCGAGTATGTAAATATTAAAAGTTGGTATGTTTATGCTTGATGTTATTGAATGGTATTTGGGTTTATGTTGCATATATAGATAAGCCCTTTTGGAACACTTATATTTAGCATATGTATAAAACCTTTTTGGTGCAAAGGGATGGAGTATGTAACACCCCTAACCCGTATCCATCGTCGGAATAGGGTTACAGAGTATTATCGGATTTTACAGATCAATTACAGATAATTCATGTTAATTACTATTCATTTTCGAAACTAGTCATATTGGAATCAAGTCGGGATTAAATCGAGAACTCAGAGAATTTTTTTCGTAAAATTTTAAAATTTTTCCTAGATGTAGGGCACACACGCCCGTGTGGTCAAGGGACATGCTCGTGTGGCCATAGGACACGCCTGTGCTACAGGCCATGTCCAACCCCGTGTAACTCTCTAACTTGTGCCATACGGCCAGCCACGCACCTGTGTGAGTAGGTCGTGTGATCAATTTAATTTTCAAAAATTAGGTGCAAGATTCACACGGCCAAGTCACATGCTTGTGTTCTAGGTCATGTATCACACACGGCTGAGACACATGCCCATGTCTCTGCCCATGTGCCAAATTCTGAGCATTTTGTTTCTCAAATTTAAGATGTAGGGGATACACGGCCAAACTACATGCCCATGTGCCAGGCCGTGTGTCACACACGGTCAAGACACACGTCCGTGTATCTATCCGTGTGAACAAAATAAAGTTATTTCCTAGCCTTATTTCTCACCCAAATTTGCCAACAACCTACATCAACACTTGCAAACATATACCAACCAATTCAAGCATCATAATCAAGCCAATTCTAACATCTAAATGATATATATTTTCATGTATTCATGTTTAGTCAATTTTACTAATTCAAAATTTACCCTGTATTAGATATATACCATCTACTATTTAACCATTTCCAAACATATTGATTATATTATAACCTTTATATAAACATACCAAAATATATCACTCTAGCCATTCCAATGGCTAGATTACATACAACCATTTACATGTCATCAATGGCCAAGTTAGCTTATACATGCCATTATACCAAAATGAGTTTACTATTTATACCAAAATGAGCTAGAGGATAGTGTGATGTTGCTCCGACCAATCTCCAACCTTTACGAGCTTCCAAGCACTATAAAACAGAGAAAATAAAACCTAATAAGCATTTAATGCTTAGTAAGTTCGTATAACAAGAATTAAACTTACCATTTACATTCATTATAATAAGCATACCATAACATGATTTCCAACAAATTGACAAGTTTGCCTAATCACATACACTCAAACAAGTATGTTAGTCACATAATTCACATTTACACCAAATAAGCATAGATGAGCTCATCATGTTACAAACTTTCAAGTATTTCTGGCGCATTCGAGATATAATTCATTTAATCTCATAATGTCTTATTTCAGGAATTTGTCCATTAAATCATTGAAATTTTGATGGATACTCAGATAGTACATACAAGGTGTACAAAATCTTAAACCGTCAACTCATATCAAAGGTAACCATTAGGGCACTTAATCAGGGAGCACATTCTCGAGCCACTTATCAGGATGCTCAGATGAGCTATGTAACAAAACACTTATCCAGGCTAATCAAGAAACTCATAAGATTTTTACTCAGGGAGCTCATAGAACTTAACAGATAACTCCGAAGAGTTAATATCAGGGAACACCGGATAAGGTAATAGGGAGTTCAAGCGAGCCATGTCATGAAACCCATAAGAGTTTATATCAGGACGCTCATGTAAAGTTGCGTTTGAGTCTGCATTATATGCTGGATCACAACCGATCAAGTCATGTAACATGACGCTCACACAGAGCTGCGGTAGTGTGCAACACATGCAAAAATCACTATCGATCAAGATGCTCGCAAGAACTATTTATTAGGATGCTCAAAAAGGCTTTATTAGGATTACTCGTCCGAGCTAAATCCTGTTTGCAACATATGCAAGATCACATTCAAATTGGGAAATTACATATATCCGTCGAATTTTCATTATTCAAACGGAACTTAACATTTATTCAAGCTATATCGGGCATATAATTTATTTCATACTTTAAACATTTATAATTGATACAATCACATAACACATTCAATACAAGCATATAAATATACACAATTCAGTTACACAAACTTACCTTAATAATCGTCCGTACAAGAAATTCTACTAACCTGAAACTTTTTCTTTTCCTCGATCTAGCTTCGAATTTGAATTTTCCGGATATATATAAATGAATTTAATCATCAATTTAATCCATTTCATATTCAATTGGATTCAATTTACACCCTAGGCAAAATTACCATTTTACCCTTAAACTTTCCATAAATTTTAATTTCGTCCCTAGGCTCGGAAAATGAAATTCATGCAATTTAATCCTTATTTCAAGCCTAACTAAATTTTGCATATATAAAAACAACCCTTAAATTTTACGAAATTCAGAATTTTTCCATAGGTTTTACCACTTTTCAATTTAATCCTTAAATCATGATTTCATCAAATTTTTCTTTGTAAAAGTTGTTTATCTATCAAAAACCTTTCATTTTCTACTATAAATTTCAAATTTTCAACATATTCATCCATGGAAAAACTTTGTTACTTTGATAAATTTTTAAATTAATCCCCAAAATAGATAGATTAGATTATCCCAATCTCAAAAATATAAAAATTACTAAAAATAGGACAAGAATACTTACCCAATTCAGCTTGATTAGTTTCTTCCCTCTTTCCTAGGATTTCCATGAAATTTTGGGATGAAGATGATAATAAAATAAGATAAAATTTCTATTTAATTATTTATCTTCTTTAATTATTTTGATTTCCAATTTAGTCCTTAGCCTTTTCATGGATAAATCACCAAAAATATCTACAACTTTTCTTTAATGGTCTAATTACCATATAAGGACCTCAAATTTTGAATTTCATAGCTATTTAATCCTTCTAGCTATTAGAATTCAACTTTTGCATTCTATGCAATTTGGTTCTTTCCACAATTAAGCACAAAATCGGTGAAATTCTCTTATCAAAATTTTCATATGACATTCCTATCACAATGCAAATCATGCAATAATATTAAATTAAATTTTCTTTCTGCCTCGGATTTGTGGTCCCGAAACCACTATTTTGATTTCACTAAAAATGGGCTGTTACAGAGTAAGAGTGTTTCAATTGTGTAACAACCCAAACCCGACCTAGATGTTATGGCCAAATCCGGAGGTGTCACAAAGAATGGGTTTTGATAATGAAATTTATACAATAAAACCATTTCAGTTATTCAACTCTTATTTTCTTTTATACATTGTCAAAACGTTTGTTCAGTTAATTAATTTGCCTTAAAATGTGTTTATTAGCGGAAGCTTACAAAAAAATTGTTGTATATGAAGAAGGCAGTTCGTGTTTTTAGAAAACCTTTGTTTTAATAAAAAAATGTATTTTTAGCGAGTTATCCAACAACATATTTAAACAAAAGTCCAAATCCCAAAAATTAAATCAACAGTACGGAAAGTCCAATTAATACAAAACTCCCAGAAATAATCTTTAAGAAAATAAAACCTTTAATTAAATTCAGTTCGTATACTAGTGGTCACCGCAAGACTCCGCCGCACCGATCCATCTAAGTCTGTAGATTACCTGAACAGAATAGACAAACAAAGGTGAGTTTACGTAAACTCAGTGTATAACCCAACAGAAGTAGTCATGCAAACATGCAGAAAACTCACATACAATCAGATACAGATTAGGGCTTATGCCTATTTCAGATTCAGATAATAGAGTTAGATATATAGATCAGATAATCAGAATCCTACCCCTATCCTCTACAGACCAACCCCGATCATTCCATCACACCATGTGAGGTTAAAAATACCCACCCAACACTACACACCATATCGTGCGATTATGACACATATCAGATAATGTGCAGCCAAGATGCCAGAATATAGGCAATGACTGCCATACAGAACACTTCCTCCACATATACAAATCCCACCCCAAAACAGATACAGAAATAGCATATTAAACATGCTCAACATGCTTATATACATATAACAGAATAATCAGACATGCATAGCATTACCATACTCAAAACAGAATATCAGACTATCAGATCTACAGTTTTAGGGTTTGGTTAGCCCTTACTGACCCTACGGTAGGCCTACAGTCGATTGGATCGACCCGTGCGAATCTAGGGAAAATTTTAAAAATATGGGCCTACATGTCCGTGTGGCTTGCCCGTGTGGGCCCACACGCTTGTGTGACCCACACACCCAGATTGGCATTGCCTGTATGGCTTACACGGCCTGGCTCAAAACCCACACGCCCAACTTGGCCTAACCCTTGTGGCTCACACGGCTACACTCCAGCCACCACATGGTCGTGTCTTGCGCACGACCATGCCTTTATCGACCACACAGTCGTGTCTCACACACGGCCAACCACACGCCCGTGTGGCGGTGACAGAATAGTTTTTTGGCTTTTGCCAAAACTCATTTTTTTGCGTTTCCAGTACACACCTGATATCAATTTGATGCAAAAACTATCTCGAGCCTTCCAAGACCACTGATGACAAATCGCCCCAAACGCTAACTAAACCATTGAAGTGAAATTCCCTACTCCACAATCTGCTCCAACCAAAAGGAGAACCCGACAGTTGCAACGACACGATCAAACAACAAATTCCCAAGTTGAAATGAAAAAGGAACAAAATAGAGGGTTGTAGAGAAGGAGAAAACAATGTCAGAAAGGGAAAAAAACATAAACAATTTTGACGTCAGATTCTTATGGAGAAGAGAAAGAATTTCTAGTAAAAAGAAAAAATAAAAAAAATAGATAACCCCCATATCCCATAATTTTCTCCCACTAACCCACTCTCTTAGACTTTCCATATGACCGAAACTCTATCAGTCAGCAGAGCAAAAATAATACCCACGCTCGTGCAAGGATTCGAACACAGGACCTCCAACATACCAACAACCCCCTAACCACTCGAACCAGCAGGCTCATTCTAATATAAATTTACAGGTAATTTAATATAAGCCCACTGAACAAGGATAAGGCTTGGATCCAAAAAATAACAAAATTTGATAGAAGTGAGATTTGAACCCAAGACCTCTCAGACACACCTAGAACACTTAACCACTGAAGCAGATACACAGTTGTGTCAGATATTTACAGAAATAGGGATAAATTAATCAAGGCGTTACAACTCTACCCCTTGAAAAAAATTTCAACCTCGAAATTTACCTGACCAGAATAGATGAGGATACTGCTGACGCATTGAGTCTTCAAGTTCCCATGTGGCTTCCTCAGTGCCATGATAGAACCTTAATATCACGATCCAGAATTTGAACCGGCTCCTCCTCAAAAGTGAAATCCGGTCTAACATCGATCTCCTCAATAGAGACAACGTGAGATGGATCAGACAAGTACCGCCTCAACATCGAGATGTGAAACACATCGTGAATACGGTCCAACTCTGGAGGTAGCTCCAACTGATAAGCGATCGGTCCCACACGTTTCAAAATATGATATTGTCCAATAAACCTAGGTTTCAACTTGCCCTTACGACCGAATCTCAAGACCTTCTTCCACGGAGAAACCTTAAGAAACACGGAATCACCCATAGAATACTCAATATCTCGTCTCTTCGGATCTGCATAAGATTTTTGTCTATCAAAAGCTGCCTTTAGATGATCCTTAATTAGTCTAACTTTACCTTTAGTCTCAGAAGCTCAGGACCCAAAACTTGACGTTCACCTAACTCAGTCCAACATAGCGGAGTACGACACTTATGACCATATAAAGCCTCGTAAGGTGCCATCTGGATTCTAGACTGGAAATTGTTATTGTAGGTGAACTCAGCTAGTGGCAAATAATCCTCCCAACTACCTCAAAAATCAATCACACAACTTCAAAGCATATCCTCCAGTATTTGAATCACCTTCTCAAATTGACCATCAGCCTAAGGATTGAACGCAGTACTGAAGTTTAATCTAGTGTCTTAGACCATGTGGAAACAGGGCATACATACTGACTTGTGTCACACGGCCGAGGACAAGCCCGTGTGCCAGACCGTGTGAAAACTGGAGAGGATACTGACTTAGGTCACACGGCCAACCACACATCCGTGTTTCTAGCCCGTGTGCCCTTCAAAATGGCCACACACGCCCGTGTATCAGGCCATGCCAAAACTGTAGGTGTACTGACTTAATTCGAAAGGGTACCCCAGGGGACACACGGCCGTACAGCATGACCGTGTATTGCACACGGCTAAGACATACACCCGTGTCTCTGCTCGTGTGGACAAAAAAATAGGCTATTTGTAAAGCCATTTTGCCTCCCTATAAACACAAACATTCACAAGCATAAATGACCACATTCTTATAACTCAATAGGCAGCCAAGATAACCATTTCAATACACATTATTAACCATATCAAAACTTAACAATTACATACCCAAATACCTATTTAACATCATACATAATTCATTCATTTAACAACTACATATCTTCACTTGCATAATTTCATTCCATCATTACCTTGCTAAAGCATACCATAACTAAACATTTAGTTCAACCAAAACATAGTACCAAAATAAGCCAAATCACATGGCTTAACTTATACAAAAAAAACATACCAAAATCATGATATCAAGTAACATAACTAACATCTTTTAAACTAGTCTATACATGCCATATTTACAAATTTTCACAAGATCAAAAGTACCAATGGAAAATTGGATAGTGTGATGTGCAACTCTGACTTGTCCAAAACGAGCGAGCTAACGAGCCTCTATAAAACATAGAAAGAGAAACAGAGTAAGCTTTATAGCTTAGTAAGCCCATATAATTTAGAATTAAACTTACCATTTATAAAAAATCAAAGCAATACTTAAAGTGCAACCAATTCAATTAAGAAACACCTAATCACAAGTATTCATCACATGTTAGTCATTGTAAAATTACATGAAACCATCCATTAATACAATGCTTTGCATCATTACAAATTCATATATCATATATAACATTAACAACATTTGTAAACCGTAACTCCTCTGTATAACATTATTTGTGCCTGTTGAACCTATTAGAAATTCAAAGGATACTTGGGTGAATAATATCAGTAATCCGTCAATTCATTATCATTTATGCTCTTTCAAGCCATGATCGGTAAGCTCCTCCCAAGCTAATGAACAATAAGCTTTATTGAGTTGAAACGGTAAGCTCCAATGAGCTGATAACAGTAAGCTCTTACGAGCTGATATATCGGTAAGCTCATACGAGCTGTGGTGAGTCTGCAACAAATGCAAGAGCTCGACCAAAATGGTAACCCCAGTAACATGCCACCCGTATCCTATGAATTCATACAGTTCAAACAAGGCTCAGTAACAAATAAATTACATCAATAAGGCATTCATACTTCAAGTGTTTCCATTATATACATTCATTTCAATAATTAAAAGTATATAAAAGTTCGATTCTAATTATACGAACTTACCTCGTATCCTCAGATAAAACTATCAACTATTTGTTCACTTTTCATTTTCCCAGATCTAGTTCCGGTAATTTCTTATCTTGAGCTATATAATATCAAATTCACTCATTCAAACTTTCATTCAATTCAATTTAGCCTAAAACATTCATTTTGGCTAATTTATAATTTTACCCTAAACTTTTGACTACTTTGCAATTTAGTCCTTAACACATAAAAATGTAAAATTGCACAATTAGACCATAACCCATGATAGCTAAATTTTAATGAAACTCCTATCAGCCCATATCTTTCATTATTTCACACTTTTAACCACAACATTTCACATTTTCTCAATTTAATCCCTAATTGACATTTTTGTCAAAAATCACTTAACAAAACTTGTATATCTATCATTAAACCTTCATAATCTATAATTAAACATTTAATTACTCAATCATTCAACAATGACATCATTCATAATCTATAACAGTTTCAAAAGTGAAGGTACGAGCTAGCTAGATTAAGTTGCAACGAGCTCAAAAACGTAGAAATCATTAAAAACGGATCAAAAACCGTACATTAATTGCTCACTATAGCTTGGTTGAATGAAGAAAGCAAAAATGGTGTTTTATTCACCCTAATTTCAGTTGATGATGATGAATGGAGAAGGAAATTTTGTTTTGTTTTATTATAATTAACCTTAATTAACCATTTACCATTTTAACCTTAAAATTAATTCAAAATTACACCAATTGCCATGCTATCATCCTCCACTAACCATAAACGGTCTATTTATCACTTAAGGGCCTATACTTTAATGTTCTATAGCTATTTGACACTTTTAGCTAATAGAAGACAAGTTTTATGCTTTACGCGATTTAGTCTTTTTTACCGAATTAAGCATTTAAACAGTAAAATTTCTTAACGAAACTTTCACATAATTAATCTATCATACTGTAGAACTTATTAAAATAATAAAATAAATATTTTGACTTTGTATTTATGGTCCCAAAACCACTGTTCTGATTTTACCTAAAAACGGGTTGGGGATTTTCGTCCCCGAAAATCTTACTGGTGAAAAGGTTTGGGTATTGTTTTCGCATAGCTCCTTTGGGTTCCCACGTAGCTTCCTCAACCTTGTGTTTTTTCCAAAGAACCTTCACTAGAGTTATACGTTTATTTTTCTCAATTCTTTGATCTCACGGGCCAAAATCCTAATCGGTTTTTCGCTATATGACATATCGGGTTGAATTTCAACATCTATCGGAGAGATCATATGTGACGGATCAGATCTGTAATGATAGAGCTTAGAAACATGAAAATCATTATGGATCTTTTCAAGTTTTGATGGTAAAGCAGGTCGATATGCTACTGGTCATATTCTTTCAACGATCTCATACGACCCAATGAATAGCGGACTTAACTTTTCTTTACGTCCGAAACAGAGAATTTTTTTCCACAGTGACACTTTTACAAACACTCTATCTTTGACTTGAAATGCAATCTCTCTACGTTTCAAATCTGCATAGGATTTCTGTCAATCTAAAGCTGCTCTTAAACTGTCACGAATCGTTTTCACTTTTTCTTCAGTTTTTTCTGATTAATTCAACCCCTTGAATCTTTTTCTCACTCAATTCTGTCCAATATAGAGGAGTTCAACATTTACGACTATACAAAGCTTCATATGGTGCCATCTTTATACTCGTTTGGAAACTATTGTTGTATGCGAATTTAATCAACGGTAAGTATTTTTCCCAACTGCTCTCAAACTCTAAAATACAACATCTCAAAATGTCTTCGAGAATCTGAACAAAACTGTCTCGGTCTGACCGTCAGTCTGAGGATGAAAAGCAATACTGAAATTCAACTTTGTTCCCAGAGCCTCTTGCAATTTCTTCCAGAATCTTGACGTAAATCTCAGATCTCTATCAGAAATAATAGATAATGGCACCCCGTGTAACCGAACAACTTTAGAAATGTACAATTCAGCTAATTTGTCAAGTGAGTAATTTGTACGTATTGGTATGAAATGAGCAGACTTAGTTAGTCGATCAATGACAACCCAGATAGCATCTTTTTTTTTGGAGCAAAATTCATTAAAACTCTATCCCATTTCCACTCAGGAATCATTACAGGTTGTAGTAAACCCGATGGTACTTGATGTTCAGCTTTGACTTGTTGACATATTAAACATTTCGATACAAACTCTGAGATATCCCATTTCATACCTGACCACCAGTACATTTGTTTTAGATCGTTATACATCTTGGTACTACCCGGATGAATAGAAAAATGACTATTGTGTTCTTCATGCAGGATTTTCTGAATAAGCTTTGTATTTTTCGGTATACAAATTCTATTTCGAAACATTAAATAGTCATCAGTTCTAATATGAAATTCTGAATCAGAAATAGACTCATATTGAATTCGTTTAGCTTGTAAATCACTGTCATTTTTCTGAGCTTCATAGATTTGTTGAAGAAATATCGGTTTAGCTTTTAATTCGGCTAAAATAGACCCATCATCACAAATCATCAACTGGATGTTCATTGCTCGTAATGCAAATAATGATTTTCGACTCAGAGCATCAGCAACAACATTAGCTTTTCCCGGATGATAATCAATCTCAAAGTCATAATCTTTTAATAACTTGAACCATCTTCATTGTCACAAATTCAAATCTTTCTATGTCATCAGATATTTCAAGCTATTGTGATCCGTATAAATGTGGCATTTTTCATCGTATAAGTAGTGTCGCCAAATCTTCAATGCAAATACTATTGCAGCCAACTCTAAATCATGCATCGGATAGTTCTTTTCGTGCGGTTTCAACTATCGAGAAGCATAAGCTATAAATTTTCCATTTTGCATCAGAACACATCCCAGACCGTTTAGTGACGCGTCACTATAAATTACAAATTTTTTCCCCGATTCTGGTTGAACCAATACTAGTGTCTCAGTTAATAGTACTTTCAACTGCTCAAAACTCTGCTGACATTTTTTTGACCAATCAAACTTCATGTCTTTTTGTAATAGTCGTGTCATCTGTGTTCCAATCATCGAGAATCCTTTCACGAATCTTCGGTAATAGCCCACTAAGCCCATAAAACTATAGACTTCAGATACACTTCTCGGAGGTTTCCAATCAACAATAGTAGAAATCTTGCTCGGATCAACTCTAATATCGTCGGCTGAAACAATGTGCCACAGGAATCCTACCTCTTTGAGCCAAAACTCACAATTAATAAACTTTGCAAATAACTGTTTATCACGTAGAGTTTGTAACACAATTCTCAAGTGCTCAACATGTTCAGACTCATCTCGTGAATAGATCAGAATGTCGTCTATGAATACAACAACAAATCTATCTAAATACGTCTGAATATTCGGTTCATCAAGTCCATAAAAATGGTAGGAGCATTAGCTAAATCGAAGGGCATAACAAGGAATTTGTAATATCCATACCTTGTTCTGAACATGGTTTTCGACACATCCGACTCTTTGACTCGCAACTGATAGTAACCTGATCTCAAATCAATCTTTGAAAATACTGTAGCCCTTTTCAACTGATCAAATAAATCATCAATCCGCGGTAGAGGGTATTTGTTCTTTATAGTCACTTTATTCAACTATCTATAATCGATTCACATTCTCATCATGCCATCTTTCTTTTTCACAAACAATACCAGTGCACCCTAGGGAGAATAACTCGGTTGTACAAAACCTCTATCTAACAATTCTTGCAATTGAGCTTTCAACTCTTTTAATTCCATTGGAGTCATTCTGTATGGAGCTATCGATATCGGTGTTGTTCTAGGTACTAATTCAACACCTAATTCAACTTCTCTGACCGGAGGCAAACCTGGTAATTTTTCTAGAAATACATCCGAAAACTCACAAACAATAGGTACCGATTCAATCTTTGATTCAAACACTTTTGTATTTAATACATATGCAAGATATGCATCATAACCCCTTTTCAAATATTTCTAAGCTAACACAAATGATACCATAATAGGTAATTCATTCGAATCATCAGACTTAATCCGAAGAATCTCACCATTTTGACATTTCAATTCGATAGTCTTCTATCTACAATTCACAACCGCATCATGTATAGTCAGCCAGTCCATATCAAAAATCACATCAAACTCATCAAATAGTAGAAGCATCAAGTCAGTCTAAAAACAGTAACCTCGAGTCATCAGAGGACAATTCTTATAAATTTTATCAACTAAAACAAATTTGTCTAAGGGGTTCGATACTCTAATTATAAATTCTGTAGACTCAACATGTAAACTCTTTTTAAATACTAAATTCATACAGATATAAGAATGGGTTGATCCAGGATCTATCAATGTAACTATATTAGTATCAAAAAGAGAAAAAAAATACCGGTAATAACGTCTGCCGATGATGCCTCCTCCCGTGCGCGTATAGCATAAGCTCTGGCAGGTGCTCGTGCCTCAGATCTCACAGTCAAATCTTTTGTAGTATCTTGGTTACCACTCATATTTACAGTATTTAGGGGTGCTCTCCCCCTAGAAGCCGTGGTATTCGCTTTCACTAGTTGATCTCTATCAACTGTAAACTTTTCTGGACAGTCTCGGAGATAATGATCAAGCGAACCACATTTAAAGCAAACTCCGCTCACTAATCTACATTCACTATAATGTTTCTTATTACAGTGTTTACATTCAGGCCCAACATTTCTAACACTTCCTACACTAGCAACAGATGTCGCTTGAGGTTTAAAACTGAAATGTCTTGCATCTCTATCTCTGATCGAAATTCCTGTAGAAGCCGTAGAACGAGGATGATAGTCTCTAAATTTCTTTGATGCTGACTGATGTGATTTGACCGCAAATCTCTTTTTAGAATCTCTAGCCACAGCATCGGCTTTTCTTTTCTCTTTGTAAAGCTCTTCGGCTTTGCAAGCCTGATCAAACAAAACAACAAACTCTTTCAGCTCAAGAATTCTGACTAACACTCTGATTTCTTCATTCAATTCGCCATCGAATCTTTTACACATTATAGCTTCAGAATAAATGCATTCATGGGCATATTTACTGAGTCGTACAAACTTTTTTTCATATTAGGTGACTGACATACGACCCTGCTTCAGTTCAAGGAATTCTTTTCTTTTCTAATCGATGAATCTTTGGTTGATGTATTTCTTTCTAAATTCAACTTGACAGAAATCTCAAGTGACTCTTTCTTGTGGAATTACAGATATCAAGGTATTCCACTACTAATACGCGGTGTCTCTCAACAATGATAATACACATTTTAAACATTCTTCAGGTGTGCAGGATAATTCGTTGAATACTCGAATCGTGTTCCCAAGTCAAAACTCGGCTCTCTCAGGATCATCACTAACAGTGGCTCTGAATTCCTCAGCTCCGTATTTCTATATCTTATCAACAGGTGGTTTATTTAATCATAAAGAATCAATACCTTGAAGAACTACAAGGATCAGTTGGGGAACAGACGGGGGTAAAAGTTACAGAACAGTTGGGTCTGTACGAATGTACTGTGTGAACCACTCATTCAATATCTGAAAGAAGGCTTCTTTAGCCTCACCCCCATGACTACTTGTCACGAGATTCAGTAGGCGTTGTCTCTTGAGCGGGAGCTGGGGCGTTACTTTCTACGTCATCTGTTACAGCTCGTTCGGGATCCATTACTATATAAAAATACATTCAAAAACTTCAAGAGTCATCACACTATCACAGTTTTAAATAAGACATGTATAGCTAGACTCACATACGCTACATTAGTCCTAGATTTGACTAAACCGTAGCTCTGATACCAAAAAATGTAACACTCCTAACCCATAATCATCGCTAGAATAGGTTAAGAGGCATTACCAAACTTGTAACTCAATTAAGAACAATCATTTATCAAATTTCATCTCATTACAGTAAATATCATTCAATCACATTCAATATGTACTTAAATCGGGCATACAAAGTTCAAATCATACATTTGGGACTAAATCGGTAACATATAAAAATTTTAGAAACTTAGAAAAATTTCAACATTTCAAGTCTCACATGCCGTGTGAATAGGCCGTGTGCTTCACACGACTAATAGACACGCCCGTGTTTTAGACAGTGTGGAAATAGGGCATACATACTGACTTGTGTCACAAAGCAGAGGACACGCCCGTGTGCCAAATCGTGTGAAAACTGGAGAGGATACTGACTTGGGTCACACGGCCAACCACACGCCCGTGTGTTTATCCCGTGTGCCCTTTGAAATGGCTACACATACCCTTGTATTAGGCCGTGCCAAAAATGTAGGGTATACTGACTTAATTCGAAAGGTTACCCCAGGGGAAACATGATTATGCAGCATGACCGTGTATCGCACACGGCTGAGACACACGCCCGTGTCTTTGCCCGTGTGGACAAAAAAAATAGGCCATTTGTAAAGCCATTTTGCCACCCTATAAACATAAACATTCACAAGCATAAATGACCACATTTTTACAACTTAATAGGTAGCTAAGATAACCATTTCAATACACATTATTAACCATATTAAAAATTAACAATTACATACCCAAATACCTATTTAACATCATACATAATCCATTCATTTAACAACTACATATCAAGTCTTCAATTGCATAATTTCATTCCATCATTATCTTGCCAAAGCATACCATAATTGAACATTTAATTCAACCAAAACATAGTACCAAAATAAGCCAAATCACTTGGCTTAACTTATACACATAAACATACCAAAATCATGATATCAAGAAACATAACTAACATCTTTTAAACTAGTCTATACATGCCATATTTACAAATTTTCTTAAGATCAAAAGTACCAATCAAAAATTGGATAGTGTAATGTGCAACTCCGACTTGTCCGAAACGAGCGAGCTAGCGAGCCTCTATAAAACATAGAAAGAGAAACAGAGTAAGCTTTACAACTTAGTAAGCCCTCATAATTCAGAATTAAACTTACCATTTATAAAAAAATCAAAGTAATACTTAAAGTGCAACCAATTCAATTAAGAAACACCTATTCACAAGTATTCATCACATGTTAGTCATTGTAAAATTACATGAAACCATCCATTAATACAATGTTTTGCATCATTACAAATTCATATTTCTTATATAACATTAACAACATTTGTAAACCGTAACTCCTCCGTATAACATTATTTGTGCCCGCTGAACCTATTAGGAATTCAAAGGATACTTGGGTGAATAATATCACTAATCCGTTAATTCATTATCATTTATGCTCTTTCAAGCCATGATCGGTAAGCTCCTCCCGAGCTAATGAACAATAAGCTCTATTGAGCTGAAATGGTAAGCTCCAATGAGCTGATAACAGTAAGCTCTTATGAGCTGATACATCGACAAACTCATACGAGCTGTGGTGAGTCCGCAACAAATGCAGGAGCTCGACCAAAATGGTAACCCCAGTAACATGTCACCCATATCCTATGAATTCATACAGTTCAAACAGGTCTCAGTAACAAATAAATTACATCAATAAGGCATTCATACTTCAAGTATTTCTATTATATACATTCATTTCAATAGTTAAAAGTATATAAAAGCTTGATTCTAATTATACGAACTTACCTCGTATCCTCGGATAAAACTATCAGCTATTCGTCCACTTTTCGTTTTTCTCAATCTAGTTCCGGTATTTGCTTATCTTGATCTATATAATATCAAATTAACTCATTCAAACTTTCATTCAATTCAATTTAGCCTAAAACATTCATTTTGGCTAATTTACAATTTTACCCTAGACTTTTGACTACTTTACAATTTAGTCCTTAACATATAAAAATGCAAAATTGCACAATTAGACCATAACCCATGATAGTCAAATTTTAATGAAACTTCTATCAGCCCATATCTTTCATTATTTTACACTTTTAACCACAACATTTCATAATTTCTCAATTTAATCCCTAATTAAAATTTTTGTCAAAAAATCACTTAACAAAACTTGTATATCTATCATTAAACATTCATAATCTATCATTAAACATTTAATTACTCAATCATTCAATAATGGCATCATTCAAAATCTATAACAATTTCAAAAACGAAGGTATGGACTAGTTAGATTAAGCTACAACGAGCTTAAAAAAGTAGAAATCGTTAAAAACGGATTAAAAATCATACCTTAATTGCTCACTATAGCTTGGCCGAATGAAGAAAGCAAAAATGGTGTTTTATTCACCCTAATTTCGGTTGATTATGATGAATGGAGAAGGAAATTTTGTTTTGTTTTATTATAATTAACCTTAATTAACCATTTACCATTTTAACCTTAAAATTAATTCAAAATTACACCAATTGCCATGCTATCATCCTCCACTAATCGTAAATGGGCTATTTATCACTTAAGGACATTTACTTTAATGTTCTATAGCTATTTGACACTTTAAGCTAATAGAAGACAAGTTTTATGTTTTACACAATTTAGTCATTTTTTACCGAATTAAGCATTTAAACAATAAAATTTCTTAATGAAACTTTTACATAATTAATCTATCATGCTGTAGACCTTATTAAAATAATAAAATAAATATTTTGACTTCGGATTTGTGGTCCCGAAACCACTGTTCTAATTTGACCTAAAAACGGGCTATTACATAAAGTCCATCATCACTCGTTCCTATTTCCATAAGGGAATCTTAACTGGCTGCAACAAACCCGAAGGCAATTGGTGCTCAGCCTTAACTTGCTGGCACAATAGAGAACGAGCAATGAAATCCGTAACCTCACGCTTTAAGCCCAGCCACCAATACAACTCTCGAAGGTCACGATACATTTTATTACCACCAGTATGCATAGCATATGGGCTACTATGCGCCTCTTTCAGAATTGACTACCTCAAATCAAAATCATTCGATGCACAGATCCGGCCTCGAAAACATAGAACACCATCATTATTTAGCCCAAAATCTGAAGTGTTGTCACTCTCAATTAGATGAAACCACAAACCCAAAGACTTATCCTCTAACTGCTTAACCTGAATCTGATCAATCCAAGTCGGCTTAACTTGCAACTCAACTAACAGACTCCCATCATCAAACAAACTAAGTTGAGCAAACATCGATCTCAAATCAGTCATCGCTCTACAACTTAGAGCATCGGCTTCCACATAAGCCAATGTTAAGCTAACGGGACGCATAAGCCACAACTTTTCCATCTTGCATCAACACACGTCCCAAACCGACGTGCGATGCATCACTATAGACTACAAACTCTTTATTCGATCCAGGCTGTATCAGAACATGAGCCTGAGTCAGAATAGACTTGAGCTTCTTGAAGCTCGATTGCTACGTATCAATCCAAACAAAAGGAACTCCCTTACGCATAAACTTAGTTAAAGGAGCTGCAATTAGAGAAAACCCCTCAACAAAATGCCGATAATAACCTGCAAGACCAAGAAAACTGTGGATCTCAAAAATGTTCTTAGGTTGTTTCTAATCAAGCACAGCCTCAATCTTCTTAGGATCAACTCGAATCCCGTTAGTAGAAACCACGTGCCCTAGAAACGTTACCTCACGCAACCAGAAATCACACTTGCTCAACTTAGCGTAAAGCTATTTTTCACGAAGAATCTGAAGCACGACTCTAAGATGCTCATCATGCTCATCCTCGATCTTAGAGTAAACTAGAATATCATCGATGAAGACCACGACAAACTAATCCAAATATGGCTGAAAGACTCAGTTCATCAGATCCATAAATGCAGACAAAGCATTCGTCATACTAAAAGGCATAACTAGGAACTCGTAATATCCATAACGAGTCCTAAACGCAGTCTTTTGAACACCCACTTCTTTAACTCTCAACTGATGATACCCAGAATGAAGATCAATCTTTCAAAACATTGAAGCCCTTCAAAATTGATCAAATAGACCGTTAATCCTCGGAAGTGGATACTTATTCTTCACCGTTAGTTTGTTTAGTTGTCGATAATCAATGCACATACTCATGGTGCCATCCTTTTTCTTCATAAACAGAACCGATGCTCCCCACGAAGATACACTAGAGTGGATGAAACCACGATCCAATAGCTCTTGAAATTGAGGTTTAAGCTCTGTAAGCTCATTCGATGGCATTCAATAGGGAGCGATGGACATTGGAGTTGTATTTGGTAGAAGTTCAACTCTAAAATCAACTGCTCAATTAGAAGGTAAACCCGATAACTCCCCAGGAAAGACATTCTAAAAATCCCTTACTGTTCTAATATCCTCGATAGAAGAGTCTCTAAAAGTAGAAACACTGACGTAAGCCAAATACACCTCACACCTTTTTTGAATCAATTTCTTAGCCACAAGCGCGGAGATCACATTGGACAGATAATCTCGACGCTCACCGATCACAACCACTTTCTTATCATCCTCAGTCATCAGAACAACCCTCTTAGATGTGCACTCCAAGCTAACACGGTGCTCAACCAACTAGTCTATACCCAGAATTAAGTCGAACTCCCTAAACGAAAGCTCCATCAGATTTGCCTGAAAAATAACCCCTTTCACCACTAACGGAACATCCCTATAAAGCTTATTAACCCGAACAGACTACTCTAACAAACTCAGTACAATGATCTCACTAGAAGTGCTCTCGACAGAAATTCCCAAGATTTCAAATACAGAACTAGCTACATAGGAGTGTGTAGAACCTATGTTTATTAAAGCAGTATAAGGTACATCAAAAATTAAGAACGTACCGGTGATAACATCTGGAGCGTCCCTATCCTCTCGGTATTGTGCAGCATAAACCAGTGCAGGCTGCCTCGCCTTAGCCTGACTAACACCTCTGCCCAGTGCTCTCCACTCACGACCCATACCATTACCACCCCTAGCCGGTCCACAGCCCCTAGGTGGCTGCTGAACTGCCCTCTTAAGCTATACAGAACCCTGTCTTAAAGCTTGCATCTGATTTGCTCGCTGTGGACACTCCCTAATATGATGCTCCAGAGACCGACACTTCAACAAGCCCCAATATTCCTCTAATACTTGCCCGGATGGCGCCTACCACAGTCTCCATAAGGCTGAATCCTAATAGAAGCAACAAGGGCTCTCACTTTAACTGGCCCATCAGGTGTAGCATTTTTCCTAGGCCTCTGAATAGAACTAGAGGGCTCTATATCCCTCTTATCCTTACCTCTCTCTCGATCCCTATTCTGGCGCTCCTCCCACTTAACATCCTTGGTGATCTTCGCCTTTTCAACTAGAACTGCAAACTCTCGCTCCCCCTTTAAAGCAATCAGTACCCTTAAGTTATCCCTCAAGCCATCCTCAAACAGGACGCACCTCTCATACTCAGACATCACCATACCACGAGCGTAGCGACTCAACATCAGAAACTCAGCCTTATACTCGACTACAGATCTATCACCTTGCGTGAGATTCATGAACTCATGCTTACGAGTATCCACATAGCTCACCCTCACGTACTTACTCTAGAAGGTGGTCTTAAAGAAATCCCCATTTCAGATTATCAGGCTGAGTATCCTTCTCAACCGTTAACCACCATTGATATGCCTCATCGCGAAGTAAAGAGACTGTACCCTTAAGTTTTTACTCGAGAGTACAGTCTAAATCATTCATAATCCTCTTTGTGGCCTCCAACCAATACTTGGCCACTGTAGGGGCAACTCAGTGACACCCCTAAACAACTCAGCACCGTTAGACTAGAGTCATTCCACGGCCCCCAAATCTAGAATATGGTCTAACTACCCTCTTCAATATCCTCAGCATGGATTGGGATAGTACATCGTCCCCAGCTAAATGACTTGAGACCCAGTCTCGATAGCAGGCAAAACCGGCGTCTTACTTGTTTCTAAGTTTGGCATACTGCCTAGAGAGGAAGACTCAGCTCGAGCCCCTTACGACCTCTACCACAGCCATGAATACCACGTCTGTGAGTTCCATGAGTGCTCATTGTATAATTCAAATTTTATCTATATATAAAGTTTTATGCATCAGTTCCAGTATTTATTAAAAAAATATTTTATGCATAAATTATCAGAGGTTCAGAGATGGCTTCAAAAGTTTCGGTCTCTAACTATTTCAGTACAGTTTCAGAAAGTACTAACTACAGTGTTTTCAGAATAGTTCTATCTAAGTACGGAGATAATTACAGGATCGGCACCGGAGACTCGGTAAACTATATACTTTCTCAAATTATCCAAAACATTTGAAAACCAATTCTTTTTAAATCACAATTTTGAAACCCAAAATTCATAGCCCGAGTTCTGTAACCTGCTCTAATACCACTAAATATAACACCTCAAACTCGGCTAGACGTTATGGCCGAATCCGAAGGTGTCACAAAGAATAGATTTTGATAACGAAATTCATACAATAAAACCATTTTAGTTTTTCAACTCTTATTTGCTTTTATACATTGTCAAAATGTTTGTTCAGTTAATTAATTTACCTTAAAACGTGTTTATTAGCGGAAGCTTACAAAAAAAACCCGTTGTATATCAAGAAGGTAGTTCGTGTTTTTAGAAAACCTTTTTTTTAATAAAAACAATTTTTTAGTGAGTTATCCAACAACATATTTAAACAAAAGTCTAAATCCCAAAAATTAAATCTATAGTTCAGAGAGTCCAATTAATACAAAACTCCTAGAAATAATCTTTAAGAAAATAAAACCTTTAATTAAATTCAATTTGTATACTAGTGGTCACCGCAAGACTCTGTCGCACTGATCCATCTAAGTCTATAGATTACCTGAATAGAACAGACAAATAGAGGTGAGTTTACGTAAACTCAGTGTGTAACCCAACAGAAGTAGACATGCAAACATGTAGAAAACTCACATACAATTAGATACAAATTCAAGGTCATACCCATTTCCGATTTAGATAACAGAGTCAGATATACAGATTAGATAATCAGAATCCTACCCCCATCCTCTACACACCAACTCTGACCATCCCATCACACCATGTGGGGTTAAAAACACCTACCCAACCCTGTATACCAAATCGTGCCATTATGACACATATCAGATAATGTGCAGCCAAGCTACCAGAATATAGGTGATGATCATCATACAGAATACTTCCTCTACATATACAAATCCCACCCCAAAACAGATACAGAAATAGCAGATTAAACATGCTCGACATGTTTATATACATATAACAGAATAATCAAACATGCATAGCATTACCATACTCAAAATAGAATATCAGACTATCAGATATATAATTTTAGGGTTTGGTTAGCCTTTACCGACCCTACAGTAGGCCTACAGTCAATTAGATCAACCCGTGCGACCTTAAGAAAAATTTAAAAAGTATGGGCCCACATGCCCGTGTGGCCCACATGGTCTAGCCCAAAACCTACACGCCTATGTGGGCCTACACACCCAACTTGGCCTACCCCGTGTGGCTCATACAACCACACTCTAGCCATCATACGGTTGTTTCTTACGTACAACCATGCCTTCATCAACCACATGGTCATGTCTTGTACATGGCCAACCGCACGGGTGACCACACGTCTGTGTGGCGTCAACAGAATAATTCTTTTAACTTTTTCTAAAACTTATTTTTCTACCTTTTGGGTACACACATGATATCGATTTGATGCAAAAACTATCCCGAGCCTTCCAAAACCACTGATGACAAATCGCCTCAAACGCAAACTAAACCGTTGAAGTGCAATTCCCTGCTCTACAATCTACTCCAACCAAAAGAAGAACCCGACAGTTGCAACGGCACAATCGAACAACAGATTCACAAGCTGAAACGAAAAAGGAACAAAATAGAGGGTTGTAGAGAAGGTAAAAAGAATGTCAGAAAGGGAAAAAAATAGAAATAATTTTAACGTTAGATTCCTATGGAGAAGAGAGAATTTTTAGCAAAAATAAAAAATAAATAAAAAAATAGATAACCCCCATATCCCATAATTTTCTCCCACTAACCCACTCTCTCAGACTTTCCATATGACAGAAACTCTATCAGTCAGCAGAGCAAAAATAATACCCACGCTCGCGTAGGGATTCGAACACAGGACCTCTAACACACCAACAACCCCCTTACCACTAGAACCAGTAGGCTCATTCTAATATGAATTTATAGGCAATTTAATATAAGCCTACTGAATAAGGATAAGGTTTGGATCCAAATAATAACAAAATTTGAAAAAAGTGAGACTTGAACCCAATACCTCTCAGACACACCTAGAACACTTAACCACTGAAGCAGATACACAGTTGTGTCAGATATTTACAAAAACAGTGATAAATTAATCAGGACATTATAGATTGTGTTGTGTGTTTAAGCTTAGTAGGTAATGTGGTATGATACTTAAATTTGTGGTAGGTTTTTGGCATGTTTAGGTAAGTTGTGGATTAATGATTTTGAGGTGCCTTGTATGGCATATTGGTTGAATGATATTGAACTATTGATTTGGTCATTTCATGTAGGTTTTGGTCATATTTTGATGCTTTGATGAAGTGTTCTAAAGGCCTTTAGATGGTTGCTTGAATTGGTGATGGAAATGGCTTGTTTTGGGAAAAATTCATGTCCACACGGCCTGAGGCACGGGTGTTTGACTCAACCATGTGTGACATATGGCCAGGCGACACGGCCGTGTGTCCCTTTTAGGTTTTTATACATGTAAGTCAGGTTGTTACACGGCCAAGCACATAGGCATGTATGGCTATTTCGAGAGTTACACGGCCTGACATACGGGCTTATAGCTTGACTGTGTGACCCAACTTAGAGAGTTACACGGGTGAGGACACAGCTTGGGACACGGTTGTGTGTCCCTATTTCGATTGTTACATAGCTTGAGACACGAGCGTGTGCCTCAGCCATGTGACCCTTACAGTTTAAATTTTCTAACTTTTTCTTAAACTTTCTGAATGCTTTCAATTTAGTCCCAAATTGTTTCTAAAGTATTTTTAAGGCCTTGAGGGCTCGATTTAGGGACTATATGTCCATGAATGAATGAATGATATTATGTTTATATTAATGTATGAAATATATGTCATGAGGTTCTATTTATTAAGTAATGCTCTGTAACCCTATTCCAACGACTATTTTGGGTTAGGAGTGTTTCAGGTAGGACACGAACTGGGTCATTTTGCTTAACACTTGTAGAGCCTCGTTAATGATGTTTGATTAGTGGAATTGTGTCTAATTAGTGGAACTGTGTGAGATTAGTGGAATTGTGTGTGCATGTAAAGTGATTAGGTAACCGTTATTGTGGAATTATGAGCTAATTCCTATATAAATAGGATGAAAGCTTAATGAAAAAGAACTTTATTTCCCGTTTCTTTGTTCATCATTTTTCTGTTAGAAGAAACTTAATGTGTGTTTTTAGTTGTGTGAGAAGGTGCCTTTAGCTTGATTAGTAACTAACTATTTCAAGCCAACTACTGGTAAACTCTTGAGTCCTTCTTTAGATTAATACTAGAGAATGATAGGGTGTAGCAACCGTTTATAAAGGTTTCTACGAGAAGTCAGAGGGAAGAAAACTTTCTTCTGGTTAATGTTTGCATGTTTTCATTTATTGTTTTTACATTAAAAGTTTAGTCGTTTATGTACTTAATAGAGTGTTTCATTTTATTTAGCTAAAAAAAGAGAGAATGCCCTAGTGTAAAATGGAAAGAACTCGTATAATAGGCAAGGCATTTCCTGGTAATCTCTGGTGAGTTCCTTTCATTTATGTTCCTGTTAAATCTCAGCTAATGTCTTATTAATGTTGTCTTCCATGTAAGTAAGTTTATTTACAATTAGTTGTGCATGACTGTATACAATATATGAATGAATGGTTGTGAATGAACACTCTTCCTTGGCACACAAGCTCTGTATCTGGAATGGTGAAAAGGGGGAAATAGTGGAAATTAATGAGATGTGATGGGAAAATGTATGAAGATTATGATATGAAATGAGTTTTACCTCTGGTATGACATGTAAATGCAAACTGCGATTAGTAAATGCCCTGGCCTTACAGGGGAACACGTAAGTGTTTGAATTAACAAAGAGAATTTATAGAGGTTTAATTGAATATGAAATACTGGCTCAATAAATTCTTATCATGAATATGAAATCGTGGTTCTTCAAAGTAATATGTGGATCAGAAGCTAACATAGGGAAGGGGTCCATGAACAGTCCATGCAAAGCATGCATGTCTTGCGTAAGGTTAATACACGTGAATAGTGCTTAAATGACTGAGTATCTGCAAGAATTGTGCTTAACCATGAATAGTATCCGTGTGATTTGTACTTAACAGTGAAAAGTATTCGCATGTGAGCTAACTTTAATTGTGGTGTGAAATTATCTATATTTGTGATTTGACATATCTGTTATTCTCATGAAAATTTAAGTTACTAATGTCTGCATTTAGTGGTGGATAGTATCCACCAACGAACCCAAATTGTGTGGTGTTATGAATCCTCCAATAGATCGTACACAACTATATTGGCATATTTATGTGTAAATTGTTGGTATTGCTAAGTGTTGTAAAAGTCTAGCTAAATTTCACTTCTTAAAAATGTTATTTGAATGTTTATTGTTTATCTTTGGAACCCACTAAGTTTATTATGAACTTACCTACTTTTTCTCTTACCATTTCAAGATCTGTTGAGAAAGTGACCTTTTGAAGGGATTTAGCCAACCAACGGACTCTTTTGTAAGCCAATCCTCTTTCTGTCGTAACATGTATATCAAGTCGGGGTGGCCTATGGTTTAAGTCTATCGTGTTGAATTATGTAAAAGTTAATTTGAACTTCTTTTATACAACCGTCCATATATAATGAATGTTGGCTCTTTTCCAAATTTGTTTGGCTCTTTTCCAAATTTGTTAACTTTTATATTATGAAAATCAAGATTTAATTTTATTTTCCCTTGATTTATCCTTTAATACTTCTAATCCTGCGAAAGATATTTTAGAATGTATACCTTTATTTTCTTTTGTTTTTTTTTTAAATATTATTCCACCAAACATTATTCTTAAGATTGTTTTATTTACATTGTATTGATGGTCTTAATTTCTAAAACCAATGTTTTTTTCAATCCGAAATGATTTTTGTTTTTCAATAACATCATCGTTTATCGATTAGATGGGTGGATTGGGTGTTACACAGAGGCTCCTCAAGTTGCTTTTTTTTATGAGAATGTTGCCAATGATATGCAAATCAAGGATCTCAAAGCACACAATAGTAAGCTATTGACCATGAAGTTGGAAATCTTGACTTGGCAACTTTAGTGATCCTTTTGCAATCATTGAACAAAAAAAGGGGAGTAGTAAGTAAGTAGTACATCTTTTTGGGCAATAAACAACTCAAACTTAGGAATACAATTCTCGTCAATCCAATATAGTGGTTCACTCAATCCAATAATCTTGTACTCTTGCCCTTACATGTTTTGGATCATATTAACAAGCCTTTACTTTTGTTATGGTTTGAGATAAGGTAGTTGCGATTGTTTGATTAAGGGAGAGATCCTTAAGGGAGAATATGTAGTTATGATTATTTTAATTTTCCCTATGTATGTTTTATTCAAAAATTGCCAAAAGGGGAGATTATTGACATATTTGAAGGCAACGTGAATTCTATGCCTGAAATAGTGACCACAACTTGAGGCATTGTTTCATTATCTTACTTCCCTATTTTCAGAGTTGGAAAATTTTAGAACAAAAGTATTAGACTATTTGTTTTCAGAGTTAGAGCCCAAACCATGAAGACCAATTGAGTTAAAATTGAAGGCTTGAAGATTGGATACTTACAATTCAAGTTTGGTGTAATAACCTAATTTTCAATGGAGCTAAAAAAGGCAGTTTCAAATCCCTACTTCTATAAATCGAGTCTGTAAGTATTAAATATGAATATTTATGAAGTTTGTATAAAAATATATTTAAGTTTGGTCTAGAAATTTTTCTAAATTAATAGTTAATTTAGGTATACGGGCTAAATTATAAAAGTCCAATCGGTATAAGTTTTTAATTGGTCAAAGGCTTAGGGATTTAAATAACAATTAGTCAAAGGTCCAAAATGGTAATTAAACCATTTTTACATGTTAGATAGTGGACAATGTTGATGAAATACACTAATTTTAATTAAGATAGGTTTAAGTTAATTAAACCATGATTTTGTTAATTTATTTAGCTTAATTAAATCCTAATTAAACTATATATACTAAGTTAGCTGGAAATCTTGAAAAACCATTATTTCATCTTCTTCATCTTGTCAAAATTGAAAGAAAGAAAATCCTTGGAAGCTTGTATGAATTTGGTTACCAATTAGTAGATAAATCTTAGTTTTTTTTTCTTATAATTTTTTATTTTTTAGGTCATGAGAGCTTGATTTAGCTAGCCCATGTACCAATTTGTAAAAATACTTTTAAGTTTCCTTTGTTGATTTCTTGAAGAAATTGGTGTGAAATTGATAGATTTTAAGCTTAGAATATAAAAAGGACTAGATTGTAAAGTTTAATTATTAGTTTTGTACATAGGGACTAAAGTGAATAAAATATGCATTTTTTGTGAAATTTTGGTATAAATAAAAAGTAAAGGGTCCCTAATGAATGTATTTGAATTTGAATTTTAAACTGTGGTTAAAAAATTGAAAGTTATGGCTATTTCAAATTCAGGGACTAAATTGAATAAAATATAAAACTTTAGGGGTATCAAAAATGAGATTTCATTGGTTCATTTATGTCATGGCACATTATGAAAATGTTTGGTATTGATGGATTGTATGGAATAATTATATAGATCAAAATGAAAAGTTAAAATTATGTATTAGTCCCTAAAGAATCAACTTGTTTGATGTTTTGATCAGGTAAGTTCATATGATATTGGTTTACTTACGTTGTTATGTATTTGATTTGTATATATATATTTGATTAAGAATTTAATTGGTTATGAATTAGTATGAAAGGTGAGAATTAGACTAAACTAAAAAGTGATGTTTATATGTGTAATAGATGCCCGTGTGAGCTTAGTAAATGTTAGGATATGAAATGCATGCCAATAGGGTCTTATGTGCACTTGTACGGGATTGATTACAGATGTTTCCGAGGTCTAGCATTTGTTATAGATTCTCAACTATATATGACACAGGTGTAGCTCAAATGAGTAACCTGATATGTCGTAGTAAAGGTCTAGCCCGAACAGGTAACTTGATATGTATAATTTCAATTCGTATGAGCAACTGGTGTGGTGTAGATACATGTGAATCCAAGTCTATTTACTAGGGTTCATTGGGCAAAATAGTATATGAAATGAGAAATTAAAATGAGATGAAATGAAATGAACTTGATGATCAAATGGAAAAATATTGAATGAACTAAATATGAAAAATGGATTGGAGTAATGTGTTTAACATGTATGTGATTGTATTACCTTTGATTAAATGAGTTTTTAAGGTTAGTTATCTAAAGTGACATGAATTGGCATGTTAAGTAATTGTGGCATCATGTGGTTGATTATAAGTTAATGCTCACCTTATTGATGTTTTGATTTGCCATGTCTAGCAAAACTATGCCAAGTTAAGGTAGCTTATAATATCTAGATAAAAAGATAAGGTAAGTCTTATACTATACATATAAGCTTACTAAGTATCCTATATGCTTACCTTGTTTGCCTTGTTTGTTTTCCCTTTTCATTGTAGATTGTCACATTACGAAACTCGTCAAGCCTAATTATTTCGAAGCTTACACTACCACTGAATCGGTAGTTATGTGATCATTTTGAGTCTAAGGTTGTGGCATGTATATGTGTGTTAGTGTATACTTTAATGTATTAAATTCTTGGTGAGTTGAAAATTTGTGATGAATATGGTATATGATGATGATTTTGAATGTTGGTCATGGTATATGAATTAGTAAGTTAATGTCTAGTTGAAAATGATAATTTTTTTTATTTCCATGCTTGAGGTATGTGTTAGTGAATGGTTAATTTGGTTCGTTGTTAATGTCATGAAGGTTTTGATGATTGAATTGTATATGTATGCAAATTCTGAGTTAGACTAAACATGGTTGACATAGTTGGATAGAAATTTGGGATCAAATATGCCTAAATCATGAATGGTTAAGAAATGTGACTTATTATTGATTGTTGGGATTCATGTTTAAAGTCTAAAAAGCTATTGATGTGTATAGGTACATAAGTGTAGGTAATTGAAGTGAAATGACATGTTTTCAATGCGGTATGGCATAGGTGAAGATTGGTATTTGAATGGTTTGGATGTTAAGTTTTAATGAAATTAATTTGTTTAAGTCTAATTAATGTATAAGAGTTGTATGTCTTGATAAGACGTTGAATTTGGTTGTTTGAACTTGTTTGGCATGATTTTGTATGTTATAAGTCAAGTAGAAGTGGAAATTAGATGTACATATTGAAAGGTTTGGTTGGAAACTTTGGATTAGGTACCATATTGTACATATTTGACAAAAACGGGCTCCACGTCTTGCGACCACCCTCCCTCGTTGCAATGTCGTCCGACAATAAGTGATGTCACGATGTCGAATGGCATGAAGTCATGACGTGACTTACTGTTTTGGCGACATCACAACGTGGAAGTGATGAAGTCGCGACGTTGGTCCTCAATTTTCAAAACATTACAATTTGGTCCTATTTCATGCTCGAGTTGACAAAAGAGTTTTTGTAAGCTCGTATCAGACTCAGAAATGATTGTTTAACATAGTTTGAACTTGATTGATACTTGATTACATGTGTAAATGTTTATATATTGCCTAATTGACTATTGTTGCTTCGGTAATGAATGTAGCATATTGTAGTTCGGGTATTGTGATCGAGTTGAGCGGAGGGTGTTACATTTGGTTAATTGCGAAACAAGTAACATCACTTTCTATAGTTGAAGACTTTGAATTACCCTAAGACTCTTATGGAATTATTATTCTATGCTTATTTTTTTAACTTTACTTTATAGAGAAACGACCAGATTATGACTCTTATGTAAGCAAAACTTAAGTAGTATATAAACTTAAGTTTTGTCTAGGTTAAGCAATAACCGAGAGATTTATAGAGTGCAAATTTGTTTAAGTTAGGAACATTTTATGTGAGCATTGTTTATGTAAGCAATCAAGAGAGTCTCTTATATTGTTAAGGGTGAGCATCCGATCGGATCGAATGAAAATTTTTTGAGTTAATTGAGTTGACGAATCATATTTTATCATCCTAACTCGATTTGAAAATTTCTCGAATCGAGTCGAGTGAGATGGAATTCGAATCGAATCGAATCGAATATATTTATTCGAGTTAAATTTTAAAAAATATTTTAGGTCCTTATAATCATTGTCACCCACCGTAATCAAATTTGTCCATCGTAATCAAATTTGTTATTAACTTTGATCCCCTTATAATTTCTTTATTAACCTTTTATATACGGGTTAACTTCTTTGCTTACTTAGTTGCTTTAATTATCTTCTGATTCTTATCACTATGTATTTTGAAATTAAAAAATATATTAAATGTAAAAAAATATGATCTTCTAATAAAAATTATCTTAAAGATAAAATGTGAAATTGATACCAACATAAAATATTAATACGAATATTTTATGGCATCATCAATAATTCAATTTTAGCAAAAATTTATAAAGATTCAATATGATAAAACAATTCAATAATATAAATAATAAAAAATATGAAATTTAATTTAATAATATAAATAATATATATAAATAAAATTATTATTATTTAGGTTTAGGATTTTTTTGAATGATTTTAATTTTTTATTTGGGAGTAAAGGGTGAGAAGTAAAAGTTTGGTGGGAAAATAAAAAATTTTGTAGGTTGAGAGAGTAAACTTTTTTTTTGGGCCGGGGGGGAGGGATAAATGGGAGGAGTAAAATTTTGGGAGAGAAATATTCAAAAAAAAAATGAAGGGGGATGGGTTTGGGGTTAAAAGGGGGTGGGATGGGAGGAGAACAAAAGCTATGGGGGGAAAGTGAGAAGGAATAAAAGTTTTTGGAGGAAAATGAAGAGGTTTAGGAGTTTGGGGTAATAATATAAATTATTATAGTTTGATATTCGAGTTATTCGGGTTATTCGAATTCAAAAATTAAACTCGATTCGAACTCGAAATTCGAAAAAAATTCGAGTTGACTCGAATAACTCGATTTGTTTAACTTGAAATTTGAATTTTTTTTCGATTTTTTCAAGTTGAATCAAGTTTTTCTCACTCCTATATATTGCAAAACTAAGCTTTCGAGGGGAAAGCTTAGTGGGAGAGTAGTCTAGTTTTTGTACAACGGTGAGGTTGCTAAATTGGTGAGATTTAGACTGATGTTAGGACTTCAATAATTGGTTGTACTAAGATAGTGGATCACTGCTCTGGGCAAAACCCCGTAGACATAAACTGAGGTCGAACTGCATAAACAATCTTGGTGTTCATCTTTACGTTTTTGCACTTTTAATTTCATGGTTGAAACTGTAGTCATAGTTCCAAACATTATTTTAGCCATAGTTTTTGTTCGGAAAGCAAATACCCTCCTCGTTTCTACACTCTATAATAGCTTTTCACTTATAGCAGCAACCACTCAAGTTAAGAAGTACATTTTTTTGGCTTTTTTATAAAAATAACTCAAAAAATTAATTAATTACATAAATGACCCAGTTTTAATTAAACACGTAAATGACTTAAAATCTACAGTAAAAGTTAGTGGAGCCAAAGAGTTTGTCACCACCAACATGTCACGTCAGCAACTAGGAAAAAAATTATTTTTTTTGTGGAGCAATGTAAAATGGCACCACCTATATAAATACTAAAAAAATACTGCAATTTCTAAAAATATGGGAGACTTTAAAAAAATTTCTATTTTCTGGTGAAGCCAATTAATTTGGCGCCACCAGATTCGCCTGAGACACCTACCCTGTTACTTTCTTTTCTTTTCTTTTCTTTTTTTTTTACTTTTTTTAACTTTTGTCCTATTCTTTCTTCTTCTTCTTCTTCTTTTTTTTTTTTTTACTTTTTTTAAGTTTTGTCTTTATCATTATTTATTTCATTTATTATTAATTTAAAAAACTTGAAATATTTTATAATATATATTTTTTAAAATTTTAAATATATATTTTTAAAATTATTTTTTGAAATTTTAAAAACTGACATGATGTGACCAGTTATAGTATATATTTTTAATTTTTAATTTAAATTTTTACTTTTTAACAGTGGCGAAGCCATAAAAATTTTTTAGGGGGGCCAGATGAAATTTTAATTTTTTTATAGTTTATATATTTATAATTTATAAAGGATTAAATCGAATTTTTATAATTTTAGGGGGCCAAAGTGTAATTTTACCTTTACTAATTTAAAATTTTTAAAAAATTTTAAGAGCTTAAAATGCAATTTTACATTTTAGGGGGGATCGGGACCCATACCAGTCCCCTAGCTTCGCCCTTGCTTTTTAATATATATATATTTAAATAAATTCATTTTTTTAACAAATAAATCGCTTTTCAACAATTTTTTTATTTTTTTAATTAATTCAAAATTTAATTTTTAAATAAAATATTATTTTTTAACTTTTAAATAGAATTTAAAAAAAGATTTGAATATCTTTAAAAATAATTTAAAAATCATAATTTAAAATATTATAAAACAAATTAAAAAATATTTAAAATATAATAAAACTAATAATAAATTTGAAGGTCATATCTTTAAAATATTTAAATGTTTTATATTATTAAAATATATATTTAATATTTTAAAAATAATATTTAAAAATTTTAAAAATAATATTTTAAATTTTAAAAATAATTTCAAAAATATATATTTAAAATTTTAAAAATATATATTATAAAACATTTCAAATATACATTTCAAGTTTTTAAAAATTAATAATTTAAAAAATATATATTTATTATTTAAAAAATAATTAAAAATAATATTTAAAATTTAAAAATATTTTTAAATATATATATTTAAAAATTAAAATATATATATATTATAAAATATTTCAAATATACATTTCAAGTTTTTTTAAAATTAATAATAAATAAATAAAATAAAATAAATAATGATAAAGACAAAACTTAAAAAAAAAAAGACAAAAGTTAAAAAAAGTTAAAAAAAAAAAAAAACAACAACAACAACAATAACAACAACAACAAAGAAAGTAACTGGGTGGGTGTGTAAGGTGAATCTAGTGGCGTCAAATTAATTAGCTCCACCAGAAAATGGAAATTTTTTTAAAGTTTCCTATATTTTCAGAAATTACAATATTTTCCTAGTATTTATACAGGTAGTGCCATTCTACATGACTCCACTTAAAAATTAATTTTTTTCCTAGTTGCTGACGTGGCATGTTGGTGGAGCCAAACTCTTTGGCTCCACCAACTTTTACTGTAGATTTTATGTCATTTATGTGTTTAATTAAAAAATTGGTCATTTATATAATTAATTAATTTTTTTGAGCTATTTTTATAAAAAAAGCTTATTTTTTTATTAAATTAGTTTTCAATTACAACATATTCTTTAAAAATTGAAGTAAAATTATAGCTTTTTTGTATAAGCAAACTTATTAATTATAGTTTTTAAAATAAAAATGATATTAATTAAAATATAATTTCAATAAAAATATATTAATATTTTATTAAATGAAAATAATCATCAATGAGTGAAATTAAAAACATCAATTTAATAGATTATTAAGTTCCCTAAATAAATATTCTACTATGAATTCGGAACATCATAAACTTATAAATTGATTACGTGAATTAAATAACTCGTGATAAATTAATTAATTTAATTTGATAACTTATAAAATTAATCGTATGAAAGAATGTTAAATAAAATATGTATAAAAGTAATAATGCATGCACCTGTTATACGTATTTTAGTTTAGTTGATTTGATTCCTACTTTCTTTCTTTTTTCTTTTTTGAACATAATTCTTACTTTCTTTGTTTGATGAAAAATCACGATATGAATTTTATAGTAAGTTTACAATGATTATCTCTCTATAACATATTGTTATAAGTGTATAAAAGTCACATTTCTATAATAAGTAAAATCTTAACAAACAAATGAGATTGTAGTTATGATTGGCCACACTTTTTAATTGAAAGCAATTAATATAATTTTTAAGAAATTGGGCTATGAATTAAATAAAAACCAGTACAGAAATAGGTGGTCTGAAAACACTATCACATTTCTCGTTTTTAACATTATAAATTCACGTTTTAATATTTTAACAATTATTCCTAATAATTCAAATTATATTTCTAGTTTTATATATTTTTAAAGTTAAAATTATGATTCATAACTATCAATTTCTCATTTAACTTTTGTTACCATTTGAATTTGATTTTATTTTAATTATACATAGTTTTATATCATCAACTTTATGATTAACTAAAATATTATTTCAAAATTAGTAATTACAAAATTGCTCCATTATTTTGAAAAAAAAAAAAAAACATTGCGTAGCCAAATGCAAACATTGTAGAAATTCGTGCGTAGCTTCCATGAGGTTTCATAAATTTTAATCAGTTATTCCATAATTTCGTAACTACCAAAATTATCTAACTATTTACCCAAATACTTAAAATCCTATTAAAAAATAAACTTTTTTTTATAAAGTTCAACCTTCAGGGCTTTGAGTATTTGATTAGAAATTTGTGCTTTCATTAAGAGTTTGAGTAAATAATTGATGGGTTTGGTAGTTATTATAAATATATTATTATACCTTAATAAAATGTATAAGAGGCAAGTAATTGATGAAATAATAAATGGAGTAGGCATTACAATTTTTTTTTTGGGGAAAAAGTGTAAAATATATAAGAGAAGTCACATCTTGTTTTATCTATTATTATATTTATTTTATGTATTCATTTTTTAATAATTTACTACTTTATTTTATTTTAATTTTATACAATTTATATATTAATATTATATTTATATATTTTCATTATTTATTTATTTTTTAGTTTTAAACTATTCAAAAATTATTACTATATAATTCGAATATGAATTAGAGTAATAATATAATAAAATTTAATTAAAATATTTTATCTGACTATAATGACTGAATTGATTATCGTCATGCATAAGGATATTAGATTTCCTGATATAAATAATTTTTGAACTTTCTATATATATATATAGAAATAGAAAAAGATAAACTAAAACCGACATCTCTTATATTATGTCAATGATAATATAAAAATGGAATTGAGATCTATATGAAATAAAATGAAATAAAGCCACTTAAGATTTCCTATAAAATGAGACAAAATGATAATCAACGTCAACGCTTCCCTATAACCATATCAATACTCTTCATATTCAGTATCTTCCCCATAACCATACTCCTCATCCTCCTCGTATGAGCATAGATAAGCATTCTCGTGCTCAGACTCGTCACTAAAATTGTCTTCCTCAAAGCCACCATCTTCCAAAGTTGATGATCCTTTGGAGTGCTCTCTTTCAATCTGCTTGTCTCTGTTCGAGTCTATACCATCCTTCGCCTTTTCGAAATCTTTCTCCTCCTACAAGGAATCAAACTCCAGGGTAAAAATTACTAATCGACCGATACTGGATTATCTATCTCCAAAACAACATAGCATATATATTATATATAGAAAGAGAGCATACAGGTTCATTGTTTAGCTTCTCCAGTGCATCATAGTTGATTTTTGAACTTAGTCCCTAGAAAAGAGGAAAAACCAACGTCAATATGCCAACAAATATGGACCTAAAAACTTACTCGAAAGAAAGCCTACAAATAACCATAAAATATAAAGAAGATTTTCAACAAGGCAAGACATGAAATGTAAATAAATTCGTTGTAGATTAGTGGAATTTTCTTCTATGTTCTCAAGGAGGCATGAAACGACATTACTTCAACAAGGAATATTCTACATCTGATGGGGCAGTTGAAATAGCCAACAACTTTCCTTATACTTACCTTTTTCTTCTCCACCACCTCCTCCTCCGTTACTTTCTCCATCCTGCTACCAACAGCTTTCCTAGCAGAAGAATTTTTCCTTGTAGCAGGCTTTCTTTGTTTCTTCTGCCATATAAGATACGGATGAATTTGAATAAATTGCACAGAATTAGAGTAGCTAATGCAATTTTGAAATTCCATGCAAGAGTATACAGATGCCCTAATAATACTCAACCGTGTATATCAAAAGAGCAAAAGGTGTAATAAAGAATGTAAAAAGCAATACTTGTGACACAAGTTTCTAGTGTACAATGAAGTGTATTCAAGTGATTGAACGGTTCAAGCAGGATGACAAACGAAATGCATGGTTTAGTAGCACTTTGAGAAAGTAACCAATGATAAAAGTATAGTTAAATGTAGTTCTATACATGGAAAAATATCAGTCTGGAACATTCATAGAGAAATGATGGGAAGCGTGTGAAAGTGGTTATATGAATGTTAAACAAATATGAAAACGTCAATTAAGCACTTCTAATGTTGGACTCCATCAGAAGAGATGAAGATTTAGCAGTTGGCATGACTGCTAAGAATTTTTGCAGCTTAGAACATAAGAAGTATTTTATATTCCCCATTGACAATACTCATAGATAGAATGAACCAAATACTTCCTCTCATCATTTATGTCTTATTATATTTCCTCTCTGCTTAATAATTCTTCATCCCCATTGATCATAATTCACTCAGAACCTAGACATATATCTTTGCTTGGCAGAAAGTGCATAAAAAAGCTAAATTTAAGTTCAAATTTAATGGACCTCTTCGGTGACCTGGTAACCAATTTAGGGTGGGTTTAGGACGGCAGTGCGGTGCGTTTAGCTTACTTTTTGTCTCACGTTACAGTATCGCTACAATATCTAATCTCACCGCCACCACTGTTTTTACACTAACCGCAGGTAAACGCACTGCCCATCCAAACTCACCCTTAGTTTTATGGAAAATTGCAGTAACAAATTAGCAATTAGACCAATCCATAAAACTCCACTAGTTCATAGTTTCACTCGGAATATAAAGATTACTTATTTTATGCCTCTAAACCAGGCAATACACAAGAACAACAGTATCCAAAACAATTACTTTACAACTAAACTCACCTGAATTACTTTGGCTAAAGATTCTCTATTCTTTTTATGAACTTAACCGTTAAGGGATAACAATAAATACCTTCAGCACACTGCTTACAAGCTTCATTGATAATTTTCAGTGAGAGATCACCAGCTGACTTCACGGCTCACTCCGCCAACTTATTGCTTAAATTCTACAACACAATCCGACATTCAAACTAGATTCATTATCTCATTCCCTACACTCCAAGACCAAGTATTCAGACAAGTAATCAGTTTCCTTTTTCTCTACCACTTCCCTCCTTTCTTTTGTCGAGTTCTAAACAAATGTAATATAAACTCAAAGACATTGCCATAACTGTAATTTGAATTTTGAAAAAAAAATACAAAAAAGAGAGAAGAACTAAAATACCTTTTGATAATCTTTATTCATGGCTTCCCAAATGAACTTCTTGAAAACCATCTCCTTTTTGTTGTTAAGATAACCAGTAATCTACAATGCATTTATTAGCTAAAATTTAAAATAATTTTTTTAAGAAAAAAAACCGTGATGTACTTACCTCGGCGTCATTGATATCAGATAAATCATCAGCAGCAGATTCAGAACGCAACTTACGTTTAGATAAAACTCCATGTTTGTCTACAATGGGAGACATAGATCCCCTGTTTATCTCCATCTAAGAGTATTTTAATCAAACAAACAAATAAAAAATCCCCCCATAGTTTTCAACAAAAGAAATTTACTGAAACAAAAGCTAAATAAATAAAAACAGGAAAGGGATGAAATATTACGGTACCATGCTTAGACGGAGCAATGGCCGCCTCCGAGTTAACCCTTGAGTCACAGAATCGAGCTTAAAACGCCAAAACTCATTCGCTCTTTTTTTCTTCTTTTTAGAAGACGTTGGAATCACGCGTTCCGTTCTCATTATATAGTAGGCGCTTGTGATTATGAAATTACGACAATGGCCTTGACCATACCGCCATATCCACCTTTTTATGGATCGTGGGCTGTTTTTGCGGCTGAATCTGGGAAATTTATATTGGTATAAATACCCAGAACTCCCTATACTTTAAGGTTATGAATAATTTAATTTCTCTCTCAACAATGTAATTTATTTTCATATATTATTTGAAGTTAGTAAAAAAATAATAATTTAAAATTAGGATTAGTTATTTTCTTTGATGCATTCAACGTGTTATGTTTCAAAAGGTTTTACAAAAAATCATAAAAAAGAAAAATTAAAAATTAATCAAACTTTCAAAAAAATTACAAACAAATTCTAAATTTCTTAAAAGATTCTAAACTATTATAGAAAAATTTAAAAACAAAAATAAAAACTAATGAAAATTCCAATGTTTTGGGAAAAATTTCTTAAAAATTTCAAAATTTTACAAAATTTATCCAAAAATGTATAAAATATAAAAATTATATAATACTCAAATAGTTTCTAGAAAAATTAAAAATTATTTAAAAAATTAAATATCTATTTTTCAAAAATTTTATTTATTTTTTTTCAATTTTTCATAACTTTGGAAATTTCTATTAATTTTTAGATTTTATTTTATAAAATATTAGAATTTTAAGATTCTTTTGTACTTTTTTGAAATATTGGATGCATTTTTTCACCTTTTTTGAAAAAAGAATTTATTTGTTTTGAATTTTTAAAATATTGTACAACTTCTTTATTATTTTTGAAATTTTTGGATAAAAATATGTCATGTATTAACGAAAATAGTTAAGTTAAAATATGTTGTTTTTGAAAATATGAAATTTAGTATTTGTACTTTTATTTTCAGGAATTTAGTCCATTTATTTTTTAGATTTCAAAATTTAGATTTAACTGTTAACACTATTAAATTTGTTTTGTTGAATTTAGGTTAATTATAATGTAATTTTTTATTTTAAAATGTCATACCAATAAATTTAACAAAAAAATAAAATAAAAGTGATAATAGTTGAAATTGATTTTTGAAATTTGAAGAGTAAAGAAATTAAATTCCTAAAAATAAAAGTACAAAGATTAAATTCTATTTTTTTTAAAAATACAAAAACTTATGGCATATTTTAACCAAATAATTTATGCAATCCTCAATTTTGTTTGTCTAGTCACTTTTGAATGGTATAAAGGACTAAATTGCTTTCTTCATTTTAAGAGTGACTAAATTATTCCTAATTTTATAATATTGGGACCTCTTGCATATTTATATTCGAAGATAATTCTTTTTTATTAAATTTTATTTCTAGAAATACATTATTTCAAAGAGTTTCATATGACTGAGTTCAATCGAGTCTTTTAGATTTTTCATATAATCCTATGGTAATTTAATTCAATTATATTCTCAATTTTTTTGTTATTAATTTTAGGTTTTGGATTTTTTAACTTTATTTTGATAAAATGTTGTTTTAGGCTTAAATGCAAAATTGGCTTTCAAACTATATAAATTTTCTCACTTAAAAACTCAACTTTTTTGTGGTCAAATGGGATACTTAAACTATTAACTCTTGTTAGCTTTTGATGTCTCACGCTTTTAGTATAATAACATTTAAGATAAATTTTATATATTATATTTCTTAAATTATTTGGTGAAAATATAATTAAAAATTATTATATTTCCTAAGGCTTAGCATTCGACGTGAGTCGATATTTATCTTAAATGAGATCATATGAAATGAAAATGACAGTGTTATTTAAAAATCTCCAGGAAGAAATTTTGAAGATGAAATTTTCTTGAGAGATAGTTGTAACACCCAAAAAATTCCTATTTAACATCTAGAACATTTGGAAAATGAGTTGGGTGAAGAAATTTTGATGAAATTAAAATTGATATTGGAGATGAAATCTAACAAAGAAAATTGTGGATGTGAAAACGTGGGAAAAATATCAAATTGCAAAATTTGAAACGTTAGAGGACTAGAATGCAATTTGGCCAATAGAGAAACTATGAGTTATTATTGATTATTTGGCATGAGAATAAGTTGAAATGTGCATTAGTGTGATGAAAATCATTATTGGGAATCAAATTGGAAATATTTAAAAATAGAAGGACTAAATTATAAATTTTCCATTTTACCAAGAGAAGGGTAAAACTTAAATATACAATACCCATGGACTCATAATAAATACTAAATGTGAATTATTGAAATTTAAGTTATTAAATATCTATTCGATGTGAATAAAGTGAAATAATAGGTGAAAATGGGCAAAAATAATAATTTTACAACATAAGGGCATTTGGTCTTTTCTCAATAATTCATAATGAAAAATGATAATATATTTGATATATGAAATAAATTTGATCCATTGGATGTGATAATTTTGAATGTATAAAATGTGGACCACATGTTAGAATATTTGACTTGGACTTTTAACTAAACTTTAACCTAGTCTTATTTTACTTTATAAAAAGGAAACAAAAAGCCAAAAATTGGCCATTTCTTCTTCTCCTAGCATTGGCTCTCTCTCCACCTATGGAGCTTTCTTCCTTTTTCTCAAGATCTCAACTCTTAACTTTGAGTTTTTGTTTAAATCACTTAGAAAACAACTCCTTGCTAGATTTCCATCGATAAATCTTCCATTTTTGGCTTGGTTTTTAACCTGACGTCACTTGTAGTAGATATTTTAGGTCATTTCTACACTTAAGGAGCTTGTTTTATAAACCTAAACTCATTTTATATTTAATTATTTCATATCTATTATTAGTAGGTTAGGAACTAAAAGCTAATAAAATAAGCGTTTGCACGCATTTTCTGCCATTCCAATGACTCGTAAAGTCGACTCGAGCCTCGATAAGGTCTAATAGGTTAATTAAGTATGCAGGAAGTTGTTTCAAGCCTACGATTGCAAGGAATGAAGGTTGTGGTGTGACACGACGCCGAGAATGTAACACCCCTTAACCCTTATCGGTCGCTAGAATAAGACTACGGAGCATTATTGGACATTTCAGATCAAATACGAACAATCATATAATAATATAACATACATATCATAATTTAGTCATAGTGTTCCTTTATTGAGTCCTCGAGGCTCAAATCACGTGTTAGAAACAAATCGGGACTTAATCGGAAGTTTAGAAAATTTTTCGTGAAATTTCAAAATTTTTCCTAAGTACAGGGCTCACGTGCCCGTGTGGTTTAGGGACACGCTCGTGTGACCCTAAACACGCTCGTGCTTCAGGCCATGTCCAACCCCGTGCAACTCTCTGACTTAAACAAAAATTAAATGTAGTTTCCACATGGACGAAACACAAGACCGTATGCTAGGCCGTGTGCCTCACATGGCTGAGACAGACGCTCGTGTCTCTGCCGGTGTGGAGATTCCTGGGCATTCTGTTTTGAAAATTTTAAAATGTAGGGGACACACGGCCTATTCACACGCCCATGTGTAAGCCGTGTGTCTCACACGGTCTGGTCACACGCCCGTGTGCCAGGCCATGTGGACTCAAAATGAGCCTTATACATAAAGTTTACCAACCCTACAAATCTTGAACCTCAAGCAACACAAAAACCAATCATTCAACCAATCCAAAACATATTCAAATACATTTAATACATGTCAAATTAATCATTTTAAGTACCTATCCAATATACTATTATTATCAAATCAATCTAGCATATCGTCAATCAAACCAATTTGTAATTCATACCAAATTTATCTCAAATCTTTAAACTAATGCATTCTCACATATTCACTAACTTAATCATACCATTTGATATCTCAATATGTTCTATATATAATTATTGTATATAAAGTGTCTAATAACATCTTATAACATTATTTACAATCATTTCTCAAGATGACATACATATAATAACCTAGGTACATGCCATTACCAAAGGAAATGTACTTCACCACAATGAGTTCGGGATGGCTTTGGATGTTGATTCAACAATTTAACTTCAACCTATCCTGTGCACGGAGAACAAACCATACGCTGAGTATAAACTCAGTGGTATTTCTATAATCTGAATACTTACTAAATAATAATTTACAAAATTTATATATCTAAACACACATAACAAAAATCATTTAAACAAATAATCAATTTCATAATACATCATTCATAACACTTTCAATTCTCATCTTTTACTATTTCAATCTCATGATTGATAATCAAATAATTTTTTTCTCAATAGAATACACATATCATTTCACTATAACAATAACCATTTCATGAACTCATTGGTTCATACATTTCAATTTCATAACTCAATTCAATTCATGTTCAAAATCATTCAAAATCATTCGTATTGTCAATTCATTTATTTACCCCTATTAACAGGACTCAGACTTTGGCGGATACACGGATCCAACCAAAACACACCAGTATGGCACTCAGTGCCTCATCGAATAATTCGAAGTAATAAGTTGACACACAGTGTCTGACCGACCATGCCGAAGTAAGTTGGTACCCAGTACCTCATCGAATTTATCCGAAGTAATATTTTGACACCAATGTCTCATTGACTCGTGGTCGAAGAATCCCTAAACTCTTCCAATCCTATGGCATGTCAACTATATCCGACTCAGCCTGATACAGTTAATAGAGTTTCATTCACTTTTCAATTTCCAATCAATACACATTCAATACCAATACTCACCTCAATTCCACTTACCATATGTAATAATAAATACGACAATTAATAATTAGCTTCAGATTATAGAAATACAAACCGTAATTCTTGAGTTACTCCTCGATAACCTTGTCTTTTCCTTTCTTAACTGAGGTCTCCGGCTCAACGTTAGCTACGGGAATTAAACAATTAAAAATTATCAATACAACACAATTTAACATTAAATAATTCAATTTATACACAACTTTTGCCTAAATTCTAATTTAGTCCTTAAACAGAAACTAACTTTATTTTTCCACAACTAATTCTATATTTTATTCAATTTCCACGTTAGACTAATTTCAACTCTTTAATTTCACCATAAAACCCTAATTTTAAAATTCTCTCAATTTAGTCCATATTACTCAAAACTTATGATTTATTTTACAATTCAATCTTTTTCTCAATTCTAACTTGAAATTCTATCAATTAAACCCTAATTCTTCAATTTATTCAACATGAACAATATCTATAAATTCACTAACTTTTAAAATTTCAACATAAATTAAATAGTATTTATCATTAAGATTTCAAAAACTCAAAAATTACAAGAAAATGAGCTAAGTTGACTTACCAAATTGAATTTGAACCCTTAAAACCCTAATTTCCCTTTTCTTTTTCTTTCTCTCTTTTTCTCCCCTGTTTTGTTTGCCCTTATTGTTTCTATTCTTTTATTTTCTTTATTTGTTTTATTATTTACTTTAGTTATAATATAATAATATAATATAATAATATAATATAATAATATTTTCTTAAATATTAAGTATATATTTAATATAAATAAATATATGTATATTATACATACACATGAAATTATATTTTCCATACATTTGTCACTTATGGTTTAATTACTATTTTAGTCCCTTCAATTTTCCTTTAATCTACAATTAAAATTTCACCCTTTCTTCAATTTAGTCCTTTCACCTAATTAACCTTAATTCAAGCTAATTCACCTAACCAAGAACTAATTAATCACACAACTAACTTCGTAAATATTTTTAATTACAAATCCGTTTCACGAAAACGGAGACCCAAAAATACACTTTTTCGATACCCATAAATTTTGGGTCGTTACAGAGAAACATCCCAAGTTGAAGTAATGCGCGATGTCTTGATGAGCTCTTCTTTAGCATGGCAATGTGGCAACAATGGTAGACCAAAATGAATTTGATTTCCTTGGTGATAATTTTGAGAAATTTCCTTATTTGGACCCTAGCTTTATCAAAATATTTTATTTATTAGAATCCCAAAGTGTATCTAGGTTAAGTGGTCACCAAACAACTTGTATATTATATATAGACGCCTTAGGGTCATTAGAATTGTAAGTAGACTTAGACAAACAATTTTACTATTATGTTTTTAGTTTTCTTTTCTTTTTATGTTCGTGTAGTCGAAACTTTTCTATTCTGATGTGAAGACAATCGCGACCGTAGATTGCTCCAGATCCACACTTCAATATATATATTCATGAGCATTCTCTTATCTCCTCTTCTATTTTTTTATTTTTTTCGTTAATTAGGCCGATTACTTGATGTATGAATATTAGAATAGATTCTTGTGTTTATTTTCTATCTCGCATGATTCGATTAATAAACTAAATTATTTATTAAATTATTATTTATATGAAATTGATTATGTATTCAAAGGTACTTAGTATATTAAGGAGTGACACTTCTAATAGAATACTGAGACAGGTGAGACCGGAAGGGTACCTTGTCGTGTATAACTTGTGCCAAGTGGTGAGACCGGAAGGGGATCCATATGCCTAGGAAGAGATCGAAATGATGACATAGGTGATAAATGGTAATCCTTAGTTGTAGCTAAGGGTGATCAATAACTCAATGTAGGATAATTGATTATTTAATTAAGCAACCAATGATTTAATCGATCATAGGATAAAGGCTCGCGTTGTCGACACTAGGAATAGGAAAGTCCATTAGGTTAATTTAGTTTAGTTAGTTTAATTAAAATATTAATTTGGATTTAAACTACTAATTCGTGACTTGATTAGATTAGTAATTATTTTTTATAATTAATTTAATATTAATTTTTCCAATCTGCAATCCCTTGTGTATGATCCTTGGAATACTTAGTAGTGTTTCATTGTAAACTTAACTATATTATAATTTGACATGTACGATTGTGGACACCATCGATTTAATTTAATATATATTTTTAAGTGGGATATTTTATTATAAACGATAACACGTGTATAGGCAGACAAGTTGTTGGCATCATTATCAAGGATTACGATGGTGAAATTTTTATTAGATTGGTTACGATAAAATAATATTAGTTGAAAGAAAAATGAGCTAGATAGAGTTCTAACTTTCATTTAATTTCATTTAATTTATTCTTTTAGTCTCTAAAAAAATCATTTTGAATTTTTGTAGTTAAGTAAATTTTTTTATTTTAATATTTTTTATCTACCTCTTTTATTATTAGATTTAATTATGAATATTGATTTTTATAGGTCGATGTATGAACAATCCAAATTGAGTTGGTTGTACGAAGATTTGACAAACCAATGGAGGCAAGATTACAAAGATGAACAACCCAAGTGTTCAACCGAAATCCCACCTAAACTGAACAAGTATACATTTGACAGGAATAAAGGTAGACGAACTTATGGGATGAAGACATCGTATGTCACACCTTAGAATTTACGAGTCCAATTAAGAGTGAGATAACATATGTTAATTCTATTTTAGGCGTACCATGATAGCTTAATCCGCCACTCGACTAGTTAGTTGGTGAATTAAAGTGTTAGCGCATACTAGTTTTAAAGTATGTGCCTTTTGGTGGTACCTAAGGATTTGATTGTAGGATTTTCCCAGGAGGATAAAGATTACACCTAAAAAAGTGCACACCTATAAAAACAAGGGGTACACCTCAGAGTTTGTTTGAACATGAGGGGACTGCTAGGTGTATGAGGAAACAGTAGGAGGCTTACTTGTCTTGAAAACCTTGCCAAACGAGAGTCTCTGCCAAGATATAGATGACCAATTTGTATGAGTATCGTTCATATTAAATCTCATATCGGTTAGTTAGGAGTTGTTGGGATTCTATAGCAACAAAAGGCAGAGGTTAGAGCAAATAGCGGAGTAGCAAAATTGAGACTGAGATGTAAAATGAAGTCATTTTGGGAGTTTAAGTGATTTGAATCCCTAATTCAAAAATTAGTGAACCACATCAAGACCATCGTTTGTGATTTAATTATTAATTTCATAATTTCACACATTTTACAATTTGATCATTATTAGCTAGGTAGTAAATTCTTTTAATTTAATAATTTTTCGTAATATAAATTTTTGAGATTAGTTGGTTAGACTATTTACTTCGCGTGCACGTTATTTAGAAAATTTTCAATCCATGGTTCTCTTGGGTTTGATCCTTGGAATACTCTAATGTTTCATTGTAACACTGTAAATATTACAACTGACCTGTCACACTTACAGTAAAGTCTCATTATTTTATCTTAATTTCCTAGTGTTGATTTCTACTCTCTCCCATCATTCATGAGATTGAGGGAGAAAGGTGTTCAGTATTTGAGACTCAAATGGTTTTAAGACCGTCATCGAGTCAAACAACTTAAAAGTATCTTGAGGAGCCCTTATTTTGATGAGAGAACAAAAAGTTAGTAGCTCTTAGATTCTACAAGTAAAACGGTGTTTGGATTGGTAGCAACTACGAAAGAAGGGATGAAATCATCACAATGTCCCAACGAGGATCCTTCTAACGTCATGATGACGCCAAAAAATCCACTCTTTTCAGATTCTAAATCAACCTAGTTGTGGCACATGCGACTCAATCATATGAGTGAAAAATGTATGATTGTTTTAAGCAAATAAGGTCTTCTCACAGGCACCAGAGTTGGAAAGTTAGATTTTTGCGAGCATTGTGTTTATGGGAAACAGAATAGAGCCAGTTTCGATTCAGTAGTGCACATGAATAAAGGGACCCTCGACTAGGATTTATGGGGTTCGACTCCAGTCGTCTTTAAAGGATGTAGCATATATCTTTTAACTTTTATAGATCACTACTCCAGAAAAGTTTATGTATACCTCCTAAAGCATAAAAACGAAGTCTTCGGTATATTTAAACAGTGGAAGACCCTACTTGAAGAACAGATTAGAAAGTTCGTAAAATGATTTAGAATAGATAATAGGCTCAAGTTCTGTTCAATTGAATTTAATGATTTCTGCAAACAGAAAGGAATTAAAAGACACTACATAGTTGTTGGTACCCCGCACCAAAATGATGTCGCTGAACAGATGAATAAAACATTACTTGAGAAAGCCCAATGTATGATTTCCAATACAAGCTTAGAAAAGGAGTTTTGGGCTGAAGCAATTAATTTTGTAAGCTATTTGGTGAACCAGTCTCCACATCGAGCTTTAAATGGAAAGGTTCTCGAAGATATTTGGTCTGGTAACCCCTTAATTACAATAACCTTAGAGTATTTAATTGTCCTGCTTATGCTTGAGTTAGTTAGGGAATGCTTGAACTGAGGGCGGTAAAGTGTATTTTTCTAGGTTTTGCGGTTAGGATAAAAGGTTACAAGTTATGGTTCCCGGAAACAAGTAAGATCATTGTCAGTAGATATGTTACATTTGATGGAACATCGATGATTCTGTCATAAAAAGGGTCACTAGGACAAAACAACACAAAAAAGTTGAGTGTTTCGAGCAAGGTGGAGTCGAAAATAAAAACAAAAAGTGATGTCTTGACGTCATGGAGCATGATGCCGCAACGTCAAGATGAAAATGGGCAATGTCTCAATGAGGAGAATCGCCATGTCACGACATCGCATAGAAATTTCAAGTTCAATGTCTCTTCGATGCAGCAGAAGGTTTCCGAAGTAATTTCATCTTGATCGGAAACCCTTCAAGATTATAAGTTAGCTTGCGACAGAAAAGGTGAGAGATCAAACCACCGCAAAAGTACTATGAAGGAAATCTAGTAGCATATGCTTTAAGTGTTGTAGAGAGCATCGATTTATTCCACCCTTTGAACTATTTAGAGGTAGTTTAGGCTTTTTATTCCAGAAAGTGGCCTGTCTCCATGGAAAAAGAGATGGAGTTTTTTCAAAAGAATGAGACTAGCTTGTTAAACCACTCACTGGAAAAAAAATAGTTGGCTACAAATGGGTGTTCAAAAATAATGATCAGGTTAAGATAACACTAGATACAAGGCGAGGTTTGTTGCAAAAGGCTACAGTCAAGTGAAGGGAGTTAATTTTCATGATGTTTTCTTTCCAATTGTAAAGTAAACATCCATTCTGGCACTTTTAGCTCTTGTTGCATCAAATAATCTCGAGTTAGAGCAATTAGATGTGAAAACTGAATTCTTTCATGGAGATTTAGATGAGGAAATTTAAATGTAGCAACCTGAAGGCTTCAAGATTGAAGGTAAGGAAGACCATGTTTGTCTTCCTCAGAAATCATTATACGGCCTGAAGCAGTCTCCTTGGGAATGGTACAAAAATTTTGATTCCTTCATTTTAGGTATTGGTTTTGTTCGAAGTAAGTATGAAAATTGTGTTTATCTACAACATTTAGATGATGGACCATTTATTTATTTGTTGCTTTATGTTGATGATATGTTAATTGCGGCTAAGGATCTAATCAAAATTGAATAACGTAAAACCATGATTAACTCTAAGTTTGAGATGAAGGATATTGGTACAGCTAAAACAAATTTAGGGATGAAAATTTCAAGAGATGACACTTTGAAAAGCTATTTCTATCACAACAAAGATACATTAAAAGGATTCTTGAGAAGTTTGGAATGTAAGATTCTAAACCAGTTAGTAATCCCTTAGCTGCGCACTTTAGACTTTCGACTTTAGATTCACCACAAAATGAGGATGAAGAAAGGTACATGTCTTCAATTTCCTATTCTAGTACAGTCAAAAGCCTAATGTATGTAATGGTTTGTACTCGTCTTAATATTTCATATGTTGTTAGTGTAGTAAGTAGATATATGACCAAACTCAAAAAATTGTACTAGCAATTTATTAAATGGACTCTAAGATATTTAAGAGGGTCTAATTGGCTATGTAGATTCAGATTATACCGAATTCCTAGAAAAAAGAAAATCTCTCGTAAGTAATCTATTCACCTTCAAAAATTGCACTATTAGTTGGAAAGATACCCTTCAAGCTACTATGACTCTATCAACTACTGAAGCTGAGTACATGGCAATCAGAGAAGCTGTGAAAGAAGCCATTTGGTTGAGAAGTCTATTTAGAAAGATGGTTGATAAAAATGACAAAACTGTAGCATATTATGATAGTCAAAATGCCATAATCTCACGACAGATTATATGCATCACGAAAGAACAAAGCATATAGATATTCAGTACCACTTTATTCGAGAGGTGGCTGCTCAAAGAGATGTTCAGATTCACAAAATCGACACAAAGAATATTCTAACAAACATGATAAAAAAAGTCTTCCAATTTCCAAGTTCAGACATTGTTTAGACTTGGTAAACATTCAAAAGGGATTGAATTAAGCCCCTGATGAGGATCAACAAAGAAGGCATTTCAAAAATACGACTCAAGGTAGAGATTTGTGGAGTATACTTCGCATTTCGAACAAAATAGGGTTGACATTGGGACGAGAAAGAGTCAATATCCCGACGACATGACATCGATGTCACGATGAGAATATTCACCGCATCCTGAAGAACGATGAAAGGGCATCCCGATGAGGTAGCATGCCATGCCACAACTTGGTGACGTGTTCCCTACTCAACAGGGTTTCTTCTCTTAGTTAAACTCTGTTATATTTTCTCAGTCTAAATCTAATTGTTCTAGGGATGTCTTAGTCATATTTGTACATGAAATTCAACCAATAAATAGGCCTCTTAGCAACCATAGATAGTTTAGAATAACAATAACAACATTAAGAGAGAGTTTGTGGAAATTTCGAGAAAATTTTGTATTTTTGGTTCGGGGTTTATTTGTTTCTCCATCTTGTATTCCCCTTTCAATTTTTTGTAATTTTTAGTGAATTTTCTCTACTTGTGGTTTTTTATCCTCTTCGGAGGGGTTGTTCTACATAAATATTTGTGTCTAATTTTCTCAGTTTTCGTTCATGTTCGTTACATAATTCGAGTTCAACCTAACAATAGCGTTAATTGATATAAGCTATTTGTGATTGTAATGTTCTCTAGTAAACTTAGTAAAAGAGTTGGGATATGATGGACATGCCAATAAAGATTAGATGTGTATTGGTCTAGAAGATGACGTGTTTGAAGTTTTGTTTCCTTTGACCTCTACACTCACACGTCTTCTCTGTTGCCTACAAGTTTAGCACTAATATGTTCTATGATGTTTTGGAGGATTAGTAATGTTCTCTAGTGTACTCACAATATGTTTCATGTGTCCATATTGTTGTGTTATTGATTTGACCCTTTTCATTTGATTCTAGTAGAGGATATTGAGGTCTATTTTGATTTGACATTTAAGGAGAAACTGGTATAGATCATTGATCGTGATGTTAAAGTTTTAAGAAGGAAGCAAGTTCCGCTTGTGAAAGTGTTGTGGAGAAATCATGATTCGAGTGAGGCAACTTAGGAATCTGAAGATGTGATGCGGTAACAATATCTTCACCTATTTCTATCAAGTAATTTTGAGGACGAATTTTCTTTTAAGGAGAGTAGAGTTGTCACATCCCATTTTCTTAATTAATTTAGTTTATTAAAGAGGGTGAATCTACTAGCTCTCATGTCTTAAAATTATTTGCACATTATTGGAAATAAGGAAGTGTTGTGGCTTAGTGATAGGAAGCTCCTTAGCTATCTTTAAGGTCACTAGTTCAAACCCCTTTGTGCACATATTTTTTTATTTAATATTTGCACATTTTCAGCATGTGTTAGCTATCCTTGTCGTCCACCTATGTTACCATATAGGGAGGATTCCTTTCCTCTATTAGCAAGTCAAACTTGCCTTTTTAAAATGAAACACATCCCCCTTTTCCCTCATTGTTTCACTTCCCTGCCAAAATCTCTTCTCTTGCCATGAGCTTGTGGTGCATTGAACTTGGTCATGGTTGACCAAGCTACACCACCCCTTGTGTCGTCCATCACCCCCATTTGCACCCTAGTCTCTATATTTTTTCACTTACTTCATTTCCTTTTTTCTCTCTTTTTTGCCACCATAACCACCACTCTTTTCTGTCCACCACCGTGAGCTTATTTGCACCACCACCTCACCATCGTCTACAACCAACATTCCCTCACTTTTCCTATCAATTTTTCCTCCCCTCTTCTTTTGTGTGCCGCTGTGTCCACTATCGCAACCACCGTAGCTCATCTTCTCCTTCATCGATTTTTTACTTTTTCTTCTTTCTTTTTCTCCTATTTTCAATTAAAAGTAACAGAACCCTCCTCCCTACTTATATTTTGTACCACCTTCGAACAACTGCATTCCTCATAGTCGGACCACTAACTAGTCGCCATCAGACCACTATCACCTCTGGTAACTAATTTTTTCCTTTTTATTTTTCTCTTTCTTTTTCGATTACCCTAATGACTAAAACACATATTTTTTTATTTTATTTTATTCGATTATTTTAGATTATTCAACCATCAATTTCGTTCCATTTTCGTTCCTTCGATAATCTCGTAACGAAATAAGTGTAAGTGAAGTTTGGGATTGAATATCCTTTGTCTTAAGATTTTGTTACATGGTCGACTGGTTTAGGGCCTAAATAATTAGTATTTTATTTTTATTATTTCAAAAATATTAGTACTAATACGATCTTGTGTTATCATGAAAGACCGAGTATCAATCTCCGAGAAATCAATAGTGAAACATTGCAAGAGTGACGAATCCGAGCATTCGAATTGAGGCTAAGTGTTGGTGAGATTTTCACATTAGATCACATATTAAAAGCCAATTTATTCTAGTAGATCATGACTAAAATGGGTTAATCGTGCGTTTAGATTTGCGATCAAGGCTTGACCCAAATGAAACTTTTACAAGGGAGCAAACGATTTAGATCTACTTTAAGGTGTGGGATTTAACTCTCATTTTAAGTGAAGTTTCATATTACTATTTAATTAAAATTTTAATTAATTAATTAATGTGTAAGTACCTTAAATACTCATGTGGAGTTGAAAAACTCAATCAAAGAGGAAACCAAGTAAGTGACCTAAACTATTAAGTGTTGTGAAAATCCATGATTTGTGATATGTGATGTATGTAATGTTGATCTCAACTCTATGTCATGTGATTTATGGCTAGATTGATATGTGATGATCTAAACATGTGATATATGTGTATGTAATGTTAAGATCCATGTTTTAATATAAATATGTAGATCAAAGCATGCTAAAGTGAAAACTATGTGATATGTGAAAATGTGAGCATGATACATGTATATGCGTAAAAATTGAGAAATATGAGTTATGACCATGAATATGTGAAAAATGTGAAAAGTGAAACATATGTGTTTAAATGGCCATATCACATGCATGGGGTGGGATTGTGAAAGGAGGAAGCTATTGGTAGTTTAATTGTAATTATATGGTCGTTATCGGCAATTATGTGATGGTTTATTCACGATGTGCTATGTGACTATTCATCAGTATCTATGTGATGGCTTGTCCATAAACTGGTGTGTTATTGGATGGACGAGTTCTTGGAACTCGATATTGGTGTGTAGCGGAGATAGGTAGGAAATCCTATATTTGTGCATTGCTCATAAGCATGCCATGTTTAATTCAATAAATGAGATAATATGTGAATTCTGTGAAAAACGCCTTGTGATATTTTAATGTGTTATGTTTTAAAATAAGTGTTTGTATTGATCTCACACTGAGCCTTTTAAAGCTCACCCATGGTATTCATGTATCTCAGGTAATCCTTGTACTTAAGGCTCGGATTTGGATCTTCAGAGGGGCTCTTGGTATAATATGTTTTCGTGATTATGGATTTGGGATATGGTTTGGTGTTTTATGGACTTTTTAAACTTTTTTTGGACCTTTACTATGGACTTTAAATTGGGGTGTTTAAATGGTTTTGAGACTTTCATTTTTATATTATGAATTATGGTATGGGACATTATTTTGATATAATAAGGTATTATGCATGAATTGTTTTTACGAGATTTCTACATGATCAAAGAAATGTTTTAGTGATTACTAGCCGCTGCAAATATGAGTTTTAAAAAAACTGAGTTACATTTCAAATAAATTTTTTAACTATAAAGGAACACATGACTCTATAACGAAAAGTACAAGATGTTTTACAAATCAATGGTTTTCAAAGACATGTGAATTTTCTTTTAAAATTATTTTGGCCATCTTTAAGGCCTATGTAATTGCTCAGATTGGGCTATAGTGTTTAGGCCCTATTTTAGGGGTTACATTAATTAAGATGAGAAACTAAGTTTTCAACCAAAAGGAAAAGCTGTGAAGTAAGTTATAAACAATAAGGGATTTAAAATGATGATAATATATTGAAATCTCTACTTTTTGTTTGCTTTTAATTAGAGAAATGAAAATATACTGGCTGGCACTTAAATGGGACCAATGAGCATTTGAATCTAAGAGAAACAAACTCATGTAATACTATGTTAAGCAAAACCTGATAAAAAGAGAGCATATGTTTGATTTAATTTCATGTGAGCACTCCTTAAGAGTACCACTTGTCTAGACTTCATAATATGGTTACCAAATAAACCACTAATATATAAGTTGAGCCCTTATAATTTGATAATAAGAAATGAATCTACTTGTGATACTAAAATATGATATGAGTAAACTCTAAAATAATTAATTTTAAAGGGATCAACATTAATAACAGGATAGAATAAGTATGATTATCCTAATGTACTTATGGGGTTCATCGAGCTCACACATTAGTTTTTTAAACGCGTAGATCAATGAATTGTTTGAGAAGCTTGTGATTCCAGCTTGGGAGCATCGTATCACCATTGAGATTTTGAGGTGGTAGTTCAACTATTTGATTACCATTTGTATTGTTACTTTGGCATGTACATAAAAAATTAATTGAACTTGAAATTTTGTAAATTTGATCTATATTTTGGAACCCCTATTAGTGTTATTATTGAACCTTGAATCATTATTTAATTTGAATATGTTTATGATTTATATTCCAAGCTTAAGTGGGGTTTAAACTTTGTTTTATAATTCTTTGGAACTTATGTTTATGATATGAAAGTGTTTAGACATGGTTTTAAGTTATTTTGAAATAATTTTCTGCTTTAAAGGTCCAAGGTATTGGTATCTGGCTCAGTTGTTTGGAACAACTGAGTTAGAGTGCAAGAATGGGCATTTTGGGGTAAATCTATCAGTACTTCTCCTAGAGGTACTTGTACCTCTGCTCTAGACTTAGGCCACTGCACTATTTTGACAAGTTTTGACTTTCAGACACCTTGATCACTTTCGCACCTTTTTGGAAATGATTTTAAATTATTTTTAAAGCCCCTAAATCATCTCAAACTTGATTTAATGATTTTATATAAAAAAAATTTTAAGATGTTAAATTTTAAAGATCTTCAAGATTTTAGTTCAATAAGTGTTTTAGTAACATCTCTTATTTGTATTGTTCGTCGAGACAGGTGAGGGGTGTTGCAACAATGTAGCTACTCTTTGCCTTTAGTGACGCAACACCATCTTTGTCAGTATTGTGGGTTTTTTCTAGCCATCCAACCACTCTCATCAATAGATTTCACAAATGCCCTCATCTTGTTTTCCAATAGGCATAATTTGCAATGTCGATCAACAAAGGTGATCTAGTGATAGAACTTCCTTCTCTCATGGCCTCTATAGCTTACTAGACTTTAGGATCTCACCAAATACATTTGATTTGTGACTTTGATACTAATTGAAATTTTATTAAGTTCAATAAACAACCTATTTGAGTTAGCATACACAACTAGTGGTGTAATGTAAGTTTAGTTTGGCAATTACAATGAGAGAATAAAACAACAAGATAAAACAAAGATGGAGACCAAGACTTTGTTGGTGTAGCTCAGTTCAACCAAGGGCGAAGCCAAAAAATTTTTTAGGGGGGGCAAATGAAATTTTAATTTTTAATAGTCTATATCTTTATAATTTTTAAAGGATTAAATCAAATTTTTATAATTTTAGGAGGGCCAGAGTGTAATTTTATCTTTACTAATTTAAAATTTTAAAAAATTTTAAAGGGTCTATTTTCTATTTTAAGGGGGGCCAAGGCCCCCGCCAACCTCCCTAGATTTGCCTTTGAGATCAACAACATACCTCTACAAGTCCTTGCCTAGCTTTGCTAACTAACCTAATCTACTTAAGCTCACTAAGGATAATTGTAGCCACAAAGATTGTAAGTCTTTATGCACTCACTCTCAACCGACACCCTCCTACAGAAGTAGTACCCTTCTACGGAAGTAGTAAACACACTCAAATATTTGTACATTAGATTCTCACAAAAGGCACAAGTCTAGCAATTAGATATATTAATTCTCACAAAATACTAGATCTCCATAATTTGGTCATAAATTTTTTTCAAATAAACTTTTGAAACATCTCTTCATCAATATCAATATTAAAGGATAATAAAAAAAAGATAAAATCCATTTTATGGATGATCATATTTCCATAAGTATTCTAGTTTCTTCTTACAAAAAATTTGTTGTAAACATCACTCAATAAATATTTAACAAGTTAAAAATAACCCCAAATATAATATGAAAATTGTTGAAGCCCAAATGCAAATACATATCTGACAAAGTTCCAACAATATCGAAGATCGATGGGCTGTGATTTTTTTTTATTCTAATTATGAAAAAAATAAAAGAACACTAGCTTAGTAAATAATTATCCTTCCTCGTATCATACTTTTTGCCCTGGCAATATAAACTGTTAGTATTGATTTCGTTGGAGTAAATGGATGCCCTTTCCCAGTTTCAGCCTATTTTAGAAAAGGTAGAGAATAAAAATAGTCACTTTTATTTACTTCAAATTATATTTTAATCATTTATGTTTAAAATGTTACGTTTTAGTCACTTACGTTATCACTTTGTTATGAAGTGGTCACTCTACAATTAAGTTCCGTTACCTCCCTAACGGCGATCCTACATGACAATCCAAATTAAATTTATTTAATTAAAAACCTATTTTTATCTTAACAATTGAATATCCAAGTTGGTATTTAAAACCCATTTGGATTGCCATGTAGGACTGTCATTAGGGAGGTAACGGAGTTTAACGGTAAAGTGACCACTTCGTAACAAAATGATAATGTAAGTGACTAAAACGTAACATTTCAAACATAAGTGACTAAAATGTAATCCGAGTCAAACAAAGGTGACTATTTTTATAATTTACCCTTTTAGAAGATGAAAATTCTTATTATTGGTTGGTGTAGAAGTGATTAGGCTATAATTTTGACAAGGAACCACACCTATCGCAGAAAAATATATTTTTCTTAACGGAATAGTGATCTAATTACCTATCTGTTCTTTCACCATGAGGTTGAGCATGCTTCTATTACGATGGAAAGGAATTCTAGCAACCTCTTTTAAGTCAAGAATTATACCATTTGTGGAACCTCAATATACTAAAACGAATAATAGCATTTTGCCAAAGAAAAGGGACCAATAAATCTTTGTTTTATTAATGCCTGAACTACAAACTCACAAAAAGAAACTCACTATAAAATAAAAGTATAGGGCAACAATGAAAACAGTGGTGGAAGGCGAAACAATGAAAACTAGGTGTTGATCCTTGAAATCTGGTTAAGTATGTGAGTGAAACATTGGGTGTGGCATGGGATTCTAAGGATGCCTGGATTTTCATACCCAACCTCCACAGCAATCATTTCAAGCAAGCTAACGAAATAATCATTTTTGAACATATCGATGTGGATAAAAAACTTGGCTCCCTCCTCCCTCCCAACCATAACTGGATCATACCCTTTAGGAACAACACCTTCACCCTCCTCCCTTCTAACTTGTCTGTAATAACCTCTCTTTCTCCACAATTGCCTCAGCATATTTTTCTGTTTCCCCTTGTGATGATCGATATAATCCCATTGCGACAAAATACAACTTATGTGTTCAATTATTTTATAAGCCGAGTAGCTGAAAATTCATCTGTATGACCTTGCATCAATTGCACATAGATTTTCTATAAGAAATGGTTTTTGTCATAGGTACGTGTTTTTTTTTCCTTTTTTATAATAGTAGCTTGGAAGAATTGAACTTAACTGATATTGGAAGGAATGTTCGTTTGTACCATCAGTATGGCTTTTCGTTTTGACTTTTAATCTGATTTTTCTGAGGGAAATGATGGAATCTTCTTAATAATCCCAATATTTTATGTGAATTTATGATGCCTTATGTGAAATCCACTTTGACCTCTTCCTTCGACAAGCACTTGCTATAACTTCTCTCATTTACTCAATTTCATGGTCCAAGAGTTCACATGAAATTGGCTTCCGATGCACCTTAACATTGTTAAGTGAAGAAAATCACAATACAGATTCGTTCAATTCTGCATAGTTTTACTGTTGGGGTTATCAGCAACAAATAGACAAAAACTTGAAAGAAAAGAAAACTGAATGGGAATATGATGATAAAAAAGATTTCAGCTTATCTGATTTGCATTAAGGCATTTTTTTCATTTGTTACAAACAATTACCAAATACATAACAACTCCCATTAATGACATTGAAAATTACAAAACATAACTTGTACACATAAACAAGCTGACTTATCAGCCAAATCAGTACCTAAACATCAACAAATCATCTAACTAGTCTTTATACATCAACAAGGAAGACTACAAAGTGAACTAGACTAGTTTGCATGTAAAAAAAAAAAATTCAAATGCATGGTTGTGCACCAAAAGTCCAAGTTGTTGCATTGCTAGCCAACATTCAACACTCATTCTTGGCCTCTATGCAGCAGACACCGATATTTCTCTTCAAACTTTTGAACTTGGTAGTTCTAAGGGGCTCGGTTAAAATGTTTGCAAACTGGTCTTTTGAATTGCAATGAATTAGGTTGACTTCCCTTGATTGTTCAACTTCCCTCACAAAATGATATCTAATCTTGAAATGCTTTGTTTTCCCATGAAAAGCTGGATTTTTAGCTATAGCAACTACAGACTAATTATCAACCTAAATATCTGTTGCTTCCCCTTTAATCACATTCAAATCACACAAAAGCTTTTTTAGCTAAATGGCTTGATTAACAGCTATAGCACCTGCAATGTACTTTACTTCTATTATAGATTGTGCCACTGTTTGTTGCTTCTTCAAGCTCTAGCAAAAAACTCCTGAGCCTAAAGTGAAAAAATACCCTGAAGTACTCTTCATGTCATCAATAGAACCAGCCCAGTCACTGTTTGAATATCCAACCATCTTGAGCTCTTCAGTTTTCACAAATTTCACAGCATAATTAAGAGTTCCTTTGACATATCTTAGAACCCTCTTAGCTTTTTTGAAATGAGCAACATTACAACAATGCATAAACCTTGATATAAGGTTGACTGCAAACATTATTTTACCCTTGATGCTGTTAAATAGAGCAAAAAACCTTCAATGCTTCTATACCCATTTTCATCCAGTTTCTCATAGTCACATTTTTTAGAAAGCTTTTCACCTTGTGCCACTAAAGTGCTAACAGGTTTACAGTCTGCCATGTAGAACTTACTCAAAATCTTCAAAACAAATGCTTGTTGACTTATAAAAATGGCATGTTGAGTTTGGATTACTTCTATGCCAAGAAAATAAGTCATCTCTCCTAAATTAAACATCTCAAGCACAACTTGCATTTGCTTCTTGAACTCATCAATAAACTCATTTCTACTTTCAATTACAAGAAAATTATCCACATACAGTGACACAATTAGCAAATACTCATTCTCAAACTTCTTTATATTAAGACTAGGCTCACTAATGCTCTTTTCAGACCCAAGCATTGACATATAAGCATCAATTTTGTCATACCAGGCTATTGGAGCCTGTTTTAGGCCATACAAGGCCTTATTTAGTTTATAAACTTTGATTTCTTCACCAACCACTTTGAAACCTCTAGTTGTTCAACAAAAATCCCCTCATTGAGAAAACCATTCAAAAAAAAGTAGATTTTACATCTAATTGATGTATTTTCCACTGCCTTTGAGCTACTAAAGCAAATAAGAGCCTTATAGTGTCTAACCTTGCAACTAGTGTAAAGGTTTCTGAAAAATCCACTCCATGTTGTTGGTTGTAACCCTTCACAACTGATCTTGCTTTATGCTTATTCGGTGACCCATCAGCATTTTACTTGGTCCTGAATACCCATGTCACACCAATGACTTTTTTTAGACTAGCCTATCAACCAGTTCCCATGTATTATTTTTGTGTGCCATGTCCATTTCTGCTTCTATAATTTCTTTCCAACAACCTTCATTTGTAGCTTTATCAAAAATTTAAGGCTCCAAAATGGCCAGATCACATCTTTGAATGTCAATGATAGGCATTGTACCCTTAACAAGTATGTCATCAAACCCTCCATCAATCTGAACTTCATCTTCAGCTAGTCGTAGATCACTTTTTTGTTGATCTTGTTCAATGAAATTTGAATCAATGCCATCCCATTTTCATCCAATGCTCTCATTGAACTTCACATCCCAACTCACAATAATCTTCTTAGTAGAAGGATAAAAAACTTTGTACCCTTTCTTTGTGCTACTATAGCCAACAAAAATTCCAGGTATTAACTTTCTCTCCAATTCGCTTCTCTTCTCAGCTGGTACAAGTGCATAGCAAATGTGGTCAAATACTCTCAAATATGAAATAGATGGTTTGTGTCTAAACCAGGATTCAAAAGTTGTCTTGCCTTTTATTGCATTAGTTGGCAATCTGTTGAGCAGATACACTGAGGTATTTACTACCTCAGCCCAAAAATTATTTGGCAATTTGCACTCAAATAACAAAAATCTAGCCATATCCAACACTATTCGATTCTTCCTTTCACAAACACCATTCCATTGAGGTGTATAAATGTTGGTCAGTTGATGCTAAATTCTTACCCTTTTACAAAGCCTCTGAAACATTTCTGATATGTATTCAGTGTCATTGTTGACTTCAGTGCCTTGACCTTATAGTTGGCCTGATTTTCAGCCAAGGCTTTAAATTTCTAGAAGAAATCAACTACTTTTGACTTTTGCTTCAAGAAATCCACCCAACAAAACCTATTGTAATCATCAATAAATAAAAAAAAGTACCTGGTATCACTTAGAGAGGAAGTCTTAATAGGTTCACAAACATCAGTATGGACCAATTGAAGCTTATTTTGAGCTCTCCATACTTTGTTGACTGGAAATGGCAATCTAACCTGCTTCCCAAGCTGGTAAACCTTACAAACTTCATCTTTAACATCAACCTTAGACATATCTTCAACTAGATCCAACTTGTGCAACAAATTCATAGATCTATGATTAATATGCCCTAGTATTTTGTGCAATAAACATGAATCATCAGCTAAACTAGCATAAGCCTTCAAATTTAATTGGTTTACATCTAGAAAAAAAAAACATCTATTAGCCATGGCCACTGTTACTAACTCTTGACTAGATGAATCCACAATCACACAAGATTTATTTTAAAAAAATAAGAGAATAACCTTTCTCTATCAGTTGGACAATACTAAGTAAATTTTGGCCAATTCGGGTACAAAAAAGACATCTGAGATTGTTTTGATACATGAGTGAGTGTCGATCACAACCTCTCCTCTTCTTTTAGCTTCAATGAAATTTCCATCCCTAGTTCTATCTTTTAAAACAAAACTAGTGTCCAACTCCCTGAACATTCGTTCATCTGATGCCATATGATGTGTGTAGCCACTATCAATTAGCCAGTCCCTTTTTACCTTACTGGAGGTTGCAAAACAGGATGCAGCGAAAACATGCTCCTCCCAAGCTTGATTGTCATCAGCAACTTAAGCTTGAACTTGATTATGCAATTGTTGATATTGTTGTGCCTTTCCCTTATTTTTATAAAATTTCTCCATACGGCCTAGTTGCTTGTAATTTCTACACTGGATGTCAGGCCTACACCAGTAATATCTTTCCAAATGTGTGGTCTTCTTGCAGTGAGTGTATAGTGGAAACTTCTTCTTTCCAGCATCTCTTTTTTGCCTCTTTTTTTTTTTCTGACCATGGTTTCTTTCCCTTATAACTTGAGTTTGAGCCTTTCTTGCTTCTGGCTTGAAAAACTCCTTTAGGATGCTTCTCCAATATGTTAGCCCTTCTCGACTCTTGTACATAAAGAGCATTTATCAACTCTGACAATAACATAGTTGATAACTCCTCAAGTCCTCCAATGAAGAGATCTTTGACTAATACTTTTTCGAAAGGGTTGTAATAACCTTCTTAACAATCCTTCTGTCATTGAAATCATTTCCAAGCAATCTAATATTGTTGACTGTGGCCATTATCCTGTTAGAATATTGCTTGATGGATTCAGAATCTTTCATCTTCATATTTTCAAAGTCTCTCCTCAAATTGATCAACTGTTGCTACCTTATTTTATCAGATCCTTGAAAATCTTCCTTCAGCTTCTCCCAAACCTATTTTGGAGAGTCACATGCCATAATTCTGGTGAAGATCACATTTGAGACTCTATTTATTAAGCAACCTATTTTCTTATTTTTCATAGCATAGTTATCATTATGCTGTCTAATTTTAGCTATAGTAGGATTAGCTCTCAATGGTGGTAGCTCTGTATTAACCTCAACCACATTCCACAAACCATGAGCCTACAAATAATTCTTCATTTTCACTACCCATATGTTGTAGTTTTCACTAGCAAAAATAGGTGGTGGTGGTGGTGAAAAACTCATGTATTTACAGCAACAAAAAAAAAAAAAACAACTTCTATTTCTTTCTTTCTAAACAAACAATTAGAAACAAAAGGCCCTCAAATATGGCAGACTCCCGATACCATTTGTTGGGGTTATCAACAACAAATAGACAAAAACTTGAAAGAAAAGAAAACTGAAAGGGGATAAGATGATAAAAAAGATTTCAACTCATTTTATTTTCATTAAGGCATTGTTCTCTTTTGTTACAAACAATTACCAAATACATAACAACTCCCACTAATGACCCAAATTATTCCAACCACTAATGATGCAATAAAATGATGCAAATAAAATGAGGTTGACCTTAAACAATACTCTCTTACCCAAATTTATAGTTATTAGTTAAAAGTTTTGATGATAAAGTGTGATGATTATAATTATAATTTAATTTACAGTTATTCGTTAAAAATTTGGTGCTCTAAATATTTTAATTATCACTTAACAAATATTAGAGTTATATACCAATTAAAATTTAAGTTTAACTTTATAAATAACATCCATTAGTTAGGCATATTCAATCAAGTAACATCTAAGAAAAATTATTGATAAAAATAGAGATTGTTAATTAGCATTAATAAGTTAGAATTATATAAAAAAGAATGAAACATTAAATTAATGGTGATTCAAAAAGGCAATATTGAGTCATATTTAAACAACAATGACACTAGAGAGTGATAGAAAATTATTTTAATTCAGGTAATACAATATTATAATATTTTTTAATGAGGTAGTATAATATTATGATTTTAAAAAAAATTCTACAAGTTGTTTTTATTGTATGAAGTAAGCACTCCTAAAATGATTTTTTAATCTATCCATTATTTGGTTGATGCAGGTAAAAAATATTTTTTCGATTTATTTTGAAAAGAAAGTCAAATTTCGACAATTATTTTTTAACCAATAATATTAAATGTATTTATTAATTTAGTATAAATATCTTTTGTATTTATCAAAAGTATTATTATAATTGTGGCATTTACTTTACCTATTTTTTCAAAATTTTCAAATTAATATTATAAGAAAAAATATGTTATTTAAAAATTAATTAAAAATAAAAGTGTAACATCACATGCAAACTAGTTTAATTAAATTAAAACTTTTTTAAAAAATTTACACTTTCTTTTTTTTTTTTTTTTTTTTTTTTTTGCAATACTCCTTCCATTTTTTCTACTCAGCTTCTTCCCAATATCTAACTTTCATGCTTTATCTAGGTTTATTCTCATTGTAGAGGTTCACCTAACATTAAGTATTCTATATAAAGTATATTAAAAAGAAGCATAGAACGTTATTTTTAGGAAAATAGTATATGGTTTTTAGGAAAATTAAGCTTTACAAACGGAAAAGAAACATGTCGAATCTAGGTTTTGTCGTCAAAAACTAGGTTTTAATGAGTTTTCCGATGAGTTTATTTTTCATCACCGAAGTTCTTGAGTGAAGAACAAAATAGATGAATATGTTTATATTGAAAAAAACTTCTTAAGGAAATAATATTTAATTCCTTTTAGATTTTTTTTAGTTTTAAAAGTGCAACATGTCACACAATGATTGGTTAAGAGATTTTTTTAATTACTGAATTAATTTGGATAACGAATATAGTTTAGGTAACACTTCTGACCCAAAATTTTAAAATACTAGCTTGAAAATTTTTATATAAATTAAATACCATTTTATGATTTAAGCCTTTCGAGATGAATCATGTGAAATTATATGTGTGGGTCTTCGAATCTTATCATGTGTGAGCTTTAGTCTAGTTAGTTTAGTTCACCAGTTTTAGTCTGGATTATACAAGTTTTTAGTCTATTAATGTTGTAATAGTTTGATTCTATTTTGTGATTACTTGAACAATTTGTTTGTGTTGTGATAATTTGATACTTATGGTTACCTGGACATTGTTATACCCCTATCCATGTAAGGAAACATGGAAAGCTAGGAAAGCATCCAAATAGTAAGCTAGCTAATAGCAAACTTGGAAGCTACGCAAGCCCCCTTTCCCGAAGTCGACCATCTAGATAGGTGCAAACCATCCATCTCTTGAATCCCCAAGCTTTATTAGGAACATAAAGTTGTTGGTTACCAAACACCACGTGGGCTCAATGGCCCTGTACCATCAAGTCAAAGTGAATGACAAGATCTGCCCATCATAGACATCCTAATCCCATAAAAAATATTCACTCCATGGTTCTGTATGATGGCAAGTCCAACATGCTAACATCATCTTACACGGGACCCTCACCTATAAATACCTCTAAGAACGATGAAAGAGGGATCAACTCTCCAACAATACCAAGCTTATACTTTGTCAACTTATCTTCAACTCTCAACCTTAACACTCTTGTCTCCTCCATTCTTTGCAACCTTTGGCTCTCCACCCCGACTGGGTGAACCGACCTCCATAGTACCCACCACTCTTTCCTCCATACCTCCCCTTGTTGTATCACTGAATCAAAAATTGGTGCAGTGAGCGTGGACATCATAGCTCCGCAATCTCAAAGTGGAACACCCACTAACCCAACCAACCAGACTGATGACCCAACATACCAAATCAATTCTTCCATTCCACCCAGCACTCCCATCCCACATGTTTCAAGAGCTTCCACTAGCCTAAACTCTATTTAAATTCTTTTTTTTTTCTTCCATCCCTGCATAACCCCTTTATAATACACAAGTGTCCTCTTAGCAATCTTATAGAAATTGATGAAAGCTTTAAGGGATCCTTTGGCTTTCAATTTTGTCCCTCCTGCTGTACTAGTAGGGGCTAGTCCTGCAGCTGCCTTGACTCCCCCAGTTACCACAATGCCTTCGCCATAATCTAATGTGTCCCCTACTGGACCTTTGGACCGAATAAGTCGCTCCTTGCAATAAGCCATAACTAGTCTCACAACAACACCTACTCCACCAATCGTGACCCCGACTAATCTAGACTAAGGTTATCACCAACAGGCATTGTGTCCTTAACCCCATGACTTAGAAACTCAAGAAAACCTACAACGTTTGGAAGAGAAGTTTTCTCAACAAGAGAGCCACTTCAAGGAGTAGCAAGAACAACAGTGTATCCTTAACCAAAGGAATGCCTAGAATGAGCAGCTTACCACTAGGCTAAGAGCTGCCCAGGAAGGGGCACTTAGACGAGAGAACTCGGCTCACCAAGAGGATGAAGCTTAGTTCGCCCTTTATGGAGAGCGTGAACACAATAATTTGGAAGACCTTTGTAGAAGTGATGTCAAGATCCTAACAATATCCCAACACTCCCAAGGTAACAACAATGCCTCTATAGAGGAACAAGTCAGAGCCTTTAGAGAAGGGCTAATGCAAGAAGTAAAGGGCGTAAAAACAGATGAATTTTTCTAGAATAGACCTGTTCATGGGTCAGGCTACCCACCCAAGCCCGAAGGCCCGCCCAAAATTTGAGAGGGTTTGGGCAAAATATTAAGCCCAAAAAATGGTCTTGGGCACAAAAAAATTGGGCCATTTAAATTATGGGTCAAGCTCGGGCTTGAACGTTCAAGTCCCGAGCTTGACCCGGTCTGGCCCGTTTTTAAGTTTATAATACTTTATATGATGTAATTTAGAACATATTAAAAAATAGACATATACTAAATATATAATACTACTCTAATGTAAACATTAAAATAATGTTAAGATGACTATATAAAAATTTTAATAAATAAAAAATAGTAAATAGTAAATATTAAAATAATATAAATATAAATTTTTAAAATTTAAAACTAATATGATCAGGCCTAAAATGGGCTTGGGTTAGTCGTTTACAAATATGAGCAAGTTTGGGAAAAATTTTAGGCCCATATTTTGGGTCAGACCAGGTTTGAGCAAGCATAAAATACATTAATGTCATGCTTAGGTCCAAACCGACCCAACCCACAAACACCTCTAATCTGGAACTACTCCAATGAATCATTAGCCGCTAAATTTCTTGATAACCACATTTCAACATCCTTCTAGTTTCCAAAATTCATGTATAACAAATCAAGGGATCCAAAAGACCATTTAGCTCAATATAGTAATCACATGAATATATTGGGAGCATCTGATGAAGTTAAGCGTAGGATCTTCTTCATGACCCTCTCGCAAAAAACTCAATAGTGGTAATTATAATATTTAATTTAGAATTATTAGTTAAATTTTTGACGTAAAATAAAATTTTTGATAATTATTCAATTAAAAATAATTATAATTTAATAAAAATTTTGATAATCACACATTTAAAAATAACTATAATTTAATTTACAATTATTATTTAAAAAGAGTTCGATGTAAACAAAGTTTTGCTAATTTTAAAATAGTATTATTACTTGAATAGAACTTTAAGCATAAAATATACAAATATCATGGTAGAGGAAGACAATTTCTCTTTAAAGTTTAGATTTAGATTCCTCTAGCGGTGGATATAGTAAATGACAAGTGCAACTTTCCATTGGCGTGAGCATGTGACTTCAATTATGCTAACTATACGATGTGTTGGGGATAAACCCGATTAAATAATGAACAAGTAAAATAACAAATGTCGAGACCATTTTTAAATCGAGTTTTGGAAAATGGGAATCGACTTTAAGAAAAACGAAAACGAGAGTCGCCACCAATCTTTTTAGGTGTGATTGGATCACCTTATAAAATGTTTTGTTTTAAAACATTAATTTTGGTCTACGAAAGTCGAGAAAAAGGATTCGGGAGTCGGTTACGTACAAGGAAGGGTTAGCACCCTCGTAACGCCCAGAAATTGGTACCTAATTGATTATCAAGTGTCTTTAATGTCGGAAATTTGAAAGTTTTAAGATGCAAACCTCTTTTAATTAGAATGTCTCAATTTTGAAAATTAAGGCTCACTTATTTCAAACGAGTCAAAACATCACATCCAATAAGTTAGGAAGCAACATTTTAAAACCTTCGAAACTAAGCTCGTTTTTCGAAAATTTCTATCTCGAAACAACAAAACGCCATATCCAGTAAGTTAGGACACTATGTTTTGAAATTTCGAAATAGTTGCTCATATTTTGAAAACCTTAGAACTTAGAAGGGTGCTTGACTATTTGAACTCAACGAGAAAAGTTACAACCCAGTAAGTTAGGGCACTACTTTTCTCAAAGCTTCCAAACATCAAAACATTGCCTCATTTTTAAAATTCTTTTTTAATTAAGTAAAATATATCTTTTGGTTTTAAAAAAATGATGTGTTTTGTATATCACAAGGAATAAAATAAATCTAACTACAATATACATGTTTTATCATTTCATGCAAATATAGTGTAGAAAATAATAATAATGGCATAGATTACACAATATACATTATCACTTTATGCATGGTCATATATGACATAAATATGCATGCATTATTGTCACATGCAACATACGCAAAAATGGCAAAATATATCAATACAAATTGAACATACATAATAATATTTCATGTAAATGTATAACAATATAAAATAATAAATTAAAGATAAAACAAATGATATGTAAAATTTAACCTACTAAACAACAAAAGAAAACCCAAAAACTAAGCAAATTAAAAAATATAAAATATAAGTCAAATAAGGATAAGTTATTTAGAAATATACTAAATAATATAAGAATAATAAAAGAGAACCCTTTTCTTTTTTTTTTAAATGATATATACATATATAGATTATACTATAAGATATAATAACTTAACATAAAAAAATGTACTAAATGTTGCTATTACCTATTTTTAAAAAATAATTTAAGAATGTACATAATTGATAAATAATAAAATATTATATAAAATAAAGGTAATATATATAGTAATGTCTGGTAAAATATTGTCGATACCTCTTTAAAAAGGGATGTTTTTTTTTTTGAAAAAAAGAATCGACTTTTTTAAAAAAAAATGAAAACGGGAATCGCCACCAACCATTTTAGGTGTGATTGGATCACCTTATAAAACGTTTTGGTCTACGAAAATTAAGAAAATAGGTTCGGGAGTCGGTTACGTACAAGGAAGGATTAGCACCCTCGCAACGCCCAAAATTGGTACCAAATTGAATAGTTTTTTGTCTTAATGTCAAAAATTTGAAAGAAATTTTAAAAAAATGATATTTCTTTAAAACTGTGATAGTTTGATAAAAGAATCAAGATTCATTCGTTCTTAAAAGAGTGCAAACATCATATCCAGCATGATTGGACATGATATCTTTAATCCTTTGTAACTAAAATCATCTTGCGATTCATAAAACTTATTTAAAAGGATATTTTAGATAATTAGACGAACGAGAAATTGCAACCCAGCATGTTAGGGCACTATTTCTCAAATTTCTAAGTATTCAAAACATTGCCTTGCACCCCTTTTAAAAGTTCTTTTTTTTATTAAATAAAACATGACTTTTGGTCTTAAAAAAAATGATATGTTTACAATTTATAAGAAATTATAATAACCTAGCTACCATATACATGTTTTATCATTTCATGCAAGCAAAGTAAAAGTGATGGACAAGGATCTAAATTATCTAATATACTATTATTTTAATGCATGGTCATGGATAACATTATTACATACAAATTACAACATGGAATATAGTGAATTAAGTAGTACAAATTATATAACACATACATAATAACATTTCATGCACACATATCTAATTTATCATAATTAACTAATTTTATGTGAATATAAAAAGCAAGAACAAAATGATATATAAAATTTAACATATTATACAATACCAAATAAGAGTGAGTCTAAAAATAAGCTATTAAAACGTAAAAATATAAAATGGCTATTTAAAAAATGATACAAAGTGAACCCCTTTTTCAAAACGAAGAATACATATATAAAGATTATATTTTAAAGCATAATAAAAAAAGGTACTAGATATTACTATATATATATATATATTTTTAAATGAAGAATGTATTAATAAGTAATAATATATATTTTGTAAGGTAATATAGAAAATATGATAAAATATAATGTATAATATGATTTATAAATAAAAATATATAAAAATATATCATATAAAATATTTGATATAATGTAAAGAATATATATATAATAGTAATTTAATAGGTGTTTTCATACTAAAACATAGTAAAATGGTCAATATATATAGGAAAGTACATAGTATTTATAAGTAAAAACATATAATAACACAATATAGTTAGTAGTGTATGGAAAATAATATATAATAAAACATATAATATGAATAATACATATAGTATAATATTTAGAATAATATAAAATATAGTAAATAAATATATAACATATGATAAAATACAAAATAAATAATATACATAATAAATGAGTTTTTAATATATTGGATAATAAAAATAAAATATACTATTTTATAATTAATATTTAAAAAACAGTATTATATAAAGTATATAAAATAAAAGGATTAAATTGAATTTAATTAAGAAATTTGGGGTTAATTTGCAAATAAATAAAGAGAACTAGGCCAAATTGGAACACGGACTAAAGTCGAGGGACTCACTGAGTAATTTACCCTAACCCCAAACGACACCGTTTTTCCGAATACAGCTTTAAAGTCACTATAAGGATTAAATTGAAACAAAATTAGAACATTAGGGCTAAATTTTAAGTAAAATGAAATAAAATTATAGAAATTAAAAAAAAAAGAGGACGGATTGAGAAATTAACCCACTTTACAAGAACAAGCGGATCCTCCCCGAGTAATCGGGTCAACGCGCGGATCCTCCGTCTAATACGGTGCCGTTTTAGTGCTTATTGAATTAAGCAAAACGACACCATTCTGGTAGGGTTATATAAGCCCCGATTTTAGCTTTTAAAGTCATTTTAGCTTGGTTTCGAAAAAAAAAGGAAAGAAATCCTCTGAAAGAGGATTTGGGGTCCGGTCTAGGGTTCCGTCGAACCTCCGTTCCTGGTCCTCTCACGCCCTCACGCGCCACCACGCACAGTGGTCGGAGGGTAAAAACCCTCTTTCTTTTGAAGCGAAAACTCAGGTAACTCCTTCGTTTTACAATATTATCAGTTTTTTTACCTAAAATTTATTTACTTATTTAAAAAATAAAAAAACAGAATATAAACTTAGATCACCTTTTTAAAGAAACTTCTTGAACTTCTTTTTTGAATATTTGTATGTATTTTTTTGAAAAACAAAAATTCGATCACCTTTACAATGAAATGATTCGGCTTTTATAGCCTCTATTTACAAGTTTAGCTTATCCCTTTTCGATTTCTTGCCTTGTTTGCTGCTATTTTCTTTCCTCTTTTGCGGGTACCAACGAGGAAGGTAGACCACTGACGTTGATTTGGCCGTAGGCCACGGCCTAATTCGCAGTCTACAATCTCGGCTTTGATGGTGGGTAATTGAAGCGACGGGACTCAAACAGACGCGTTGATTGCGGCACCAAACGAGTCTGTTGCCGGCTATGATCTCGAGGAAACTTTGCGGCGCGAACCCTAGCTAGGGTTCCTCGGAAGCTGAAAATAGTTTGGACCTTTTGGGCTGCACCTGCTTGTGGGTTGGGTGTAAACGGGTTAATGGGTATTTTAAGTATTCTGGTTTAATTTAGGCTTAATGGGGTATTGGGTGTTGTACGGGTTATTGGGTAGTTTTAGCTGGGTTACGGATTAGTGGCATTTGGGCTGCTTATTGTAACTGGACTGTTTAAAAACATTTATTTATTTATTTTTGTTTTATTTGAGCCCGGTCAAATTTAGGCTATTACAAATATAACATGTAGTAAAATTTATAATCGTAATATATAATAATATAAATTATATTATGTATAAAGTATAAAATAATAAATATGATACGAGTAATTTTATATAAAAATATAGTAAAATAAGTAATATACATACATAGTGAAAGTATATAATAAAATAGAATGTATAATATATATAAATGAAATATGAACACTATTATATAAATAAGATAATATAGATATTATTTATTTTAAAAAAATTACAATTTACAAATTTAATAAATCATAATTTATAAAAATAATATAAAGAAATATATATAATAAAATATATGATAAAATATAATTTATAGATAAAATGTATAATAATAAAAATAATGTAACGGATGATAATATATATAACTAACATTTATAAAATAAATAATATGTAAAGTATTTAAAAGAAATTAAAATATAAAAAAGGATTAAAATTGAATTTAATTAAAGAATCTAGGGGTTAATTGCAAAATAAATGAAAACTCTGGGCCTGATTGGAATGCGTGTTAAATTTAGAGGACTCCTTGGGAAATTAACCCTAATCCTAAAACAACACTGTTTCCACCAATTCAGTTTTAAAGCCACTGTGAGGATCAAATTGAAATAAAATTAAAATATTAGGGCTGAATTAAAAATAAGTAAAATGAAATTATAAAGATTAAAAATGTGGGAGGACCAATTGAGTAATTAACCCAATCTTCAAAAACACGCGGATCCTCCCCGGGTAATCGGGTCAACACGCGGATCCTAGCACTGATACGACGCCGTTTTGGAGCTTATCGTTTTAAGCCAAACGATGTCGTTCGAGTAAGGTTATATAAGCCAAATTTCGGCTCAAAAATCATTTTGAAACTGAGTTTTAAAAAAAAAATAAGAAAATTCTCTGAGAGAGGGGAGAGGAAAGGCCCTCCGGGTTCTGGCCTCCGTCAGGCCAAGCTCCGGTCATCGGGCATACATGCGCCCACGCGCCCACGCGCCACCATCTGAGCCACCATGCCCGGCGGTATAGGGTTTTCAAAATTCTGTTTTTTCGCAGAGAATCGAAAGGGTAACCTCTTTTCTATCTTTATAATACATTTCTACTATATACTGTAAAAAAAAATAATGGAAAGAAAATTAAATGTATCACCTCTGTTCTTCCGTAAACTTTTGATTTTTTTATATCTTTTTTCAAAAAGTAATACCCTCTTTTTTTTTTTTTACAGGTTACAAAGGAGGCTTTTATAGCCACTGTTTCTATTACATTTTGGGAAGAAATCTTTTATTTCTTTCCATATTTGTTTTGTTTGTTTGCTGCTGTTTCATTCCTTCTTTTGCAGGCAATGCCGAAAAATCCGGCGGTAATGGAGGCTTGACGATGGTGACGACGGTTCAAGCACTGACTGCGAATTGGCTTGCGGCACTGATGGAGGGTAGTTGGATCGACGCGAGATGAAACGTCATGACTCAGGGCCAGAGTGGAGAGGCGTGGCGCCTAGGGTTTCTGAAACCCCTAGGCCTTCCTGCTTTCCATTAAGAATTTGGGCCTTTTGGGCCTTGTATGCTTTGGGTCTGGGTGTCATGGGTCTACTGGGTAACTTTAGGTATCTGATTTTGGGCCTACGGGTTAGTGGGCCATGTATTGTAAATGGACTATAATGAACATTCCTTTGTTTATTTATTTTTTGTTTCTGGTTTTGTTTAGTTATGGGCCCGAGCAGAAATGGGCTACTACAACAAAGAAATTGAAAAAATCGAACACAAATATTTTATGTGAAAAAACCCCTTCGAAGAGGATAAAAAACCACGAGTAAATATAATTTCACTATAACGACAAAAACGAAGAGTACGGAGATGGAGATAAAACTAAACCCCGAAACTCAAAATAAGAACACTTAAAACGTAAACACAAAATTCTCTAAAAGCTTGTAAAAGCTAATACCTAAATGATTAAAATAACCTACACTAATTACAGTTTAAGTAGGAAGCTAATACTAAAATAACCTACATTAATCAGAGTTTCAGTGGGAAACTAAAAATAGAGTTTAATAGGGGAAGAAAAGACAAAAAATACGAGGCATTACTCCACAAATCTCTACCTTGACTCGTATTTCCACAACGCCTTCTTTGCCAAAGCCCGCCACGGGCTTATCTCAAACTACGTATGAAATTAACTATGTAGAAGTTGTGTTTAGAAGCTCGAAGCCTTCTAGTCTTCGACTTGTGCATTGCCAAATCAAAACTGGTCTGAGTCTAATTTCCACAAATGCAGTGCTCTATCTTTTCAAAACCTGCATTTAAAAGAGAACCTCTCTTATACAAAACAATCATACCTTTTTCCCTCTTATGACCAAGTTGTCTCTACTTCAAATGAGTCGACTTCAACTCCTTAATAGATGAGGGGCATCCTATTTTATCGATCACTGTTGATCCTTCTAGAATATAAAGACAACCAATCGTTTTACCTTTCATCAAAATGAGAGCCCCACGGGATACCTTAACGTTCCTTGACTTGATGTTAATTCTAAAACCTTTCAAGTCATAAATTCCCAAGGAGATTAGATTTTTCTTTACATTAGACACGTGCGTGACATTTGACAGTGTCCTAATTGTCCCATTGTGCATCCTGATCTGAACAGAACCAGCATCGGTTACCTTATTAGGTGAACCATTCTCCATACGCACAACTCCACCTTTAACTGAACTGTATGTAGAGAACCAGTCCCTGTTGGAACACCCCGAATCTAGGATCCACTCGAACGTAAGCTTGGAGTTTTCACTTGTTGACACGAACAAGAAATCATCATCCTTATCATTGGCCAAATTAGCACCAACTAAATCTTCCTCATTGTTCTCAGCAACAAATTTCTAATGCTAACCACTATCTCCAATCTTGGCCCCTATTTGTGGCCGAGGAAGCCATTCCTATTTCCCACAAAACCAACTTTGTGAAGGCACATTCCTGAAACAAATGAGCTACAATCTCCTCCTCCACATTACAAACTGGGCAAAGAGCATTCACCATAAGTTTTTGTGATTTCAATTTCCTTAAAGTTGGCATGTATTCATTACCTATTTTCCACAAATTAAATCAAATCTTGTTGGGAATTTTGAGGCTCCACATTTCTGTATAGAAATTATTTAGAGCCAAAGATTGTAATGTATTATTTTCACCCAGCAGATTTTGTCCTTCTCTATTAAACCACTTATACCCGCTTTTTGTTTTATAAACCCTTGTATTATCACCTTTCCTTATCAACTTATCCATCTGCACACCACTCACCAGTGGGATTGACAATATTCTCTTCACTTGTTCCTCATTGAATAGTGCTTTGGCGATTTCATGCTTCTAGGTAACCTTATCACTACCCATCATATCTACTATTGTTGTATATCTTATGTTAATATTTTGAATTTGCACTCTTCCCTCCCTAAGACTCGATAGCCACATATCATTCCATATGTTCACCGACAAGCCATTCCCGATCTTCTAACCTGTGCCTTGCTCTAATATTCTACGAGCACCCAAAATACTCCGCCAGATAAACGAAGGGTAAGAACCCAAACTTGCACTTATAAACTCCTCACGGGGATAATGTTTCACTCTCATCACTCATGCAAATAAACAATAAGGATTTTTGATTAGTTTCTATCCTTGTTTCGTCAACAGAACCAAGGTGAACTTTGATAGCTCCCTAAACCCAATCCCTCATTGTGCTTTTAGGATACACATAGTACTCCATCTACACCAATGTATGCCTTTATTAGTTTTTGAATTCCGCCACCAAAATTTGCACATGATATTTTCCAATTTACGACATAAAGACATAGGCAGCATGAAACAATATATTGCATAAATCGAAATAGTTTATAAAATGGACTTAATAAACACCTCCTTTCTGCCTAACGACAAATTATGCAAACTCCAATTATTCACCCTTTTAATGAATCTTTCTTTAATCTCTACAAACACATGTTGTTTTCGACTCCCCACCATCGTTGGCAATCCTAGATACTTGCTTTGGATTATGAGAAATCTATACCTTCAAAAAACTTCTTACTTGGTTTCGCACCTTATTATCCACGTTGCCACTAAAATAGATGAGTGATTTATCAAAATTTACAAGCTGTCTCGATAATTTTTTCATACTTAGTAACCACTATTTTCATAGCAATAGCTTCTTCAGTCATTACTTCACCGAACAAGATGTTGTCATATGCAAAAAACAAATGTGTTATCAAAAAATTGCTTCTCCCCAATTTCACTCCCCCTTTTTCTTTTTGAAGGAATGCAAAATTTCATAAGCTACTAGAATATTAATAGTAATTTTCTTACCTGGTACAAATGTTTCTTGTGTTTCCTCAATACAACGATTGAGGGCCCTCCGAAATCTATTGGCCACAATTTTCGAAATAATTTTGTAAATTACATTACATAGGCTTATAAGTCTGAATTGACCCATGTTTTTTGGCGTGGGTACTTTGGAAATTAACACAATATTTGTTCTATTTACATCTTCTACATCCCTCGGAACATTCAACACATCCAAGCAGTATCTAGCTACATCATTCCCTACTATATGCCAATATTTTTTATAAAAAATACAAGGAAGCCATTCTTACCTGAGGCCTTGAGTGGAGCTATCAATTTCATCGCTTCCACCAATTCGTCTATTTTGAATTCAGCCATTAAATCCTCATTTAAAACTTCTAAAATACATGTTTAAATTTCGAAAATTAGTCAATCACAATTCTTTATCGATTTTGATAAAAATAATTCCTTAAAATAACTCGTTGCTAGCCCAACCATCTTCTATTCCTCCTTAATCAATACTCCATTCCCATCCTCCAGTTCTTTCATAGTATTCCTTCTTTTTTGAAAGGAGGCAAAATTATGAAAGAAAGATGTATTACGATCCCCTATTCGAAGCCAATTTACTCTTGCCAGTTGTTTCTAAAATAATTCTTCCCTATCTACTTTCACATTTAAAGCTAGTTTTACTTCACTAATTTCTGCCATGATTTCCTCATCTGGGTCTTTTTTGTTCAACTTGCTCAGTCTAGAATTCAAGTCGTCCCTTCTGTTATTCTGAGTTCCTTTATTTACTTTTTCCCAATGACTTAAAGAATCTTCTAAATCAATAAGTATTGCTAAGAGCTCTTCTTCATTCGACTCCCAACCCCTTTTAACGTGTTCCTCAATGTCTTCCTCCATCACCCAATCTATATTAAAACGAAACGGGAGATCCTCCTTTATTGAGCTTCCCCTCCTGTCTTCGCCTGTATCATCTAGTATTGGACAATGATTCAAAAAACTATGCTAGAGGTGATTTACTGAATATTTTGAAAAGAGCTCCCACTAAGCCGAATTAGTAACCTCCCTATCTAGTCTTTCTCGTATATTGTTATTAGGTAACCTACCCCTTTCCCAAGTAAACCATTGTCCCGAAAAAACTAAATCATTCAAGTTACATTCCTCCAGTACTTTTTTAAAGGCAGCCATCTGTCTTTCTTCTCAAAAGCATACCCCATTTTCTCGAATGAAAATATCACCTCATTAAAGTCCCCTAGCACTAACCACGGTAAACAACTACTCTCCTTCAATTGTCTTAATACATTCCACAAATCCTTCCTTAAATGCTCCACAAAGGAGTCATAGAACCCAGTAAACCTCTAAAAAAACCTTTCCATCCCCTTCATTCACTCCAAAAAACTTCATAAATCAATAGGTAAACCATCCTTCCATCCCAACGAACAACCCCCTCTCAATCCTTCCACACCCACATCAATCTCGTTCACAAAACCACACTTCCTTCTTATTTGCTCCATGCTTCTAGCACTAACTTTTGTTTTTATAAGAAATAATAACTAAGGCTGAACTTGTCTCAATCTGTGTTTTAGATGTATAATAGCCCATGGTTGCCCCAGACTACATACATTCTAGCTTAATGTTTTCTTTGCGAATGGTCAGCCTGCTTATTGTAGCCATTGATATTTTATTATTCAACTCCGTGTCCATCTAAATATTGTTGTTTTAGGTTGTAACTCCTACTTGATGTACCCATTGCCTTTTCTTCCTATCTGCTAATCCAATCGGTCTATTTTCCAAATCTAAATCCATTATCTTTGCCTCTATAGGGTCTAATCCGCATCCTGACCCACACTTCAACTCTTTACTTGTTTGACCCATATTTTGGCCATCTCATTTGAAAAAATCCTTCGACCCTCTTTCTCCTCACTGATAAGATTGATCAATTCGAAGATCTCCAAAATTCCTCCATTCTCTTCCATCATCCAAATCCATTCATGTCTTACCTCCCTCCCTAAAGTCCTCCATTAACTATCTACTAGTAATTGATGTCGCCCTTCTTGGTGAAGATCTCAACAATATATCCCATCCAAACTCTCACTCCTATGATCTCAAAGTTAAGTGAACTGGATAATAACTTTCCCCATGCCTCAGTCTACCACATTAAAAACAAAATAACGACAACTTTTCATATTGAAAAAACATGTATGTGGATATATCATGCCCAAATACAATACGCTTCTTCCACTTTAGTGGAAGAAAAACATCCAACCATACTTTTATATGCACAAAATTTCTTACCCCTTTCGTTACTAACAGAACATTGTATTCTATGAATTGCCCGATAAAGTTCCCAAATTGCCTTGCCATCTTCTCCAACATAAAGCCTAACGGTAAATTATGAATTTGCAACTAGAATTTCGTATGAAAAAGAGGAACTTGTATCGGGTCTTCTCCCTTCGCCAGTTGATGAAAAATAATAAAGTGCCTGTTGAAAAACCAGGGAATTCCATCCATTACCCTTTTTCAAGTCAATCTCATTATAAAATTGAAGCAGAACTCATTTTTCTTCAATATCTGTGGTGGAGATACCCTCTAATAGATGCCATAAATATGCTAGGGTGTTTCTTATCAACGGAAAGTGTACTACAGTATTTGTTAATACCTTCCCTACCAGACATAAATTATACTCTTCTTCGGTTACACCTTCCTCATCTTGAGCCTGTACCAGTTCTTCTTCTTCATCGGCAATGTTGAGGTTTGCCAATTCTTCTCCACTATTAACGCTTTGATGAATCTTCATCCACCCACAAAATCAAAACCCTAATTTTTTTTTTAAAAAGAAAACAGCCCCAAATTGTGATACCAGACAGACAGAGAGAAAAATCTAAGCGTGCTAATAAGTAGACAATAGTTTTTTTTTTTATAACTTTTTCACTTTTAAATGTGTTTTTAGCTATCGAAGGATTTATTAATATTAGTGGTTCCTTTTTAACTAAAAATTATAGTATAAACTCAATGCAAATAAATCACCAAATCCATGAAAATTTGTTCTTACATGATGTGGAAAATATAAAAATGAAAATGTGAAATTACATTATGCAGAATGTTGAATTCGAATATATATATACTAGGTTTTTTTATCATGTACATTAGTTCTATGTATTAATTAAAATGTATTAAATTTATTTATAAAATTTATCTAAAACATTTATACAAAATATGAAATTAAATGATGCGGAATGTTGAATTTGAGTCTATATAAATTTATTCTTACATGATAAGGAAAATATAAAAAATGTATTCTAAATGTTGTATAAAATATTGTATATTGTAAGCTATTTAAATATTACATTTTAATACTACAAAATTGTTTATGTTGTATAGTATAAAAATTAAAAAATTCAATTATAATATTTTAATTAAAACAATGTGTTAATTATATTTGTAAATAATTACATATAATTAAATTTACATATACCAAAATTGATGGTTTGATAGAGTTTTTAATAGGGTGAACCATTACGTTGACCTTCTTTAGCGTCTAGGTTGTTTGCGACTATTAATGTTGTCCTCACCTGAACATGCATTCTCATCATCCATAGACGAACCTTGGGGTGTATTGAAGCAACTCAAAAAATCATATGGCCAAATGGTTAGCCCGAGAGGTGTGAAGTATTGGGAGTATTGGGGTGCAGAGCTAAACATATCAAACATCATTGATGACCACGGTTGCTAATAATCAAAACTAGAACCAAGCATCTCCAGAGCATATACGTTGCCTTGGGACCCCTATACAAAACTGTCAAAGCGCAACTCCGGATGGTCAATTGTGTATTTGTCCTTGCAGGTTTGGGCTTGGGCTTGGGAGCAAGAAGCAAATGTCCTCGGCGAGGATGTGATCGAGTCGGTCCCCTTTGTTGATGCCCTCATCGGTGCATGTGTCTAAAGACTATCATTAATTGGCCACTAAATAAATACGACAACCTGTTCTCCATGTACCAACGTTGGTAGTGGACCGAAGGCATGAAATCCATGATACAAGACTCCAACCAAGGCCTCTTATCCATCCGTGTGTTACACAATACAAGCCATTGTTGATGCTCTAATTCACAATTCTTTGCATCTTTCCCCCTTTTACTAATTTCTTGGACATTGTCAAAGTTCAGTTGAATGCCTATAACATCTTACTTACTCCTAAATTGTCGAAAAACTCAATCCTCATTGTACAACTCAACAGTTGAAAAGTTCAAAATGGCTGCATTAATGCACCACATGAGTGAATGGTTGTAAGCTGATAAGAGAATGACACTCGCAACGTCCTACGCCATATATAGCATCCACATAAACTGCACAAAACATAGTTACAGTGACATGAGTAAAATAACATAAAAAAAGTATTACATGACATGGATATAATTTTATTTTGAAAAAAGTTTTCCTCTTCCCCGATGTATGTGTGACAGCGTTAATTTGACCCTAGTCAGAAAGTGGTTTCGGGACCACAAAACCGAGTCACAAAAATAATTAACCATTATATTCTATGCTTATAATATGTGTAAATGCATGTGTGAAAGTTTCATGCTTTGATTTTGTCATTTGTATGTGAAATTTATTAAATAGGACTTATGTGAGACATTTTTGAAATGTGATAGATTAATTTTAAAATGGTCTATTAATGCATGTAATCAAAAATGTGGACTTGCATGTCAAATTCTCCACTTTAATAGTAGTGGCCGGTCATGATAATGATGATAAGCAATATGTGTTATGTAATAATATTATAAAATGGTAATGGCTTAATTTATGGAATAAAAAATTAGTAAATTAAAAAGATATTAGAAAAACAAAAGGCTTGTATCATCTTCTTCCTTAGTAGCCGAATATTAGAGAAAGAAAAAGGAGGAAATAGCATTCGGTCACTTTGAGCTTGAAATAAGGTATGTTAATGTGATTTTTATGTAATTATTTATGAAATTAAATTGGTAAGTGCTTAGTATAGTTAACCCATGGTTTAAATTCATGAATCATTGAATATATATGCATTCGGCAAGTTGCTAAATTTGTGTTATTTTGATAAGTTTTTTGGAAGGTGTTATTTAGATGTTAAAGTAGCTTAAATGATGGTTGAATAAGTTGAATTCATTGTTGAGAGGTATGAATTGAAGTTGCCGTATGTGTATATATATATATATATATATATATATATATATATGCATTTTGGAAAGAAAATTTTGTTGTTATTTGAGTTTTTATATATATGCACATTCGGTCATGGGGGATTTAAGATGAATTTAATTGTTATAGATTGTTTTTAAGGTTTGTTAAATTGTTGTGGTCATTGCCAAATATATGTTTAGTTAAAGAAAATTTTTAAATTGTTTAGTTAATTAGTAGGTTAATGGTGTGTGCATAAATTATTTGAAATATAAACTTTGTATGAGTATTAAAAGTTGTATATGAATTTGACCTTGGGAGAAATGTTAGTAAAAAAAAATGCTTGAAAGTTAAATAGGTGATTGCTTTAATGACCAAATGTGCAAAAGAATAATACATGATCTAGTTGACCAATATGTGTTAAGGGAACATGAATAAATATATTTTGATGAGCTATACATTCGGTTATTGTATGAAATGCAATATTAATACTTAGTTGCTAGTATGTATATGTGTGCTAGCCGAATTTGAACTTGAATAATGATTTGAACACGATGTATTGTATTGAGATTATGCTTAAGTGAAATTATAGAATTGTGATGAAATTGATTGGTGATATACATGTTTAAATAATATGAATGCAAAGAGTTGTGAAAGAGTAAATTGTAGTAAATTTGCTTGGGACAGTAGCTGTAACGTGAATTTGGAAAATCACCATAAATTGTGGGAGTGGAGTTAGAAGCTGAATAAATTATGTAATTAAAGCTTAATGAGTATAGTTTCTAATGAAATCAACGAGAACATATTTTGACTTCTGTACAATTATAAATTTGATTTGTAGTAAAGGGTGGTCAGACTAGTCAAACAGTGAAACAGGGAAAACTTTAAGAAAAATCTGGTATTGATTGGCCAAACTAAAAATTCTGAAAATTTTATGGATAAAATATATATGAGTCTATTTTCAGGGAAATTTTACGGCAATTGATTTGGAGTTTCGTAGCTCCAGTTATATATAATTTAGTGACTGTTGCTCAGGAAGACAGCTTATTGTGAATTTGTGATTATGTGGTAATCATTGATAAAAATTTGTTAAGGAGTTGCTTAATGTTTTCTTATAAACTTACTATGATCTATGTGTGTGAAAGTCGAATATATATATATATTATATTGTTGAAGAAATGCTTCAATAGTCGAATAATGACTAGTTTAAAATTTTTGAATTTAAGCTCAAGAGCAAAGAGGGTCGAAGTTGGATAGGGGAAAAGAGAAAGTAATTGAGTAGCCTTTCCGCAACCGTTCAAGTATATCCGAGGTAAGTTTTGAATAGTCACATTTAGTACATAATTGATAATGTCTTGATATGTGTATGATAAACTGCATCATGATCTATTGATTCTATTTGAATATAGTTGAGTGACAAATAATTTATGTTTAAGGCTTAAAGCCGAATAGACATTAGAAGTTAAGCTTGGAAATTAAAATGGACATATATTCTTATGTATGTTATTGAGCCAAAAGTTATATGAATGGTGCCCATGTTATGCTATTATTCGAATGGAATAAATGAACTATGATTGTGAGATGTTATTTGAATTAAATTTTCTTGTGAATAAGTATGCATGACATTCAGTGATGTATATCTGGACTTAGGGTCCGCAGGCTATGTGCTGGAATTATATCCAGACTTAGGGTCCGCAGGCTATGTGCTGGAATTATATCCGGACTTAAGGTCCGCAGGCTACGTGCTGGAAATATGTCCGGGCTAAAGTCCCGCAGGCTCCGAGCTGGTATTATACCGGGTTTAAATTCCCGCAGGCTTGTGCTGGTAATTGGTTTCAAGTCCTAAGACCTGACAGGCTTAATACTAGTAAGTTAAGTAAGATTACGATATTGAATGTTCGCAGTAAACCATCGTCGAGTAAATACTATACATTTAAAATGTTCAGGTACGTATTACTTACTCATCAGTGAATTGATTTCGAAGTGAATCATTAGCATCAAAGAAGAATATATATATAAATATGATTGATGGTTATATTTATGAATATGAGAATGATTTAATCGGTCATGGTATATTTGTATATGAATTATATGTTAAAATTTCTGTATGTACTCATGTACATTCAGTCAATGATTTTGTGAATTATTAGTATTAAAGAATGATACTTAAGTGTGAATGATTGTTATATCTACGATTTAAAACAATGACCTATTCAATCAAATGTTGTTAATATATGAGATTATTTGATTTAAATGCATCTTATGAATTTTAAGTAGAAGAAAAATATGTGCTGAGAAATCTATGTATATGTTTATGTGTATTCAGCCATGAAGCAATTTGAATTGAGAATAAGTCTATTTAAATGAATGTTTCGATTTTCGATAAGTCTTTAATTGTTTGTGATGCTTAAAACTTACTAAGCTTTGAAATTTACTCTGTTCTTTATTTCTCTATTTTATAGATTGTTGATTTTGGCCACCGACTCGGGGATCGTCAGCAGTTCATCACACTATCAATCTTTTTGGTACAGTTATATTTTGGACTCGATATGGCATGTATAGGTTAGGCTGATGATAACTATGTTTTGAAATTGTAAATATTTTGGCCATACGAAAATGGCGTATAACTTAAATATCAGTATGTATTTCAGCTCGATCTCTGTTTATGTTTATTGACACTGTGAATGAGATAATTAAATGTTCTCTTAGCCTTAATCCAGCGATTGGATTTGGGTTAGGGGTGTTACAGTATGCCTTAATTATCTATCTATAGACATCGAGGGTTTCACACTTCCTAATCCCTAGACAAGCAAACCATCTAAAAATAAAGCAAAATTGTTACATAACATTTTCATAAAAAAATAATTCTTGATCCAAGTTTTAAAATTTTCTACCTATTTACAAGTGAGAACACATGTTGTTGGTACTCACTGATGCCAAAAATGACATCCTATACAACACCTAAGACTGCAATAGTATTAAGCACCAGCCTATATCTAGTTATCCTACTTTTTTGCCCGAAAAAACTTATGGTACAGCGATGCTAATGCTACTGAACTCCAACTGTATGAACGAGCAATTTGCGAATTAGCAAATAGAGACAAGTACATTAGGTGGACTTTATTATTATTTACGTTTGGCACAAGTACCCTCTAGCAGTTGCAGTATATACGCCCGAGCAGTGTACACATTCTCCCATTCAGTGGCACTACTCGATAATGTTTTAAAATTTTGCTTTAACGAGGAAAACTTCAAACTGGTAAACTTAGCTTCACCATTATCCAACAATCGTCTAAGCAACTGATAGTAGAGCGTTGCAGGTTCAAACACTTTACTTGAACCCGTGACTACACCACCATCAACTAGAAGCCTGAGTTGTAATGCAACATCTTTTAAGGTGATGGTGCACTCCCCACATGACAAATGAAATGTGTGGGTCTTCGAGTGTCACCACTCAACCAAGGTGGATATTAAGTTGGACCTAAACTCAAACATTCTGGTCAATGACGTTGTTCCGAATCCGGCGGCATCCAAGCATGGCAAAATACGTTTGTCCATCCGATAGCTCAAACCATGGGCACGCGCCCTCAAGACGCGATACTCATCCTGTCCATAATAAATTAATGTATTAGTTAAATATGCAAATTAAAAAAATAATGACGTGCAACTTTATAAATATACCTGTGAATAGAAAGTAACAATTTTTTTTATCGGCACATTAATTATTATTGCTATGTGACCAGTTGCTCTGATCAAAGAACCTATTTCGATATCTACATAAACAAAATTGAATCAACATATCATTTTAAAACATTAATGCTTCCACGTAATAATATTTACCACAACCCATTTTAGTTAATCATTTTATTTTTGTTTCATTTAAAAGAAATGTTCACATAATAAAATTTTTAATCATCAACTGAACAAAAAAAAACAATTGAAATAAATTATCGTAACTCGTATTTTTTCACCTAACGTTTAAGTATTTTTATTAAAAAATATATAAATATAAAAATTTCCCTCATCCTATTTCTATAGTTAATTAATTTTTAACATTATTTTTATTAAAAAGTCAGTTTTTAACTTTTTTTAATTTCAAGCAATAAATAATTTTTTTTACTCATGTTATTATAATAGTAATCAAACAAGACATAGATGATTAATACTTTAGAGTCATGTATTTTTTATATTCCAAAATTATTTACAATTAAAAATTAAATTAATTTCATTTTTTTCATAAATTCAAATTAATCTTATGTAAAAAAAAATGTGATAATAATATACTTATAGGTCTTAAGTTGGTAAAATCATTACACTAACTTATATATAGATAGGAGAACAAATACATAGGAAAAGGTAATTGCATGCTTTAATACATTTTCACAATCGTAATTACAATATATATGTTAGGATCGACCCAACTAAGCAACAAGTAAAAAAATATAGTAGAATAAATTGAGAAATTAAACACACAAATTTAACGTAGAAAAACCCCTCCAAAGAAGATAAAAACCACGGGCAAAGATAATTTTACTATAATGACAAAAGAACGAAGAGTATAAAAGATGGAGATAACAACTAAACCTAAAAAATCCAAAAACAAAGAACCCCTAAAACGTAAACACAAAATTCTCTAAATGTTTTATGAGTTCTAATCTCTAATGGGTGTATTTTCCAAGGTTGTAAAATAGCTTATTTATAGGCTAAATTCATAGGTCAAATAATAATAAAATAATCTAGACTAATCAGATTTTGATTGAAACAAATAAACAGAGTTTAACTGAAAGATTATTTCTCAAATTTGACTGAAATAGGAGTCATACTCAACAAATCTCCACCTTGACTCATATTTCCACAATGCCATCTTTGCCAAAGCTTGTCACGAGCCTATCTTGAACTATGCAGGGAATTAACTGAGTCGAATCTGTGCTTAAAAACTGGAAGACTTCTAGCCTTCGACTTGTACACTGCCAAATCAAAATTAACTCGGGTTTGATTTTCATGAACACAGTGCCCTAACTTTTCAAAACCTGCATCCAAAAGAGAACATCTCTTCAATGAAACGGTCATAGCTTTTTCCCTCCTATGACCAAGTTGCCTCTGCTCCAAACGAGTTGACTTCGACTCCGTAACGAACTAGGGACGTCTGATTTCACTGGCCACTGTAGAACCTTCTAGAATATAAAGACTGCCGTTTTTTTACCTTTCAACAAAACGAGAGCTCCACGAGGTACTTTAATGTTGCTCGAATTGATGTTGATTTTGCATCCTTTCAAGTCTAAAATACTCAAGGAGATGAGATTCTTTCGTAAATCAGGTACATACCAGACATCTGAGAGTGTCCTAATCTTCTCATCATGTATTCTAATTTTAACAGTACCAATACCAATTACCTTACTAGATGAATCGTTTCCCATGTGCACAACTCCACCTTCAACCGAACTGTATGTGGAGAACCATTCTCTATTGGGATACATGTGAAAAGAACATCCCGAATCTAAAATCCACTCAGATGTGAGCTTGGAGTTATCGCTCGTTGACATTAACAAGAAACCATTACTACTTTCATTAGCCAAATTAGCACCAGCTACATCTTCTTCGTTACTCTCAGCAGCTCTTTTATTTTGCAGTTTATAACAATCTGCTTTGACATAACCTAACTTTTTACAATAGCGACACCTTTTGTCTCGTTTCTTTGATGCTACCAAAACGGAAGCTTGCTTATCTTCCTTGCTATCCAAACCAAACTCATTGTCGAGCTTGTCTCTACTCAACAAATGACCCTTCACATCTTTGAACAAGAGTTTGTCTCTGCCATAAATCAGAGTCTCCCTAAAAGACTTGTATAAAGGGGGTAAAGAGCACAATAATAGCATAGCATGATCTTCATCGTCAATATGAACCTCAACATTCTTTAAATCATTTAAAAGAGTAATGAATTGACTGATGTGATCTCTAAGAAGCTCACATTCATTCATACAAAATGTAAATAGACGTTGTTTCAACACTAAACGATTAGCTAGAGACTTAGTCTCATAAAGAGTTTCTAACCTTTTCCACAAGGCGGATGAGGTTTTTTCCATCAATACCTCCTGCAATACCATATTCATGAGGCACAACTAGATTGCAGACAAGAACTTTTCATCAAGCTCTTCCCATTATATTTGATTTAGATTCTCAGGCTTTTTCTCGGTAATAACCTTTTTCAAGTTGGTTTGAATTAGAATTGCCATCATCCGAACTTGCTGCAGATTGAAATTTGTCTCACCATTGAACTTCTCAATTTCAAACCTTGTTGCTGCCATCTCTGAATGGGATGATCTATGAAAATTAAACTAGATCAGATACCACTTGTTAGGATCGACCCGATTAAGCAACAAGTAAAAAAATAGTAGAATAAATTGAGAAATTGAACACACAAATTTAACGTGAAAAACCCCATCCAAAGAGGATAAAACGAAGAGTACAAAAGATGGAGATAAAAACTAAACCACAAAAACAAAGAACCCTCAAAACGTAAATACAAAATTCTCTAAATTTGTTATGAGTTCTAATCTCTAATGGGTCTATTTTCTAAGGTTGTAAAAGAGCCTATTTATAGGCTAAATTCATAGGTCAAATAATAAAAAAAATAATCTAGACTAATCAGAGTTTGATTGAAACAAATAAACAGAGTTTAACTCAAAAGATTATTTCTCAAATTTGACTGAAATAGGAGTCATACTCAACAATATAAAATAAAAAATAAATTAATAAATAGAAAAATATTTAGTACACTGTAAGTAAAATTTTTAAACATCATAAGTAAGGTTAGAAAGTTGACAAGTATTCTATAGAGATATAATAAAATATTAAAAAATAAATATTTTAAAAAGAGAAACATAAGACAATTTTTTAAAGTTACTTGTGGAATAAAAAAAACCACACTACCAGTATACTAAATATTAACCCTTAATAATTTATTTCAGCACTGTTTTTATTAAAGTAATATTTTTTAGAAAATGTATACTCAAATTAAGTTGGGATTATTTATCTTAATTATTCGAGTCATTTTGAATTTTAGTTGTTGCAAATTCGTATAAATGATGAATTTTTCAAACCAATTGTATAGCTCCATGTGTCAAGCACAAATTACTATGTATGAAAATGATGGCATCACTTATCATGTCATTATTATCTTTCAGTGATTAATTTAAATTAATTAAGAGATAAATAATATAAACTATATTATTACTAATTAAATTAATTAAGTGATATTAATAAACAATTATTTTATATTAAATTAATTTAAATTAATATGAGATAAATAATAAATGAAAAAATTTACTCCTTGTAGATCATGAGAATTTATATTCTAAAGAACTTTTTACTTCACTAACACTATAAAAGGAGGTCGTCTCCAAGCAATTCAAAACAAGCTCAAAAATTCAAAAATCTAAGAGTTCAAAAATTGAAATATGAGGAGAAGATTTTGAAGACTAGAACCCGGGAGAGCCATGGTCCCCCCTAAAATGGTAATTTTTCAATTTAAACGTTTTATAATTTATAAAATTTTAAATTAGTAATAGTAAAAGTATATTTTGGCCCCAAAAAAATGATAAAAAAAATTGATTTAACCCTTTAAAAGTTATAAATATATAGGCTATTAAAATGATGAAATTATATTTTTATTATCTTACAAATATACAATTTAATTTCGCCCCCCAAAAAATTTTCTTACTCCGCCACTACTAGAAGTTCTTTTCAAAATCTTAAGAAATACCTAAAGAATTGAAGAACTCGAAGAAATTCTAAAGACCACTGCATCAATTCTGAAGAACCTTTAAAATCCAATCTTCAAACTAGTTTAACCAATAGAAAAGAGATCAAATCTAGAAGGCTCATTAAAATTGAATCAGCCATCCAAGATCAAGTCTTAAATACCTTTGGATCAAAGCTCTACCAAATCTAATTGCACCAACACAAAGGAGATCAAACTTATCAATCAAGGTGAAGTCTCGACGAACCTTAAAGTGAATCTCATTGACCCAATATCAAGTCTTAATGACCTTTGGATCAATTCTCAAGCAATAAACTCTCTAAACTTATTTTCAAGATCAAGCCTCAACGACTCTTGAATTGAAGATTCATTAAAGAAAAGAACCAAATGATTTATCTAAAGATTGTAACTAAAATTATATAAATAAAATTATTTCATTTTTCTAATTTTTTAGGTTCCTCAACCCGAAATTTGTGTTTACATTTTTTTAACATGCCTGGTGGGACAAATTTTGCCTTTTTTCTCCTTACTTCAAGATCAAGTTCATTAAAGTTGCAGTGACTCCTTTTAAAAAACTCATTAGAAATCTAAACCTCAAGTCTTTTCAAACTCATAAGGTAAAGGAAGAAATATCAACAATAACACTTCGCTAAACTCATCATCAAAGTTGGACATAATGGTTATGATCACAACTAACACTAATAAAGGGTTTTTATTGCAAAAGTTATGGAATCCATTGCAACAAGCATCAAAGGAAAGGATGATCAAATTGCTCTTATGATGGCTCAAATTGAATGTTTGAATGGAAATAACCAATCTCTTACCAACAATCAGCTTAAGGAGCTTATCAAGGAAGCAATCAAGGATCAAGCTAAAAGTGTTACTCCGTCTTTATACATATACATAATGCCATATACTTAGAGGATTGATCATTTGAAGATGCCCGAAAATTATCAACCTATAAAGTTCCAATAACTCAATAGCAAAAGATTCATGTCAAAATGTCATGCACTTTGTAGAAATCTATAATAATGTTTGTATTTATGGAGATCTCATAGTGAATTAGTTCATTCGATCATTAAAATGAAATGCCTCTAATTGATACATTGATCTTGAACTTGGAATGATTAACAGTTGGGAACAACTTGAGCAAGAATTTCTTAATTGATTCCATGACAATCACCGTGTGGAGTTATGTCTCGTATTTTTTTGGCTTTTTTTCTCCTAATAAAACTCCATTTTTAAGTGTCTCACTTAAACTTTGATTAGTGTAGGCTATTTTAGTATTAGTTTCCCATTTAAACTTTGATTAGTGTAGGTTATTTTAATATTAGTTTCCTATTTAAACTCTAATTAGTATAGGTTATTTTAATATTAGTTTCTCATTTAAACTCTAATTAGTGTAGGTTATTTTAATATTATTTTTCTACAAAATTAGCCTATAAATAGGCCCTTTTTCTACCCTAGAAAAATAACCCATTAAACATTTAAGTACTAGTTTTTACAAGCATTCAAAGAATTTTATGTTTACGTTTTGAGGGTTCTTATTTTGAGTTTTGGAGTTTAGTTTTATCTCCATCTTTGTATTCTTCGTTTTTGTGGTTATAGTGAAATTATATTTGCTCGTGGTTTTTATCCTCTTCGGAATGGTTTTTCTACATGAAATATTTGTGTTTGATCTTTTCAATTTCTTTGTTATTTTATATGTTTACTGTTTAATCGATTTTATCCCCAACAAACTGGTATCAGAGCTAGTTTAATTTTTACATTCAACCCGTTCAGAGATGGCAAAAACAAGGTTTTATATTGATAAGTTTGATGGCATCAAAAATTTTAATCTGTGGCAATTTTGGATGAAGGCAATTCTGATTCAGAGCGATATTAAGAAGGTCCTTACAGAGAAGAAGCCTGTAGACATGGATAAATTAGATAAAAAACCTCTATCCATAATTCAATTATATCTAAAAATAATGTTTTGTAAGAGGTTTTGATGGAGAACATTCACCTTATGGAAAATGTTAGAAACCCTCTACGTGACAAAGTCTTTGGCTAACCGATTAGTGTTGAAACAACGTCTATACACATTCCACATGGATGAAATTGAGCACCTTAGAGGTCACATAAGTCAATTTATTAATCTTTTGAATTATTTAAAAAATGTTGAGGTTCAGATTGACAATAAAGATCAGACTATGGTATTGTTGTGCTCTTTATCCCCTTCATACAAGTCTTTCAAGGAGACTCTGATTTATGGCAGAGATAATCTCTCATTCGAGGATGTGAAGGGTCATCTGTTGAGCAACGACAAACTCGACAATGAGTTTGGTTCTGATACGAAGTCAAATAGGCAAGCATCAATTTTGAGCAGTTGGGGGAGTTAACTGATTTCAAACATAGACCAAATTATGATAGTTGGGAGCCACTAGAGCAATTAAAGTCAACTTTGATGCATCTTATCAACAATAGTTAAAAAGATCTATTTCAAGGATTATAGTAAGAAATAAAAAAAAGATTGATGATGGCATCGTGTATTTACCCGTAGAAGAATATTTTTAATCCGACTATGGCAGAAGCAATGACGTGTCTACATGTTGTTATTTTTGCAGAAGAATTGGGATTTAGAGAGGTCTATTTGGAAAGGGACACTTTATCTATGATCAAGAAGCTAAAATCTACAGAAAATGATAAATCAAATATTGGAAATCTAATTAGAGAAATAAAAAAATAGAGCATTTAAGTCTAGAAAGTTAACTTTAGGTACATACTACGGATGGCAAATGAAATGGCACATGTGTAATACCCCGAAAATTTTTACAGTAAAATATTATTTGTGATATAGTAAAATAAGGAAATAAAGTGATAAAAAGTGAAATTTTGAGTTATGTCAATATTGGGAAGTATATTATGATATATTAATTCAAGAAAGGACTAAATTATAAAAGTGAGAAAAGTTTTGTTGTACAAGAGTAAATACTCAAAATTTGAGGGGTTAAAGTGTAAATATGAAAAATTTGAAGGACCAATACTGTAAATATTTTAAGGGTGGAATGATCTAGAAACTAAGGAAAGTGGATGAATTAGGACTAAATTGAATAGATGAAAAACTATGAGGGACTAAATTACAATTTTACCAAATTAAATGATGACTCAAGGATGGAATTTTAAAAGATAATAAAGGGCAAAACGGTCAATTAGAATAGAGAGAAATCTAGAAAGTAATAATGATGTTAGAGAGATTTAGATATTTTATAATTATTTAATTAGATAAATATTATTTTATTAATATTTTAATAAGATATTTTATTATTATTTTATTATTATTTTATTAGTGTATAAAGAAAGAAAGATGAGGAATTCTCATCTATCTTTCCCATGCAAAACCAAAGTGAGAAGAAGAAGAAGAAGAAAAGAAGTTTTCATTTCATTACAATTTGGTCCTTATACCAAAAAATTCACCATTTTCACCCAAAAATCAAAAGAATTTTCATAGTTACCAAGAGAGAAAATTGTTAAGGAGACTATAGGAAGTTAGAATATCAAGTTGGATTCAAGAAATGGAAGCTGAAGGAGAGAGAAAATCAAGATGAAGATTGAAATCAATAGAACAAGGTAAGAACATCATGATTTCAATATATTTTTAAGTTTGATATTATTGAAAAAGCATGAGATTAATGTTAATGTAGAGTTTCCGTACATATGGTCCTATATTCTTGATATGTTAGTGAAGAGAAAACAAGAGAAAGTGATGAGAAATAGTGTAGAGAAAGAAAATAAGGGTGTTATAAACATGGTAAATAATATCTTGCACTAAAACAGTTTTAGACAGCAGCAGTAGTCTAACTTTGAAAAATCACCAAAAATTGTAGAAATCGAATTATAGGATGACTAAAATATGAAATTAAAGCTTATTATAGAAGAAATTATGTAAGCAATGAAATTGTAAATCATGAGATATAACAAATTTTGTGAGACAAGGTCAGAATGATTTCGGGTTCCCCTATTTTGAATTTGGAAAATCATCAAAAATTGGAGAAAAATAATTATGGACTTAAATTCATATGTTTATAATACTTAATGAGTCTATTTTCAAAATAAACAAACAGGAACATCATTCTAATTTCGTACGAGGAGATAATTAATTTTTAGTGAAGAAAGGTCAAAACTGTCAGATAGCAGAACAGGGGTAAATTTAAAGAATAAACTGTACTTATTTGCTAAACCAAAAATTTTGAAAATTTTATAGTAAAAATATATATGAGTCTAGTTTCAGGGAAAATTATTGTATCTTAATTTTGAGTTCTATAGCTCCAGATATAAATAATTTAGTGGCTATGACACAGATGGACAACTTGAATATTCATAAAAGTAAATAATAAAAATTATAGATAATGTTACTTACAAGTGTGTTATATACATTAAGGATGTGGAATGGAGAGGAGGAGTAGGAAAAAAATATATGAATACTCAGCTAGCATCGCTAATTTGCATGTTTTAGGCTTAAGGACTAAATTGAATAAAAGTAAAACTTCAGGGGGTAATTTTGTAAAAATGTCAAAAATGACCAAATTGAAGAGAATGAATTGTTTTATTATCTAAATTAATAAATTGAATGAAATTATCAATTTAAGATCGGGTGAAAATTGGAAAAATGGTAAATTACCAAAATGTCCCTAAATCTTGATATTTCTGCAATTTCGCCAGGTAAGTTCGTATAACTTGAATTATATTCTTAAATACTTGAAATGTATGTTATTTATGTGAATATGATTTAAATATCCCTTGTATGAAAATTGATGAAACATTGATATATTTGATAAAAAGGGAAAGAAATCCCGGTTGAACGAAAAAGAATTGACGGTAAAAAAGATCTAGCCCAGACGGGTGATCCTATCCTAATATAGCCCTCCCAAAGAATATGTGTAAAATGGATTTAGCTCGGACGGGTAATCCGAATTAGGGTCTGAATTTAGCCTAGACTGGTAATTCAGATCCAAGCTCATTAGAGTAATTGTCGTTGTAGGGAATTTAGCCTGGACTGGTAATCCCGACAATACTCTATGAGTTTATATTACAGGGGATTTAGCCTGGACTGGTAATTCCGCTATAAAGATGAGGTTCACGGGAGTGTGCTTTCTGAAATGAAATGTGTAAGACCATGGTTGAAAGATACCATGGCAAAATGATATGAAATGTGTAAGACCATGGTTGAAAGATACCATGGCAACATGATATGAAATGTGTAAGACCATGGTTGAAAGATACCATGGCAGCATGACATGAAATGAATAAGACTATGGTTGAAAGTTACCATGGCAACGTGACATGAAATGAACAAGACCATGGTTGAAAGATACCATGGAAACATGACAGAAAATGAGTAAGACCATAGTTGAAAGACACTATGGCATCATGTCAAAGATAAATAAGACCGTGGATGGGAGACGCTATGACATCTATTGAACAATTGATATTTAGGTAATATGTATCAGATAACAAATGGATATATGAAACGGTAGTGTGAAATGTTTACAAGAACTGGTCATATGGAAATATATGTACAAAATAGTTGCATAAAATAATTATGAAGATAGATAAACGAAAAAAGTCTAAGTACATGGAATATAATTTATGTTAAATTTGATATAAACTATTACCAGAATAAATATACATAAAATATATGGAAATGATGGAGCATGAAATATTGATATAATGAAATGATTGATATATACTTATGAAGAAACGGTAAGAGAATGATATGTTTCATGACATGTACATATATGATTATCTTTGATATGTTGATACAAGGAAATTATGTAAGTAAAGACAATTATTAAACTCAAGTGTGACATGTCGAAAAAATAAGTATATCAATGTTGAATTTATATGAAATATGTGCAAGTATACTAACAATGATGTTGTTTGACGCTTAGACAAGTGCCAAGCTATTGGTTGAATGGTAACATGTTTAAGGATCATTGAAATGGTAAGTACTTAGATAAAAATATAATTTAAGATTTTGCGAAAAAAAGAAAAAAAAAATCTATGATCTCGATTTAATTCCGGTTGGTTTCTAATGTATGTTTAGGGCTTCGAAGGCCCAATAGAGAGACGTTATAATTATTTTCAAAATATGAATAATAAATGACTCAAAATTATCTGAAAATGTTCAATAAACTCCGGTAATGCCTCGTACCCTATTCCAGCAATGGATACGGGTAGGGGGTGTTACAACATGCACTGGCAATGGAAGAACGCCAATACGATGCACCTGTATACTGGATGGAGGAAGTCCCAAAAGAAGTGGAAAGATTTATCAACTGTGATAGGGGAGATTTGAAGCAAGCAAGCAGGTGCGGTGGATTCTGAGTTTAGATGTCGATTGGTGGTTGATTTTCGGTGAACTTAGTGGCTACAGAGGAGCTGGGAAGCTTAGAAAAGATAGCAGCGATGAGTGATGGATCCCAGCTGCTCCGGCAATTTTACTGATGCAGGAAAGGGATATGGAAAATGTTTGGAGAAGATAAAAGGTTCTTTTAGATGTGTTTTTGTTTGCTTAATCTTTAAGTTTTTCATTAAGTGCGTTGATTCTTTTATTTCACCGAAGGCACCACCCAAATCAACTAATGTTTGTAGAACAATTATAAGGCTAATGCAGGGTATAGGATTTTTAATCATTTTAATCTCTCTCCATATTTAATGCATCAGTTGATTTATTTCAAAAAAAAAAGTGGAAAAAGTTGGTTGAATTGATAAAATTTATTTTTGAGTAAAACTTTAACCTGTGAGCTAAATTGACATTTTGTCTTAAGAAACAAAAGATAAAGAACAATGATAATTGATGTATAAGGGTCTAGAAGATAATTAAGATACATTTTCACATCAAGTACATAAATTTATATTCCCTCCAACCGTGACGAGTGTCTAGGATGGTAGTTTCGATGAAAGCACTTATTTCGACTATGACAAACTATTCTGCATAAACCGCAACATTTAGGTTTGCTCATTTCCCTCAATCCCATGTCACCACAAATCCTGGTGACATGTAGGAGACTTTTAGGTATCCTACGTAGCCCCAAGTCTGGGAGCAACTCGAATGTAAGCGGAGGCACTTCCCATGTTGAGACATCCCGCAAGGTGGGGAACTCATTTCCCAAAATAGGTAACATGTGTTCCAGCATGTATACATCATTGATATATAGTTTACAATTGACATTAGCATGTGCACACGGGTACCAAAGAGTCTAGAAACTCTCGCAGTCGCATTGGCTATTTTAGAAATCAACTCTGTAGGACCTAGTCAGGATACTCGCTTGACGTTCGATGAACTGTCACCCTGAAAGTTTCCAAGTGCCAAGAATGTAGTTCTACATTCATTGACCTCGCTTTTTTTACATTGACATCTATTGCCTTCCTAACCTTCTCGCAGTAAACGTGTCTCACCTCCATCTGCTTTGATTGTTTCAATGTCAGCCTGTAGAATGAAGTTAAGAAAACAACTGAAATTGGAAAATGACGTGTACACTTTAAAACGGAGTTAACAGCCTCTACGAGGTTGGTGATCATATAACAATAGCTAGATTCATCATCGAAACATTGAGCCTATTGGTACAACTCCATGCTACTGAACCACTCCTATAAATAACAATTCGTTTCACCGTTCATTTCAGCCTGGAGCCTCGCCAACCTCTACCTGAAACAGCATTGTTCTAACTCGTTCTCTGCTTATGTGTTCTGATAAGACATGTTATCATTCATTTTAGTTTCTAAATGTATTCAAAATATTTAAAAAAAAAACCAAGAATTACCCATGTTCACGACTTGTTTACGCTAATTTGCATTCTTAAAGTCCCTATAAAAGTTAATCGCAATATGGTGAATGCAGTAGATGGATATCCACATAACACTGGAACCCTTAATCACCATAATTAGCCCCTTTGATCGATTGGGAATGATGCTAACATTGTCTATTCTAACAACATGCCTCTGAAATTTCGTCTAGTTTCCATGATTCTATGTTCTCAGAATCCACAATGACAAAGGCCATCAGTAGTACATTCCAGTTACTGTCTTATACAACCACAATAAATAGGATCTACGTATAGTCATGTAACACCCAATACTCGGTCCGATCACTTCACCCGAGCTATAAGGTATTACAATTATAAAACTTTAACATTATTCACTATCTTGTCATAAATAACCAAATAATTCAATTCATAACAAAATTACAATCATTTCCAAGATATCCAATCATATCCAAACTTAAATCGAGCATATGAAACATTTAAAACAACCCGGGAAAAAATTTGGACTAAATTGAAACTTTTACAATAATTTAGGTAAAAAGTGAAAACAATGGTCACAAGACCGTGTGATTGAACTTAGCTCGTGTGGCTCAAGGACATGGTAATGTGGCTAAATCGTGTAACAAATTGTGCCCGTGTAATTTAGGGTCATACGACCGTGTCCCCAGGTTGTGTAACTTTCTGTGATAGTATGGACAAACCTATGCCAAAATCAAATAGGCCACAGGGTTGTGTCATGCAACCGTGTGGGGCACACGACCATGTGGCAGGCCATGTCACAGGTCGTGTACACCCAAAATTACATTCAAACACAGGCCTTTTCACGTACTTTTCCTTAGTTATCAAACCATGCAATTATCATCACTTAAACCTATTCAAAATGTACCAAAACATGCCAAATAACATCCAACCTAAGTGTCTAACCAATATGCTCTCATTCGCACCACGATTCAAATATAAACTTTAACCATCCAAACTAAAACATAACTAACTTGTCATGTTTATATATTCATCTTGTAAACCATAAGTAACAAGTGCTAAAATCATCCATTAATACCAAACTTTCAAATGCAAGCACAACTCAACCAAAGTTCATAAGTTACCAAAACAAAATGACCATTTCACCACAAATGATCAAGATAAGCATACAAATCTAACATTCCATACTTATTCAACCATCAAATTTATCACCAATTTATCATTTTCACATTCATGAAACTAAGTTCACTAAATGACCAAAATTTATGCACATTTCTTTGTCAAGATAGCATAAACAACACCAAATAGATTTACACCATTACAACCATCAACACAACCATTAAAACTTATCACTTATACATTAGTTCATATACCAAAAGGCTCAAAACATAACCAAATACTTATAATATATATTTATATCAAAACCCTATCTACATGCCACTTATAAATGGGTCGAAATAAGTATATATCTACCAAAAGAGTTGACGAATAGTGTGATCTCCAAAAGCAATCCAAACGACAGCTCGAATCTGACGATCTACAAGAAAGAAAAACCAAAACAAGGTAAGCTTGCGTAAAGCTTAGTAAGTTTGAATAATTAAACACAACATATCTATCATTTAAAAGCATACCAATTTAAATTAACATACAAATTACTATTTCTTTTCATGTTTCACATTCCCTACCATGTCAAATGGTTAGTCATAATTGTTTAATATCAACAAAGTTACTGTACAACGTAACACATATGCCAACTTGCATTCAATTAATAAATAACATTTCATGCCATGATAATTCAATTTCTTTCAGATATCCATATCAAATTTCCGCTTTCATATATCCATTTCCATAAACCAATCTAATTTACTCATTTTTCACCCGATGAACCAAAATGAAATAACATTGGATACGTAGGAACAATGCTCACACAAGCTGTAACTGTAAATGCTACCATGAGCTATGAAATGTGCCTGCTCAAATGAGTTATGGGTCAGGATGTTAAGCTATACAATGCTGCTCACACGAGCTGTGAAGAATCCGCAAAAAATGCAGGATTTTAGCCATTGGTAAGACATCCAAGACCAACACCCGAAACGATAATAACCCTATGACATGTCTTTTGTATTCTAAGCATTCACAAGGTTTATACAGGTCATGTTTCATATCTATATCATTTAATTATATACACATTATTTCATCACAAGGATTTATCCATGTAGTTTCCTATTTTCAAACATGACTTCTAACCTATTTAACATTGCAACTTAATCCATTTCACCACTTACCATTTATCAAGAAAATAAACACAATCAAAACATACATAATAGGTATTAAATCACAAAAACAACAATTAATTAGTTTAACCAATTTAAAAACTTACTAAAAACACAGTAGTTACTGACATCTCTACGACAACTATTTAACGACTTTTCCTTTCCCGCTATTATCAACCGACTGATCCGTTTCTTGATCTAAATAAAATAATTTAATTCAATTCTCTAATTAAATTACTTTAAAATACTTAAATTTACATATTTGATCCTTTATCGATATTTTACATTTTTACCCTAGACTTCACCTTTTATTCAATTTAGTCCCTAATCCCAAAACTTTCAAATCTATACCAATTTAACCAAATCAATGCTAGCTGAATTTTATATAGTCCCTCTAAAGCCCATATTTATCATTTTTTCACAAGAATTTCATGAAACTTTACTATTTTAACAATTTAGTCTTTAAACTTTAAAACTAATCAAAATCACTTTACAAAATAATCATATTTAACAACCATGCTTGTAAATCTATCATCAAACTTCAAAAAAATCACAAATTCATCAATGGAATAAATCAAAACATTTAAAAATTTTATGAATTAGTCTCCAGGTTAGCTAGATTAAGCTACAACAAACTCAAAAACACAAAAATGACTAAAAACGGATTAGAAAAACATACCATGCAATTGAAATTAGTCTTGGCCAAAGCTTGGTTTCTCTAGGTATGGAGTTTTGATTTTAATAGCCAAATTGAAGAAGATAAAGTTATGTTTTGTTACTATATCTTAATAAATCTTTTTTATTAATTTACCAAAATGTCATTAATTCTTATATATTTTTAACTAAAACATATATACATACTGTCCAACACTTTAAATATGGTTAAATTACCATATAAATCCATTTTATTACGAGTTCATAATTATTTAGAACAAATAAACTAATAGTGATTAACTTTGTAGGTTTTACAATTTAGTACTTTTTTCTTTAATTAACTAACAAATCACTAAAATTTTTAGACCAAACTTCAGTACACTTATATAGAAACTCTGTAAATATCTAATAAAAATATTTTCAGGCTCGGTTTGTTGAAACGAGGTCCCGATACTTCATTTTACAAAACCAATTTACTTAAGGACAAATCACTTGTACTTAACTATTAGTTCAATTAACAAAAATAATCAAATCAAAATTCAAAATACTATATTTGACTCATAAATATTAAATAATAATATTTACGGACTCACTCATAGGATTTTTGGTCCCGAAACCATTATTTTTTACACCACTAGAACGGGTTGTTACAAGTTAGGTCCCATCAACATGCACAAATGGCTTGCATTAGGGAAAGGCCTAATGCATAGATAGAATGTCCAAAACAAGTGGTGGAATTTTCTTTTCCCCGATTGTAGTTCGTCATCTAGGCCATAAGAAGGCAGCGTCTACAACTCAACCATAGTCCCTAACACATACTCATGCATCGTGACTAAACACCCCTAAAGTTCATTATACGAAGCATCCCAATCTTCGTACAAATGCTCCATGGCCATCTATTTAGCCTATCATGCTTTTATGTATGACACTCTGTACTTAAACCGGGATTGCATGTCGATAATCAGGACTGATACAAGAATGGTGGGCATGTTTTTCACCAATGGCATGATGAAGCTACAGATTATTTTCACATCAAGTTTTCGATAATCTTACATCATCCGTATCTCCCACAGTTGCAACCTCTGGATCAATGTAGCTCGTACCCATTAGTTGCAACCTTCTGTAGAACTCTAACTTTAACACCCTTAACCCATATCCGTTGTTGGAATAAGGTTACGAGGCATTATCGAAAATCACACACAATCCACATTCATTCATACATTCATAATCAAAATCTATTCATATCAATCACATTGTCCCTTGTAAGGTCCTACGTGTCCTTAAAACATGCTTAGAAGTGGTTCGGGACTAAACCGATAACACTCACAAACTTTGAGAAACTTATAAAATTTTCAAACTTTTCAGGATCACACGCCCGTGTGAATAGGCCGTGTGCCTCACACGGCTACCACGCCCGTGTCACAAGCCGTGTGAAAACAGGGCATACATACTGACTTGCCCCACACGGCCGAGGACACGCCCATGTGCCAGACCGTGTGAAATCTAAGAGGGTTACTAACTTGGATCACACGGCCGACCACACACCCAAGTGCCTGCCAGTGTGCCACACACGGCCAGTAGACACACCCGTGTGTCTAGGCCGTGTCAAAACTGTAGGGTATACTGACTTTAATTTGAAGGGTACTTCAGGGGACAGACAGCCGTGTAACATGACCGTGTGGAGCACACGGTGGAGACATACGCCCGTAATAGGCTATTTGCAAAGCCAATTTGCCACCCTAACCACAAGCATACATAGCAACTAAATAGCACCATTTCAATACATCTTAAACTGACCAAAAACCTACCAATTCATACACATATCATGCCATCTACTCACAACCATTTCCACTACTCAATTCCACAACCTAAACATACCACTTCACTATACCAAAAAAAAAAAACATCAAACATATACAACTACTAAATGCATTTATCCATTAACTTATTACCTATTTCATACTTCAACATAAACCATATAGTCATCTCAAATCAAATCACAATATGCTAGCTTCCAAGTCTAAATACATCAATTAACATCTAATCAAAATAACCAACACATAATCACAGTAAATAAGTCAACATATAAGGCATTATATACATCATATAATTAACTTATCAAACACATAACTTAAGCCAACTTAAATGGCCAAATTCACACCAACATTTACAAGCCAAATCACATGGCTAAAATCACAACTCAAAACATATCAAGATAACTCTAGCCTATACATGCCACATACCATATATACAAAGCTTCCAAAAATACCAACGAGTTGATCAATAGTGCGATAACTTTTCACGACGATCCCAGAGTCTGAGCTAGCTTCAATGATCTATAAAAACATGGAAATAATACACAAAGTAAGCTTTAAAAGCTTAGTAAGCCATACACAAATAAATCATCTTATAAATCAATATCTTTACCATCAATTAAGTAAGATATGAATAAGCACAATTAAATACACATTCAAGATCGCAAACCTATCTATTAATCAATTTATACTTCTCAAACATACTAATTCCTCAATTACCTTCTCTTCTTAAAGATCATATGAATTTTGTACATACTTGAATCACTTAGCTCATTCACATATTCTTTCTCGACTTAAATTTGCCCGCTAAACTGTTCAAAATCAATAAGGATACTCAGAAATCACATAAACTCGTACAATGCCATATCCTAGATATGGTCTTACATGTTATCACATATCGATGCCATTGTCCTAGACAGGGTCTTACACGAAATTAATCAACGATGCCAATGTCCCAGACATGGTCTTACACGTAATCTCAATACAATGCCAATGTCCCAGACATGGTCTTACATGTAATCACATATCGATAACCTAATGTCATGACATCTGTATCCTATACTATTCCTAAGGTTCGTATGGGATTTTCGGATGTCGAAACTCTGTCAATTCTTGCTCGTAAGTGCTCATTCAAAATTTATAACAATTCAATAGCAAATAAACATATATAATTCAATTTAAAAGCATTCATTTGTATATGAACTTACCTCGTAATCGGAATAAACGAACGAGTCGACTATTCGATAACTTTCGTTTTCCCCCGATCTAAATTCGATTTCTTTCTTTCTTAATCTATATACATTCAAAATTAACCCTTTTATTCATCAACACATTCAATTTCATCCAAAAACACATAAATGGGCATTTTGCACTTTAGCCCCTAATATTTTACATTTTCACAATTTAGTCCTTATTTCAAAACAACACAAAACACTCATAATTTCAACAAGCCCAAGCATGGCCAAATACTCCCTAGGTCCCTATCAGCCCATAAATTTCATTTATTTCACATTTTGACCCCTCAATTTGCAAATTTTATAATTTAATCCTTAATAAGCATTTTTGTCAAAAATCACTTTATAAAACATGTATATCAAACACCAAGCTTGCATAATTCATCATCAAACATCATAAAACTCAAGCTATGGCAAATCACAAAATTCACAACCAATTCAAAAATTCAAGTATGGGCTAACTAGTATTTGAAGCAACGATCACAAAAAAATAGAAATTATCAAAAATGGATCAAAATACATACCTTAATCAAAGATCAAAAAGGCCGAACCCTAAAATGCATAAAATATTTATTTTTCTTCTTTGTATTTTTGGCTAGATGATGATATTAATGGCCATCATATTTTTTGTTTTAATTAATATTAACTTATTAATTAATTTACCATTTTAACATTTAATTAAAACATTAAAAAACACATAATTTAAGGTCATTTATGTCCATTACCACTATCAATGGTCTATTTACAACATAAGGACCTCACATTTAATAAGTCATAGCAATTAGGCACTTTTAACTTATAGAAAGCAACTTTTGCCTTTTACGCGATTAAGTCTTTTTTCTCAAATTGAGCTATTAAACGATAAAATTAGCTCACGAAATTTTTACACATACATATTCACATGTTATAAACACCAAAAATAATATCAAAATAATTTTACGACCTCGGATTTTTGGTTCCGAAACCACTATTCCAATTTAGCTAAAACCGGGTTGTTACACCAACACTCCTCAATATATAATAATAGTTTAGATACAATGAATTTGTAATCCACCGACATTTTCATGTTATACCACTTGATGGAAAATACATATTCCTCCTTGTTTGCGAATTGATGACTTACGAAAAACTCTTCTAATTCGAAATCAGCCGCTAACCTATGAGAAGGTATTGTATCTGGGTATTTAGGAAACTTAGGTGTATGCGCAGCATTGAGATCTACGCTCAACATGTAGGCCCCTAGGTCATTACGTATGACAGTGCTATGAGTCAGGTTCCCGAGCGAAGGGGCATATAAATTATCATAGTCGATATCATTCGAGACCTCCTCGAGATCGGGGCCACTGAAATCTTCACATTCATTATCAGAACCACCATTATTGTTAGGTTCTTCTTTACCATCTACATCGATACCAATCACTAATAGGTGTATCTATAAATGGGGACCCGGATTAGAGTTGTTATACATAAGTGAAGCATTGTGTGGATTCCCAGCCCGTGTCAATGTCACTCTATAATTGTATGGTTCTACCCACCCAACATTTAGATCAAAGTCAAACCCATGTACAGGCGATCGCCTATCTACATATGCTCTCAAAACCTTCGTTTACGAGTCTGAATGTTGATTTAATGGAGTGACATTTTGAACTGACTCAACATCTGCTAACTCAGTGAACAACTCAATTGGTTCAACATTTCTATGCGAGCAACAAAGTGCAATCATAGTCTCCACATCATCATCATCTACAAGTTTTATATCTGTATATTTGCACAGATTTTACAAAACTAAAAATTTGTAGAACTGTCTTGACATGCTCCTCCCATAACGTCGAGCAATCTTCGCACTAATCTTTTGTTTCATATCATCGAATTTTACATTCTTGTTAAACCATATTCTTATTTGATGGTGAGAATCAAATATATGAAGAATTGGTTGAGTCGAAATGAACGTATACGAAGAATTGGTTATTCATCTTCAATACTAAATCTGTAAAATAAATTAAAAAAAATTAGTTCTTATTAAAACAATTCATACCATTTTATATCAACAAAAAATCTTTTTATCAAATAATATAACTTGTATATCATATTACTAATTATCAATATAATATAATTATATAAAAATAATTACAAGCTAACATTATAACTCTTATGTTGATATTCAATTTTGATTTCTAATAACTCTTTTTTTATTTCCCAATTTGTTAAATCGATTTTTTTCCTCTCCCATATTACTAAACAATTTTTTTTTTTGGTTATCTCTCATTTTGCTATAAACATGTTTTTCTTTCTTTCTTTTTTTTCTCTTAAACACACAAACAGTATTTTGATTGAGGGATAGGGGTTTATATAAGGGAGCGGTGCTGTCTGACAATGTTGCAGGACTTGAATTTTCTAACCGATGTCACTTGACACATTGGTAGCACTATCTGACGTCAGCAACACTCACGCAATTCAACTTCTTTTTTTTTATATAATTCTTTTTTTGAAAAGAAAAAGGCACCATTAAAAAATTACTTTTTTTTCATTTCAGCTTTTTTAATAGGTCTTTTTTTTAAAAAAATCAAGTTTTTTTCATTTTTTTCATCGTTTATACTCGTATTTTCACAAATACATACCGATGTTGCCTGACACAGTGACAACACCAATAAAAAATTCTTTTTAAGAAAAAAAACATGATGATTGTTGCATGATTTGTTAAAAAGTGGGGTGGCGTCGCCGATGTGTCAAGCGGCACCAACGAGTATTGTACCAAATAATCCATTTTCGAAAAAAAATTCATCTGATTTTTTAATTAATTAATTAATTTTTAATATTATTTTTATAAAAAAAACCATAAAAACTTTTGTAAAAATAGAAGACATTCAAATTAAGTAATAAAAAAAATTATTATTTTTCTAAAATAAGTAGTTGCTAACTTATATACTAAAACATGGTGAATAAATAATACTACTAATGATAAAAATGGAAGCATCCAAAAAGATGATTTAATTATAGTCTAAATCCTTGTACTCCTTGTGCATTTAAATTTAATAATTGAAATTAAAAAGAAAACTGCCTATATGGTCAATATTACTTGTGTGGAAGGCCAAGTAAAAATGTTGAATCTATTAGTGTGTTCAGAGCTTATCAAAAAAAAAAAAAAAAGTAAAAAACGAAAGTAAATTTTTTCTTTCTCACAAGCTTCCATGTAGTTTTCAAACGGGAGCAATTTTTTTTATTTTTTTTATCTTGAAAATGTCAAGCCATCTAATTTAACCAAACCTTTTGATAACTAAGTTGACTTTAATTATTGAACAAAATGAGTAAATAGAATAAATTTTTGAAATAAAAATACATACATTAAATTACACGATTGTGCTAAAAGTGAGAGCAAATTTGGAAAACAAAAAATAATCCCAAACCACATTGAATAAAAATAATGGTGATTATTGTTTTGAAATGCATGAGTATAATGTAATTGCAAAACAGATACTTATAATTCCGAAATTTCCGTTGAATAAGTATTCAGTTTTAAATTAGAAGGACAAATTTCATTTTAATTTTAATTTTAATTTTAATTTTTATTAATATTCATTATTCATTTTTTACATTTCCATAAGTTTTAAATGGAGATAACTTAGTCAAATATTTTTTTTTAAATTTTATTTAAATTGAACCTATAATCTCAAATGACAAAAACAAAAGAAAAATGTGAATATTGGGGATTGACTCGATTAAGCAACGAACAAGTAAAAATAGCGGAAGAAATTAAGAAATTGAACGCATAAATTTAACGTAAAAAACTCCTCCAAAGAGGATAAAAATCACGGGCAAAATAATTTTACTATAATGGCGAAAGAACGAAGAGTATAAAAGACGGAGATAAAAACTAAACCACAAAAAACCCGAAAACAAAAAACCTTCAAAATATAAACACAAAATTCTCTAAATGTATTATAATAAAATTCATAGGTAATAATAATAAAATAATCTAGACTAATCAGAGTTTGATTGAAACAAATAAACAGAGTTTAACTAGAAGATTATTTCTCAAATTTGACTGAAATAGGAGTTATACTTAACAAATCTCCACCTTAACTCATATTCCCACTACATCATCTTTGTCAAAGCTCGCCACGAGCCTATCTTGAACTATACAAGAAATTAACTGAGTTGAATATGTGCTTAGAAACTGGAAAACTTCTAGTCTTCGACTTTTACACTGCCAAATCAAAATTAACTCGGGTTTGATTTTCACGAACACAGTGTCCTAACTTTTAAAAACCTATATCCAAAAGAGAACATCTCTTCAACGAAACGGTCATACCATTTTTGCTCCTATGACCAAGTTGTCTCCGCTCCAAACGAGTTGACCTCGACTCCGTAATGGACGATGGACGTTCGATTTCACCGATCACTATAGAACCATCCAAAATATAAAGATTTTCAGTTCTTTTACCATTTAACAAAACGAGAGCTCCACGAGATACTTTAATGTCACTCGAATCGGTGTTGATTCTACATCCTTTCAAGTATAAATACTCAAGGAGATGAGATTCTTTCGTAAATCAGGTACATACCTAACATTTGAGAGTGTCCTAATCGTCTCATCGTGTATCCTAACAGAACCAATACCAATTACCTTATTGGATAAATCGTTTCCCATGGGTACAACTCCACCTTCAACCAAACTATATATGGAGAACCATTCTCTATTAGGAAACATGTGGAAAGAACATCCCGAATCTAGGATCCACTCAGACATAAGCTTGGAGTTATCGCTCATTGACACTAATAAGAAATCATCACCGTTTTCATCGGCCAAATTCGCACCAGCTACATCTTCCTCGTTACTCTCAGTAGCTCTTTCATTTCGCAGTTTATAACGATCTTCTTTGACGTGACCTAACTTTTTACAATAACGACACCTTTTGTCTTACTTTTTTTATGCTACCAAAACAGAATTTTGCCTATCTATCTTGCTATCCAAACCAAACTTATTGTCAAGTTTGTCTCTACTCAACAAATGACCCTTCACATTTTCGAACGAGAGTTTGTCTCTGCCATAAATCAAGGTCTCTTTGAAAGATTTGTATAAAAAGAGTAAAGAACACAATAATAGCATAGTCTGATCTTCATCGTCAATCTGAACCTCAACGTTCTTTGAATCATTTAAAAGAGTAATAAATTGACTGATGTGATCTCTAAGAAGTTCACCTTCGTTCATGCGAAATGTAAATAGATGTTGTTTCAACACTAAATGGTTAACCACAGACTTGGTCACATAAAATGTTTCCAACCTTTTCCACAAGGTGGATAAGGTCTTTTCCATCAATACCTCCTGCAATACCGTATTTTTGAGGCACAATTGGATTGCAGACAAGGCCTTTTCATCAAGCTCTTCCCATTCTATTTGATTTAGATTCTCAGGCTTTTTCCCAGTAACAACCTTTTTCAAGCCAGTTTGAACTAGAATTGTCATCATCTGAACTTTCCACAGATTAAAATTTGTGACACCATCGAACTTCTCAATTTCAAACCTTGTTGTTGCCATATCTGAACGGACTGCGTAACAACCCGTTTTTAGTTAAATCGGAACAGTGGTTTCGGGACCACAAATCTGAGTCCGGAAAGAAAATTATTTTAATATTATTGCATGGTCTACATTATGATAGAAATTTCGTATGAAAATTTCGTTAAGAAAATTTTTCCAATTACATATTTAATTTAATAGAAATGACCAAATTGCATAAAATGCAAAAGTTGAGTTCTAGTAGCTATAGGTATCAAATAGCTATGGAATTCAAATTTCGAGGTCCTTATATGGAAATTAGACCATTAAGAGGAGTTAGTAGATAAGTATGATTATTCATCCATGGAAAATTAAATAAATAAAAGAACTAAATTGGAAATAGAAATAATTAAAATAATAAAAATCTAATATCATCTTATTTCATCATCTTTCCCAAATTAAAAAGATGGAAACCCTAACCATGGAGAATTGAAGAAAGAAAAAATTCTTTGACCTAATTAGGTAAGTATTCCTGTCCCATTTTTAGTAATTTTTATATTTCCGAGATCGTAACAACTTATTCCAGCTATCTCGGGGGTTAATTTACAAAGTTATCAAAGTATTAAAATTTTTCCATGGATGAGTATGTTGGAATTTTGAAGTTTATGGTAGAAAATGAAAGGTTGTTGATAGATAAACAACTTTGGTAAAGGAAATTTTGATGAAATTATGATTTAGTGACTAAATTGAAAAGATGAAAAATCCATGGAAAAATTTTAAATTTTGTAAAATACATGGGCTGCTATTGTTACATGTAAAAATCGGCTAGGCTTAGAATAATGATTAAATTGCATGGATTTCATTTTCCGAGCCTAGGGACGAAATTAGAATTAATTAAAAGTATAAAGGCAAAATGGTAATTTTGCCTAAGATGTGAAATGGACTGAATTGAATATGAATTGTATTAAATTGATGTTAAATTCATTTGTATAGATCATGATAGATCAAAAACGGAGTTAGATCGAGGAAAAGAAAAAAAGTGTCCAATTAATAGAATTTACGCACACGAACAATTGTCGAGGTAAGTTCATTTAAATAAAATTGTAAAAGTTTGAATTGAATGTTGTGTATGTGAATTGTGAAATTGTCATGTAAATAAAATTGATCACATATTCGACAATGCCCGATAAATATTAAGTCCCGTTTGAATAAATGAAATTCGGTGGATACAGGGTTCCCGAATTAGTTGTGGTCCCGAATGTGTTGCGGACACACCACAACTCGAAAGAACGTCCCGTTATTAGCTCTTATGAGCTTCCCGTTATATGGTTCTTGCGAGCTTCTCGTTAATAGCTTTTTGGAGCATCCTAAATGGTTGTGATTCTGCATGTGTTGTAGACACACCACAGCTCTTATGAGCATCCCGATATATGGCTTTTCGAAACTTCTAGATTAAAGGCTCTTTCATGAGCTTTCCGTTAATGGCTCTGTAGAGCTTCCCGTTACATGGCTCACATGGGCTTCCCATTTATATGCTCGTAAGATCATTCCTGAATATGAATTAATGAATTACAGATTTATACACTTCGTGTGTACCACCTGTGTATCCATTGATATTATAAATGATTCAACGGAAAAGTTATGATATGAGAAATTATGAAATTGAGGCGTATTGTTACGAGTATATACTTGAAATACAAAGATATGATATGTATATGTTTCATGGACACTTGATGTGATAAATATATGTAGGTGAAAATTGAATATTGATGAGCTCATACATGTTTCTTGTTATATATGTAAATTACATGACTAACATGCTTGATGAGGATATGTGTTTAGGCAATTGGACAAATTGGTTTGAGCATATTTATTTGTTTACCTTAAATGTGAATTAAATGGTAAGTTAATTTTCGTTATACAAACTTACTAAGCATTAAATGCTTACTATGTTTTAATTTCTTCGTCTTATAGTACTCGGAGGCTCGTAAAGGTTGGAAGCTGGTCGGAGCTACATCACATTATCCCTCAGACTCTTCTATATATATAGGAAACTAATTTTGGTTATAATGGCATGTATAGGCTAAATATGACCAATTATAGCAATGTAAATGTTTGGTTGTAATTAGCTATTAGAATGGCTTGTGAATGACATATTTTGATGTGTTTATATATGGTCTTAAAGTGTTTGATGAGTATTTGAATTGGTTAAATGATGGAAATAATATAGGCTTATTATTAATTGATTTGAGTTAGTATAATTGGTAAAATATGCATATATGTGATTTGAGTCAATTAGGTGAAATTGAATGCTTGGACATATGGAGTGTTATAAAATGTATTAAACTTGGTTTTGGCTTGATTGGAATGATTGGAATTGGCTTGTGAATATGCTAAAGTATTGAAGTAGGTGGAAGACAAATGGGGTGAGAAAAGTGGCCTTGGAAATGGCCTATTTTCGTCCACACAGGCAAAGACACGAGCGTGTATCTCAGTCGTATGTCACACAGTCACACGGGCATGTGACCTGGCCGTGTGACCCCTGCACCTATTTAATGCAATTCAGTATGCTCACACAGCCTAGTACACGGGCGTGTGGCTTGGCCGTGTTACTCAAGTCAGAAAGTTACACAGGTATGGACACGGGCTGGGACACGGTCATGTGTCCCTATTTCAACTATCCACGCGGCCTGAGACACGGACGTGTCTCTTGACCGTGTGAACCACACGACTTGGCTACACGGGCATGTGTCCCCTGCACCTAGGAAAAATTTTGACATTTTGTGAAAAATTCTCTCAGTACCAAATTTAGTCCCGACTTATTTCCAATGCATATTTTGGGCTTCGATGGCTCTTATAAGGGACATTTATGATTGATTATGATTAGTTTCATATATGAATTAGAAATGGTATGAAATGTCTGTATTTGATCAATAAATTATGGTAATGCTCCTTAACTCCGTTCCGGCGACAAATATGGGTTAAGGGTGTTACAGGCTGATCTACGAAAATTGAACTAGCTCTGATATCAAGCAACGAACAAGTAAAAATAACGAAAGAAATTGAAAAATTGAACACAAATTTAACGTGAAAAAACCCCTCCAAAGAGGATAAAAATCACAGGAAAAGTACTTTTACTATAATGGCAAAAGAACAAATAGTACAAAAGATAGAAATAAAAATTAAACCCAAAAAACCCGAAAACAAAGAACCCTCAAAATGTAAACACAAAATTCTTTAAAAGTGTTATGAGTTTTAATCTTTATGGGTATATTTTTTTTAAGGTTGTAAAAAAGTCTATTTATAGGCTAAATTCATAGGTCAAATAATAATAATAAAATAATCTAGACTACTCAAAGTTTGATTAAAATAAATAAACAGAATTTAATTAGAAGATTATTTCTTAAATTTGATTGAAATAGAAGTCATACTTAACAGTGAATAATTTAAATTTGAAATTATATGAATCCAACATAAATTAAATTACATATCATTTAGATTTAACCTTAACTCAAAATGATTTAAATATGAAATAATCATCTAAAATAATATATATATATATATATATATTCAACCCTCTCTATAACAACCTCATTGGTTTGTCAATTTTTCTTGTTACAGAGAAATGGTTGTTATACACCTATAACAACTTGTTATAGAGAGATGGTTATTATAAATTTATTATAGAATTCATATCATGAATTTTCATCAAATGAAGAAATTGAAAATTATATTAAAAAAAAAGGAAAGTGAAAATTAAAAGACATACCAGGTGCATGCATTATTGCTTTCATTTTACATTATGAAATTCATAAATCTAACAAGTTCAATTAATTGGTCTAAGTTATCAAATTAAATTAATTAATTAATCATGAATTATTAAATTCAAGTAATCAATTTACAAGTTTAATATTCCAAATTCATACTATAAAATGTAATTAGAAATTTTTATTGAACTAATATCTTTAATTCCACTCATTAAAAATTAATTCATTTAATAAAATATAACTAATAGATTTTTCATATGAAATTTAAACATTTTATGAAATAATATTTTAATTAATATCTTTTTTGTTTAATAAATTATAATTAACAGTTTTACTTGTATGAAATAACTATAATTTTATTTTAAATTTCTGCAAATATATTATTATAAGAGAAAAAATATTATAAAAATTTAAAATAAAACATAAAATTTCAATTCTATTAAATACTTTACTATTATAACGATAAACTCACCCGCATGAATGGCCAAGGAGATTCACCATAGCAATCAGTTGAATTCTCTGATTGGCTGATTTTAGCCTCCTTAAATCCTTCTCATGAAAGACAAACTACTCACTCATGAATTTGACAAACATTCTATGGTTACCCAAACTTTTCATTTTGTTTAAAATTTTTCATGTATCAATTACTAGACCCATAATGTTGATAAAAATATTTATATAATAAACTTATAAAAATAAATATTAAAATTATATGCAACTTTAATTGAAATAGTAGCAACACCAAATATTCTTATGTATATGTAATTTTTTTTTAAAAAAATTATCAGAAATTTAAAAAAAAACATTAATACCCTAAGAATAATGTTTATTCCTTTATAATAAATAATAGTAAATAGATAAACCAGATTCGAAATTCATCCGAATTTGTGCCAAGTGAAACAAAATTATCCTTTTATACGCTTTGATTCAGTGTTAAAGCAAAACCAAATTGCCAGTACTGCAACTTAAAACATTGTAACACAAGAAATTTCAAAATAGGTAAGTGTTAACATATTAAATATCACAGCTTCAAAATGGTTTGCATCTCAGAGATGATAATGCATTGAAGACAAAAGCTGTTGCATCATACCAACCTCAGAAGTTAAAATACAATGGCAACATGGACAAAATTAGCTTCTTCATAACATTAATTCATTATAAATAAGGTTTGCAGAACAATTTCCACTGTTTATATTAAACCCTTTATATAAACACCCACAAGCATACCAACATAAGCTAATCTACTATAAATGAATTGTGTTTATTTTTCTTTCTCAAGTTTAAAAACCCTCAAATTGCCTAAAAAAATGATTACTAGAATGTCAAAAGCAACCAGTGATTTTTCCATAAAAACATGCTAAAATAATTTGAGTTTTCCGTGGGATAGAGTCGACCTTGCGTGCTGCAGTTTACACGTTGCTCTCTGTGTTCCTTCCAAGCCAGAACATGTGTCTGTAGCTCCTAGAGTAACAGCAAAGTAAAGGTAGATAGTACATAAGAATGCTAAGAGTCCCAAAGCTGTTAAGAGGAATCTATGCCTCTGAACAAGTGTTGACCAGCTCCCCAACTCATCTTTTGGGAATTGTTTCCTCATTGATCCTGATCTCCGATGGGGAGAAGATACAATGGCATCAAGAACCATAACTTAGAATTTAGATACTAATAGTCCTTAGCCGATGTGACCTGAAATCATGTAGCCAATTCGATACATCACTACATGTAAGAGAATAACCCAGACTCAAAAACAAAGAAAGTTTTAAATCACAATACGTCAAAATTATCTAATTTCTCAAGGGAATAACCCATGTAAACCCCTGCTTTAATGCAGCAGCCCGGGCCTCACTCAAAATGCCTTTTTACGACAGCCTCATTTCAAATGCAATAAACTATTGGAAAGAATACACAAAAGACTGAATCGAACACATCTAGTTAAACACATATGCGAATATCTAAATGATTGACCAACCCTAACAGGAAAATCTTATATATATATCAGTATCAGCTAGAAGCAGGGTGCAAATTTCCCTTATCAACAGCACTACAAACTTTTGTAAAATATTTTTCTACAGATTCTGTCCGAGCTTGAAGGTCGATAACGCTTTAAACCATAATTGCCAAACAAATACATATAGCAACTCATGAATTAGCTTCATCAATGTTCAATTGTTATATCACAAAGAAAAAATCCTTAATTTCCCTTTCACCTGAAAGCTATTTATACTTTTAACTATTTGAGACAGATTTTTAACCTAAAATGTTATTATTTCAGCTAGACCATGATAGATCTTTTTCTAGTCCTTGCGCTCATGAAAACATGCTATCAACTCAGATCTTCAAAAACCCAAAAACAGAAAAGCCAGAATAACATGTTAAATCTACATTTAAAAAAAAAACAAATCTTATCAGAAACAATTAACAAGCTGGATAATCAATACATATTTCTATCAAACAAACATAAAATTCAAAACCCATATCTATCCTAGAAAATTAAACAAAACCCAGATCTGCAAATAAATCGAATAGTTTAAAAAGGAAACATACTTACAGTAGAGAAAACCAAGGTTAGATGAAAGGGAAGAAGCAAATAAAGGGCGTACGTCTTGATGTTTTCTCTTTATAATCGCCCGTCTTCCCTTGTTTGTGTCACGACGCAAGGGAAGATATTAAAGAAACGAAATTCAGAAGAAAAGGCACTAATCAAGGAAATAAAAGGGTGTTTTTTATTGGGTGAGGAAGGAAGCGTCGAAGGTATTTTGAACTAATGTCTTATCTATTGGGCCAATATTGACGTTTGGAGACGTTCAAAGGTCGTCTAGTGATAGTTTTAATGTATATTTTAGTCCTTAAATTCTATTTTTTTTCACTTTGATCCTTATTTCGTTTCCACTTTAGTCCCTAACCATAATAAAAGTTCACTGGTTGAATCTTTTGAACATTAAAAAAAATTGGTTAAGATATCTGGCTAATTATAAAGTACAACGCGTCAAATAATGACATTATTTTTTGAAAAAAAAAATATTTTTTAAAATAAAAGGGTTACAAAAAATTATATAAAAAAAACTAAAAAGATATTATAATGTTATAAAAACTTGTTAAAAATTGTAAAAATTATAATAATAAAAATTGCAAGAGAAAAGATAACATTGATGGGCAACACAAAATTTATCAGAAGTTTGGTTGTGATGATGAGAGTTGCATTAGTGGAAGTACGGAACATGATGTGAAATTTGGCTTGCATGAATGAAATGCTTTTGTTTGAAAACTCTAAATTTATTGTATTTTGGTTTATCTTTGAAAATACCTTAATTTGTTATGAATATTACTTAACTGTTTGATACTATGTTCAGTCATAGAATCAATAAAATAGAAATAGAAATAACAAAAGTAGAGAGAGATTTGAACACAATTATCAATTTGTTTACGTAATTCGAAAATAATTTTACTTTACAAATCTTTATTCAGTGGATGATCTCTTATTTCTCAATTGATTCAACCACTTATTGGTGTAAGCTTAAATTACCCTTCTACAAGATGTATTTGCAAGCCTAATAGCTAGTCCCAACTAGTTACAACCACTTACCCAACCCTTACTTGCAAAAGTTTAAATTGACTCACAAATAATGCCTAAAGTAGATTGCAAAAATAAACAAAGAGAATAATTAACCAAAATAACAGTTTTCAACTCTCTACCCTATTAATAGGCATCCTAAGCAACTGCAATAAGTACCAAGTAACCTAGATAAACTTGACTTCTTATATATTTCATATTCAAGCAGCGAAGTCCTAAGTCAATCAGAAAAGCCCTCCTTGAAATAAGCCATCAATGAAGTCTTTGAGAAGATAAAAATTCTCTCTCGAATCCCAAGTCAAATTCAACTTTTTTTTTTCATAAATCCAATCTATTCACATAATGCTCCTGTTGATAATTTTGTTTTTGAGAACAAGAATGAAGCTTTCCATAAGGCCCATGTCAAAAAAGTCAACATATAAAAATGCCTAGGTTGTCTTGTAACGTGGCTGACCAAGTCCATGACTGATTAGGTTACTAAACAAGCAATGTTGAACAAACTTGGTCCTAAAAACATCTCTCTTAAGATTTTTGACAAAACTTAAGCAAATGATTGTACTTTACTCCTTGTATCTGCATGAACTCCCCCAAAAAAGTATAACAACAGCCAATAATTAATCAAGGCATACTACAACATCTTATACCCAACCCGATTGTTGAGTCCGGGTACTGAGTGTCACAATTAAACTAGATTACTTAACAAAATCTCTAACCTAATTTATTTACGCACTTAGAATTTGTCAAATTACACATGCATTACTACTACTTGATCTTACTCAATTATAGGGACCACATAAATTAGAATTTAAATTCTACTATAACTCATATCATACGAACATTAAATTCTTACAAACTTCTTACCTTACTAAATTCTTACAAATTTTAAATTAAGACTTTAATGTAGAAGTATCAAATTTAATCCTCGAGGCGTGGCCTCTAAGGATGCCCTTCTATACGCATGATACAGTTACCATGCCATTTGCATAAATCTGGTGGAGTCTGTCTTGGTCCCCTCTTACAACGACTCTATAAATTTTGATCCTACAACCATGTAGTACAATCATAAGTTTAGATGAACTTAGTGAGATTTTGTACAACAATAAACAAAAGGTACTAAATCTCTCAAAACAAGAATAAAACATAGAATTTAAAACCCCGTGAACATCTTAGGAAGTTTTGCCATTTTACTAGCATAACTAGTGCCTTGAAGTCTCCAAGCTAATCATTTAACGAGCTAAATCCCTAGTTTAGACATATATGTGCTCTTCCACATGACAATTTCTTCTGGGATTTGACTCTGTACAATATTTTTACAAACATTCATATCACCTTTCCCAGCTTGACTTTTTAAAGTTAGTCATATACACTAATTAATCAGACTATCGACTTCTACTAACGGGCTTGCAATTTTCACCACCTAAATGGCGGATCTTTGCCCTGATCCATTCATTCCACACTGGACTCAACATATGATTACCTTATTTCCCCGACAACTATCTCTCTTTGACTTAGCCCTTACATAGATCCTTCCTTAAGGAAGACCCAATTCCAACATCTTCAATTGTAGTCTCGAATATAACATTTGGCTGATTAAAAAAAACCCCATCCTTTGCAGCCTTGTACTACGCAAGGTAGTTCCATATGATCTTCAAACTGGAAATAGATATGCTTATTAAGTTCGTTAGTTGGCTCTTCTACAACAACGATTGGAAACTGTGTTGGCTCCTCCACACCTTCACCTAGTTCTGGTTTAAGCTCATCCTAAATATTTAACTAGAAATAGAAATGCTTATTTAGATGTGAAATCAACAGCACCTAAAAGATTAATCCATCTCTGTTTAAAAAAGTTTTTAACAAGAAAGAAGAAATAAAATAACAGAAAATAAAATTTATTCTAAAAAGAAAGGGAAAGCCTAATTTAAAAAATAAGAAGAAAATAAAAGAAACCTAATCTAAAATTATGGAAAGTAAAGAAAATGTTCATCATAAAAAAAAAATCCACTCCCAAAAGTTTATAAAGTAGTATTTATAGTTCAATAACATTTAACCTAACAAAGACAATTATGCACTCACTTAAAGTCTAACTTAAGTCTTGTTAGATCGAAAAATACCCTTCAGAATTTTGGCCTCGTTAGAGTCAGTGTCATGACACCCACATATTGGTGTTGGGACATCAGCAACAGGTTACTCTAGGATGTTTTTAGGCTTCAATGTCATAACAATAGCTCGTTGGTATCGTGACATCATCTTTAAGCAACTTGACTTATTTATTTACAAGGGTTGTGGCTAGTGTTGTGACCTTGCCAGGTCACAGTTGCGACCTTAGGGGCTGGTGTCACGACACCAACACCTTGATGTCAGGATTTCAAAGACAGTCTATTCAGATGTGCAATTTGGTGATGTCCAAATTCTTGGTTGATAGCAAAGGCATTGGTGTCATGACATCAACATCTTGGTGTCACGACTTTGGCTTTAGTTTAAGCTCTTCTCCTCATTTTTCGTATTAACCAAGTGCCTAAAACAAACTTAACTCAAAGATTAAGTTTCTAATGGCATAAACTTGTCATTTTATTCCAAAAAAGCATTAAAACACAATAAAACTAAAGTTAAGCATAAAATTTAATAATCACAGAAAAGTAATGAAATATTATATAAAGTACTCAATAATAAGCCCTTTTAAGTGTTCAAAGAGCTTAATTTGACGTATATAAATACAGAAGATCAACTATCGGTACCCTTCTTTCTTGATCTGGTGCAATTAGTATTGGATCTTTTCTTTCTCCTTCTAATATCTATCTTTTTTTTTTCTAAATTCTTCTTCTATTAATTTTCTTATTTTCTTCATTGTTGCAATTATTAAAAAAAAAAAAAAAAACTATTTGTTGCAAATTGTTCCAAATTACAAGCCATTGATGATTGTCATACACCCCTCTTAAGAAGAACTAGTAACGACAATTGCAATATACGTGTTTGGATCCTGATTTGATGGTGCACCATAGTCGTAGTGGTCGTGATAGCCGTAACCACCATTACATTGCCCTCAATGATGTCCTCCATTCCATTGCTAAAACCAGTTTCAAGTTGATTTAGCTGTTGCTAATTCTTTTAATGCTTTTGTTTTGCGTTTTACCATCATCTTAGTGGCAGTGCGAATGATGGCAGTGGCGGTGGGGAAGGAAAAAAGAAAGGTAAATTTTGAACATCAACTTGAGATCATTTGTAAATTTTGAGGGTTAATTTTTTTAAATTATGACTAAATTGATATAATATGTAAAAATTGAAGCCTAAATTTGTTATTATACTACTTTTTTAATTGTCACATCACCCTCCATAAACACACTTAACATAAAATGGAAAAAAAAAACAATAATCTAAATTAGTTGGGCGACCAAATTAAATAAAATGATAGTTGGGTGACCAAAAAATAAAAAGGGCAATAGTTGGGCAACTATATTTAAAAAATTGATAGTTGTATGACCAAAAAAGAAAATAGACAATAGTTGAGTAACCTGTGGTGTAGTTTACCCTACCATTTTATAGGAAAGTAACTTTTAAGCAATGAAATTCAAAAGAAAGTAAATAAATATTGACAAACTAAAAGTTAGAAAGTAAATAAATATTGACAAACTAAAAGTTAGAATCACCTTCCAACTAATTAAATTCTTAAATGTTACCTAATATTAACCACAACACCAAATATAAAAATTTTTAGTGTAAACTAACTAGTAGTACCTAACTATTAGTAATTTGTTTTGGCCACCAAACTACAAAAAGTTATAAAATTATTACCCAACTATTAATAAATTTTTTTTTAGTCACCTAACTATGAAAAAATTACATAAAATGGTCAACTAACTAGTCAATCTTTTTTTTTGTCAATGACTAGCTACCGTTGGCACATTTTAAATTTGGCATAATAGTAAGTTTAACCCTTAACATTCATATCATGTAATTTAGTCTTATTTTTTTGCAGTTTTTATTTTCTTTTGACATTAAAGGTTAATTTTAAAAGGATGAGAAAAGATGAAAATTATTGTTTTAGATTTTTGGGTGTTTCCATTTTTAGTATATTTTCAATCAAATTTAGCTGATAAATTTTTTTTTATCTTTTTAGGTGAAATGGTCACAAAGAAAAGTTGAATTGGAAAAAAAATCAAATTACATAATATGTAAATGTTGAGGGTTAGATTTTTTAGAGTTAAGACTAAATTGACATAATATATAAATATTGAGGGTTAAAGTTACTATTATATCAATTTTACAAACTACTTAGCCATGTGGTGACCAAAAAAGACAAAATTGAATGGTTAGATTGATATTTTGTAACTTTTCATAATATTAATAGTTGAGTGATTATTTTATAACTTTTTATAATTTGGTATTAAAAATAAATTTACTAATAATTGAGTCACTACTAGTGCAGTTTACCCAAATTATTAACAAAAGACAATCTAAGTCGTCATCAAGGTAAACAAACGGTTGTGATAAGGAAATTAGGAGAAGTGCAATATCTAACAACCGTATATGATTTTAGGAATTTAAGAGTCTAACTGAGAAAGCAATTCCGATTCCTCTTTTGGGTTTGTTCTGTTTCGAATCATCGTCTTCGCCTAACTTTTTCTCCAATTTCTCAGGTAACACATATTTGCTCAATTATTATTTTTCCTTTTTGAGGGCTCTTCCGATTCAATTCTCAACAGTTAGGGTCTTGTACAGAATCTATTCATTTAATTTTAGTTTTGATCAAAGTAGTAAAGGTTTTAGGGTTCGCCGGGTTAATCTATCTTGTTGTGGTGAAGATGTGGGCTGCTTCATGCCTTGCATCGTGCTGTGCGGCGTGCGCCTGCGATGCGTGCCGCACGGTGGTTTCGGGGATAAGCCGGAGGTCTGCAAGGATAGCCTATTGTGGACTATTTGCCCTTTCTCTGTTTGTTTCGTGGATCCTCCGTGAGGTTGCCGCCCCTCTCATGGAGCAGCTGCCTTGTAAGTTTCGTTCGGTTTTGCCTCTTTTATTTTATTTTATTTTATTTTGGTTATTGCTAAGTGTGTTCTATATCTTTATATTATTAATTATTTGGAGCATGATTTGTTTGTTTTAAGATTCCATTACACATATCTTGGTAACTGTTGCACTGACTAAATGCATTTTAAACATGCTCTCTTAATTAACTATTCACCATATGAATCTGAAGAAAGCTCCGATCTCCATATGAATCTGGGTATATTACTATTCACCATGTTCAGTATATTGAATCAAAACTGTTTCCTGGATGAACTGTATATATATTTATTTTGAGTGTTGGATAACTGGTACTTGCACCTCATTTCTCCTGGACTGTGCTGCCCCATGTTAGATTGTCATTAGTTATTGGTATGTGGCACACATTTCATGTTTATATTGTTTTACATATTTCTTGATGGGGAAAAGTAAACTTGGTCTTGAGAGGTATAACTGAACTTGTTGTCTATGTCCTGATATACTTGATTTGCTGATTTAGTGAATATAATATTGTTATTTATACAGGGATCAATCATTTTCACAAAACACCCAACAGGGAATGGTTTGAAACAGATGCAGTGCTGAGGGTCAGCTTGGGAAATTTTCTCTTTTTCACTATCCTATCATTTTTAATGATTGGTGTTAAAAATCAGAGAGATCCTCGTGATGGTTTGCACCATGGTGGATGGATGATGAAAATTATCTGCTGGTTCATTTTAGTTATTTTGATGTTTTTTGTGCCTAATGAGATTATCAGCTTTTATGGTAAGCAACACTGCTTGTGTATCGTTCTACTAAATTAAGAATGCCATATTTTGAAAGTCATTACATGCTTTAGGAGATTTCTTATGGAGCATTTTCCAATGATTAGAGGAAATAATAAATTGTCTAAAATCACTTCTAGTTTGACTTCATCTGAAACTTAAATCTTGCATTTGCAGAGACGATATCAAAGTTCGGCTCAGGACTGTTTCTTTTGATTCAAGTTGTGCTTTTACTTGACTTTGTTCATGGATGGAATGACAAATGGGTTGGATACGATGAGCAATTCTGGTTAGTTTTGCTTTTTGATGTCTTTATGGTATCTGTTCATTGTATTCTTATGATTCCTGACCTGCTTGTTTTTATTTATAGGTATGTTGCTCTTTTTATTGTTTCACTTGTTTGCTATTTGGCGACATTTGGCTTTTCGGGACTTCTCTTTCACTGGTTCATTCCATCTGGACAGGATTGTGGACTCAATACCTTCTTTATCGTGATGACCTTGATTCTTGTCATTTTGTTTGCCATAGTTGCATTGCATCCTGCAGTAAGTCTCTCCTTTGGTTTTTCGTAATCATAATTGCTCGTCAACTATAAACTCAATTAGTTGTGTTTTTGTTAGTTGCTAAAGAGCTAATACATTAATTGGAGTAAAGTTGATGCCACCATTTGCAAAATTTCTCATCTCTTGCATTGGAAACAACTAGCTCTCTTGTGGATTATATACCCTCAATGTAAAGTGGACCAGCCTAAACCTGAGTTGGTAATCCCAGTTAGAATATTGATTCTGTTCCCATAATTGATCAGATAGGTATACCTTTTCAAACATAGGACAATGATTAGAATGTGGATATAAACATGCTTTTGTGTCCACAGTTCCACCCATCGCAAATAAAGGATTTACAACCAAAATATAGATGAATTGAGTGCAAAGATGGCTTAACCATTTAAATATTAAACCTTATAATCCTGCTCTTTCTTTTGTTCCATAAAATTGAAATATTGAGGGATCATCTCTCACTCTTATCACCAGTCACTTGCATTTGAAATGAAAAAAGTAATGACTATGATTTAACGCTGTTAGTTATTTCAATCTATGGAGATGCTTCTTTTCTATTCCTAGTAGGCTAATATACATATATATTGATGATTTCTTGTCAAATTATCTTGTCATGTAACAGGTTGGTAGTAGCATTTTACCAGCATCAGTTATATCATTGTATTGCATGTACCTCTGCTACAGTGGGCTTGCAAGTGAACCAAGAGATTATGAATGCAATGGTCTCCACAAGCATTCTAAAGCAATTTCTACTGGCGCTGTGACTGTTGGCCTGCTTACCACTATCCTTTCTGTTGTCTATTCTGCTGTTCGAGCTGGGTCTTCTACAACTCTACTATCCCCACCAAGTTCACCTCGTGCAGGTATTCTTGACAAAATATTCATTCATTATACATTATATACCATTAGAAAAACTGTTAATGTTTATATGGTTTTCCCATTCTAAAAATTAGGGTCCAGAGTTGTCTGTAAATTTCATGGTTTTGCATCCCTTTTGTTTGTATCCCATTTTTTGAATCTATTCTGAGGGTAAAATAAGAAAAGAAAAGATGAAAAGATGAGATATGTTAAGAGTAGAGTTTAACATTGAGTTTGAATGCGTAAAGGTGGTGGAAAGCCATTACTTCCATTGGACAAGGCTGATGAGGAGGAGAAGGAGGAGAAGGATAAGGCAGTGACGTACTCGTATGCCTTCTTCCACATCATTTTTTCTCTGGCAAGTATGTACTCAGCGATGCTTTTGACGGGATGGTCTACCTCAGTTGGGGAGAGCGGGAAGTTAGTAGATGTAGGGTGGCCATCTGTGTGGGTACGGATTCTAACAGCCTGGGTGACTGCAGCTCTCTATATGTGGTCTCTCCTTGCTCCTATTCTCTTCCCAGACAGGGACTTCTAAGTCTCTCTAAAACATATGTTGTCGGATATCTTTGCAATAAATTTGCTCTGTATATGTATGTTTTGTATGTGTGTGGGTGATCTGAGATGGATTTGCAGTCAACAAATTGACGTTAGATATTTATTGTTGCAGTAAAGGTACTGTATGTCTGATGGTCTGTGACAGATTTGATTACATCCCCCACTGAGATACTAAGAACCTTCTTGATTGTATTATCTTTATGTAATTATTGCAAGTTTAAGAAGAAACAGCTTGATGTTCATTTAGTATCTCGATTTAAGATTAAATCTGTTCTTATATTACAGCTTATGAAAAACTGGTGGTTTTCCAAAGCTCAAAATGCGTAATTCGTCTACTTATTTCGTCCTTTTCATGTTGATGTGAGTTCAATGTTTATATTGGAAAAACTTCTTCTAAAAAAGTGGTTTTGAAATACACAGGGTAACTATTAGAGCCAACGTCAACGTATAATAGAGAAGTAAAGAATAAAATATTTCATACAGAACTATAAATTTTAAATATTTTTTAAGTAATTAATATAAGTAATTTGTTTAATTAATGATACATAAAATATTTTAAAAACTTAAATGTAATAATAAATTATATTTAAATAATTTAATATAATGATACATAAGATATAAATTAATCTAATTTTTATATATCTTTTAAATAATTAATATAAATAAAGATGTTTTGATAATTTTTACTTTCAGATGTAGCTTTTGTGTTTGGGTAGAAAAATACATTTTCCATTGAAATTTCGACCCAAAAATCATGTAGAGTGAAAATATAATTTTGAAAAAATAAGCCCAAACATCTAAGTTTTGAGTATTTTTGAAGACAAAAATCATAAAACTAAAATAACATAATTAAAAAAAATATTTAGAAATGAAAAGTTTCAAAGTTTAAAGGTTAATTTTAAAAATCCACAGTTGGTATCGATACCAAATCTATACCTTATTGAAAATCGATACCAAATTCAAACATGTTTTCTTTGCAAAATAAGGATATCAATATTAATTTCCTAATATCGATACTCAAATAAAAATCGATATCATTTTGGCATTCTGTTTGTTTAAAACTATTCATTTGGTTAAGTATCGATACCAGATGTAAAAATATTGATACTTGAGTTCAGGATTGTAAAAACTTCTCTTTAAAAGATCCACTTATGCTCAAAGTTTACCTAAACTCAAATAACATACCTAAACACAATAAAGACATACAAATCAACATCTAAACAAAAAATATATACTTAAGATCAACCAACATAAACAATCTACCATTGAGGTACTTAGACATGAACAACTAAGCATCCAATTTTATTTATAAGCATACTATAACAACCCGTTTTTAGTCAAATCAGAACAGTGGTTTTGAGACCACAAATCCGAAGTCAAAACATTTATTTTATTATTATTTTAATGTCTACAGTATGATAATATGTTTGTGGACTTGTATGATGATTGGTATTGTTGAAATTTGATTTATATTAAAAGGATAATTAGGTTAATTAACAAATAAGTGATGAATAATTAAAACAAAACATAAAATTTTGTTTTCATTCATCTTCCTTAGTCGAATCAAGCATGAAGAAAAGCCATTTTAGGGCTTGAAGCTTTCGGTCATTTGCAAGTTCAATTGTAAGTTCGTTTTTGTCCCGTTTTTAATGATTTCTAAGTTTTTGAGATCGTTGCAACTAGGTCTAGCTAGCCCAGGGACAAATTTGCAAAACTGTTAAAGATTTTGAATGTTTCCATTGATGAATAAGCATGTATTTTGAAGTTTCTTGATATATTATGAATGCTTGTTGATAGATATACAAATTTTGCTAAGTGATTTTTGAGAAAAATGCAAAATAAGGATTAAACTGAGAAATGTTGAAACTTTGTGGTTAAAATGTGAAGTAAATGAAAAATATGGCTGCTAGGGGTATAATAGTAATTCGTCTAGCATGGGTTAATATTGAATTTCATTAATTTGTGATTTTATAAAATAAGGACTAAATTGTGAAAAATGTGAAATATTAGGGGAAAAAATGTAAATGTGATTTAAAGTGTGTTTTGGACTAAATTGAATAGAGAGATAATTAAATGAGCTGAATTTGATATTATATAGATCAAGAGAAGCAGAATTTGGAAGTAGATCGAGGGAAAAACAAAGTTTCAGATTAATCGGTCTATTTTATCGTTTTTGAACCCGAGGTAAGTTTGTATATTATAAGTTTTAATAAAAATGTATTTCATTTGCTTTGATATTGTATAAATTGTGAATACGAGACTATGGATATGATCGATAATGATTTGACGATAATTCGACATTCAAAATCCCGGTTAAACCTTAGGAATAGATTAGGATACTAGTGACAAGTCATTAAAGGATGCATTGAGTTGGCTACGGGCAATGATATTATCACTTTGGTTGCGAGTTATACCGATTTGGCTTCGGGCCATGATATCAATATTTCGGATATAAGCTACCTTGATTTAGCTTCGGGCCATGGTATAGGTACTTAGTGTGCAAGACTCTTGAGTATCCGACTTCTATTCTGAATGGTTTAAAGGGTAAACGAAAGATGTGATTGAGTATCAGAATGATATGAGATGGTATAGGTACGTAAGTGACATGTATAAGTTTTGGTTCGAAGAAACTTGTGAAGGATGTGATTAATATCATAATTGTGTATATGAATGGTTTGTTAGCTAATATATGCCAAATGTTTATATATATATATTCAAATTGTTGAATTGTAATCTTGAAATTGAGTTGAGTTTATTTTATACGAGCTTACTAAGCTTTATAGTTTACTTTGTTTATTTTCTCGTGTTTTATAGTGTTATCAAGCTAGCTTGGATTCGGGGATCGTCAGAGATCGCTTCACACTATCCACCTATCACTTGGTACCTATTGTAACAGTCCAATTTAGACCCTAGTCGAAATAGTGGTTTTGGGACCACAAATTCGAGTCAAAAAAAATATTTTTACATTATTTTCTGTACTTATAATATGTGAATTGACATGTGTGAAAGTTTCGTATGAAAATTCGATCATTTGTGTGCTTAATTTGTGAAAAGGACCTAATCGCGTAAAATGTAAAAGTGGCCTTCTAATTGTTAAAGTACTTAATTGCTATGTTTCTTTAATTGTGGGGTTCTTATGATGCAATTAGACCATTGAATTAATGGATGGACATATATGTCTGTAGTTAGTGGAATTTTGATATTAATTTATTAAGGGTAATAATGTCATTTTGTAATTTAAGTTAAATTAAATAAAAAAAAGTTAAAATTCATTTAGTTCATCCATATTCCATCGAAAATAGAAATAAAAGATTTGAAGCATTCGACCATGGTCCAAGCTTGATTCAAAGTTTGTTTTTGTTCGATTTTTGATAATTTCTACGTTTTTGTGATCGTTGCTCTGTATACTATCAAGCCCATGTATTAATTTCTGATTTTGTTGATGATTTTGAAATATGCCATTGATGAAATTGTGAACTTTGTGATGTTAGTTGTTGGAAAATAAAAGATATGTGTTGGGTTGATATATTTTGTCTTTGAATTTTTGATGAATTTTAGTAAAATGGGCTAAATTGTGAAAATTGTAAATTGAGGGACTAACATGAGAAATAAAAGAAATATGTGGACTTGTATGAGCTATATGAATATTCGGACAAGCATATGTCTAAAGAAATTTTGTGTATTTTGTGATTTTATGAATTAGGGACTAAATTGTTAAAATTATGAAAATGTGAAGGTTAATTTGTAAATTGCCCTAAATGTGTGTTGTGGATTGATTTGAATGATTTGGTGAATAAAAGAGTTAAATTTGAATTTATATAAATCAAGAACAAAAGAAAATAGAATTAGATCGGGGGAAACCGAAAGTCGTCGAGTAGTCGACTCCATTCGTCTGAATCCGTACGAGGTAAGTCTATATACAAATAAATGTGTTTGAAATGATTTAATTGTGCTTATATGCTACTGAATAATGATGAATAGCTTAATGCATTAAATATGAGATATCCGAGAGAGAGTATCGACAAAGTTCCGATGTCCGAAAAGCCCCGTACGAACCATAGGAATAGTTAGGATACATATGTCATGACATAGGATCTGATATGTGTTTTCGTGTAAAACCACGTCTGGGACGTTGGCTTCGACTTATGATTTACGTGTAAAACCACGTCTGGGACGTTGGCATCGTATTTGATTTCGTGTAGGACCTTGTCTGGGACAGTGACATCGATATTTGATTACATGTAAGACCACGTTTGGGATGTTGGCATTGTATGAGCTTTCCGAGCTATCCGCGTATCCTTATGATTCCGAATGGTTCAACGGGCATTTCGAGAAACGAATAATTATATGAGATGTGTATCCGATTCAGGTACGTTCGAAATGTATACTATTTTTTAGAATAAAACAATTTTTTAGAATAAAAAGTAAGTATAAGTACAAGTGATGATATGTGTTATAAGTATGAGAAAATATGCTATACGTGTAAATATTTTATAAGGCCGGTAATGCTCCGTAACGCTATTCCGGTGTTGAATATGGGTGAGGGGTGTTACACATACACCAAAGCATTACCATCTATTGAGATAAAATCATATATCAACTATGCATTAACCACAACTACCTTAGCATATAAACTACTCATCTATTTAATCATTATACATAGAAACATCTTCAAGATAATCATCCCTATCAACCCCCCCTCCCACACATATATCTACAATACTTATAAATTAGAAACTTAAATACCATCAAGATACAAAATGAGCATTACACATATATATATATATATACATAGAACATCCTAGGCACATGCTAAAATCAAAAGAATATTTCACCAATAGTTGAATTCGGGATTCTCACTAGATCCTGAATCGACGTACGAACTGAATAATATCTAACCTACACACGAACAAATGATAACGTACACTGAGTATAACTTAATGCCATTTCTATATCTAATATTAAATTATAATATAAATTATTTAATGCATGACTTAACAAGAAGATCTAGTACAAATTAATATTGAAAAACTACATGTCATAATGTACCATTTAATATTATAATTTGATTTACTTATAATAATTCAACCTAACATAATTGTAACATATGTACATTTCTCCGTATAACAATCAAAATATTTTTTATCACATCAATATTATATACACATTTTCGGACTTAACTCTAGTATCCTCTATTCAATTTCATTTATAATCAATGTCCCAAATCCATATCGTTATTTCATCCATCATACCTATATACATATACGCAATTATATTTATATATATCACATCTCAAAACAAACTTAATTTCATATTTATATTATTATACGATATTTCCAAAACTATTCACTTTAATCCTCATCACAAATAATAAATTTGAATCGGATCAATTCATCTCTTTTTATCATTTATAGCTTACCGTATGATCTTCTCATGCAATACAGTTCATAAATGTAAAAATTGAAATTGTTTGGATTATAGAAACACAAACTGTGAACTTCGAGCTATTTGTTGATGATCTTGTCTTTTCCTTTCTTTCTCAAGGATTTAGGAGCTATTTGTTTGGGTTATACAAAATCATCTGTTGACTTTACAAATTAGTTCTATTTCACATTTAACCTTAAAATCTATCAAAATAACACCTTAAACTTCAACCATTCAGCTAAGGTAACATACTCAAATTTTAACAATAACAAAAGTTACAATATAAATCAACTAACTTGTAGTATCGAGATTCTGAAAACATAAAAATTATTAAAAAAAATAGACTAAATAGACTAATCGTAAATCCTTTAATGCCATGCGTCTCTTCTTCTTTCTTGTTTCGAAATGTAGAGAATGAAAAGAGAATAGCTACAGTCTCTTTCAATCCACTTAGCATATTTTGTTATTATATGATTTTATTACATATATTAATGTTAATAATAACATATCTAACTTATTATATATATATAATACTTTATCCCATGACCGTCCACTACAATAATCACAAAGGTGTATTTGATTTTTAAATCCTTTAATCAAATTCTACCTTATAACTTAATATCAATTCATACTTTTATCATTTATCTAATTTAGTTTTTATACTCAAATTACACATTAATTCAACGAAATTATTTAACCGAAATTCAATTAGTTTCTAAAATAACTCCATAAATATTTAATAAAAATATTTACAAGTCCGATTTATGAAAACGAGATTCTAATACCTCAATTTCTAAAACTATCGACTTTAGAACCGGTACACTTATACCTTGTCTACCTTTTCAAATAACCAAACTTATTAAACCAGACTTCAATAAATATTAATAGATAATATTCACTGATCATATCATTAAAAAACAACATTCCAAAATCATCATTTTTTATTCCACTAACTTTCGAGTCGTTGCATTACAACACCCTTAAATTGACAAATTTTATATATATACACTAAAACTTGATTAGAAACTAAAAATAAACCACATATGTTTTCAAAGAAAACAGAGTGAATAAAATAAAAACCACAAAATTATAAATAAAACTACGATAATGTGAAGTGAAATTAAAAATAAAATAAATACTAGGAAAATAATGTTGAAGAAATCATAACTTGGCGCCGCCGAATCAAAACAAAGAAATTTTTCGTATGAATTTTAATATATTAATAGTTTAATGCTTAAGAAATTTCATGTATTATATGTTGGTGTTATATTTTAAATGCTTTTTGTACGTGTTAGTTGCTAGGTTTGTTTATAGGAGGTTCAAGAAACTATACAATCTTAGTGTTAGGCTGATTAGGATTCGAATTAGAAGTGATTCTTGATTTTAACTCAAAATTTTCTTCCCTCATTTCACTACTTCAAGTATTCATCCGTTGTAACCTTTTTTCAAAAAAAAAAAAAAAAACAAACAAACCCACCATCCCAGCAATGGATCGTTTTAGCTAATAAATAGTGTCACATAGCTTTCTTTTATAAAAATATATAGACATTTTAAAAAAGTTATAAAAATAGAAAATTTTTAATTTTAAAAAAAATTACCCAAAACTTCTAATTTCTTTGGGAAAAATGTTTAATTATTTCATTATATATATATTTAAAGTTGATTTATTGATTTTTTATTTTTTAAAGCTATATATATGAAAAATGAAAAATTATATGTTTTTATAAGAAAAAAAACAAGTAGCGCTAATTTAAATGCTAAAACAACCAACATTTTTTTTGATTAATCCAGAAACAATAATATTTTAAGTAGCAAAATGAGGTAAAAAAAAAAAAACATAGAAAATGAATTAATCGTGTGAAAAGCCTATGGATCATAAACAATTTTTTATATAGCACTCAATTAATACCAATGCTTAGTTCCAAACAGTAATACCCCAAGTAAACATATCTAACAGATACATCCAAAACTATGAACCAAATAAGGTAATCAATCAATCCTCAAAATCTCCGGCGTTCTCCAATAAGTAATTTGCTGCCAATTCCTCGTTCCGGTCACATGCCAGAAAGGCTTCAATGACCAGGGCTCTCTCAAATCCCATTGCTTCAAGCTTCAAAAACCAGATTAAAAGAAAAAGCTTTAGACGTTAGAGAAGATCCAAATAAAATAATAGCAACAGATTCGCATACTCGTTGGATTGCCTCCTGTTCTGCTGGGGTAACACTGATAGCATGAGGCATTTCTTGTTCAGCTTGATCAAATACATCCCTGAAACACAAAATATTACTACCGATGCTATGCTAAGTCAACAATTCCATCCATACCATAAGCACTAACCCTTCAGAACCTTCGAGAGGCTCATTTATTAGCTGAAGAAATTCTGCATGATGCTCTTGAATTTGTCTTAAAAGCTGGGGGTTTTGCTTTCCAAGCTCCTGTAGCATGGGCTGTAACCAAAGCAGTATCAATTCCAGAACAATAAACTGCTGCTATGTTTAGATAGTGAAAACACAGAAACGTGAACCTGTAGAATTTGCGGGTTTGATTGTACCATTGAACGCAACACTTGGAACTAAAATGCAAACAAAGGTGCATTTAGCATTTCATATGTCAGAACGAGAGATCTTCATGGTTACAAGAGAAAGCAAATGAGCAAAAATGTTTTAACAGGACTACACCTGTTGGTTGTTTCTGAGGAAATCCAAGGATTCAAGCCCACCAGGAGCAGCCCCAGAGAGTGTTTCCTGGTATCATTTCAGCATGTTGGGAATGAGAAATAAAATCCAGCACACACGATAACTAACAACAATTGCGTTATGATTGAAGTACTTCAAAGTCCAAGTCTCTAAGGTTTTACCTGAGGAAACATATTCAAAGGAGATGAATTAGGAGCCCCTGAAACAGGAGCAATAGGAGCTGCACCAGTTTCAGTAGTTTGGTTTGTGGGAAAATGAGCCACTGGCACAGCGACTTCTGCTGATTCAGGAATCCCCTGAAGATAAAATAGCATCAGAACCGCATCCAAACAAATATAGTAGCTTAATGTTAGAATTCTAGCTTTGATACAATCATAAAGTTCCAGTCATACGGAATATAGATAATCGACTGCTCTCTCTGGATTGTTATAAGCAGCCCGAAGTGCACGAGTTACTGTTTCTTTGTCCCAGTTGCCACCACCCATATCCATCAATTGTTGGATAGTTTGTTCAAGATTACTTCCAGCGACTAAATTGGAAGCAGCTTGACTATGGGTATTGGTATTTGGACTGCATCAAGATAATCTTTTCCCCATTACTTTCACAAAATTAAGAAAATACAAGAGGTGCAGTAGAGGGAGAGCACTGCAATATGCATTCTTTTCAAGAAACAAATTACAAAAGAAGGAATTAATCAGATAACACCTGGAAGTTTTGTCTCAATGTCGAGAGAAAGAAGAAAATATTCCTAGCATTATTTTTCAACAGATGCAATCTCAGATGAGACACAGAACTACTTACTACAGCAACAAAGCAACTGATTAAACAATCCCAATCAGTAAAGCAAACTGAAAATGAAGTGATTATCTTTCTGTTGACAGTTGTACTGCTTAGTTCTGTAAAAAGTAGGTTAGTATTTAGTTCTGTGACCTTCACAGCAAAAAGTATGCATAGGGAAGTAACAAATGACTGAATCCTCTTAGGTAAGTGTTAGGCATGTTCAATACAGACAAAAAGGATAAGAAACAGCAGTGCATAGTGTAAATAATAAGTGCTATTCTGCTTTCTAACCAGCCAAGTTAATAAAAAAAAGAGGGGAGGGGGTTCCTTCCGGACGTTGGAAACATCTCCTATTTTATTATCTTCTTTCTTTGATAAAAACTAACCATAGGTGGTTCTTTTTTTTATACAATACGGGTAACACAGTTCGAACCCGTGTCAAACAAGTGTCTAACAAGAACTTTAACCACCACTCCATACAAGTCAAGCCTAATCATAGGTGGTTCTAAATACTTGCCTATCATGACAATTTAGTGGTGTGAGATCCAAGAACATAATTTCAAGCATCTATTGACCTAATAAACAGGTAATTAGGAGATAGACACCACATACTTAGCTGTTGCAGCATCGGAAGCAGATGTGGTGCCCATTGAAGCCCTACAATAAAAGAATTTATGATAAGCATAAGATAAATGTGGCTGAACCTAGAAGAGGGCATGTTTTGTGGGAGGAAGAAATAGTAGAATGAAATTACGGTGCTTGTGTAGGAGCTTCAGGGGTAGGCGTAGGATTAGAGACAGGTGCAATTGTAGATGGAGTTGAAGAAGCAGGCTGTCAGGTAAGACAAGGATAAAGTTGTTTATATACTGATATGAAACTAGAAGTGGAACTAAAATACAATGCTCAACCTAACAAAAAAGAATCAAAAGAGTAAGACACCTGAGCAGATGATGCCCCAGCTGAACCCAAGGACTTGCTCTGTAAGAACATCCAAATAAAAGAGTGTAAGTAATACTACAAGTGCATGTATCATGCTAAACCAGAAATTTCAAAAACCATTCGAAGATATCAAACTACTGTAGAACGTACAGGAAAGTAGCTAAAAGAAGAAATCATGAAACTCTCCACACTGCTTGTCAAAATTTCCTTTTTTTTCTTTGAAACACGTCAAGCTTTAGAGTATGAAGCCTTAAGGCTTTTAATGAAAGCCTCTCCAGACTACTATATAAACCCACATTAGTATAAGATTCAAACAATCAAGACAGCTTGATACAAGGAAGTGCAAGCAGGCAAAATTAACCAAAAAAAAAAAACCTATCCTAGGATCAAATCCCAGCTTCAATTAGGAAAATTTATCACAACTGACCTTCCACATGCAGCTGCTAACAGATTATCTAAAAATTACAATAGTCCAAACACCTTCTAATCTAATTTCCATCTTGTAGAACATATAAGTACAAAATACACTAAAAAAAAAAAAAAACATTAAAAAAAAACATTAATTAAGAGATTAGCCGACATAGTAATATAGTAACCATTTTTTTTTTAAAAAAGAGAAAATTATACCTTGCTAAGCATGACGACAAGAAAACCATCCTCAGAGACTTTATTATCAGCTAAAGTAGTTTCATCTTTCAAAACCTTCCCATTATGAATCAAAAGCTGTTGGCCGCATGGATAATTGTCTTTCCCTTGTATACCTTCTATGTTTTTCTTCACAGCCATAACCTAATAAAAAGCAAAGAAGAAGAAGAAGAAGATTGAAATTTCAATCCCAATTTTTAACCAGACAAAAAAAGAAGGAAAAAGAAATGAAGATAGCAATAGAAAGAGGAGAACCGTGTCGTTGGGGTTAACAGTAATTTGAAAGTGGGTACCCTTGAGGGTTTTAACGATGAGCTTCATGTCGGCGAATTGAGAAACCGCGGCGTTTCAGATTGGGAATTTGACTAACAATTCAGAGAGAGGGAGAGGGAGAGAGAGAGAGAGAGAGAGAGAGAGAATCCTAAGAAAGACGGTTTTATTTTTATAGCGATCCACAGAGAATCAGAATAAAAGCGAAAGAGACACAAAGAAGCCTTTTCTTTTTCTTCTTTAAAGGAATTTGCTAGAAGCAGCTCTTGGATTTTGCCTGCCCTCTTCCTCACCCAGATTGAATATTATCAAGTCTTGATATTCTAATTAAGCTAAATTAAATATATATATATATATATATATTCTATTTTTAAGTTTAAACTTAATTTTGAGATATAATTGAATTAGTGTGATTTTGTCCAAGTATACACGTTGGTTCAAGTAATAAAGTGATGAGCGAGTATTGTGCTCACGAGGATCAGATTGAAGCATAAAATTGATCAAGTTATTGTAATATGGTTAATGTTATGGCAAGACGTCATGATTAAGATGTTATGGTAAACTAAAGTAAGTATACAATGATAATTCAAAGGAATAATGATGTATGCGATAGATGAAATTTATGAATAATTGGAAATGCTATGGCAAAAGTGAGAGTAGAAATGTAATGGCAATAACGAGAGTGCTTATCTGAATAGAATGGTAACAAAAAAATAAACAACTAAATATGCTGTGACAAAGTTGCTACGATGAAAAATAAGGATAGAGTGATGTTGATTCGGAAGGTCAGGATTACCCATTATTGACCTTTATTGTCAATAATGCCTTGGCAAAATTGTATCTACTTTACTACACAGAAGAGTTCTAAAATGGTCTGCCTCTAACGAGAGCAAAACCTCAAGTTACTTTGCCTGTGTCTATAGGCTTTTTAGATATCTTGCATGGGTTCCTTCTATATGATCGTGACTCTATGTCTAGAGTCGGCTACAAGTGTCTATCGAATACTTGCTTATTTCATTTAATTTTAATCCAATTAATTCAACCCTTTCGGAATTAGAATCAGTTTACAAGTATGCGAACAGTCTTCTATGTTTAGAGATCATTTGCATTTTCATTAAGAAATAAGAACAATCAAATGAATTAGTAAAGTAAATTAGATATATACTGCATCCACAAAAACAATTTAAGGTTCATCAAAAGTAACCTCAACCTTATGAGATTTAGCTCATGGGCTGGGAAATAAAATTCCAAACCAAAATATTATTCAACATTGTGTTCAACTACTTCAATTCAATCTTTCGAAGGAACACTAATGAAAATAACGGAAGAACTTTGGGAAATAACTTTCGCTTGCCTAGTCTACACTTCGGCAGCATAGCGTCCTATGGTGGCTAAGAATGGCTGCCTTCAACTTCCTCTCTTTTGCGCAGCCAAATCCTTATTCACGCCTAAGGATCTCTCCCACTTTTTTTTGTTCGCCGTTTAGGGTTTCCTCCTTTGGCTTTTATAGATAGATTAGGCTAGGGTCGACTAATAGCTCATGATTATCTTCTCCTCTTTTAGGGCGATTTATTTGGTACAAGTTTGAACTTGAGCTAGGACTGTTGCGTGAAAAATGTTGACTTGGTCTTCCCGGCATTGCCACAACATTCGTGCTGGCAAACTGTCTGTATATTGCCCTGACAAAATTTCACTCCTTTATTTTCTCGTTCCAAAACCTGTTCCTGCCACACCAACACATAAAACACTCTACCACAAGCAATTAAAAGCACCTAATTCCAACACAGTCCAAGTCCTAATGCAATATTAAAAATGCTAACTAAAATGTCCTAAAAGGTAGCAAAATGTACTGAAGTACAAACAATTAGCTATGTCTAAAGGCATGAAATATAACTCTTTTCAAGAGTTATCACACCCCCAAACTTGAGTTGTTGCTTGTCCTCAAGCAAAATACACTTAAATGCATGAATGCACCCATTTTGCCTTGGCCAAAAAAAAAAAACTTATTATACTACCTAGCTATTCAAAAAACAATTTATACCTTTGTTCTCAGTAATATTCTCTTTTCCTAAAACTAATTCGAATGTTAAAGGTTTGTTCAGCAAAGGCAGTGAAAAAATTTCTCCCTAGAAACAAAATTTCCTAAATACCAATGCATTCTCTCTTTTGTCCTATAGCAAATATCTTTTTATTCACTTAGTTCATTCGTTACCTAAACAGAAGTTACTTGCTTTAAGCCTATATGAAAATATATTATTCACGTTTTCATATATTTATTCTCTTTTTTCCTTTTCTTTATTATTTTTTTTAATGAAAACCATATTAGGGGATTTAGTCATGTCACAAAAATGTTTTTGTCTTGATAACCACGATGGAGCATACACTAAATTGCCGAGTACCTCATCATGCCACAATTTAAACCAAAAGTCACTTATAAAGCTAAGGCCTTTAATTAAAAAGATGGATGGAGCATACAACTACCTCTTTAGCTGCTTAGTTCTTTGCTACAGTGGAATGCCCCTAAAATTATATCACACACTCTTACTTAGACCCTCCTTTCTAATCAACAACAAGATGGAGCAAACAAAGTGATGATGACCTACTTAGCAACTCTAAGCATTAGAGTGCATACTTATTTTAATAAAAATGCCATAGCAATTTAACTAATGTTTAGTTTCAAAAATCCCTAAGGACATTAAAATATATTTACTATATTTCGAAAAACCAAAAAAAAAGAAAAGAAAAGAAAAGAGTATAGGATATCCCATTTTTAGAAATCAATTTCCAAGCAACTTAGCCTAAGTTAACTTCACCCAATCTATTGTTACCTGTTCTAGGGATATTGAAAATTTAAGCTCATCATCAAACATCATAAAGAAAAACTGTACTTCTTATAGATAAAACAGTATTTCAATAGTTATTATGCCATGACAAAATATACTATATACCAAAATGAGCATACTAAATATAAAATGCAACCTAGATGCACAATACACCCCCAAACCTAAGGGATGCATTGTCCTCAATGCATGTATATGAATATGCACACAAATGATAAAAAAAAATGCAATGCATGTGAGAAAAGCAAAAACAAAAACTGTACTTTCTTGGACTGGAACGTTGGCACTTCATTTAGTTATTTTTTGTGGACTTGCGAGCACTAACTTTGTATCGCATCTTTCTTTTCCGTAGGTTAACTTTTTTACATTCTTTGTCGGTCTCTATTAGTTCATCAATCAATTGATTGATTGTTTGATCCTGTGCAGTCATAGAGGTGGGTGAAGATGTTGGTACAGGAGTTTTACCTTTTTTAGTAGCAGTATCTGGTGCAGTGGTAGGGACATTTGTTTCTTCATTTCCTTCTTTTACATCATTCTCTAGTTCGACAGAGATTGACTTTTCTAACTCATCTTCAGTAGCTTTTCCTTTATTTGCAGTAACTCTTTTAGTCACGGAGTCAGTTCTGGTAGTGGATGGAACTGGCTCTTCTTTACACTCATTAGATGAGCGCAAAGTAGCTGGAAAAGTAGGAAATTCTGGCATGGGTCTCGAAAATATTTTTTGGAGGGATCTTCTTAATGCCAAATCCTTGTCTTTCACATACAACCAATATCGAACCTAGCATTCGTTGCTTTGTTCCAACTCTTTAATCATCTGGTATTGCTACACCTCAAAAAGAGACAACCTTTATTCTAATTGCTTTAGAGAAGTCAAGATTTTCTGGTCATAAGAGGAGGGAGATGTTGCTATGGGAACACGAATGGTAAAGGAAGGTGATTGTGTTGAGATGTTGCGGCAAACTCAATTCCTCGTAGCTTGGTAAAAAATGCTCGCATTATCCCCACCCTTATTGGGGATAATGTCCTCAGCATCCGTTAAAGGCACATTTGCCGTCTTACATAAGGTAGAAATGAGTGAAGGAAAATTCAAACTCTTGGCATTCTTATCAGCACACCTATGGACCTTTTGGAAGATAATCTTTCCTACATTTATTTGTCTCCCTTGTAAAATAGAATGTAACAACAACATTCTTTCTTTTGAAACAATCGCTTTATGCATAGACGGTATAAGACGAATCCTTAAAAAATGGTACTATACCTTCCCAATAGGTTTTAATGTAGCTCTTTCAATCGTGTAACACTTTTGGCTTGAAGTAGTCCACTACATTCTTTCAACACATAAATCTTCCAATACTTTTACCAACCCCTCTAGTGTACTATTCTTGACAAATTCAGAATACTCATCTCTAACCTCCTCGATGCCGAACTGGGCATTAATATGGTCTTTGTCGAATGGCACAGATTTACCCCTCACATAAATGAAACGAGGATCTGGGGAATTTACATAAGTGTAAAACTCTTTTACCACTTTACCCACAACATGCCCTAGGTGTAGAAAAAATCTCTCCAGTTGTGCTTTTCTACAATCAAGGATACCAATTCATTGTACCCCATGTGGGGTTCATCCTTCAATAAAAATCTCTATTTAAAGAAAAAATGGCCACTTTAGAATATTAGTTGAATACCTTGTGGCAGCAGCAGCATTGAAGAATAGCTATGGTTGCGAGGCGCCAGTGCACAAAGATTCTGCTATTTTAGAAGTACTCTTTACACAAGCCATGAAGAGAAAGTTAGGGAAATAGAAAAGAAAATAATAGAGTATACAACAAATAGCAAAGAGGTTGAAGACGAGAAAACCGTAGAAATGTGAACTTTGTAAGAAATGGGAAACATGAATAGTTTGAAGAAAATAAAAAGGATAATGATGACAATTTTTAGGGAATGAGAAACATGAGGAAGAAGGGTTATGAGGTGAAAGAAAAGTTAAAAACAGAAAAGACTTTGGAAGGGGAAATGAAATAAACAAGCCCTACATTATGGGCTTTATACTTAGGATTTCCCAATATTCACTAAATACAACTGCCTAAAACTCTTTCCTTTGGAATTTTCTAACCGGTCAACTCTTTTATTAACCCCTCATCATTCAGTTTGTCACGGTATAATGTTTTTCTATAATGCTGCGGCAAACTGGTGCTCAGTACATACTAACAAATCTTGCTTTTTTATTCTTTTGTTCATAAAAAAAACATAAATGAAAAAAATAAAGAGAATAAAAATAAAAATAATAATGGGAAAAAAAAGAAAAAATTACTTATTAACAAAAACAAAAAATTCAAACATCATGAAGGCTAACGCTTTACTTGTCACGCTCTATAAGAGCACCCTAGTAATGCTTCAAATGTTGTCCGTTAACCTTGAATGTAGCCCCTATTCTTAGGTCTTTAACAATAACAAGACAATGTGAATACACTTGAATTACTTCAAAAGATACTGACCATCAAGATTTTAACTTACTAGGAAATAATTTGAGCCTGTAATTGAACAATAATACATGTTGTCCAGGTTCAAATTACCTTGGCAAAATTCTAACATCATGTCATCGCTTGGTCTTTTCCTTATATAAACGAGCATTCTCATATGTTTGTGTTCGAAACTCTTCCACCTCATTTAATTCTAGCAATCTTCAGTCGTTAGAAGTAGCTTAATCCATGTTCAGCCTTTTAATTGCCCAATACACTTTATGCTCAAGTTCAACATGTAAATGACATAGCTTACTGTAAACAAGTTTAAAAGGTGACATCCCTAATGGTGTTTTAAATGCAGTTCAATATGTATATAGAGCTTCAGCCAATCTAGTAGACCGGTCCTTTCGAGATGGATTCACCATTTTTTCCAGAATTTATTTAATTTCTCTATTAGAGATTTTAGCTTGGCCATTCGTTTGAGGGTGATATATTGTGGCAATTCTATGTTTCATCCTATGCCTATGCAAGGCATTGGCCATCAGTTTGCAATCAAAATGGGATCCCTCATCACTGATAATGGCTCTCGGTGTACCAAATCGTGTGAAAATATTCTTATGTAAAAATTTCAATACCGACTTAGCATCATTAGGGCTACTTCTTCTACCCATTTAGAAACATATTCTACTACTAAAAGTATGTATAGCTTGCCCATGGATGGTGGAAACGGACCCATAAAGTCTATTCCCCATATATCAAATAGTTCAATCTCCAATATACTTTGCAACGACATTTCTTGTCTCCTAGACACATTTCCTATTCTCTGACAACGGTCACATGGCCTATAAAATTCATGAGCATCTTTAAATAAACTTGGCTAATAGAATCCCAGCTAGAGTACCTTGGTAGCTATTTTCATTCCTCTAAAATGTCCTCCATATGGGGATAAGTGACAATGTTGTAAGATACTATGCATCTCATCGTTTGGGACACACTTTTGAATTATTTGATCTTTACAATGCTTGAATAGGAATGGTTCATCCCAATAGTATTGTTTGGCATCGTGAAGAAATTTTCGTCTTTTATGAGCATTGAAGTTAGGTGGCATTACACCACTTACTAAGAAGTTTACTATGTCGGCATACCAAGGTAATACCTTGGCAATGAGCAACCATTCATTTGGGAATTCTTCTTTAATAAGTTTCTCGCTTTCATCTTCATTTCTCGATTCTATTCTTGACAAATGGTTAGCCACTTGATTTTCGGTTCCCTTTCAATCTCTAATTTCCAAATCAAAATTTTGTAACAAGAGTATCCACCTAATCAATCTCAGCTCAACATCTTTCTTCTGTACCAAGTACTTGATAGTCGAGTGATCTGTGTAGACTGTGACCTTTGTTCCTACTAAATAAGAATGGAATTTGTCAAATTCAAATACCACTGCCAGTAGTTCATTCTCTGTGGTGGTATATTTAAGCTGAGCCTTTGTCAACGTCCTACTAGCATAATATATTGCATGTAGTACATTATTTCTCCTTTGACCCAACACAACTCCCACAACATAATCACTGGCGTTGCATATGAGTTCAAAGGGCAGTGTTCATTCTGGAGCAACCACAATCGGTGCTGCTACAAGTCGCTTCTTGAGTTCTTTGAAAGCTTGCAAAATTGATCTTCAAAATGAAAAAAAGGTTTATTCTTTTCAAGTAAAGTACATAAGGGTTTAGAGATTTTCAAAGAAATCCTTGATAAATCTTCTATAAAATTATGCATGTTCTAGAAAATTTCTAATACCCTTAACACTGGTTGGCGGTGGTAATTTTTTGATCACTTATATTTTCACTCTGTCTACTTCAATTCCTCACCGTGACACATTATGTCCTAGGACAATACCTTCACGGACCATGAAATAACATTTCTCCCAGTTTAATACTAGATTCGTTTCTTCACAACAACATAAAACCATCCCTAAATTCCTTAAGCAATCTTCAAAATCATTTTTGAACACAGAGAATTCATTCATAAAAACTTAAGGAAGTTTTCCACCATGTTTGAGAATATGACCATCATGCAATGCTAGAAAGTTACCAGGGCATTGCATAACCTGAACAACATATGCCTAAATGCAACATATGTAAAAGTTGTCTTCTTTTGATCTTCAAGTGCTATGGAAATTTGATTATATCCTAAATAACTATCTAGGAAGCAATAAAAAGCCTTACCTACTAATCTGTCTAACATTTGATCGATATATGGAAAAGGGAAATGATCTTTCCTGGTTGCCTTGTTAAGCCCGTGGTAGTCCTTACACACTCTCCATCCTGTAATAGTACGAGTTGGTAAGAGCTCATTTTTTTCATTAATTACTACTGTGACACCCCCTTTCTTGGGTACACATTGCGCAGGACTTACCCACAAGCTGTCTGAAATTAGGTAAATAATGCCAGCATCAAGCCACTTAATAATTTCTTTCTGGACAACTTCCTTCAAAATTGGATTCAGTCGTCTCAACTGTTCAATGGATTCGCTATGATAATTTTCCAACAAAATTTTGTACATATAAAATATAGGGCTAATTCCTTTTAGATCGGCACGAGTCTAACCTAGTGCTCTTTTAGATCACGGTAACACTTTTAACAACCTGTCTTATTGCTTAGGTGTTAGCTTAGCAGAAATTACAACTAGCAAAGTACTGTTATTTCCCAAATACGCATATTTCAAATGTTGTGGTAGAGGCTTTAACTCTAGTTTTGGAGATTTGTCTATAGATGGTTTAGGAGGCTTAAAAGATCGATATGATAAATCTAGGTATTCAAATTTCTTCCCTGGCCCATCCACTATGTGTTGGGCTTCCATGAATTCACCAATCTCTTTAAAACATGCCAGCTTGCTCCATCAAATAGTCTTCATTGTCAAAATTATCGTAGCAAAATTTTACAAATTCGTCCACTAATGTTTCTATCAAGTCAATAGGTGACATTCCTCATTCTCATACGAGTATTTTAACCCATCAAACACATTAAAAGTAACCTGCTGATCATTCACTCTCATGGTTAGGTTACCTTTCTACACATCAATTAGGGTTCTGTTAGTATCAAGAAATGATCTTCCAAGAATAATTGGTACATCATGGTCAGCTTCACATTCTAAAATAAGAAAATCTACAGGAAAGATAAATTTGTCCAGACTTATTAGTACATCTTCAATTTTACCTTCTGGATGGACATAAGATCTGCCAGCTAATTGCAACGTCACTGTGGTAAGTCTCATTTTCCTGATTCCCAGCTTCCTGAAAACAGACAGAGGCATTAGATTTATACTTGCACTTAGATCAAATAATGCTTTTCCTACATAATAATTTTTGATTAAACATGAGATAGTGAAACTCCCTAGGTCCTTTAACTTTGGAGGCAGCTTATTCATTAACATTACTGTGTACCTTTTAGTGAGAGCAACAGTCTCAAATTCTCCTAATCTGTACTTCTTTAATAATATATCTTTTATGAATTTCACGTAATTGGGTATTTTCTTCAAAGCCTCGACTATCGGTATGTTAATATGAAGTTGCTTCAAAACCTCCAAAAATCTTTTAAATTGAATATGCTGTTTAGAATTATAGAATTGCTGTAGAAAAGGTAGAGGCGGTTATCCTTCTGGTTGTTGATATTGTTTTGCTATGACATTTTTGTTGGCAACCTGATTTGGTTTTGCCACAACATTCTTCTACTTACCCTTCTTAGATGCAATATGTTTTTCAGATGGTTCTGGGATCTTTACTTGGTTGTTACTTGCATTATCCTCTACTGCCGCAGCATCGCGAACAACATCACTCAATTAAGTCTCGCTTTTAAGGGTGATAGCCTTGTACTTCTCCATGCTTTGTGCTCTTGAATTCTCGGTATCATTTGGCAATGTTTTTTGTGGCCATGAATTTAGAGCATTCACTATTTGCCCCACTTGATTTTCAAGCGCTCGGAGAGATGCATCCTAACTCTGAATGACAACATCATTCTTGGTGATATATTCCTTTAACAAAACTTCAATGGAAGTAGAAGATGATACTTGACTGTATTGAGTATTTTGCCTTGGCATAGGTTGAACATAACCAGGCGGTGCACTGTTGACATTCTGTCTTCCGACATTGTTGAAATTTCTTGCACCTTGATTACCCCAACTAAAATTTGAATACTGCTTCCACCCTGAATTGTAGGTGTTAGAATATGGATTGATATTTCGATTAAAATTAACCATGTGGTATACTGGCGTTAGGTTTGATGGGCATTCGTCAAACACAAGATTTTTCCGCAATAAACACTTGACAACTCTATTGATTTCGTCTCACGGACTACAGTTGGATTTTTCATGGTTTTAATCATATTAGCTAGAGAAGATACCTGGGCTGTTAACGAAGTGATTACATTAAGCTCTATGGTATCAATAGCTCTCTCACCCATCCTAACTCTCGTGGTCCGATACTGATAATCATTGTTAGAAAATTTTTCCAAGATCTCGTATGCTTTATTATAATTTTTATCCAACAAAGTACCATTGGTAGACGTATCAACTACAATTCTCGTATACGTATTCAGCCCATTATAAAACATCTCCATTTTAGTCCAATACTAGAAGCCATACATCAGACATTTTCGAATCAATTTCTTAAATCGTTCCCAAGCTTCATATAACGTCTCGTCCTCCATCTGTCAAAAAGATGTAATATCATTTCTCAACTTGGCATTCATAGTAGGCAGGTTATATCGTAGCAAGAATCTCTAACAAAGATCATTCAATGATGCCACTGTTCCCGATGACAAAGCATTTAGCCATGCTCTCACACGATCTCTTAATGAATATGGGAATAACTTAAGTTTCAAGGCATCTTCAGGAACACGCTACAGTTTGAATTAATCATGTACTTCTAGAAAGAGTCTTAAATTTAATCGTGGGTCTTCAGTGGGGAGTCCACTGAACTGTTTTACGATTTGTAACATCTAAGTTAAAGTAGTTATCTTGTTAATATAGTTGTTGTTGTTATTTTTGGTACAGTTACATTGCTATGTTAAATAGTCATAGCGTTATGTTATATACACATTCTGAAATCAAAAAGAAATGTTCTTCTTCTTATTTTTTTATTATCTAACATGGTATCAGAGCTAGTGTTTTCGTGTTATAACGAGTATCGTGTTTTGTGATTTAATGGCTACGAAAGAAGTTCCAACAACTGATACTCCTTGTCGTTCATCAAACACTAGGGAGGTAGTTCATTCCCAAGATACTGATGGTCTGATTTTGCAGCAGTTTTAGTATTTTTCCAAATATGACACGATAAAACTTGGTGAGAACAATTCTTTTATGGAAACATCAAGTTTTATTGATTCTTGAAGGATATGATCTTGAAGTATATGTGTGAGGCACAGTTAATGTTCATGCACAATTTCTAACTAGCAATGAAGGGCAACTGGTTGCCAATCTAGCTTTTCTTGTTCACAAGAAATAGGACAAGTTTCTTGCCTCTTGGTTGTTATCTACAGTCACCGATAAGGTCTTGGTGTATCTCACAATAGCCGAGAAATTTCAAGTATTGACAAAAATTTGGTGCTAAGTCAAATGTTAAAATTTCAAGTATGTGTCATGCTTTATATTCTTTAAAGAAAGCAAATCTTACTGTCAAAGAATACCTGTCCAAAGTGAAAAGTATGAGTGATAGCTTGATTGCAGCTGTAGTATGGTGACTGATCAAGAACAAGTGATCATTATTTTAGTAGGGCTTTAGATGGAATATAAGTTTATTCGTGTGTTAGCATCAACAACTTCGGTGTCCCTTAATTTTCTGACAGAGATGCTTCTTGATTGCGAGGCAAGGCAGGTGGCCTTGCTTACTAAAGTCCCTCTATAGGCCAATTTGGCATCTCACAAAAAACGAGATGATTGATCAAAATAAGCTGTAAATTCCAGAAGCTATTCTCATGAGTTCAAGCATGGACATAGAGGGTATGAAAGAGGTTGGTCCCGAGGCAGCTTTAGTGGTGCTAGTTATAGCTGGTCTCATTCTCGGCCATAGTATAAGTTATGTGGAAAAGTTGGTCATGTGGTTCAAACCTGCTATTACTGATTTGATGAGAATTTTTCTATTACCGATCAAGGCTCCTCTATGTCAGTCAATTATCATCATTTCAATGGGCAAGCACCTCATTGCTCCTCTCTATCTAATTGTTGTGGCTCGTCTGTTTCTTCTCCATAACGTTATTTTCAGTCCTTTCAAAATAATCTTCGAGACTTTTCTTCTGTCAACACTGATCAGACCTGGTACCTTGACTTAGGAGCAACTAATCACATTACCCCTAACATGGCCAATCTCGCCAATACATCGACCTATACAGGTACAAGTAAGGTGTATATGGGAAATGGTGAATCTATGTCTATAGCTAATGTAGGGTCTTCTGCTCTATTGGTTGGTTCTTGGGTTTTGCAACTCAAGAATGGACTTCATGTTCCAGCTGTCTATAAGAATTTATTATTAGTAGGACAGTTTGCAAAAGACAATGGTGTTTATTTTGAGTTTCATCATTTTCTTTGTTTTGTGAAGGATATTCAGACAGGGAGAACACTACTAGTGGGCCACATGCATGATGGACTCTATAGATTTGATATTTTTTAAGTAACTTCCAGGTTGATTACTAATTTGGCTACTAGGATATGAGGGTCAGCACTATAGCTAGCATACAATGTTCAACAAGGACCTACTATTAAGTTGTGGCATAAACGTCTCGGTTATCCGTGTGATAACACACTTGGTTGAGTTTTGCATGATTGTAATATTGTTTTCATTAATAATGAATTTCCTCAGGTGTGTTCTGCTTGTCAACTAGGCAAAGCTCACAAGTTACCTTTTGACTCTTCCAAAACAATGTACACTTTACCTTTTGAGTTAGTTGTGTCAGATGTTTAGGGACCAACACACAACTGATCATATGGTTTTCTCTACTATATTTCTTTTGTTGACATGTATAACAGATGTACCTGACTGTATTTCCTAAAGAATGAATATGAAGTCTAAAGCTATTTTCTTCACTTTCAGAATTTTGTTCAAGTTCAATTTGGTTGTTCAATCAAAATACTTCAAAGTAATTGGGGTAGGGAGTATCGTTCTCTCTCGAATAAACTCTCTCTATTAGGAATTCAACACAGGGTCATATGTCCGCATACTTCTGAGAAGAATAGAGTAGTTGAGAGGAAACATAGACATGTTGTTGACATGGGACTGACTCTCTTGGCTTAGACATCCATGCCTTTAGAATTTTGGTCACATGCCTTTTCTCATACAGTACATTTGATAAACATGTTACCTACCACTGTTCTACAAGGATGTACCCCTTATGAGAAGCTTTACAAAGTCAAAGTTGTTCACTCACACTTTCGAGTGTTTGAATGTGCTTGTTTCCCTTATTTACTACTGTTCAATCAACATAAATTTCAGTTTCGATCTAAACAGTATGTTTTTTCTTGGTTTTGCTACAAATAAAAAAAGGTTATAAGTGTCTTGATGAAGCAGGGCGTGTATTTGTTTATCAGCATATTGTCTTTGATGTGTATAAGCTCCCCTTTCAGTGGGATTTTTCTTCACCATCTCAATCGGGCTCCAAAGTGCATTTGCATTAACAGTCTCTTGTTCTTGTAGTTGTGACTCCTGCAGCTCAGCATTGTAATCGTGCCTCTACTCCCTCATTAGTTTTACCACAGGTCTCTTCTATAGCAAGTCCTTCTTCAACAACAAGGGTTGTTGTATCTGAATCTCCTACTAAGGGACAAATTCAAATTGAAGATTTATCAGTAATTTCTTGTGTTAGTGATAATGACCCTCCTCCACTTAAACCACCACTTGTAGGTCTGACAGGTCTATTTCACCTTTACACACCAATTTGAATTTGCATCCCATGCAAACTCGGTAAAAAAATAGAATCAATAAGCCTCGTGTGTTCTCAATAGTTCTCACTAAAAAGGAGCCTGTCTCTATTGCAGAAGTATTCAAAAGTGATGTTTGGACAGAAGCTGCAAAGAAAGAATATGATTCCTTGATCACTAATCAGACTTGGGAGCTAATGCTTTTACTTGAAGGACGTAAAGCAGTAGGTTGTAAGTGGATTTTTAAAGTCAAAAGGAATGTTGGTGGCTCGGTGGCTAGATTCAAAGGTAAGTTAGTGGTTAAGGGTTACCTTCAAGAAGCATGTATTGATTTTCGGGAGACCTTTAGTCCTGTGGTTAAACCAACAACAATTAGGGTGGTTCTTGCACTAGCTGTCTCAATGGGGTGGTATCTCGGAGAAGTAGACATAAATAATGCTTTCCTAAACGATGATCTGCATGAAGAAATTTGCAACCACCAGGTTTTGAGCAATAAGCGAGTAACGAACAACAGTTGGTATGTAAGCTAAAAAAGGCATTATATGGTCTCAAGCAGGCACCTCGAGCTTGGTTCCACAAACTAAAGAAGTTCTTTGTAGCTACTAAGTTTGAGGTGTCAAAGGCTGATAATTCTCTCTTTATTCATCGTGAGGGGTCTCGGCTACTTTATGTTATGGTGTATGTGGATGACATCATTGTAACTGGGAATGACTATTATTCGATAAATCAATTTATTAAAGAACTCAATAATGAATTTTATTTAAAGGACTTAGGACAGCTAAGCTATTTTCTCGGCATTGAAGTTACTTACACTTCAAATGGTCTTTTCCTCAATCAGACTATATATATTCTTGATCTACTTCGCAGACCATCCATGGACAAGTCGAATGGATCTCCCATGCCAATAGTGACTACATGCAGTTTGTTTGCTCAAGTTAGAAGTCCTATTGAAGATGAATCTCTATATAGGAGTATAGTAGGTGCTCTACAATACATTGTGATCACAAGGCCAAATATTTCCTTCTCGGTGAAAAAAGTATGTCAGTTCATGCACAAACCATTGGATTATCATTTTAAAGTTGTCAAGAGGATCTTGCGTTATCTGTAGGACACCTTGGATCACAGGTTACGTTTCAGTCGAGCTTCGAAGCTCTTACTTGAACGCTACTCAAATGTGAGTTGGGGTTCGGATGTTGATGATCGAAGGTCCACTTCAACATATTGTGTATTCCTTGGAGGGAACCTAGTTTCCTAATGTTTAATGAAACAACAAGTAGTCTCGAGGTCTATAGTTGAGCCTGAGTACAGAAGCTTTGCACATGTTACAATAGAAATAATTTGGATCCAGACACTGTTATCTGAATTACATGTACCAATTAAGACCAAAACCTTGGTATGGTGTGACAATTCAACAGCTATTGCAGTTGCAGGGAATCCTGTTTTACATTCCAAATTTAAGCATGTAGAGTTGGATCTATTTTTTGTTAGAGAAAGAGTTATAGAGAGTTCACTTCAGGTTGGTCATGTTCCTAGTTAAGATCAGATTGTATACATCTTTACTAAATTGTTATCAGCAGAATTGTTCACCAAGTTCAAAAGTAAACTTAAAGTTTTTACCAGCAGTCATGAAGTTATAAGGAGGGAAAGAAGTCACCAAGCATAGGGAATGTTATGAGTACTCTAACATTTACTATTGTTGATTCAATTAGTTAAAGTAGTTATCTTGTTAATATAGTTGTTGTTGTTCTTTCTGGTACAGTTACATTGCTATGTTAAATAGTCATAGCATTCTATTCTATACACATTTTAAAATCAAAAGGAAAGTTTCTTCTTGTTATTTTGTTATCTAATGTTGGGTTTTTGAATAATTTATCCGGAGGAAGTATGAAGCTCAGTGAGAAACTTGAGCAACAAAGTAATAAATTCGGATAAAGAATAACAAAAAACTTTGACATTCAAGTCTGAAGGTTTTTGAGCAAACGAATAGAATTTGGCTTGAACTATGAAAGCAAAAATTGAGAGAGTATTTTTCTTGAATGATTTCTATTGAAATTCATTTATTAAAAAAGATGGCATACTACGAATACATATACCAGTCATAAGCTAGTCAACTTTGACAGGTTTCACTTACTATTTTTAGGCTTCATTTCAACTTGCACAACTTGCACATTGCAACTTACAAATCACAACTTGCACAATTAGGTAAACTGATCTATCAATCTTATCAGCACCCAATTACATTAAATACACTACCTACTTAGTTTTAATTTAACTAAGTTACAAAATATTACTTAAAGTAACAAAATGAAACTGAAATTGAACAGTAACATCAACTTCAGTAGCTGCATGTATACTTCATGTGCTGTAAGTGTGGCTTGATCTTCTTCTTCATACTTCATCCGCATAACTTATGTTGCATGGTCTACTCCTTGATTGCTTTATCTGCTGCATGCATGCCAATTTCAACACTTCATTGGCTTGCATGCTGCAAACTCTGATTTTGGCTCTTAAATCTTCAAATCTTAACACACTAAGGGGCTTTCTTAGGATATCAGCAAGTTGTTCTTCAGAACTGCAATGAATCAGCTTCACTTCTTGAGCTTGCTCCATCTATCTAACAAAGTGAAATTTGATCTTGAAGTGTTTCATTCTCCCATGGAATACTGGATTTTTTAAAATTGCAATAGCAGATTGGTTGTCACAATTGATCTCTGTTGCTTCCCTTTGGTGTTGATTTAAATTGGCCATTATTTTTCTTAGCCAAATGGCTTGGTTGATAGCTTCTGCAGCTGCCATATACTCTGTTTCAATAGTTGATTGAGCAACAATAGTTTGCTTCTTTGAACTCTAGCAAAAAATGGCTAAACCAAGGGTGAATAGGTACCTTAAGGTACTCTTCATATCATCAATTGATCCAGCCCAATCACTATCAGCATAGCCAATTAATTTCATGTTTTCAACTTTGCTAAACAACATTTCATAGCTTTTAGTACCTTTGATGTACCTGAGCACTCTTTTGGCAACTTAGAAGTGCTTTCCATTGCAGCAATGCATGTATCTTGAAAGCAGACTTACATCAAACATAATGTTTGGTTTAGTGGCAGTTAAATAGAGCAAACAACCAACTAGACTTCTATAGGTTGATTCAGTAACCTTCTCAAAATCGCCTTGGCTTGATAGTTTCTCTCCAATGGCAACCGGTGTACTTATTGCTTTGCAATTCAGCATGGAGAATTTGTTTAGAATTTTTAAGGTAAACGCCTTTTGACTTAGGAAGATCCCTTGCTGAGTTTGGGATTGTAACGCCCCTATCCCGTAATCGTCACTGGAATAGTAAGGAGCATTACCAGACAGACAGAACATTTCAGATCGATTTAGAATCACATATATCAAATAACATTAATACCTAAGCAATCATCAACAATTCGTCCCTTATGATGGTCTACGAGACCTAAAACATACTTTTAGAAAAGATCGGGACTAAACTGAACACATTCATGAATTTCAGAACTCAGAAAATATTTCAATTCTGCTGAGGTTACACGCCCGTGTGACCAGGCTGTGTGCCTCACATGGGCACTAGACACGCCCATGTGAACCAGCCGTGCCAAAACAATGCATACATACTAACTTTCACCCACGGCCAACAGACACACCCGTGTGCTATGGCCGTGTGATTCTTAGCTAGCTACTGGCTTGAGCCCACGACCAGATGACACGCCCATGTGTCTTAACTGTGTGGTCTTAAGAGGTTACTGATTTACCTACACGGCCACAAGGCACGCCTATGGTCCCTGACTATGTGGCACAATGCATGTTTGGTTTAAGCCAACTTGCCACCCCTTTTTGGGTCATTCCTAAGCAATATTAGACAACATTTATACCAACATTTTTAGCCAATTCCATGCTTAAAATGACCAAATCATATTAAATCATAAAAAATTTCAAACATACACCTTTCAGCATCACCAACCAAATACCAAAACTATGCACAAACATATCATTTGCTAGCCAACTCTCATGGCATAACATATATACATATCAAATCTTACTTACATAGACATTCTAGTCTATACATGCCATACTTCATAAAAAAATACACTTTCAAAAGTACCAAAATGGGTTCGATAGTGTGGTGATAATCTTCGACTATCCCCGAGCCTTCAGTAGCTACAATAACCGTAAAACAGACAGAAACCACACAGAGTAAGCTACAAAGAGCTTAGTAAGCCAAATACAATTGGTCTAACCATTAAATCATAGAAAATAAAAGTCAATAGCAAGAATTCAAAACCATTTCACAAAGTATTTCATGAGCCTAACCATGCTCATTTACTTGTAGACATGTCATGTTTCATTTCCATGATTTCATACATACTTTGTATTCATTATTTCACAGAAACAGAGTTTTCCATATTCAGAAGTTTAGTACGATACAAACGTTCCTGTATAGATTATACATTTCATCTATTCATTACCATATCTCATACTTTATCATCAGACGGTTTAGAAAAGATACAGATACTCATAAATGGGTACAATGCCTATGTCCCGGATGTGGTCTTACATGTAATTCAGTATCGATGCCTCTGTCCCAGACAGGGTCTTATACGGAATCAGATACGATGCCGATGTCCTAGACATGGTCTTACACATTAATCTCAAATCGAGGCTTGTGTCCCAGACAAGGTCTTACACGATATCCCAAATCAATATCAATATTCTTTTAGAAACGTACAGAGCTTTTCAGATACTAGCATATTATCGGAGTTTACTAGAAATCTATTCATCAAGCTCTCGAGGCCGTCCAATATAGATTACAGTATATATTATATTTGCGCAGAATTTAGTCAATTTAACACAAAATTGTAATTTATTCATCAAGCTCTCAAGGTCGTCCAATATAGATTACAGTATATATATATTTGTGCAAAATTTAGTCAATTTAACACGTAATTGTAATTTGACTTACCTCGTACGGATTTCGGACGGAAACGAGTCGACTATTCAACTATTTTGGACTTCCCTCGTTCTAAGTCCGATTTTCTTTGTTCTTGATCTAATGCAATTCAAATTCAACCATTCAATCATTCATTTCATTCAAAATAATTCATGAACACTTATTTAGGGCACTTTGCATTTTAGCCCTTATATTTTCACACTTTGACAATTTAGTCCATTTTTCACAAAATCACAAATATGTAAAATTCACCTAGACTATAGCTTGGCTGAATATACATAGCTTCCATACATGCCCAAATAACATATTTAATTTACAATTTAGTCCTTCAAAACTGTATTTTCACAAATTAGCCCAAATAGCTCTATTCTATCAAAAATTCATGAACAAAGTATGATAATCTCACATTTATCTTTCATAATCCATATAAAAACATTACCAAGCTCATATAATCATCAATGGCACATTTCATAATCTTTAACATAAATAGAAATTCAGACATGGGTTTTGAAGAACACGAAACAACGATCACAGGAACATAAAAATCATCAAAAATCGAGCAAAATAGACTTACCTATTCACTCATGCAATGGCCGAATACTTTGAAGCTTTAATGACTTCTTTCTCTTTTAATTTTTGGCAAGTATGGATGAATAATCCATCCATTAACATGTTTTTGTTTTATTATAATATACATTAATATGCATTTTACTATTTTAACCTTATTACATACATTAAAAATTCACCAACTACATGTCCATAATTGTCCACCATTAAAATTAATGGTATATTTGACATGCAAGGACTCTTATTTTAAAAGCCAAGGCCAATTAACCCCATTAACAATTAGCATGCAACTTTTGCATTTTACGCGATTCAGTCCTTTATCATAATTAAGCACAGAAACAGACAAATTTAATCACAGAAACTTCACAGTTATAAATTCACATATCACAGACACAAAAAATAATATTATAATATTTTTTTAGACTCAGATTTGTGGTCCCGAACCCACTATTTTGACTAGGGTCAAAATCGAACTGTTATAGGGATACTTCCATGCCAAGGAAGCAAGACATTTGTCCCAAATCAGACATCCCGAAAAATTGTTGCATTTTGCACTTGAAGTCTGTCAGCATTGCTTGGTCTCCTCCTGTTACTAACAGGTCATCAACATATAGAGACACTATCAGTTGAGTTTCACTACCTTGCTTTTTCACATACAAAGTAGGTTTACTGATGATTCTTTCAAATCCAAGGCTAGCTAGATAGCCATCGATCCTGCTATACTAGGCTCGTGGAGCCTATTTCAAGCCATACAAGGCTTTCTTCAATTTGCACACCTTGTCTTCTTCACCAATCACTTTGAATCCTTCAGGTTGTTCAACATAAATCTCGTTTTCAAGAAATCCATTGAGGAAGGCTGATTTCACATCGAGCTGATGGATTTTCCATTGCATTTGTCCTGCTAAGGCAACTAGCAGCCTTATGGTATCAAGCTTAGCCACTGGTGCAAAGGTTTCAAAGTAGTCAATGCCATACTTTTGGCTGAACCCTTTTACAACCAGCCTTGCTTTCAGTTTGTTCAAGCTTCCATCAGCATTTTGCTTGGCTCTAAACACCCACTTCACTCCAATGGATTTTCTGTTGAGTGGTTTTTCAACTAGCTGCCAGGTCTGATTTTTCTCAATCATACTGATTTCATTAGCCATTACCTGTTTCCAACCTTGATGAGCTTCAGCTTCTTCAAAGCAGCTTGGTTCAACTACAGCCACATGAACTCTTTCATAAATCTCAGCCAATGGTCTAGTGCCTCTGACTGGTTCATCATCAATGCCCATTTCAGAACCATTTTGATCAGCTTCAGCTTGATCTGTTGCAAAATCTTCATAGACTGTTTCAGAACCAGTTCCACCTTGACTTCTCATCGAAACTACATCTCTGCTCACATAGACCTTGTTTGTTGAACGATCAAGTATCCTATAACCCTTCTTGATACTGCTGTAGCCCACCAGAATACCAGTTTGAGCTTTCTTAGCAAACTTGTCTCTTTTTGCTGCTGGAACATGAGCATAACATACATATCCAAAGACTCTTAGGTGAGCCAGTGATGGTTTGAACCCGAACTAGGCCTTGAATGGAGTTTTTTGAGCCAAAGCCTTGGTTGGGAGCCTGTTTTGGAGGTAAACAACAGTGTTAACTGCTTCTGCCTAAAATGTCTTAGGCAAATTTCTTTTAAACATTAGGCACCTGGCCATATCCATCAAGCTTCTGTTCTTTCTTTCACTTACACCATTTTGTAGAGGTGTATAAGTGTTGGTGAGCTAGTGTTTGATACCTGCTTCATCACAAAACGTATGTAACCTAGATGAAGTATACTCAGTCCCATTATCAAACCTCAATATCTTCAACTTGCAACCTGTTTCAGTCTCTGCTGCAACTTTAAACTTCAAAAATACTGAGGCCACTTCTGATTTCTATTTCAAAAAATAAATCCAATAGTATCTCGAGTAATCATCAATGAATAAGATGAAATACCTACTGCCATTCAGATATTGAGTCTTCATTGGACCACACACATCAGTGTGTACAAGTTGCAGTCTTTCAAAAGCTCTACAGGCTTTGTTTGTAGGAAATGGTAGTCTAGCTTGTTTTCCTAGCTGACATACTTCACAAACTTCTTCCTTTTCAACTGAGTTAGTGAAGTTTTCAACCAAATCTTCTTTGGTTAGCTGAGTCTTTGAGTTGTAGTTGACATGGCCAAGTCTTTTGTGCCACAACTTGGATTCAACTTGAATAGCTGTGTAGGCACTGTCTTAGCTCTTATTCCAGTCCATAACAAAGCTTTTGTCAGCCATGGTCACTAACATGAGCTTGGATCCATTTGGATCATTGATTAGGCACTCATTGCCTTTGAACACCACAGAGTAGCCCTTTTCTAGCAACTAAGCTATACTGAGCAAGTTTCTATCTATTTCGGGCACCAAAAGTACATTTGAAACGAGTTTGGTACCTGTAGGAGTGTTAATCAGCACATTTCCTTTGCCTTCTACTTTGATGAAGTGTCCATTTCCAATCTTTACCCTTGTTTTGAAGCTTCTGTCAATTGTTTTAAAGATAGCAGCATCTGGAGTCATGTGGTTAGTACATCCACTATCAATCAACCATCCTTTTGTGGCTTTTCTTTTGGCAGCTGAGCAAGAAACTGCAAAGACTTGCTCTTCTTTGTCACTGCCTTCCTCTGCTACTTGAGCTTCAGCTCTTGGCTGTTGAGGTTGGTTTGGCCTCTGTTTGCCTTTATTTTTGCAAACTTTGTCTGCATGGATCATCTTTTTGCAAATTTTGCATTGCACATCAGGCCTAAACCAACATACTTCACCCGGATGACTTAGCCTTCTGTAGTGTGGGCAAGGTGGAAATCTTCTTGCACCATCTGTTCTAGGCTTATCTTTCCAGGTTTTCTTCCTCTTGTAGGTAGATGAGTTTGTGGCTGGTCTACTTTTGGCTTGGAAGACACCTTCTTGATGCTCCTACAATCTGCTGCCTCTCCTTTGCTCTTGAGCATAAAGAGTATTGATCAGCTCTGTCAAGGATATGCTGGTCAGGTCCCTCGAGTCTTCAAGAGATGAGATCTTTGCCTCATACCTTTCAGGTAAGGTTGAGATCACCTTCTCCACAATTCTTGCTTCACTAAATTGTTCTCTAAGTAGCCTTATGCTGTTTACTACAGCCATGATTCTGTCTGAGTACTACTTGACAGTTTTTTCCTCTTTCATCTTCAAGTTTTCAAAATCCTTTCTCAAATTTAGTAACTGTTGTTGTCTTGTTCTTTCAGTCCCTTGGAACTCCTCATTCAGCTTATCCCAGGCCTACTTTGATGACTCACAAGCCATGATTCTTGTAAAAATCAAATCAAATACACTGTTCTGGATGCAAGACATGGCTTTATGCCTTTTGGTTCTTTCATTAGAATGTTGTCTGATTTGAGCCACTGTTGGGCTGGCTCTAAGAGGTGCTGGTTCAACATCTGAGTTAACAACCTCCCATAGGTCAAATGCCTATAGGTAGGTCCTCATCTTTACTACCTAAATGTAGTAGCCCTCTCCATTGAAAACTGGTGGGGGCGCTGGTAAGAATCCTGAGGAAGACATGGTTTTAAGGATTGAAATATGATAGGTCCACTAAGAATTTGGCTATAGATACCAATTGTTGGGTTTTTGAACAATTTATCCAGAGGAAGTATGAAGCTCAATGAGAAACTTGAGTAACAACGTAATAAATCCGGATAAAGAATAACAAAAAACTTTGATATTCAAGTTTGAAGGTTTTTGAGCAAACGAATAGAATCTGGCTTGAACTATGAAAGCAAAAATTGAGAGAGTATTTTTCTTGAATGATTTCTATTGAAATTCATTGATTAAAAAAGATGGCATACTGCGAATACATATACCAGTCATAAGCTAGCCAGCTTTGACAGGTTTCACTTACTATTTTTAGGCTTCATTTCAACTTGCACAACTTGCACATTGCAACTTACAAATCACAACTTGCACAATTAGGTAAGCTGATCTATCAATCTTATCAGCACCCAATTACATTAAATACACTACCTACTTAGTTCTAATTTAACTAAGTTACAAAATATTACTTAAAGTAACAAAATGAAACTGAAATTGAATAGTAGCATCAACTTCAGTAGCTGCATGTATACTTCATGTGCTGTAAGTGCGGCTTGATCTTCTTCTTGATAATTTATCCGCATAACTTATGTTGCATGGTCTACTCCTTGGTTGCTTTATCTGTTGCATGCATGCTAACTCTAACATCTAACAATCTTATATATATATATATATTCTTCATTACTTAGCCAACCATGCATTTGAGGGAGCATGCATACCAGCTAGAGTGGCTGTTACAGAGAAATATTAGGTAAGTCGTTAAGGGCTCTCTATCATTAAAAGTCTGCCTAGTAAGATAGTATCTCCAATAATTGTGCGTCATACCATGAAAGTTTGTGAATGTTCATGAATTGAAACAAGTGATTTTGGCACCCCTGTTAAATCTTTAGGTGGGATAAAAGATAGATAAATTTAGTTGAGTGGTTGGCAACTTGAGGATACATGATAAAAATGGAATAGAAAAATATTTTGGTGATAGTGGAAGGTGAAGGTCGATAATAGAGTTGGGTTAAATGCATGGTAGAGAATTGTAAAAGTAGCAGTTTGCATGTGTGTTTTCAACAGGTTGAGCCTACTCTATGAAAGCTTTCTATGCATACATTAGAATTCCCATCTCTTGGAACTACAGGACTTAGAGCTTTGTATGAATGGTCCTTAACTTGGTACTTTACACAAATTATTGACGAAACATATTTCTTGAAATGCAGTTGGAAGAAGCTCATGATCGGGAGGAGTTACGTCATGGAATAACTGAGTTATAGTGGAGGTAGTTCGATGTCATGTGCATGGGATTTGTTTTTTCCATCTAAAACTAAAAATGAAAAAAACATACGCTTGGTGTGTGATATAAATAGGCTCATTTGTGCCTAAGAAGAACTGCAAAAATATAAAACAGAGAATGCTGAGGTTAGTTTTTGGAATACTTTGCTCATCTGTTTCCACTCTTCTTACTTCAAATTATTGCTGCCAATTAACCATCAAATTCCAGGTGTAAAGAAGCTGGGATGGAAACGGTATGATTCTAAGTACAAATATAGATTGTTTCACTTTGCATTAGTTGAAAAGAAAATTTATTTTTAAGCCCCTATATTTCAATTTCTAGATGTGACCCGCATATAAGTTGTAAATAGTAAATGTAGCTTGCTCTTCGTACTTTATTTTCCTTCAATGTGATTGTTATTCTCAGAGTTGTAAAATCATATCGGATTGGCTAATTATACTGATTTAACTAGTTTTTTTCAATATCGTCCAACCTTGTAAAAAACAGTAAAAGACCACTTGAATTGGAATTTTAGATTTTAAAAAATCTGCTTGGAGCATCCTCCCCTTGCCATTATCCAAAAGCTTGCAAGCAAAATGAAAAAAAGGACCTACAGTAGGAACTATGTTTGTTCACCAAGGGCAATGAAACCTATGATTATAAACCATGAATTACACTGAAGCTACACCCAACGATAAAGGAGTCGAGAAGGAACCTAACTTTAGACGATTTACACAAAGAGGTCTCCTCTACAGGGACTTTGAGTCACCGCCTCGTCATAATCTTAGTTTCTTAGGGGAATAATCGGCAGGAAACCTAAAAACATGACAAATACGAGGAATCCAATGAGGAGGAATCGAAGAGCATCACTTTCCCCCGCAACTTACGTATGGACTTGGTCACTTGTTAACTTCAAAAAACGACGACAATCACATTCAGATTAGAGTATTCCTAGGGGTGAGCGATCGATCGAATCGAATCAAATTGAATGAAAAAATTTTGAGTTAATCGAGTTGACGAATCATATTTTATCATCCTAATTTGATTTGAAATTTTCTCGAATCGAGTCGAGGGAGATGGAATTCGAATCGAATCAAATATATTTGTTCGAGTTAAATTTTAAAAAAAAATAATTTTGAGTCATTGTAACCACTGTCACCCATCGTAATAAAATTTGTCCACCTTAAATTAAAATTTTTATTAACTTTCATCACCTTATAATTTATTTATTAATATTCTATATACGGGTTAGCTTTTTTGCTTGCTTAGTTGTTTCAATTATCTTTAGATTCTTGTCACTATGTATTTTGGAATTAAAAAATATATTAAATGTAAAAATGTGATTTTTTTAATAAAAGTTATTTTAAAAATAAAATGTGAAATTGATATCAATATAAATTTTTAACATGAATATTTAATGGTATAATTAATAATTTAATTTTAATATAAATATTCAATATGACTAAACAATTCAATAATATAAATAATATAAAATGTGAAATTTAATTTAATAATATAAATAGTATATATAAATAAAATTATTACTATTTATGTTTAGTGATTTTTTTTTTGGATAATTTTGATTTTTTATTTGAGAGTAAAGGGTGAGAAGTAAAAGTTTAGGGGGAAAATAAAAAGTTTTGGGGAATAAAAGTTTGAGGGAAAATAAATAGGAGGAGTAAAATTTTGGAGGGAAAATATTAAAAAAAATTGGGAGGGGGGATGGATTTGAGGTAGATGGGAGGTGGAATGAGAAGGAAGTAAAAATTTTAGGGGGAAAGTGGGAGGGAGTAAAAACTTTGGGGGAAAATAAAAAGTTTTGAGGGTTTTTGGGAGTAAAATTTTGAGAAAAAAATGGGAGAGTAAAATTTTGGTTGGAAATGGATTTTGGGTAGATTGGAGAGTTGGGATGGAAGGGGAGTAAAAGTTTTGGGGGAAAAGTGGGAAGGAGTAAAAGTTATTCGAATTCGAAAACTCAACTCGATTCGAACTCGAAATTTAAAAAAAAAATTCGAGTTGACTCGAATAACTCGATTAACTCGAATAACTAGATTCGTTTAATTTGAAATTCGATTTTTTTCGATTTTTTCGAGTTGAATCGAGTTTTGCTCACCCCTAAATATTCCGATCAAACGAGGCTTCATCAACAAAACACAACCCCAAAGGAGTTGCGACATAAGGGAAGCCTCCTTCAAGGCTCGTTGCATCCTCCACGAGTAACTCTAGAAGAGAGACTTCATCATGAGTGGTATGCATAGAGTCAAGTCGAAGGGATCATATCAAGTGATGTTGTTGAAACCATGACGTTCAATTCCTCTATGGTGGCGATGACCTCTTCTCGACTTCTCTCATTACTAATATAAGAGTGAGCAAAATTTGATTCGATTCGAAAAAATTAATTTTTTTTTAAATTTCGAGTTAATCGAATCAAGTTATTCGAGTTATTCGAATTATTCGAGTAAACTGGAATAAGAAATTTTGGATTCCAAGTTCGAGTCGAGTTAAATTTTTACAATTTGAATAACACGAATAATTCGAATAACAAATTAGTATAAATACCGCTTTAGTCCCTAACAATTTTGAAAATGAGCAAATTGGTCTCTCTTAACAAAAATTATAAAAAAATCAAAGTAATTTTCAAAATTTGAAAATAATTTTTAAAATTTAAAATATTTATAAAAATTATAAAATTTGTATTTTAAAAAAAATAAAAATTTAAAAAAATCTAAAAAATATATTAAAAATTTAATAAAATAATAATTTTGGAATCTAAATAAGTGATTAATGATTTAAGTTTATCAAAAGAAAATATCTTATTTTTTATTATTTGTCTTTAAAACAGCTTTCAAATATATTTTGTTTCAAATTTATGTGTTCTAACATGGAAATAGTTATATTGTACAAGATTTTAATTTAACATTATTACTTTTTCTAATTTAACTCGAACAATTTTACTCGATTCGATCGAACGCTCACCCCTAATTCGAGCTATCCAAAAACCCAAATAAGAAAAGATAAAGCTACGTCGTTTTGAAAAATGTTTACTTTTTTTAAAGTTAAAAGTAAAAAATATCAAGTTGCAAAAGTACGCTATTTTGATAAATGTTTACTCATTAGTCTTATTTTTCTTCCTGAATCACCCTGCTCTCCTTTTCTCCTTTATTCAAAATTAATCTAAAAGCTTGTACTTCGTCTACTAGTAAAATAATCGGTCCATGTAAACGGAACATTGAGTATAAATAATAAGATTCGTGAATTCGACTCGACTCAACTCGAAATTTTTTGACTTGATTCAAAAAAAATTCAAATTGAGTTCAGTTGCTAAAATAGGATTCGTAAACTCAACTAACTTGAAATTTTTTTACTCAATTTGACTTGACTCGATCAAATACTTACCCCTAGCTAGAAGAAGACATGGTGATGTTGTTGATTTATGATATGAGATTTGAAAAGAATGAGACATTGCATATGACATGAGAAGCCAAAAAAGAGCCCATAGGCAAAAACAATAAACGCCGAGTACCAAAAAGGGGGAACATTGAGAACAAGTAAAAAACACCAAAAAGCAATGATTTGCATAATAAGGAGATCACAAGAGCACACAAGACACGAACCGTGGAGGTTATAATGATAATTTATAAGTGTTGGAGTATGACCAATGCCCAACCATAAGATGATTGTAACATGTTTATTTATTTTGTTTATTGAGAAAGGCATTGTGATTATTATTTTTAGTTTTATTTGTGTATTAAATAAACTGATTAATAATAGAATTGTGATAATAAAATGATTATTCTTAAATGGTCATTAGTCATGAATTATTGTGGGTTGGATAATAATAATACGTTGAGACTAATGTGTGGTTTATTAAAGACAAGATATTATCGTAGATATAAGACATCAAGTCAACATATGGGTACACATCAACAAAATAGTGTGTACTATGGAATGCTTCTTGGATTAATATGTAATAGTCACAATAATTCTCATAATGATAATGGTGTATATAGTCCTTAGACTTGAGGTTATTATATTTTCAACATTGGGAGTTATATATTTGATACAGTTAAACGACGGGTTACAAGTGATCAAAATAGGATTTGTCTTTTCTAAATAATAAGAGCGATGTCTTGGCCCCCTGATCAAGGGAGACTAGAAATGTATGTTTGTGTTCAAATGAGTTGATATGAGATATTAGACTATACGAGTGTGATTGTTCTATGACTTGTGTTCAATTTGAATATCAAGAACAAAGGGATATATTGTACAATAACATAATTGCAAAAAGGTTTGTTAGACTATGACTTCCTTCAACTTGAGTAGAAGTGATGCATTGTTAGATATCACTCACTATTTGTAATATTAGAAGTGTTTTATTATTACTGCCAAGATTACAATATCCTACAGTGATTGGAACGATTGGACTCCAAAACAATTTGATATTATATTTAACCTTGAATTAATGTTGATATAATTAATTTAAATTTTTTTTGGTGTAAATATAAATTAAATTAAAGAAAAACAAAACCTAAATCTATATTTTATTCAACAACTCAAGAATCTTTCCCTACAAACAAAGCAATTGCTTTCTCTGTTTCTCTAGAATGAGAAGTTGAATTGCGAAAATGGATGGAAAAATATATAGTGAAGATTTCTTTTATAATTAGTCCTCATCAACTATACCAATATTTTGTCATAATAATCAAAATTTTATTAGAATTAATTTTTTTATATTTTATTTTAATCATTTATAGCAATTTTTCATTTATAACAACAATAACAATCATAGTTATAAAATACATTCTTCATTAAATTATTTATTTATAACAATATATTGTAATTTTTTAAAGTAAAATTAAAAATCTTATCCCATGCATTCCACGAATTTAGAATACAAATGTGTGTTTAATAATAATATACAATAAAAAAATAAAACATATGGTTTGAAACTAATTAATAATAACACATAAAATATGTTATAAATAGTTGCCTTACTCTATAATATATTTCATGTGTTAAAATTACAATCAATTAAACCTTTTGACCGTTAAAATTATCGGTCAATTGTTAAAGGGTAGGGCAGCTATTTTTTTTTTTGCCACGAGGAAAAATTTGTATTTTATATTTAAAATTATTAAAAAAATCATAAAAAATTATAGAAAATCATAAAAATCATAAAATTATTAATTTTAAAAATTATAAAACATTAAAGTAAAAAATATATAAAATGTAAAGAAATTGCATACAAATATTAAAAATTATTAACATAATATTTTTTTAAAATTTTATATAAATTATGAAAAAGTGGTAAAAATTATGAAAAATGTTTAAAATATTTTAAAAATATATAGAAAATTTCAAGAAATTATAAAAAATATAGAAAAATGAAAAAAAATTACAATTTATTCAAAAAAATATAAAATTACAAAAATAAAAATGATATAAAATTACAATATAAATATAAATAAAATACAAAATAAAATGCAAATATGTTTACACTATTTTATACACACAACCTTAATTTTGACTTGCCTTCTCAATCCATTTTCCCACATTAGTTTACATTTAAAAACACTTTCTTGTCATCAACGGTGGACAAGAGGATGCAAGGTTTAGGGAGGTTTGCGGTGGATGAGCACAACATATAGTTTTAGGGATCAAATAAATATTTTATAATTTTTAATAGGTGTTGTAGTGTTAATGATTGTTAGCGTGCAAATGGAAAAAAGTTAGCTTTTTAAATATATTTTAAATACAGTTTATAATTTTTATACTGCTTAATATATTTTATAGTTTTTAACATATAAAAAATATTAAAATCATACTAAATCCTCGAACACAACTAAATTTCACATAAGTGCATCCATCCAAACACAACCAAAGAGCACCAAAATGCTAAGCCTGAAGGCATCAGATACTACATGTGGATGCTAGGCCCAAAGACAATTGAAAGTGCACTTAATAGGTTTAAATCCCGAAGGCATTAGAACTCCAAATAGAACTCCATACCTAATAGAAGTCTATATTTCATCCCTATTGACATGTCAATTATATCCTAGCTATTTTATTAACTTTACTAGCCCTTTAAAATCACAAAAGAAAAAAAAATCAATTAAATGGTTCACTAATTATAAGACATTCCACGTATTTGCATATCTCAGAATGATTTCATATCTCTTATCACATGTTGGATTCTGTATAACACATATCACATTTTTTGTTCTAAGGGCACCCAATTATCAATAGTTAGTATAACTACATAAATCTTGCATATTTTCTCATTGACATGTTCAAATGCTTATTAGGTGACCAAGTCACCATGTCTTTCACTCTATTAAGCAACTTGATAACTTTTTGTTTATCAAGGGTGATGATAAACATTTTTCATAATTTATTCCTATCACCTTAGGCATATCTTTTCTAAAAAAATTTATCATTTCATACTTAACCAATTTATCATTTCATAGCATATTAACACCATTTTCACATTAATGTCATATTTCATAACTTTCCTCGAATATCCAAATTTCATTGTTAACCTTTTCATGGCCATCAAAATTTCATAATGTAATATTAGCTAACAAGACATATCATAACCAAACACTTTTATCACAACATACCAACTACTTGCATCACGGGTCGCCGTTCAAAAGTCGTGACAAAACACAAAGAGCTTCCCATAGAGGTCTACATATTAAATGGGGATCATTTGACCCACTCGAACTAGCCCGATTCGAAGAACAAGTGATGAAACCCATCTACTTGAAACCTTGGTGGCCTAGTGAGGCAATTATGGGAAATTAGGGTTACCTTGGTAAATAAGGGAAAGTAATCTTAGAAGATATGTAATCTAATAAGATTTGATTTTGTGATCTGGGAGATTATGTAATCTAGGATATTATGTAAACCATTTAATTGTAGATATACTTTGATCTCATTCGTTGATGTAATTCGATCTATACTGTCAATTTTGGGGAGCTCAACTATAAATAGAGAGCCCCCCCTTAGTTGTAATCACCCATTGTATTCGTTATTCTTTGAGCAAAAGAATAAATTGAGAGCATTCACTAAAACACCTTGTGCATTCCCTTTCCATGGCTATTCTACTCTTTCGATCTTCTTTTGCCTTTGAGATTACTTCCTCTATATTTTGGTGCCTTAGAGGAATTCTGCGAGAATCCTCCCTTTACGAGAGTTAGTCCGACTTAGGCGCATTTGAAGCAAAGGAGTCGCTTAAGGCCGCACGATTTGCTGTCATGCATTTTCACCTCTAGTACAAATTTTCCTTTCATAAAAATTCTTTATCTTACCCATTTTTAACTTTCTCACCAGTTCACTATATTTGATTCTAAAATAGTGCAATGTGTCTTATAAAAAATTTTGGGGGTGTTACATCAAGTCATGTTCACTCGTATTCTAATACATATAATTCTTTTAACCATTTATCATGCTAATTATCAAATATCATAACTATATTATTAAAGGGAAGCTAACAAATCAAAGGGTAATTACCTCTTGGATGAACTTAAACCCAAAACTAAGCTTTCTAACACTTGAATCCTTTTTACTCAAGCTTGGAAGCTCACTTTCCATCATTTCCTATTTTCTTAAAAATAAAAATTTTAATGAAAATATTAATACTCAAGCTTACGTAGCTTTCTCATAACAAAAATCTCAAATACTAAAGATAGGAATGATGGAAACATCATTTCTTACCTTATTTGAAGTTTCCTCTCTCTAGCTTTAGCTTTCTCTCATTAAACCCATGAAATACTAAGCTTGGATGAAGAAGATTATGGTGGAAATGAGTTTAGGAGGTAATTTTCTAAGTGATTTTATTGAGAAATCAAAGTGGAGTTAGAAAATTTGAGGTTGATTTTGAGAAATTAGCAATAAAATGAAAAAGAGAGAACTCTTAGATTGCCAATGAGGGGTCAATTGAGTGGATGAGAAAATTAATAGGATTCTTTTATTTTTTATTATCTTTTATTACACAAAATAAGACCAAGTCAAACTTAATCAAAGTCTCAATTTAAAATTTTATGGTCCACATCTAATCACCATGTCAAAACATATCTCGTTGTTCAAATTTACTCCTAATCATATAATATGTCATAAATTAATATTTATAATATAAATTAATGTAAAATGAAAAAAAATATATAATTTTCCTATTGTGAACAAAATTACATTTTTTCCCTTGTATGATAAAAATAAAAAAATTACAATTTGATCCTTATATTTTCAAATTTTATCCAAATTAGTCCAAATGTGATCCTCATCACACCAATTTATTTTCCACATCATTCTTTCCAAATAATAATCATTAGCTACCATTTTCTCTACTTGGTCAAATTACACTTTAGTTTTCACACTTTTCAAAATTTACGATTTGGCCTTTTTTTTGCCACATTTTCACATTCATGATTCTTTACATAGATTTTTATCTCTAATATCAAATTAATTTCTTATGATCTCTCCTTGACCGACTCATTTTTAATTTTTTTCAATAATTCATTGTACCTATTCCCAAAACAATGTCAATTATTATACCAAAAATTTTGGGACTACAAAGCATACAAATCATGATTTTGGAACTATGTTGATCTTAAGTATGAGCTTACGAAAGCTCTTTTACTAACCCAAGGCCAGAATAGGAACAAACTGAAAAGTTTTCAAAACATCAAGTTGACGTCGTGATTTCGGGGGTTCCTTGTTACAACACAACAAAGTGGCTTGACGTGACCATCTATTTCTAAAAGGTCCAAATCGTACATAGTCAAATCACCCAAACACCTAAGTTAATCCTTCCATTCAGTCATTTAAGCAAAAATACCATATTCATATGCTCATTTCTAAGCATTTAACATCACTTATACATATACATTACATCAAACATCATTTCCACTTTATTATCTTCCACATATAAACTATTTGTCCTTTTTGTACCAATTCATTACATTCAACCTAAAAATCACATATGCATATCAAATTCATTTCAACTTCAACAAACTCAAAACATAACATATAAAATATCATTTGGCCATATCAAGTTAACCATTACTAGCCTAAACATCAACACGATCATGTTATATACAAGACCGAATAAAATCCTAGGTACATGTCATATATTAAAATGAAAAGGGACTATACAAACATGATTGATATGAGGAATGCTAGTTGGATGTTGAATATTGTCTCCGGACTTTGAGAACCGCCTAAACTTTTGCACGAAATAAAGCAAACTGCACGTTGAGAAATAAAATTTAGTGGTTCTTTCATGTCATAAAATGAGCATAAACATTATAATAATTCAATCTATATATGTTATAATTCGACCATATCAATATACATGTTCAATACTCCAATATCATTCTCATTCACCATTTCAATTGATAATCAAACTAATCATTTTATGCCATATATTATTTTAACTAAAACGTAACCATTTCAAATTCAAATTCAAATATACATATATGTGTGTGTGTGAGTGCGCATGCGTATACGTATGCATCAATATGACATTCAATCTCATTTTCATCCATTGTTATTTAATCATTTATTTTACGATTCAATTCTACTTTCTCGAGTCTATTAAGTCGTTCAAATTTGATTCGACCACTAGGGATTGTATCAACCTGTTCGTATGATGTCTCTCAATTTGCATATATGCACATATAGTATTAATTCATATAATCATTTGCAATTTAATATCATTTACCAATTTCATATTTTTTAACCCTTATAAACCAAACTCGTGTTGGAAAAAAAGGGGTTTGGAAAACACAGCGAAATTTTTTTAGGGAATACAGAGTTTCAAATTTTTTTCCAAAACTAGATTTTGGTTGTGATATCTAAAGCAATAAACACTTAATCAAAATTGTACCTTTTCTATTCGTCTAGGATGAGTGCTTTGACCGAGTAGTCTTCTCTGCTATCCTTAAATTCACGTCTACCGAGTGTGAGCTCGCTTCGAATTAGAAAATTTTTCACAAGAATTACCAATGCGGTAATTTTGCAATTTCTCTAAACTTTTAGGTCAAGTTGTAAATCAGAAAAATATCTTTAGAAATTTTCTAGAATAATCTCTTCAGAGAATTTTCTCTTTACAAAATTTAAGTGTGTGAAATAATGACCAAGGCTCTCTTTATATAGGGAGAGCTTAGAAAGTTCAACTATAATTAAACTTAATCACTTTAATATTAAACTAATATAATATTTATTTTTTTCCAAAACAAGATTTTGGTTGTGATATCTAAAGTAATAAACACTTAATCAAAATTGTACCTTTTCTATTCATCTAGGATGAGTGCTTTGACCGAGTAGTCTTCTCTGCTATCCTTAAACTCACGTCTGCCGAGTGTGGGCTCGCTTCGAATTAGAAAATTTTTCACAAGAATTACCAATGCGGTAATTTTGCAATTTCTCTAAACTTTTAGGTCAAGTTGTAAATCAGAAAAATATCTCTAGAAATTTTTTAGAATAATCTCTTCAGAGAATTTTCTCTTTACAAAATTTAAGTGTGTGAAATAATGACCAAGGCTCTCTTTATATAGGGAGAGTTTAGAAAGTTCAACTATCATTAAACTTAGTCACTTTAATATTAAACTAATATAATATTTATCAAGATAAATATTAGATTAAATTTAATATTAAATCTTACTAAAAAATAGAAGGTTTATACATTAAATTAAATTTAATATTAAAATAATCACTTTAATATTAAATTAATAAAACACTATTGTAGCAGCCCAAATCTGCCCGGGCCTTAAAACTAAAAACAAAAAATAAATGAATAAATGAATATTTATTTATTTTAAAAGTCCGTTAAAAAGTCCAAATCCAATAACCCTTACAAACATACTTATTACCCAAATTGATCTACTACAGACCCAAGTCACTCAGGCCCAAAAGGCCCAATGACTTAAAACACCAACAGGAAACCCTAGGGTTTCCTAGGAACCTCAGCGCCGCAGGAGCAGTTCCAGAAGCTTCGCCACGTCAGAGCCGTTCTAGCTCCCAAAGCAAGGGCCATCAATAGCCCTGTCCCCTCACGTCACCCCAGCTGGCCCTCATCAATGCTGGTCAGATCGATGGTCACCTCGCACGAGGTCCCATCAGAGCACTGACCAGAGGCTTTGGGCACTCCGAACGTCACCGCCGTTTGCCTCACAACGATCCAGTGGCTTAAACATCACCACCATCAGTGCACCGTGATCTCAGGCCTCACCACTGACCTTTACGCCTCCATCGGCGTCGAGATCTTCGCAGCAGAGGCCGTCCTATGGTCACTAGGCAAGATTCGCATCCATAATGCGATCTTCGCCGGATTTTTGGTACCTGCAAGACAGAAAAAGGAAACCAACAGACACGAAAAAGAAAAACGGAGCAGAAAAGGAAACTAAACAGACAAAAATGGCAAGAAATAGCAGCAGATAAACTGAAACAAACAAGGAAAGAAATCAAAGATTTTTTTCCTAAACATGCATAGTCTAAAGGCTATAAAGCCTTTCTTCAGATTTGTAATTGAAGAAGTTTTTTGACATGCACAGATACACATATATAGAGGTAGAAAGACACAAGCAGAGAGATAAAAGAGGAGAGATTTACACAGCACACAGAGAGAAAAAAACAGTGAGGAAAAAAGCAAAAAAAGAAAAAGAAAAAAGTGAACAGTTGTAATCTTTTTTTTTCAAAGCATATATAAAAAAGGAAAACAGTTACTTGCTCGAAAGGTAATTTGAAACGTTTCTTCATTTTTATATTTTTTATTTTCTTCTTACTTTTTTGCTTGCGAGTGTGTGTTTACAGGCATTTTTATGAAAAGTAATAAAGAAAAAAGAAAGGGGAAGTGATTACCTGAAGATTTGCAAAGAAAAGATGGTTTTTTTTCGAACACTAGCCACTGTATGCGGTGGTCCTGATGACGGCGTGTTGGCCCGTAAAGACTATGCACGACGGGGCTCGAAGATGAGCGGTGATGGCCCCCTGGCCGGAGCTCAGAGGGCCAGAGGATTTTTTTTTTTGGGGTTCTCTCAGGTTTTGTTTTGGGTAAAAAGGGCTGAAATGATTTATGAACTAAGAAATAGTCTTATATAGCTTCTACTAAACGACACCATTTCTGCTTAACTCAATAAGCAACAAAACGATGTCGTTTTGAATATAACCCAGGAAAGATCCGCGTGTTGACCCGACCCGGGGAGGATCCGCGTGTTGACCCGACCCGGGGAGGATCCGCGTGTTTCTTTCGGGTTATTTATTCAATTAATCCTCCCACATTTCTAACATTTATGATTTTGTTTTATTTTATTCTTAATTTAGCCCTAACATTTTAATTTTGTTTCAGTTTGGTCCTTACAGTGACTTTAAAACTGTATTCATGGAAATGATGTCGTTTTGGGATTAGGGCAAATTGCCCAGCGAGTCCCTCGATTTTAACGCGCTTTCCAAATAGGCCCAAATTTTTTTATATTTTTCTAATTAGCCCAAAGTTTTTAATTGCTTTTAATTTTAGTCCTCTTACACTTTTAAATTTATTTATTTTAAATATTATTATTTATTTACTGTATATTATTATTTTATATTATATTAATACTCATTATTATTTTATATTAAAAATTATATGTTATATTTATATACTTTATTATTAAATATTGGAAATCCATTTATTTTATTATATTATATATTATTATATTATTATAGTATTTTATATGGTGTATATATTATTTATATTTTATTATATATAAAAATATTAATTAAATATTTTTAAATATATGTATTATATTCTAGAAAATAGTATAAAAATCATTTTTTTATTTCAAAATATGTATTAAATATGTTATATTTTTGTCTATTATCATTTATTACCCAAATGTGTTGTTTTTTTATATGAAAGTTTGTTTTAATATATACATACTCCTATTGCATGAATTATTTATTGTTATTAACATTATGTTGGTATGAAAATTATTCATGTCGTATTTGATACTTATATTTGCATATCTTACTTGCTTTATTTGCTATGGAACATTAATGCATGAAATTTATGTTGCCTATGTTTAATCACATGAAATATGAATGTTATATTGTATCTTCTATGCTATATTTGTATCAAAACATGTATTATAATAGTTTAATTTTACCCTGTAATATGTTATTTTGATTGTATCATCGTTAAAACATAAATAAAGAAATGTTTTTTTCAAAAATAAAGGCAATGTTTTTCATATTCAGGAATTCGGGAAATAGTGCCCTAACATGCTGGGTTACGATTTCCCGTTTGTCTAAATGCCTAAAATACCCTTCTAAACGATTTTATAAATTACGAGGTGATTTCAGTTACAAGAGTTTTAGAATATTGTGTCCTATCATGTTGTATGTGATATTCGTATTCTTTTGGAACGAAGAAATCTCGGTTTTAAACTCGAACTATTTTAATTTCAAAAGGGATCATATTTTTAAATACTTTCAAAATTCTAGCATTAAAGACAGAAAGTTATTCAATTTGGTACCAATTTTTGGGCGTTACGAGGGTGCTAATCCTTCCTCGTACGTAACCGACTCCCGAACCTATTTTCTTGATTTCGTAGACCAAAATAAATGATTTCAAACAAAAAGTGGTTCGAAGGTGGTTCAATCACACTTAAACTGATTGGTGACGACTCCCATTTTTCATTTTTCAAAAAGTCGAACCCTGTTTTTCCAAACTCTTTTTAAAATGGTTTCGACAGCTTGGCGACTCCACTGGGGACAATAAGAGAGAGCCAAAATTTGATAACTTTCTGTCTTAATGCTAAAAATTTGAAAGGATTTAAAGATAAAGATCCCTTTTCATGTGTTCGCTTAATATGTTTGTTATATTATTTGCACACATTGCATTTGCATGACCGTTGGTCACACCTTTAAGTGGGAGTAAGAAACTAAGCTTTCGTGAGGTTTTCACCTCCGCACGAGTTAGTGGATTGCTTCCGGGAAACATCTGTACCTATAGGCTTCGTGAGATTTTCATCTCCGCATGGTCATAGGGAAATGAATCCCCCTAAACCGAACTCGGTTCATATGAGCCTATAATGGGTGAGGATCGAGGAATCTGCTGGTTTGGGTACCCTTTGCTTTAGAACCGAATTTCATATAATGAGCTTTAAGTGCTTGCCCTAGGTAGTATAGTGATATCCTTTAGTGCCTACCTTTATAACTATTTGTTTATTACATATTTTTTTATGATACTGACTCGTTTTTTCATTTTTTTTCATTATTGCATGTCATTCAAAAGGTGTCGATTCAAAATTTAATTTTTGAGTTAGAAAGTTTTGTAATGGGGGACGAATATCTTAATAAAGTGGGGGACAACTCTTTTTAAATGCATGCATGGTCGAGCAAACCCGATTAGAGAAATGGGATAGTGTCGTGAGGGTATGCATCGAGTTATGGGATTTTACTCGATCGATTCGATACGATTTGATTTTCGTGAGTTGAGAGACACATTGGGGCGATTGGATGACGAGGCTAAGCAGCTTGTTCTTCTAGACTTATGGAGACCTTCCCTATTTGCTAGACGTCAAAGTAGATAGGCACTTGTTTCGAGCTATGGTACAGTTCCGGAACCCAGCTTATAGTTGCTTTACATTTGGTGATGTTGATCTTGTACCTACTTTGGAGGAGTATACGACTTTACTGTATTGCTCGAGGATTTAGGGTCACAAGGCTTATGTTAGGCCTGCTAGCCTTCCAACTTTTGTGAAGAAGTTAGTGATGATTACTGGGATGAGTGAGCAGTGAGCTGTAGCTCGTGTGCAGCAAAAGGGTGATAGTAAGTACATTCCATGGACCGCTTTGAGGGATTTGATATCGGCACATCCAGACGTAAAGAAAAGGGTCGACGTCCTGACTTTGAGTATTTACGGCATGGTGATTTTCCCAAAAGCGTTGGGGCACATAGATGAGGCAGTCGCGAATTTGTTCGATCGCGTTGGTAAGCAGAATACACCGGTACCAGCAATCCTAGCTGAGACATTTAGATCTTTGAGTGCATGTCGGAGGGCCGACGAGGGTAGATTTATGTTGCTAGTCTGGTTCCATAGCCAATTCTGGAAGCTTGATAAGGTTCGTTGCCGAGTATTCTTTGAGGGTTATTCTCCCTTAAAGGAAGCAGTAGACATGCCTAGGAGAGATGACATTTCAGAGGAGAGGTGGATAGACATTCTTCAGAATCTTCGAGAGGAAGATGTTATGTGGAAGGCTCCTTGGTTGGTTCCTAGTGAAGTCTTTTACCGTTGTGGCAGTTTTGATTGAGTCCCTCTGCCAGGAATTTGGGGAGTTGTTGGATATGCACCATTGCTTGTTCTAAGGCAATATCGAGTGAGGCAGTTTATACCGGCTACACAGGGTTTAGCTCAGAGTGATTTCTCTTATAAAGAATATCACTATAAGAAGAGGATGCGAGAGATCTCTAAGGCTTGGAAGAAGCCTTTCTATATGAAGATCTTAACTGAAGGTTCGACATCAACCCTTGAGTATAAAGGGTGGTTTAGTAGGAGAGTCAACGATAATGTCCCTAGGCCAATTTTGGGGGTGGCTCGATCATTAGAGGAGAGCTTACGCGTGATTCCATCAGAGTTGGAGGTCATGAAGCAAGAGTTCAAGAGAAAGAATTCGGAGCTTGAAAAGAGGATTGAGAAGCTCGAAGAGAAAAAATGTACTTGAGTCTCGACATCGATGTTCAAAAGATGGAGGTCGAGAAGGTGAAAAAGAAAAAGAAAAAGATCGAGGAAGATCGAGATGATTAAAGACGCACTACAAGAAGGCCCAGGTAACATTGAAAAGGGTCGGATTAGAGAGATCTTCAGAGCAGTGGCAGTAAGAGATTCAAGAGGAAATGATCAAAGCTGAATATTGGGAAAAGAAGTTCCGAGATATGCAAGCGCAGGATCATACCTTAGAGGAAGAAAACTAGGGGTTGAAAACCAAGGTGGCTGAACTTGGACGGTCTCTTCATCTTCAACGAAGTCGTAGCTTTGCGGTCGAGATAAAAGAATTGGAGAGCAAGCTTGAAAGTTTGGAGTCAGCTTTGCATAATAGTAGGCTCCGAATCGAGCAGCTTGAGGCACGAGAGGGACATTGGAAAAGAGAACTCCACCAATCTCAAGGACGAGTTAGAGATAGAGATCATGTCATGGAAGAGGCCTTAGTTCAGATTCGAGAGGTTGCTGAACACTTGCAGGATTTGGCAGTACAAGCTAGAACGCTGAGTATAATGTATGAGTTATCGTCAGATAGAGGACGAGAGTTAGCATTGTTATTAGATAGGGTTAAGACTCTAGGCCTACGGGCGAAAGCGTATTTGTAATCCGTTTTATGAAAAGATTTTGTTTCTTAAATAACGTTTTCTAAAATGAAACTGAATCAGAATCGACATCTTTTTGTATTCATGCATTTGCATTTCATAGCATCTCATTGCATCATATGCATTCGAGGTTATAGAAAGACCCTAATTAGCTAAATTTACTAAAGAGTTAGGAAGGAAAATCTGGAAATCCTACATCACTCCGGAACTCGTGTAAAAACTAAGAACATGAACTGAAGATTTGAACAGCTACAGAAGGACATGCAGGACCAATTGCAAGAGTAATTGGCAAAAATACAAAACGACATGAGGGAGCAAATGGTGGAGGCTTAAAAGAACATGATGGCTGAGATGGCTCAACTACTGAGGGCCACTGATAAGGGAAAGGCTCCCATGGCAATTACTGGTGAGGATGGTGAGGATCATCCTCCAGGATTCACCTTACCCCACTTGCTTACACAAACCGAGGCACTTCCTAGGAGGCCATCTGTCACTATAAGGCCTCAACAAGGGCCGGTCGATGCTGGGATCCCCATAAATTTCCCAACTGGCTCAAGATTCAATTTGGGCGACAATCCTGCAAATCCTGTTATTCCTGACTTAGACATGGCTGAAAAAGAGGATTTAAGAATTGAAGCTGCAAGACAGTTGGAAGAACGCTGCAAATGGTTGGAGGAAAAATTCAAAGCTTTAGAGAATGCTGATGGGCATCATAGAGTTGATGCCAAAGATCTAAGCTTGGTCCCAGACTTGGTGCTTCCTCACAAATTCAAGATGCTAGAATTTGAGAAGTACAATAGGACTACTTGTGCAGAAGCCCACATTACGATGTTCTGTAGGAGGATGACTGGGTATGTGAATAATGATCAACTTTTGATCCACTGTTTCCAGGACAATTTAATTGGAGCAGCAGCCAAGTGGTATAATCAACTGAGTCGGGCCAAAATAAGTTCATGGAGGGAACTTGCACAAGCCTTCATGCAGCAGTACAATCATGTGACTGACATGACTCCGGATAGGATCACGCTGCAAAACATGGAGAAAAAATCTAATGAAAATTTTAGACAATATGCACAGAGATGGAGAGAGGTAGCAATGCAAATTCAACCATCGTTGTTGGAGAAGGAGACTACCATGTTGTTCATCAACACTCTAAAGGCTCCATTCATCACTCACATGATTAGAAGCACCACTAAAAGCTTTGCGGATATAGTAATGGCGGGAGAGACGATCGAGAATGCCATAAGGGGTGGTAAAATCGAGGGGGAAGTGACCAAAAAATTGGCCCCAATGAGAAAGGATAGTGAAGTGAATAACACAAGCACCTTCAACACGAAGGCAATTACAGTTGGTCAACCTAAAACAGCTGCGGTTGAGCAATAGAGTTCTCAAAGGCAGGAGTCGGGTACAAGGCAGAATTCTGAAAGGATGCAGTTCACACCTATCCCCGTGATGTATCGTGAGCTTTATCAAAGTTTATACGATGCACATGCTATTGCTCCTTTTCACTTGAAACCACTGCAGCCCTCATATCTCAAATGGTATGACGCAAACGCCAGATGCAAATACCATGCTGGAATACCAGGGCATTCGATCGAAAACTGTACTGGTTTTAAGAAGGCCGTAGAGAGGCTTATTAAGATGGGGGTAGTGAAGTTCGACAATACCCCTAATACTGAAAACCCGTTGCCAAATCATGGCGATCAAGGAGTGAATGCCATTGGCGAAGCCAGTGAGAGGAGAATGAAGGAAGATGTTGCTGAGGTGAGGATACCTATGAAGGTGATTTGGGAGGAGATGATGAAGAAAGGTATGTTAACCTCTAAAAACGAGAGAAGAGAAATAAGGAACTATGGTGAGTTCCATGAGAAAGAAAGACATGAAGTTCAAGATTGTGAAGAATTCAAGGCCTTGGTGCAAGGCTTTATAGACAACAAAGAGCTACAAATTTTTGAAGGTAGCTCTCGTGAAAAACAAGTATGTGTGCTGGAGGATGAACAGAAAGGAACTAGCCGACCAAGGATTATTATTTCCCTACTGGGGAATAATGAAGTGGGGGCACAAACGGTGCCTAAGGTCATTATCCATAAACCTACACTTTTCCTTTATAAGAATAGTAAGAGGGTACCATGGAGTTATGACTGCAGTGTGACAGTGCCGGAGGAGGAGAGTATAGCCAGTACGTCTAAGGATGTACAAGTTGAGGGTTCCCATACATAGAGTGGAAAGTGGTATGATACGGTGGGCATCAGAGAGGAGCCCACAAAAACAAAGAATGTTAGTGCGGAGAAGGAGAAAGAGGCTGAAGTGCCTGTCAAGGAGCCAGTAAAGGAGGAGGAGGATAATGAATTTCTAAAGTTCCTTAAGCATAGCGAGTATAGTGTGGTTGAGCAGTTGTGTAGGCAGCCGGCTCGCATATCAGTATTGGCTCTACTTTTAAGTTCTGAGGTGCATCGGGATGTATTGATAAAGGTGCTCAATGAAACATATGTCACCCATGACATATCCGTTAACAAGCTGGACCGATTGGTGAATAACATAAGTGCGGATAATTTCATCTACTTTAATGATGATGAAATCCCACCGGGAGGCAGGGGGTCAACTAAGGTCTTGCACATCACCACTCGATGCAAGGGGTATACACTCCCAAGCGTGCTCGTCGATAATGGATCGATCTTGAATGTTCTACCGTTATCTACATTGAACAGATTACCCATTGACAGTTCTCACATGAAGACATGTCAAAATGTGGTAAGAGCCTTGGAAATTGGGCTGAGTATATACGAAGTAGACTTCTTGGTGATGGATATCAAGCCCTCCTATAATTGCTTATTAGGGAGGCCATGGATACACTCAACGGGAGCGGTGCCCTCATCGTTACACCAAAAATTAAAGTTAGTGACGGATGGATGGTTAGTAACCATCAATGTGGAGGAGGACATTATAGCCGCAGTCACTAGCAAGGCCTCTTATGTCGAGACGAACGAAGATTCTATTGAGTGTTCCTTTTGCTCTTTAGAATTTGTGAATGCAACCTCCATTTCAGAAGGGAGTGAGCTACCGGTGCCAAAGATAGCAAGAGCCACAAGGATGGCTCTACAAATGATGGTGGGAAAGGGAGCCTTACTAGGAAGAGGGTTAGGAAAATACCTACAAGGAGGGACTCAAATCCCAGAACTGAAAGAGAGGAGAGATCGCTTTGGTCTGGGCTTCAAGCCAGACTATAAGTAAAGGAGGAAGGAAGTTGAGAAACGCCAAGAGAGAAGAAGGGCGTGCCTTAATGGAAGAGAAGTGGAGTGGGAGCCGATGACATTCCCTCTAATATCCCAAACCTTCATATCAGGAGGGTTACCTATAGAATAAAATCATCAGATTAATGCTATACACGACGAAGGATCGGAGCAAGGAAACCTTGAGGGCATTCCCCTTTACGAACCGGGAAGCTCTCTGAACAATTGGACTGCAGAGGAACTTCTTGTAGTCTTTAGGAATTTTTCAGAGTAATTCTTGAAACATTCTTGTTACTCTAGGGCCTAGGAGTAATAGGATTACATTTGTGGAATGGGCTTACGATCATTTATTATTATTTTTAATAAAACATAACTTTTATCAATTTGAACGAGTATTGTTTCATTTTTATCAACCAATATTCCGTTAAACTTTTTCAATTCTTATTCTTTCATTCATAGCACATAAATAATCATTCTTAAATTCATTCATTCTTTGTATATTCTTTATACTTCATAGGTCCCTAGATATCAATGACATGAGCATTGATATTACAAATCCTGATTTCTCTCGTGAGCAAGACATGTGCTTAGAGGAATCTCAGGATTTTAAAGATGTCCAGGATTGTGATATGTTTCCGGATCTGTTGAAGATGGTAAAACATGAGGAGAAACAAATCATGCCCCATAAGAAAGAGGCAATAGAGAATGTAGCCCTAGAGGAAGGGAAAAAGGTGAAAATCAGCATACATATTGCTAAGGAAACGAGACAAAGCCTTGTTGAGCTACTACGGGAATTCAAAGATATCTTTGCATGGTCATATGAGGATATGCTGGGATTGAATACTGATATTGTGGTACATCATCTCCCCATAAAACAAGATTGCAAGCCAGTCCAACAAAAATTGCGGAGGATGAGGCCTGATATTGTGTTGAAAATAAAGGATGAAGTTAAAAAGCAGTTTGATGCTGGATTCCTACAAGAGGTTAAGTATTCAGAATGGGTGGCCAACATTGTGCCTGTCCCTAAGAAGGATGGGAAGGTACGAATGTGTGCTGATTACAAAGATCTGAACAAAGCTATCCCAAAGGACAACTTTCCTTTACCACACATTGATACTTTGGTGGACAACACAGCGGGATATTCGTTGTTCTCCTTTATGGATGGCTTCTCAGGGTACAATCAGATAAAGATGCATCCTAGGGACATGGATAAAACCACCTTTATAACACTGTGGGGCACCTTTTGTTACAAGGTAATGCCCTTCAGACTAAAGAATGCAGGGGCAACATACCAAAGGACTGTGGTGACTTTAGTCCATGATATGATGCACAAAGAAATTGAGGTGTATGTTGATGACATGATTGCTAAATCTCGAACAGAGAAGGAACATATTGAAGTTTTGAGGAAGTTGTTCCTGAGATTAAGGAAATTTCAGTTGAAGCTTAATCCGGCAGAGTGCATCTTCGGAACTAGGTCGGGGAAATTATTAGGCTTTGTGGTCAGCGAAAAGGGAATAGAAGTTGACTCAGACCAGGTCAGAGCCATACGAGAATTACCTCCACCGCAAACTCAGAAAGAAGTTCAAGGATTTCTAGGAAGATTGAATTACATCGCTCGGTTTATTTCACAACTAACTGAGAAGTGTGAGCCTATCTTTCGCCTCCTTAGAAAGCACAATCAAGGCACTTGGGATGAGGAATGCTAGAATGCTTTCGAAAGGGTCAAGCAGTACTTGTTGAACGCTCCGGTGTTGTCTCCGCCCAGTCCAGATAGACCACTAATACTGTACTTATCAGTATTTAGCAGTTCTATGGGATGTGTGCTTGGTCAACATGACGAGTCGGGAAGGAAAGAAAAGGCGATATATTACCTCAGTAAGAAATTCACTGAGTGTGAAATGAGATATTCGCCAATTGAGAAGTTGTGTTGTGCCTTGATTTGGACGACTCGGAGGTTAAGACAGTACATGCTATATCATACTGCTTGGCTTATTTCAAAACTTGATCCTTTGAAGTATATGATGGAGTCAATAGCTTTGAATGGGAGAATGACGAGGTGGCAAATTCTGCTTAGTCTATGTGAGCTAGAAGGCTATAAAAGGAAGCGCGATAGCGGAATTTCTGGCTAGTAGAGCTCTAGAGGACTATGAGCCGTTGAATTTTGATTTCCCAAATGAGGAGTTGATGTGTGTAGCAACTATAGAGGATTATCCTTGGAAGCTGAGCTTTGATGGGGCATCCAATATGGTGGGAAATGGAATTGGGCCAGTCTTGGTATCCCCAAATGGCAATTATTATCCATTTACATGCAAGTTGGATTTTGATTGCACAAACAATATGGCTGACTATGAAGCATGCATCATGGGACTCCGAGCAGCTATAGAGCGAGGAATAAGAACCTAGGAAGTATATGGAGACTCTGCGTTGGTAATTTACCAGTTTAGAGGTGAATGGGAGACAAGGGATCCTAAATTGATCAATTATCGAAAGGTAGTTTTGGGGTTACTTGAGGAGTTCGATGACATCACTTTCAATTATATCCCACGAGACGAAAACCAGATGGCAGATGTTCTAGCAACCTTGGCTTCAATGATTAAAACGAATAAAGAGGAGGAGATGAGACCCATTCAGATGAGTATCTTTGAGGCTCCAGCTCGCTGTTGTAACATTGAGGAAGAAGAAAAGGATGATAACCCTTGGTATCAGGATATATTACGATATGTGATAGATCATAAATACCCAGAACAGGCTACTGAAAATGATAAGCGAACTTTAAGGAGATTAGCCTGCGACTACGTTTTGGATGGGGACATCTTGTACAAAAGAAGAAAGGACCAAGTACTATTGAGATGTGTTGACGCCGTGGAAGCTAAGTTAATCTTGAAAGAAGTTCACGAGGGTGTTTGTGGGACGCACGCTAATGGTTTCATGATGGCTAGACAAATCATGAGGTTTGGATATTATTGGTCTACCATGGAAGGGGATTGTATCAACTACGCCAAGAAATGCCATAAATGTTAGATTTATGGAGACAATATTCATGTACCACCTTCACCTCTACATGTTATGACTTCTCCATGGCCTTTTTCCATGTGTGGCATGGATGTCATTGGGCCAATATCACCAAAAGCTTCAAATGGGCATCTCTTTATCTTTGTGGTCATTGATTACTTTACGAAGTGGGTAAATGCTGCTTCTTATGCGAATGTTACTAAGTCAGTTGTGAGTCGATTCTTGAAGAAAGAGATCATTTGTCGGTATGGGATGCCTGAAAGGATCATATCGGACAATGCATTGAACTTGAACAACAGAACGATAGCAGAAGTTTGCAGTCAGTTCAAGATTAAGCATCATAACTCTTCTCCATATCGCCCAAAAATGAATAGGGCAGTAGAAGTAGCCAACAAGAACATCAAGAGGATAGTGGGGAATATGACTGAGACTTATAGAGATTGGCATGAGAAACTACCGTTTGCACTCTTTGCTTATCGAATATTTGTCAGAACCTCTACTGGGGTAACTCCTTTCTCGTTGGTTTATGGGATGGAAGCAGTGTTACCCATTGAAGTGGAAATACCGTCTCTCCGAGTCTTGTCAGAGATAAAGTTGGATGAAGCTGAATGGATACAATTGCGATATGATCAGTTGAACTTGATTGAGGAAAAGAGGCTAAGGGCCATTCGTCATGGTCAGATGTATCAGAAGCGAATGATGCGAGCTTACGACAAAAAAGTGCGACCAAGAGAATTCCACGAGGGGGATCTTGTGCTGAAAAAGATCCTTCCCATTCAGAAGGACTTTAGAGAAAAATGGATGTCGAATTGGGAAGGGCCGTATGTCGTGAAGAAGGCTTTCTCTGAGGGTGCATTGATCTTAACGGAAATGGATGAGAAGAGTTTACCCAATCCAATAAATTCAAACTCAGTCAAAAAGTACTTTGTTTAAAGGAGAGGAGAATCCAGGGTGAAAACCCGCAAAGGGTGCCTTGAGTTTTCAAAAAAAAAATAAAAATAAAAAAAATGGAGAGGCCAAGGTGAAAACCCGCAAAGGGTGCCTTGTGACCAAAGGGGTTTTGAGTTGAAAACCCGAAAGGGCAGCTCAAATTTTGAAGAGCAAATGGTAATCTTGCTATATCTGATTCAACAAAGAGCGAAGCGCGTTGCATATCGGGGCATCAACAAAGTACTTTGGATCTTTTAAACACATGTTGAATTGAAGAAAGTCTTCATGGAGCTGGTGTATAGACGCTCAAGCGGCGATATCTAGGGCATCTAACTTTTGTCCTGTTTGCTATCTTTAGATTCTCTTTCTTCTCAAAGATAGGCTATCAGATTAATTTCCTTTGTATTTTTGACAAATTCATTCAAATCTAATTATCCTCAAGATTAAATTCATCTTCCATTATTCTTAAAGTATGTTGCATTAAAATAATGATAGATGAACTAAATAATTTTCACAAATGAAGTTTTGCTCATTACTCTGGAAATTTCTAGATAATACAAGAAACTAAAACAGAACAATTGTTCGAGGAATTCACATAAGTGAGGTTTGAAAGAACTCGAGGAAATTCTTTCTTTAGTCCAAAATGATGATTGGACAAATCAAACGATTCGATCCTAAGAGAGGATCATCTTACAGACATTTTCGGTGGGTCATAGCATTTGAAGAATGGTACAAACCCACAGGCTGAGTAGGAATGATACTTCAAGAGAAATAAGGATAAACTTTGACAAAGGAATGAGTGGTGACATCTGGAATAGGGGTCATATTCATAAACATTTTGCATTATAACAGGGTTAATTAGGAGCATTTGACTCACTTCGATCATAGCATGAACTCATACACATTATACAGGTTATGTCCTTCAAGGGACAATGAAGATTGATGCGCCTTAACCCCCTAAGCAGTAGGGTAACAGGCTAAAGCATAGTAGATTTGGCTTTCACGTGTTTACGCTGAAGCAGATCTAAGATGATTTGGCATCTCTGTATTGTCAAAGAACAAATCGAAAAAACAGATTTGGCATCTCCATATTCGACGGAGAGCAGATCGAAGACATAGCAGATCTAACCTTTGGATGTTTTCACATCAAAGTAGATCCAAGATGATTTGGCATCCTTGCGTTTACAAGGAGCAGATCGAAGACATAGCAGATTTGGCTTTCATGTGTTTACGCTGAAGTAGATCTAAGATGATTTGGCATCTCTGTATTGTCAGAGAACAAATCGAAGAAACAGATTTGGCATCTCCATATTCGATGGAGAGCAGATCGAAGACATAGCAGATTTAACCTTCGGATGTTTTTGCATCGAAGCAGATCCAAGATGATTTGGCATCCTTACGTTTACAAGGAGCAGATCGAAGACATAGCAGATTTGGCTTTCACGTGTTTACGCTAAAGCGAATCTAAGATGATTTGGCATCTCTGTATTGTCAGGGAACAAAGTGAAGAAGCAAATTTGGTGTCTCTGTGTTCGACGGAGAGCAGATCAAAATATCAGCATGACAGTCTTAAGTTTACAAGGAGCAGATTGAAGACAAGGATCTGATAAGACCGGGCAAATTTGGTCTGTCTATAAGTCTTTGCTCGATTCCTATTACACAACAATGAGCAAAGAGGGGCAGCTGTAGTAGCCCAAATCTGCCCGGGCCTTAAAACCAAAAACAAAAAATAAATGAATAAATGAATATTTATTTATTTTAAAAGTTCGTTAAAAAGTCCGTTAAAAAGTCCAAACCCAATAACCCTTACAAACAGACTCATTACCCAAACTGATCTACTACAGACCCAAGTCACTCGGGCCCAAAAGGCCCAATGACTTAAAACACCAGCAGGAAACCCTAGGGTTTCCTAGGAACCTCAGCACCGCAGGAGCAGTTCCAGAAGCTTCGCCACGTCAGAGACGTTCTAGCTCCCAAAGCAAGGGCCATCAATAGCCCTGTCCCCTCACGTCACCCCAGCTGGCCCTCATTAATGCTGGTCAAATCGATGGTCACCTCGCACGAGGTCCCATCAGAGCACTGACTAGAGGCTTTGGGCACTCCGAACGTCACCGTCGTTTGCCTCACAATGATCCAGTGGCTTAAACATCACCACCATCAGTGCACCGTGATCTCAGGCCTCACCATTGACCTTTGCGCCTCCATCGGTGCCGTGATCTTCGCAGCAGAGGCTGTCCTGTGGTCACCAGGTAAGATTCGCATCCACAACGCGATCTTCGCCAGATTTTTGGTACCTGCAAGACAGAAAAAGGAAACCAACAGACACGGAAAAGAAAAACGGAGCAGAAAAGGAAACCAAACAGACAAAAATGGCAAGAAATAGCAGCAGATAAACTGAAACAAACAAGGAAAGAAATCAAAGATTTCTTTCCTAAACATGCATAGTCTAAAGGCTATAAAGCCTTTTTTCAGATTTGTAATTGAAGAAGTTTTTTGACACGCACAGATACACATATATAGAGGCAGAAAGACACAAGCAGAGAGATAACAGAGGAGAGATTTACACAGCACATAGAGAAAAAAAATAGTGAGGAAAAAAGCAAAAAAAAATAGAAAAAAGTGAACAGTTGTAATCTTTTTTTTTCGAAGCATATATAAAAAAAGAAAACAGTTACTTGCTCGAAAGATAATTTGAAACGTTTCTTCATTTTTATATTTTTTATTTTCTTCTTACCTGTTTGCTTGCGAGTGTGTGTTTACAGGCATTTTTATGAAAAGTAATAAAGAAAAAAGAAAGGGGAAGTGATTACCTGAAGATTTGCAAAGAAAAGATGGTTTTTTTTCGAACCCTAGCCACTGTATGCGGTGGTCCTGATGACGGCGTGTTGGCGCGTAAAGACTATGCACGACAGGGCTCGAGGATGAGCGGTGATAGCCCCCTGGCCGGAGCTCAGAGGGCTAGAGGATTTTTTTTGGGGGGTTCTCTTAGGTTTTGTTTTGGGTAAAAAGGGCTGAAATGATTTTTGAACTAAGAAATAGTCTTATATAGCTTCTACTAAACGACACCGTTTCTGCTTAACTCAATAAGCAGCAAAACGATGTCGTTTTGAATAGAACCCAAGAAAGATCCGCGTGTTGACCCGACCCGAGGAGGATCCGCGTGTTTCTTTCGGGTTATTTATTCAATTAATCCTCCCACATTTCTAACATTTATGATTTTGTTTTATTGTATTTTTAATTTAGCCCTAACATTTTAATTTTGTTTCAGTTTGGTCCTTACAGTGACTTTAAAATTGTATTCATGGAAACGGTGTCGTTTTGGGATTAGGGCAAATTGCCCAGTGAGTCATTCGGTTTTAACGCGCTTTCCAAATAGGCCCAAATTTTTTTTATATTTTTCTAATTAGCCCAAAGTTTTTAATTGCTTTTAATTTTAGTCCTCTTACACTTTTAAATTTATTTATTTTAAATATTATTATTTATTTACTGTATATTATTATTTTATATTATATTAATACTCATTATTATTTTATATTAAAAATTATATGTTATATTTATATACTTTATTGTTAAATATTGGAAATCCATTTATTTTATTATATTATATATTATTATATTATTTTATATGGTGTATATATTATTTCTATTTTATTATATATAAAAATATTAATTAAATATTTTTAAATATATGTATTATATTCTAGAAAATAGTATAAAAATCATTTTTATTATTTCAAAATATGTATTAAATATGTTATATTTTTGTCCATTATCATTTATTACCCCAAATGTGTTGTTTTTTTTATATGAAAGTTTGTTTTAATATATACATACTCCTATTGCATGAATTATTTATTGTTATTAACATTATGTTGGTATGAAAATTATTCATGTCGTATTTGTAACTTATATTTGCATATCTTACTTGCTTTATTTGCTCTGGAACATTAATGCATGAAATTTATGTTGCCTATGTTTAATCACATGAAATATGAATGTTATATTGTATCTTCTATGCTATATTTGTATCAAAACATGTATTATAATAGTTTAATTTTACCCTGTAATATGTTATTTTGATTGTATCATCGTTAAAACATAAATAAAGAAATGTTTTTTTCAAAAATAAAGGCAATGTTTTTCGTATTTAGGAATTCAGGAAATAGTGCCCTAACATGCTGGGTTACGATTTCCCGTTTGTCTAAATGCCTAAAATACCTGTAATATCCTAATTTTGGGCCTAGTCGGAATAGTGGTTTTGTGACCACAAAATCCGAGATAGAAATAATTATTTTATAATTATTTTGATGTTTATGATATGATTGCATGATTGTGTGAAAATTTCGTGATGAAATTCTATGCCTAAAGTGCTTAAATTGAAATTAGGGACTAAATCGAATAATTTGTAAAACTTGCATTCTAGAAGTTTCTAGTATGAAATTGTTTTGAAATATTAATTAGGAGGTCCTAAATAGAAATTTTACCAATTTCTAAGTTTATGGACAAAAATTGGACATGGATGGAATTTTTGGAAAGTTTAGTAGTAAGGGCATTTTGGTCATTTAGGGGTAAAATGAATTAAAATACAAAATTAAAAGCCAATTTTGCTCATCTTCTTCACCATGGCCGAATATAGCAAGGAGAAACCATGGTTAGGGGTTTTCAAGCTTCCAAGCTCGATTGTAAGTCCATTCTAGCCCCGTTTTTCAAGTTCTTTACGTTTTTGGAGTCCCGGTAGCTCGATTTAGCTTATGCTAGCAATAATTTAACCTAGGGTTTATATTTGGAAAAATAACCATAGGTAAAATTTGTTTATTTTGGTGTTTTATGATAGAATATGAGGTTTTAAATTATGTAAGACATCTTGTGCTACTCGGTTTTAAGTGAAAACGAGCAAAAGGGCTTAATCGGTAAAAATACCTAATAGTCATAAGTACATGTTAGGGTGAGAATTTGATGTTGCCATAGAAGGGAAAAATGATCAGCATGTCATAAGACATAAGAAAATAGGCTGAAGTTTAATTTACGAGCTTTGGGGAAAAAGTGTAAATATGCAAAAGTTTAGGGGCAAAATTGTAATTTTTCCAAAATATGATTTTGGGTCAATTTGAATAATGTGAGTCCTAATTAGACTATATTTTAAATGATAGAGCAAGGAAAACTAAAATTCGGGCTAAAATGGGGAAAATACCAAGTTGTGGACGAAATGGTAAAAGTAGCCATTTTCGCATACTAGGTAAGTTCATGTGTAAATAATGTAGCATAATTGTTATTTTTAAGTTATTGGTGTTAATTATATGATATGCTGATTTTTATCATGAAATATATGCTTTGTGGCTATTTTCGAATAAAATGCAAATTATGTGAGTTACTTGTTAAACATAAATTGTTACCGAGTATTGGTTTCGGTATTTTACGGAAGACGGCAAGGATATGTGTTCGAGGAAAATCCCGTTTGAACCTTAGGAATATATTAGGATACAAGTGACATGTCACTAGGATGGTTAGGCATCCGAGCTTGTTGAGTTGAGTCCGAGTTCACTTATGGATGCGAATGTCCGAACTCGTTGAGTTGAGTCCGAGTTCGTGAAATGTAACTAGGCATCCGAGCTCGTTGAGTTGAGTCCGAGTTCACTTATGGATGCGAACGCCCGAGCTCGTTGAGTTGAGTCCGAGTTCAATTAGGGGCGGGTTACATGATTGCTTGATTGCATATGTGGCACTTATGTGCAAATTATCCATGTATCCGAATTATATTCTGATGTGTTCAATGGGTAAAGTTCTACTCAAATGGAGGAATACTTAAGATGAAAGGGACGTATTGGCAAGTGTTGTGAAATGGATACTTTGAACAGGTATGTACTTAACCGTCGGGTTGAAAAATCGATATAACAACAATATGGTAAGATGATAAATGAAAATATGATATGAATGTCTTGGTGATGATTATGCAAATGATGTTTTATGTTTGCTTATATGGTTATGTTACTTGCTATTTGCATGTGAACTTACTAAGCATTTATGCTTACTTCCTCCTTTTCATTCCTTGTAGTGTTGACAAGCCAGCTCGGAAATCGGGAACGGTTGGAGGCAAGCTCACACTATCCGTATACCATCCTGGCACAATGGCTTGTATATTTTGAGTATGGCATGTATAGCATTATAATCATTTTGTATATATGGTCTTATGATATGGTTATTGAGTAGTATAAAAATGCTTGGTAATGATTAGCCATTGGAATGGCTAATTATGATCATATTTGGTGTTATGTATGTCAAATTGCTAGTTAATACATGGAAACCATGAAATAGGTAAAATTTACCATAAAATAGATTCAGACAGCAGTAGTGACGTGAATTTGAAAAATCATTAAAAATAGTAGAGATATAATTAGATGATGAATAAAATATGGAATTGAATAATTATGAGTCTATTTTCATATGGAAGAAACGAAACAGGTATATGAGTTATATTTTATGAGATGTTTAAATTTTTGTGAAACAGGGCCAGAGCAATTTTTGGATCCCCTGTTCTGATTTTGGAAATTCACCATAAATTTTATAAAAATAATTAGAAGTCATAATTTATATTTACAAATTTCTTATTGAGTTTAGTTTTAAGAGAAACAAACTTCATAGTCATTGAAATTCTGTACAGAGAGATATCTGATTCGTAATACACAGAGGTCAGAGCAGTCGAACCCTAAAATAGGGGAGACTTTAACTAATAAACTGTACTAATTGGCCTAGCCAAAAATTCTAGAAAACAATTAGTAAATATATATATGAGTCTAGTTTTAGGGAAAATTTACGGAATTGGATTTTGAGTTTTATAACTCGAGATATGAATTTTTAAGCGACTGTATCGCAGTTAGCCAGCTTGTCTGGAAGTTCTAAAATTAAATTGTTTGAGCTGTTTAAGCAATGAATTAAGTCTGTTAAACCTCGTGTTCGACTCTGACAACGGTCTCGGGTACGGGGCGTTACATTTGGTGGTATCAGAGCAGGTTTAGTCAGTTCTCGGACTAACCTAGCATGTGTAAAAGTTTAGCTATACATGCCATTGATCTGTGATAGTGTGATGTCTTCCGACCCGTATGAGTACCGTTTTATTTAGACAGGGTACTCTCCAACCGAGCTGTGCCGACCATGTTCAATTTTATGTGAAGGTATTTAAGTAAAATTATGATTATGATAAGTATTGGTTCAAAAAAGTATGAATAAAGGTTTATGATACATATGTGATAAATATTCATATTTGCTTAATGCTCATATGATGTAGTGTATATGGCTTACTTGATAAGATGAACGGAATAAATAGAAAGTAGTAGAGGTATGAATAAAAGTCATAATATTATGATACGAATGAAAATGTCCTTGTTTTAATTTGGACGTCGAATGTTGATGAATACTAATGATATATAATTTTTATGAGATAAAGGATTATAATGAAATGAACTTATCTGTGTTAAATTGTTGGACTGAATTATATGATTGTAATGATATGTACATGATGATGCACGAAATGAAATTTATGATTGTGGTGCAAATATCTATGTTTGTTTGGCCTTATATGATGTCATGAGCATGACTTATTTACTTAAATGAATGGATAAGTAAAGCTATCTAGTAAACATAGAATGTATGCATAAGTATATTGTCTAAATGGGACAATAGGAAAATTGGTGTAAGCCAACATGAATGAATGACATGATTTTGATGATGTTGCTATGATGATGGAAGTTGTGTTATATGTGTATGTATAAGAAAGTCGAGTCAGAGGTCCTACAACCCCTCCTCCTTACCGAAATGGTACTTATAATGGAATTTCATGATATTTGTATTGAATAAGTTTCCGGTTGAGAACCCAAAGAGTTCAGTGATAGAATAATTATAAGTATGATCAGAGATTGAAAATGAGTTGATAAGTAAAGTCAGAGCCAGTAAAGTATCGGATTGACGTAAAGATTATTGGAATTATGCACTGTTCCAGTTAGAAAAGGAATTCTCCTTGGTAAACCGAATTACTCAGGTGCAAGGTCGAGAAAAGTGTAAATCGAAATTTATTCAGAACTGGCCTTCTTTAGTGAATGGTTTAATATGAAATTTGTGTGTGGCAGAACTAGTTGGGGAAATGATATTTGAAATGTGAACTATCCGAGTGTGATGATTATGATTGGACAGATTTAGTGATCTCTTTTGAGATGTTCTGTGTGTTTACCCGTTCTCGAAATATTTCTATGGCTATTGATCTTACGAAGAAATTCTTGTTATATGGGAATGTCTTTTAATCTTGGTGTTGGATGAAAGCATTGGTAGTCCGACTGGTTTATAATTTATATTGCTCTATTTCATCGGGTATTCTATTTCATTTAAATCTCGATAAGAATTGATTAGAGAATACATATGATATTATGATTACATTTCTTCTACTTGATGCTTCATCCGATATATATGTATGGGAAGATATATTGTTCTTGTTATATTTGATTCTAGTGGGATTAAATGATGTTTTCTTTTGGACTTTCTTTCTTTGAAGAATTATCGGGGTATTCCGTATTTTCTCTATGAGTTTGGTTTTCGATTCTCCGGCTTGGTTTTCGATTCTCTATCATAGTATCGTATATTGGGTTTCTTTATTCTGGATTTCTTTATTCTGGATTTCTCTATTTTGGATTTCTTTATTCGGTTTTCTTGTTATCTTTGTTCCATAATTTGTCAATTATGACTCGTGTTCGAAGTGCGTTCTTCAGCTCGTGATAATCATGTCAAATATGACTATACTTCTAATTTAATCTTGGTAATGTGGTGATTTTAGTATTGGGTTTTTTTTCTTTCTAATTTCTGTGTAAGGATTTGACATCAGTAAAGGCATAAGTGATAAAAGCGCGAGTTTCAGTCGCTATGGTAAATTATCTATTTGAAAGATTTCATGCGACAATTATTTCAGGATTATTTTTCCCAAGTCTGATAATAGAATTTCATTTTGTACGGATAAAAGAGTAAATAGTCTGAACGAGAAGTGTATATTTATTAGAAAAAGTTTGATATTAGTTAAAGTCACTACGAATGATAATGTTTTCATTTTGTGAAAGCTGAAAAGTTTATTACATGTTGAAAAAGTTCGAATAGATGAGAATAATGGTAACCGAAGCGTCTGAACTAGACTAGTCTACATTGAGTAAAGACTTCACGACTTTTGATAATGTCTTGTTGTATGAATTGTGATATGTTTCAAGACAAGTGAGGTAATGTGATAGTTTAGAGCATTCGATGTTACAGAAAATCGGAGTTGTTAAGGGGGTTAAAGCCGAGCATTGGGATCTATCAAAATTATCCTTGTCGAGTGTTGATATTGGGATGGAAATGAGAAGGATTATTCTTGAGGCCATATCGAATTATTTCCATGGCGAAGGGGAAAATGTGATGTATCCTATTGTTAAATGTTTGGCGAGATCTATAAATCATATCGTATTGAATGAATTCCTACTCATCGATTCATGGAAATTCGTGTCTCTTTGATTGTTGGATTTCTTGGAATTGGTCTCCATTAATCAAGTTAAGATCCAGGTTTTATGTCATGATATCATGGGAAAGCGAGAAGGGTTGAAAATTTAAGAATAGTTGAGAGTTGAGATGTAAGCTTTCAGATCATATGAGAAATTAAAAAGATGTATTGGAGGTATAGTCTAAGTTAAAGTTCTTCGGCACCGAATATGAGATTAAAAGTGAAGACCACTTTTCTGGTAAGATTTTCTGGGGACGAAAATCCTAAAAGGGGAGAGTTGTAATATCCCGATTTTGGGCCTAGTCGGAATAGTGGTTTTGTGACCACAAAATCCGAGATAGAAATAATTATTTTATAATTATTTTGATGTTTATGATATGATTGCATGATTGTGTGAAAATTTCGTGATGAAATTCTATGCCTAAAGTGCTTAAATTGAAATTAGGGACTAAATCGAATAATTTGCAAAACTTGCATTCTAGAAGTTTCTAGTATGAAATTGTTTTGAAATATTAATTAGGAGGTCTTAAATAGAAATTTTACCAATTTCTAAGTTTATGGACAAAAATTGGACATTGATGGAATTTTTGGAAAGTTTAGTAGTAAGGGCATTTTGGTCATTTAGGGGTAAAATGAATTAAAATACAAAATTAAAAGCCAATTTTGCTCATCTTCTTCACCATAGCCGAATATAGCAAGAAGAAACCATGGCTAGGGTTTTTCAAGCTTCCAAGCTCGATTGTAAGTCCATTCTAGCCCCGTTTTTTAAGTTCTTTACGTTTTTGGAGTCCCGATAACTCGATTTAGCTTATGCTAGCAATAATTTAACCTAGGGTTCATATTTGGAAAAATACCCATAGGTGAAATTTGTGTATTTTGGTGTTTTATGATAGAATATGAGGTTTTAAATTATGTTAGACAGCTTGTGCTACTCGGTTTTAAGTGAAAACGAGCAAAAGGGCTTAATCGGTAAAAATACCTAATAGTCATAAGTACATGTTAGAGTGAGAATTTGATGTTTCCATAGAAGGGAAAAATGATCAGCATGTCATAAAACATAAGAAAATAGGCTGAAGTTTAATTTACGAGCTTTGGGGCAAAAGTGTAAATATGCAAAAGTTTAGGGGCAAAATTGTAATTTTTCCAAAATATGATTTTGGGTCAATTTGAATAATGTGAGTCCTAATTAGACTATATTTTAAATGATAGAGCAAGGAAAACTAAAATTCGGGCTAAAATGGGGAAAATACCAAGTTGTGGACGAAATGGTAAAAGTAGCCATTTTCGCATACTAGGTAAGTTCATGTGTAAATAATATAGCATAATTGTTATTTTTAAGTTATTGGTGTTAATTATATGATATGCTGATTTTTATCATGAAATATATGCTTTGTGGTTATTTTCGAATACAATGAAAATTATGTGAGCTACTTGTTAAATATAAATTGTTACCGAGTATTGGTTTCGGTATTCTACGGAAGATGGCAAGGATATGTGTTCGAGGAAAATCCCGTTTGAACCTTAGGAATAAATTAGGATACAAGTGACATGTCACTAGGATGGTTAGGCATCTGAACTCGTTGAGTTGAGTCCAAGTTCACTTATGGATGCGAATGTCCGAACTCGTTGAGTTGAGTCCGAGTTCGTGAAATGTAACTAGGCATCCGAGCTTGTTAAGTTGAGTCTGAGTTCACTTATGGATGCGAACGCCCGAGCTCGTTGAGTTGAGTCCGAGTTCAATTAGGGGCGGGTTACATGATTGCTTGATTGCATATGTGGCACTTATGTGCAAATTATCCATGTATCCGAATTATATTCCGATGTGTTCAACGGGTAAAGTTCTACTCGAATGGAGGAATACTTAAGATGAAAGGGACGTATTGGTAAGTGTTGTGAAATGGATACTTTGAACAGGTATGTACTTAACCCTCGGGTTGAAAAATCGATATAACAACAATATGGTAAGATGATAAATGAAAATATGATATGAATGTCTTGGTGATGATTATGCAAATGATGTTTTATGTTTGCTTATATGGTTATGTTACTTGCTATTTGCATGTGAACTTACTAAGCATTTATGCTTACTTCCTCCTTTTCATTCCTTGTAGTGTTGACAAGCCAGCTCGGAAATCGGGAACGGTCGGAAGCAAGCTCACACTATCCGTATACCATCTTGGCATAATGACTTGTATATTTTGAGTATGGCATGTATAGCATTATAATCATTTTGTATATATGGTCTTATGATATGGTTATTGAGTAGTATAAAAATGCTTGGTAATGATTAGCCATTGGAATGGCTAATTATGATCATATTTGGTGTTATGTATGTCAAATTGCTAGTTAATACATGGAAACCATGAAATAGGTAAAATTTACCATAAAATAGATTCAGACAGCAGTAGTGACGTGAATTTGAAAAATCATTAAAAATAGTAGAGATATAATTAGATGATGAATAAAATATGGAATTGAATAATTGTGAGTCTATTTTCATATGGAAGAAATGAAACAAGTATATGAGTTATATTTTATGAGATGTTTAAATTTTTGTGAAACAGGGCCAGAGCGATTTCTGGATCCCTTGTTCTAATTTTGGAAATTCACCATAAATTTTATAAAAATAATTAGAAGTCATAATTTATATGTAAAGATTTCTTACTGAGTCTATTTTTAAGAGAAACAAACTTCATAGTCATTGAAATTCTTTACAGAGAGATATCTGATTCGTAATACACAGAGGTCAGATCAGTCAAACTCTGAAACAGGGGAGATTTTAACTAATAAACTGTACTAATTGGCCTAGCCAAAAATTGTAGAAAAAAAATTAGTAAATAGATATATGAGTCTAGTTTCAGGGAAAATTTACAGAATTGGATTTTGAGTTTTAGAACTCGAGATATGAATTTTTAACCGACTGTGTCACAGTTAGCCAGCTTGTCTGGAAGTTCTAAAATTAAATTGTTTGAGCTGTTTAAGCAATGAATTAAGTCTGTTAACACCTCGTCTTCGACTCCGACAACGGTATCGGGTACGGGGCGTTACAATGCCCTTCTAAATGATTTTATAAATTAGGAGGTGATTTCAGTTACAAGAGTTTTAGAATATTGTGTCCTATCATGCTGGATGTGATATTCGTATTCTTTTGGAACGAAGATATCTCAGTTTTAAACTCGAACTATTTTAATTTCAAAAGGGATCATATTTTTAAATACTTTCAAAATCCTAGCATTAAAGACAGAAAGTTATTTAATTTGGTACCAATTTTTTGGGCGTTACGAGGGTGCTAAACCTTCCTCGTACGTAACCGACTCCCGAACCTGTTTTCTTGATTTCGTAGACCAAAACAAATGATTTTAAACAGAAAGTGGTTCGAAGGTGGTTCAATCACACTTAATCTGATTGGTGGCGACTCCCATTTTTCATTTTTCAAAACCTCGAACCCGATTTTTCCAAACTCCTTTTAAAATGGTTTCGACAATTGTTAAGATAAGTATTAAATTAAATTTAATATTAAATTATTAAAATAATATTATTTTTGAAATAGTTAATTTGATATCAAATTCTCTGGTAGAGTCCCAGTAGAAGTGTAACTCTTCCGCTACTCAACCACCGAAGACGAACTGTTGCTGGCCACTGGGGCATCGTCGTCACTGCCACCGGTACCGCCATGTCCGATGATGCAAGTACGGCACCTTTATGACACCCCGAGCTAGTTCGGCTATTGTAAGTTCGGTCTGGGTCAGTGACGACCTGACCAGTCCAGTCTAGGCACTGGTTAGACTATCGGTCCGGTTTCACATACGGAGCCTGGTTCGACTAGTTTTCGGTTTTGTTCTTGGTTTTGGACTTCTATGCCCAATTTACGATCTCAGGTCCAATTTTCAAGTTCAATTCCCCATTGGACCAGTTGCCTGACTTGAAAATTAATTTCTAAAAATATCATATTAATTTTAATTAATTTGATTAATTTAACTTAACTTGATCAAAATTAAATTTTCCAAAATATCACTTAGATTTTCCAAATTAATTTTTCAAGAAAATTCTTTAATCAAATTTTCTTGTTGAACAATTCTCACGACTACCTAATTTAATTCCACATCGAATAAATCGATTCAATTAAATTATTTTCAAAGTCGTAGAATTTACTTCTGATTCAAATATAGTCCAATGGAGTTTTTGTTGAGATAGTGGAGGGACTAATCGAACATATACAATTAGGCTCTAGTAATTACAATTAGGTCCAGAAGCATAGTTCTGATAATATACAACTACTTAATCATGGATTTAGTCCACAAGAAGTACCATGATTGAAAACTCTTTATTATATACTCTTTACCAAAGCAATTCATCCAACTACTTTGTCCAATGACCTTGTCATGTGTGTGTTACCCTCATATGATATCCTTGATTACTTTGAGTTAAATCCGTTCATTCAATAGAACCTTATTTTCTCTCATTGTCGCCATTGTGTCTTCTTAATGATTAATATGATCACTTTCAACAAATGACTGTGATAAATTGCTCATTCAAGAACTAGGAATCCGTGGCCATATTCCATATTTATCAATCCACACAATGCCAATGAGAGGATATCATTAACTCTTTAATTAAGCTATGAATTCCACTATTGCTAGTAAAGCCATGCAAAATATAAAAGACAGAAATACAAAAGACATAATAGTGAAATGTGAAATTAAATTTATTTATTTATTCATCGTTCAAATAAATATAAAACAATTACATGTTTACTACAATATGGACACATTTCCCAATAATCTCCCCCTTGCCCTAGTAAAGTAAATATGTCATGTTTTGCATTCCCATATCTTCGACATGTTTGTTAAAACTCATAGTTACAAGAGTATTAGTAAACGGATTTGCAAGGTTATCTTCAGAAGCTACTTTCATCACATCTAAAATTCCTTCGGCTACTGCCTCTCATATCAAGTGATACTTCTAATCAATGTGTTTCGTTCACTTATGACTTCTCATTTCCTTGGTATTAGCTATTGCATCACTTTTATCACGATACAGTGTTATAGCTTTTTCTATACCAGGAACAACTTCAAGTTCGGTTAAGAACTTTCGAAGACATATTGCTTCTTTCGTTGCCTTAGAAGTAGCCACATATTCGACCTCCATAGTAGAGTCAGTAGTGCAAGTTTGTTTTACAGTTCTCCATACTATGGCTCTACAACTTAGAACGAATACATTTCCCGACGTCGATTTCCTTGAATCTTTACAGGTTTAGAAGTCTGAGTTTGTGTATCCAATAAGATTAAGGTTCTCCCTAGAATACACAAGCTTATAATCTCTGGTTCTTTTAAATATGCTTTACAGCTTACCAATGATTGAGACCTGGATTCGCCTAACATCAACTAATCATTCCTATTGCGAAAAAAATATCTAGATGTGTGTAAAGCATCACATACATAAGGTTTCCAACTATCGAAGCATATGGAAACTTACTCATATGCTCTCTTTCTTCCGCTGTCATAGGACAGTCGTCTAAAGAAAGATGAAAACCTGATGCAGTCGGCTGAACTCCTGGCTTCACATCGGTCATTGCAAAACATTCTAGAACTTTATCGATGTATGAAGCTTGAGATCGAGCTATCGTTTTATTCTTTTGATCCCTAAGGATTCGAATTCCAAGAATATAACTAACTTCACCCAAGTCCTTTATGCTAAACTGTTGAGCTAACCACAGTTTAACCTATGACAATTTTCTAACTTTATTTTTGATAAGTAGAATATCTTCGACATACAAAATGAGGAAGACTACCTTTTTTTCCTTTATACATTTTTAAACACAAGTTCATCAATGTTTTGCTCAAATCCAAAAATCTTAATCGTTTGATCAAATCTTTTATCCCATGAGCGGGATGTCTGCTTAAGTCCATAAATGGATCTTAGCACTTCACAAACTTTCTGCTCCTTTTATTTGACAACATAACCAGTGGGTTAAGCCATGTAAATGGTCTCATCAAGATAGCCATTCAAGAATGTTGTTTTGACATTCATTTGCTATATCTCATAATCAAGAATAGTGGTAATGGATAAAAGTATGCGGATAGACTTGAGCATAGCTACCGGAGAGAAGGTCTCATCGTAATCGATGCCTTCTTTCTATGTGTAGCCTTTCCTTACAAGTCTAGCTTTGTGTGTTTCCACTTTCCCTTCCACATTTCTCTTCTTCTTGTAGATCCACTTACACCCTATGGGTTTAATCCGAATCGGTAAGTCTACAATTTCCTACACCATATTGGATTTCATAAAATCCATCTCGACATCCATGGCCTATTTCTAGAGCTTGGAATCAATGTCTTGCATAGCCTTCTCGTAAGAGAGTGGATCATCATCCTCATTATTGACTTCTGTATTATAAATACTACCATCATAGATGAATAAGTCTGATTTCTTAAAAACTCTCCCACTACGACAGAATCCTCAATGTTGTTGATCGTTTGTAGGTCTTTCTATAACTTCCTCAAGAATTGAACTTGGTGATTGTTCTACCACTCCTGAAAGTTCCTCGAGTACCACTTTACTTCGAGGCTTAAAGTTATCCATGTAGCTTTGCTCGAGGAAAGTAGCATGAGTAGAAACTTTAATCGTATTATCTTTCAAATTGTAGAACAATCCTCTCTTTGTTCCTTTGGGATATTCTACAAACATGCACAATTCTATCTATGCATCCAACTTCTTTGTATCCTTATCCATAACGTGTGCTAGAAAAACCCATATTCTAAAGTGATTGAGAGTGGGTTTCTTTCGATGCCACAATTTATAAGGTGTCTTACAAGTAGACTTGGTTGTCATATCATTTAGAATATAACAAGCCATTTGTATCGCATATCCTTTGAAGGAAGTAGGAAGTTTTGAATAGCTTAACATTGAACGAACCAAGTCAAGGAAGGTTCTGTTCCTTCTCTCACGTACCAACCTATTTTTAGTTAAAACAGAACAGTGGTACAAATTATAGAAATTATATTTTAGGGATAATTATATTTTAGGGATTATTTTAAAAAAGTTAACAAATTATAGAAATTTTATCATGGATGAATAGGCTAGAAATTTGAAATTTATGGTAGAATATGAAAGGTTGTTGATAGATAAACAACTTTTACAAAGTGAATTTTAATGAAAACATGATTTAGGGACTAAATTGAAAAATTGTAAAAGTTGTAGAAATATTTTGAATTTTGTGAAATGCATGTGCTGTAAAAGTTATACTAAAATTTTGGTTAGGCTTGGAATAAGGATTAAATTGCATGAATTTCGTTTTCCAAGCCTAGGGATGAAATTAGAATTTATGAAAAGTTTAGGGGCAAAATGGTAATTTTACCTAGAGTGTAAATTGAATATAATTGAATATGAATTGTATTAAATTAATGATTAAATTCATTTATATAGATCCTAAGAACTCAAATTCGAAGCTAGATCGAGGAAAAGAGAAAGTTTCGGATTAATAGATTTTCTTATACGAACTATAATCGAGGTAAGTTCGTGTAACGTAATTATGCATGTTAATATGTTTTAATTGAATGTTGAATATGATTTGAATGTGGTATATGTTTATGTGATTTATATGAATGTTATAAATATATAAAATGGTTACATGATTGGAAATGTATTTAAAATGTTAAGTCCCGTTGGAAAAATGAAAATCAATGGATACCTATGATTTCTCGTACGCGAATATGGTTCTGCATATGTTGCAGATAGGATTTAGCTTGGACGTGTAATCCTAATATAGCCCTCTCGAGCATCTTGATGTATAGTTCCTGTGAGCATCCTGATTGGTAGTGATTTTGCATGTGTTGCGCACTATCGCAGCTCATTGTAAGCTTCATGATATGAACTCTTAAGAGTTTCTTAACATGGTTTGCTTGAACTCCCTATTACCTTACCTAGTGCTCCCTAATTTATCTCTTCGAAGATATTTGGTAAGCTTTATGAGCTCCCTGAATAAAACTCTTATGATTTACTGATTAGCCCAGATAAATGTCCTGTTACATGATTACATGGCTTATTTGAGCACCCTGATATATGGCTCGAGAGTGTGCTTCCTAAATAAGTGCCCTACTGGGTACCCCTGATTATGAATTGACGAATTACAGATTTGTACACCTTGAGTGTACTATTTGAGTATCCATTGATATTTCAATAATTCAACGGGTAAAACTCTCGACATGAGAAAAATAATGAGATAAATATAAATATTCCTTGAATGCTTTTGAATTATTTGATGAAGGGTTATGTGATGAGCTCATCTATGCTTATTTGATGAACAAATGTATTATATGACTAACTTGCTTGATTCAGTATATGTGTTTAGGTAAACTTGTCAAATTGATGAAAAGCATGAACTTGTCAAATTGATGAAAAGCATGCTAGTTGTATGCTTAACATTAATAAATATAATTGGTAAGTTTTAATTCCTGTTATACGAACTTATAAAGTATTAAATGCTTACTAGGTTTTATTTTCTCTATTTTATAGTGCTTGGAAGCTCGCGAAGGTTGGAGATCAGTTGGAGCATCATCACACAATCCACTATCTTGTTTTGGTATAATTAGTAAACTTATTTTGGTATAATGGCATGTTTAGGTAACTTGGTCATTATTGGCATATAAATGTGGTTTGTAAACTAGCCATTGAGATGGCTAGTAATGATTTGTTTTGGTATATTTATAATGTTATATTATGAAAAATACCTATGTGTTAAGTATATTAAGTATGGTTGACCAAGTTATGCTTAACATATAAGTTAAACAAGGGTAAGAATATAAACATGAATGCATTTGATAAAATATCATATTAGATTTTAGAATTGGCTTGGATTTAATGCTTAAATTGGCTGGTATATACTTGTAAGTTTTGGTGTAGGTTATTGGCAAATTTGGGTGAGAAATAAAGCTAGGAAATGACTTTATTTTGTCCACACGGGTAGGTACACAGGCGTGTGTCTTGACCATGTGTGACACACAGCCAGGCACATGGGCATGGGGTTTGGCCACGTGTACCCTACATATTAAATTTGAGAAATAGAATTGAGCACATGGGCAGAGACATGAGCGTGTGTTTCAGCCATGTGTGCTATACGGCCCAGAACACGGGCATGTGTCTTGGCCGTGTGAAACCTGCACTTAATTTTGGAAAATTAAATTAACCACACAGTCTAGCACACGGGTGTGTGGCTAGCTGTGTGGCACAAGTCAGAGAGTTACACGGGCTCGAACACGACCTGCAGCATAGGTGTGTCCTATGGTCATACGAGCGTGTCCCTTGTCCACATGAGCGTGTGTGCCCTGTATCTAGGAAAAATTTTGGAAATTTTCAAAAAAAAATTCTCTGAGTTCTCGATTTAGTCCCAACTCGATTCAAATGTTTATGTAACACCCCTAACTTGTATTCGTCTCCAGAACAGGGTTTCAGAGCATTACCAGAACATTCAAAACATTTTTCAATTAATTTACGTAAATTACTATTCATTTACCAAGATCATTCATAATGTCCCTTGATTGGGCCCTTGAGGCCCAATATGAGCATTAGAATCGAGTCAGGACTTAATCGAGACCTTTAAGAATTTTTCACGACGTTTCAAAATTTTTCTAAAGTGCAGGGCTCACATGCTCGTGTGGTCTAAGGGACACGCTCGTGTGACCCTGGGACATGCTCGTGTTGGAGGCTCTGTTCGACCCCGTGTAACTCTTTGACTTGCACACACGGCCATGCCACACGCCCGTATGCTAGGTCGTGTGGTTAATTAATTCAATTCGAAAATAAGTGTAGGTTTCATACGGCTAAGATACAGGCCCGTGTTCTAGGCCGTGTAGCACATAGGGCTGAGACACACGCTCGTGCCTCTACTCGTGTGCCTAATTCTGAGCATTTCGTTTATCAAAGTTTAGGTACAGGGGACACAGGGCCTAACCACATGCCCATGTTACCAGGCCGTGTGTCACACATGGTCTAGACACACACCCGTGTTTCTACTCGTGTGAACAAAATGAAGCCATTTCTAACTTCATTTTTCACCCAAAATTTCACCCAAGACCTGCACTTGAAACTCACATCGAATACGAACCAATTCAAGCATTCAAATTGGGAAATTTCTATCATTCACAAGGCATATCACTACAAGCAGACATGATCACAACCTTACCTTAGTTGAACTTAGGCATTCATAACATTGATCACATATTCTTAACATAACACATGTGTGTATTTATATATATATATCATAATAATCTACTTAGTCATACCAAAATGAACCATTACTAGACATTCCAATGGCTAGGTTACAAAATAACATTTCAAGCCATTATTGGCCAAGTTGTCCTATACATGCCATTATACCAAAACGATTTTGCTAAGTATACCCAAAATGTCCAATTGATAGTGTGACAATGCTCTAATGATCTTCCAACCTTCACGAGATTTTGAGTACTATAAAACAGGGGAAAAATAAATTGGAGTAAGCATTACATACTTAGTAAGTTCGTATAACAAAAACTAAACTTACCAATCTTGCTTATTAAATCTAGGCATAAAATGTTATGTTTCCATCCATTTGGCTAAATTGCCTAATCACATTCATTCAATCAAACATGTTAGTCACCAAAATCTTCATATCAATCAAGTAACATAGATGAGCTCATGATGCAATACTCTTTCAAGACATTATCAATTCATCTCAAAGTTCTCATGCCATGTCAAGAGTTTTATGTTCGTTGAATTATTGAATTCTGATGGATGCTTAAGTAGTACACTCAAAGTGTACGATTCAATAATCTGTCAATTTCTTATTCAAGGGTACCCTTTAGGGCACTTAACCAAGAAACATTCTCTTGAGCCACTTATCGTATAACAGGATTACCAGTCTAGGCTAAATCCTTTATATAACATATGCTCAAAGGAGCTCGATCAGGATTACTAGTCTAGGCTAAACCGTAATCATAACGATGCTCGAGAGATATTATATCGGGATTACCTGTCCGGGCTAAATCCTTTATATAACAAGGTCAATGGGATTACTCGTCCAATCTAAATCTCGTCTGTAACAAATGCAGGACCTTATTAGTTTTGGGAAAGAAATATAATCATCGGAATTCACATTCAATCGAGACTTAACCCTTTATCACCATTTCAAGCATGTATCAATTTTCCATCATAGCATACAAGTAAAGCACATCAACATAAACCACATTACATAAAAATACAACATTCAATTAACATAATTACATGCCCGATTAAGTTACACGAACTTACCTCGACACTTGTTCGCGTATAAAGTCTTCTAATCTGAAACCTTTTCTTTTCCTTGATTTAACCTCGAATTAGTGTTGTCTGGATCTATATAAATGAATTTAACCATCAATTTCATGCATTTCATATTTAAATGGACTCAATTTATGTCCTAGGTAAAATTACCATTTTGCCCCTAACTTTTCCATAAATTTTGATTTTGTCCCTAGGCCTGGAAAATGAAACTTGTGCAAATTACTCCCTATTCCAAGCCTAACCAAAACCCCATTATAAATTTTCTAGCACATGTATTCATAAAATTTCAAAATTTTTCATCAGACAACTTTTCATTTTAGTCCCTAAATCATGTTTTCATCAAAAATAACTTTGTAAAAGGTGTTTATCTATCAATAATCTTTCATTTTCTACCATAAATTTCTAATTTCCAGCATATACATCCATTCCCCATTTTCCTACCTTGATAAATTTTCAAATTAATCCCTCAAATAAATAGATTAACCTATCCCGATTTCAAAAATACCAAAATTATTAAAAACGGGACAAGAGAACTTACCCAATTAGGCCTTGAAAGTTTCTTTTCTCTCTCCTAGGGTTTCCATGTGTTTTACGTTGAAGATGACATAAAATAAGATGGTTTCTTTTATCATCTTTTTAATTAATTAAGTATTTTGCTATTTCCAATTTAGTCCTTGCCATTTTTCTATAATTTCATGGATGAGTCACCAAGAAAAATCTACATACTTTTCTTAATGGTCTAATTACCATATAAGGACCTTAAGTTTTGAATTCCATAGCTATTTGATCCTTATAGCTACTAGAATTCAACTTTCGTATTTTATGTGATTTAGTTCTTCTCGTAATTAAGTACTTAATCGATAAAATTCTCATGTCGAAATTTTCACACGACATGCCTATTATAATACGAACCATATAATGAAATAAAAATAAACTTCATTTTCGATTCGGATTTGTGGTCCCGAAACTACTGTTCCAATTTCACTAAAGAATGGGCTATTACAGTTTATATTGGGCCTCGAGGGTCCATTCAAGGGACAATATGACCACTTTTGGAAATGAATAGTAATCAACATGAATTATTTGTAATTGTTTTGTAAACTCCGGTAATACTCTCTAACCCTATTCTGGCGACGGATACGAGTTAGGGGTGTTACATATATTGGTATCAGAACTACAGTTTAGCCGATTCTCGGACTGAACGTAGCAAGTACGAGTTTAGCTATACATGCCATTATATAATTCGTGATAGTGTGATATCTCCTGACCATTTTAAATATGTTTTTCATATAGCAATGTCATCCAACCAAGCTAGAGCTGAACCCGAGGAAGCTGAGGGCAATGCTTCAGCTTTAGTTCAAAGAGCTACATCTAGTAGTGGAAGGCCCGTATTTGAGGGCTGAAGTAAGGAGGAAAAACAAGCCTTCGTTCAAATGATGAATGAATGGTTTATTGAGTATTTGAGAATAAATCCTACTGTACAACAACCTCCCCTACCTGCTCTTCAACCGGTTCCTAAGATGTTGAACCTGTTAGAACTGATAAGCCTTTGGTAGATAAAATCCGTAAGTATGAAGTAGAGGAATTTAGGGCTACTGCTGATGATGATCCAGAGAGGGCTAAATTTTGCTTGGAAAATACCATCAGGGTTTTAGATGAATTATCTTGCACACCAGCTGAATGTTCGATATGTGCAGTTTCTTTATTGAAAGACAGAGCTTATCATTGGTGGAATACCATAACTTCTGTTGTACCAAGAGAAAACATTACATGAGAATTTTTCCAGACTAAATTAAGAAAGAAGTATGTTACTCAGAGATTTTTGGATCAGAAAAAGAAAGAATTTTTAGAGCTCAAACAAAGAAACATGGTTGTATCTGAGTATGAGCGAGAATTTGTTCAATTGAGCAAGTATGCCAGAGAATGGGTTCCAACAGAAGTTGATGTGTAAATGATTTGAAGAAGGGTTAAATGAAGATATTAAGTTATTGATAAGAATTCTTGAATTAAGGGAATTTGTGGTACTGACTGATTGAGCACACAATGTAACACCCCTAACCTGTATCCATCACCGAAATAAGGTTACAGAGTATTACCAGCAAATACAGAACATTTATAAATTAATCGAATAATTTACTATTCATTTCCTGAGAATATACATAACGTCCCTTATTTAGGACCTCGAAGCCCAATACGAACATTAAAATCAATTCGGGACTCAATCGGGTTCTCATAAGATTATTATTATTATTATTATTATTATTATTATTGTTTTGCTAAATTTTAAAAATTCCACTTGTGAACAGTACCCACACGCCTGTGTGGTTGGGCCGTGTGGTTTTCACACGCCCGTGTAGCTTGGGACACACCCGTGCCCTTTGCTCATGGAGCCCTCTGTTTTTGACATCATCAATATTTAGGGGCACACGGCCAAGTCACACGCCTGTGTGCTAGGTCATGTGGTAAATTTTAATTTTCACATTTAAGGTGCAGACTTCACACGACCTGGGCACACGCCCTTGTCCTAAGGCCGTGTCTTTCACACGGCTGAGACACACGGCGTGTCTCTGCCCATGTGGCCAATTCAAAGCAAAATTCCAGGATACAAGGGACACACGACCGGATCACATGCCTATGGGGTAGACTGTGTGTCACACACAGCCTAGACATATGCCCGTTTGTCTACCCTTGTGGACGAAACTAGGCCATTTTAGGGACACATTTCTCACCCTTTATATAATCTACTTGCAATCAATGTTCAAGTATATATGTCCCAACCAAGAAACCAATTCAACTAAAAACCCAAGTTTCCATAAACCATTTTAATACCATACTTCTTTACCTAAGTTTATCAAAATAACCTCATCCATTATCCTACCAAATCCAACTTCAAAACATAGATATTCAACATATATACATCTATAATTCAAAGTTACATCTTTCAACTTTATCCTATACATGCCATATAAATCGAAAGTTGTTTTCAAAATCTACCGGTGTAACTCTAGATAGTACTTCCCAATGTGTTAATTCGATTCACCGATATCACGCAAATCTACAGGAACCATTAACACACAAAGTAAGCTTTGAGAGCTTAGTAAGTTCATAGGTTCATAATAACAATCTTACCAAGCATTCACAACTAATTTAGTAAATAATATTAAACATTCAATTCCTGCCAAATACAATTTCAAACGATGAGTTCACTCAATTAAGCTTAATACCCAAATATCAATTCATAGTTCAACATTTAGCCTCAACTATCACTTACCCAAACATGTCAAATTAAGGGACGGCTTATGAATTTGAGTACGTCGTTTGCTCAGTGCCACGATTCACAACTCAGTATGGCTAATACCATACCTACGTTTCACAACTCGGTATGGGAAATACCATACCTACGTATTATAGCTCGATATGGAGGATACCATACCTACATATCATAGCTCAGTATGGAAAATACCATACATACGTATCATAGCTCAGTATGGATAATACCATACCTACGTGTCATAACTTTGCCATGGATTAACTATGGTCTTATCCATCAATTCATCACTTGTCATAACACGAACGTACTCAATCTTGCGTTTTCCTTAATTTGAACTTCCAATTCGATATTTATAATGTTTCACATTATTAACAATACAATAGCAACATGTAGATGACATCACTTCATTTCTAATTCAACAAATAATCACACAATTCAACCATATAAACTTACCTGGGCCAATTTGTAAAAGTTGTAATATTTTAGGGACTATTCAATAACTTTTTCTTTTCCTCGTTTATCTCCGATTCTTGATCTAGAATATAAAATTATTTACTCATCAGCATCTACTTCAATTCCAATTCAATTCATGCTTTATGCCCTTTAATTTTTGAAATTACACATTTACCCTAAACTTTATAATTTTTACAATTTAGTCCCTGCTCAACTCACCCCCCAATTGAGCTGATTTTTCCTTAATTAGCACTTTATTCTACCATTTTAAACTACTTCACAACCTTTGAAAATCAGAATTTTAGCATCGAACCTTAATTCCTAACTTTTCACAATTAAGTTCTAAAAATCGATTTCTACACAAAAACATTTAATAAACCCATCTTTTAATAAAATTAAAACTTCAAACCCATGTTTATTCATCATAAACTTTCAGTAATCAACCATGGTAACTTTCAATTTCATCCATAAAATCAAAACTAATGAATTTAATAGTAGGACCTAGTTGTAAAAGTCACAAATCATGAAGAATTTTAAAGAAATAGCAAGAATTGAACTCACATGGTATGAAAATATGAAAAAAAAGCTTGTTCCAGACCTCCTATGGCATTTTTTCTGATGAATTATGAAGAAATCTCTAGATTTTCAATTTAGTCTTTGTTTTATATGTTTAATTTGCAAAATTTCTAATTTTGCCCTTGTTTCTCCTTATTTTCTTGCTAATTCTTATGCCCAAACCGTCCAACCCATTTTATTTGGGTCTAATTGCCTTTTAAAACCCTCCTCATTAGTCAGTTAAGCTTTTTAATCACTAATTAACTAATTTTGCACCTTTTTCAATTTAGTCCTTTTTAACCAACTGACTACCCAAACATTAAAATTTTATAACGAAAATTTAATAATATTTCAATGATACTTCATAAATATTTCTAAAAATATTTATGGCTTGTTTTATGAGTTCGAGGTCTCGATACCTCATTTTAGACCCAATTTACTTTTAATTTCTTTTAAAATCACAAAATTAACTAATCCAAGAATTCTTCCATCACAATTGACTCATAGGTACTTATTTATTTAATTTTAAAACTCATTTTTCGGATATAGTGATCTCGAATCACTGTTTCTGACACCACTGAAAATTATGATGTTACACACAAAGATGAGAAATTGAGTAAAGAAAAGAAATAAGCAGAAAGAGAAGCTCAGGTTTCTAGTAAAAGATTTATGAGCAAGTCACAATTATCCACTTCAAAGAAATCAAAGTAGTACCATGATCGTTGTACCACCTTTATGGGATATTCTAGAAAAGAGCGAAGCTCTCAACGCTCTAACCCGATATCCTCATCTCCATCTGTAACCAATGTTGGTAGTGTCGGTAATCCCAAACCTAAATGTAAATTTTGTAATAAATTTTATTTTGGGGAATGTCGTTTGAGAAGTGGGGCATGTTACTGATGTGGTTCTATTGATCATTTTCTCAAAGATTGCCCTGAAAGGATTAAAAATGATACTAATCAAACTTTGAAACCGGGTAATCTTGCCTCGAGAGGCAGACCTCCCTGTCACTCTGGCAATGTCAGTGGTAGCCGAGGTACTCCAAGGGATACAACAGTCAAATCTAAGACACGAGCACTAGTAAGGACATATGCTATTCGTGTTAGGGAAGATGCTTCTACACCAGACATCATTATTGGTACATTTTCTCTACTTGATACTAATATTACTGCTTTGGTTGATCCTGGTTCCACACATTCATACATATGCACAAATTTAGTGTCTATTAAAAATTTACCTATTGAATTCACTGAATTTGTGGTTGAAGTTTCAAACCCTTTAGGCTAGTATGTTATGGTGGATAAAGTCTATAAAGACTATTTGTTGATGGTAAAAGGGTTATTGCTTTTCGACTGATTTGATGTTTTGCCATTTGATTAATTTTATGTAATTTTGGGAATGGATTGGTTAACCCAACATGATGCATGGTGAATTGTAAATAGAAATATATTGTGTTGAAATGTCTGAGTGGTGAGTTACTCCATGTTGAATCTGATAAATTAGATGGGTTATCTAATGTGATTTCAGTAATATCAGCACAGAAATATGTCAGAAAGGGTTATGATGCTTATCTTGCATATGTGTTGGACACTAAAGTGTCTGAGTCAAAGATTCAGTAAGTGCCGGTTGTATGTGAATTTTTTAATGTATTTTCTAAAGAATTACTTGGTTTACCACCGATTATAGAAGTGGAATTCTCTATAGAAGTTCCGGAGACAACACCCATATCCATAGCACCTTACAGAATGGCTCTTACCGAATTAAAAGAGTTGAAAGCACGACTACAAGAGTTGATTTATAGAGGCTTTGCTCGACCTAGTTTCTCACATTGGGGTGTACTGATTCTGTTTGTAAAGAAGAAAGATGGATCGTTGAGGCTGTGCATTGATTACAAATAGCTCAACAAGGTTACAATAAAGAACAATTATCCATTACCTCATATTGATGATCTGTTTGACTAGTTAAAAGGTGACACTATATTTTCAAAGATTGATCTCTGTTTTGGTTATTATCAACTATGTGAAGGAATCAGATGTTCCAAAAATAGCTTTAAGAACTAGATACGGGAACTATGAGTTTCTTATGATGACATTTGATTTGAAAAATGCACTTGCTGTATTTATCGATCTGATGAACAGAATTTTTAGGTCATATCTAGACATGTTTGTGGTGGTATTTATAGATGATATTCTGGTTTACTCTCGAGATGAAAATAAAAATGCAGATCATTTGAGAATTGTGTTACAAACACCGCGAGAGAAACATTTATATGCCAAATTCAGTAAACGTGAATTTTGGCTACGAGAAGTTGGATTTCTTAGACATATAGTATCTGCAAAAGGCATCTGAATGAATCTGAACAAAATTTAAGTCATTGTTAATTGGAAGCCAGCAAAGAATGTGTCTGAAGTTAGAAGTTTTCCGGGACTACCTGGATATTATTGGAGATTTGTTAAAGGGTTCTTCATGATAGCTTTTTTGATGACTCGTTTGTCGCAGAAAGATGTGAAATTCGAGTGGTGTGATAGATGTCAGCAGAGTTTTGATAGGTTGAAAGCCTTATTGACAGAAGCACCTGTGTTAGTTCAGCCTGAATCGGGTAAAGAATTTGTAATTTATAGTGATGCATCATTAAATGGTTTAAGCTGTATTTTGATACAAAAATGTAAAGTAGTAGCCTATGCTTCAAGAAAACTAAAATCATATGAAAAAAATTACTCGATACATGATCTTGAATTGGCAGCAATTGTGTTTGCATTGAAAATATGGCGACATTATCTGTTTAGTGAAAAATGTCACATATTCACTGATCATAAAAGTTTGAAGTATTTAATGTCATAGAAAGATTTGAATTTGAGACAGAGTAAGTGGTTTGAGTTATTGAAAGATTATGATTTGGTTATTGACTACTATCCGGGAAAAGCCAATGTGGTTGCAGATGCTCTAAGCAGAAATTCCATGTTTGCTTTGCGAGCAATGAATACCCGATTGTCATTATCTGATGATGGTTCAATCATAGCTGAGTTAAAAGCTAGACCGACATTTTTTGTAGTAGAATTCTGAAGCTTAGAAAGATGATAATAAGTTACAAGCAAAATGGATATAGTGTGAATCAACTTCTGATTCAGAATTTCAAATTAGGTCTGATGATTGTTTATTATTCAAAGGCAGAATATGTATTCTGAAGAACTCAGAACTGGTACAGAAGATTTTTCATGAAGCCCATAATGGTAACATGTCTACTCATCTTGGTAGAAATAAAATGTATAATGATCTAAAAAAGATGTACTGGTGGCCAGGTATGAAATAGGATATTTCTGAATATGTATCTAAACGTTTGATATGTCAGCAAGTAAAAGCTGAACATCAGTTGCCTTCGGGATTATTATAGCCAGTTACAATACCAGAATGAAAATGGGAAAGAATTACCATGGACTTTATATCAGGATTGCCCCTGTCTCCAAAGAAGAAAGATATCATTTGGGTAATTATTGATCGGTTGACAAAGTCTACACACTTTATTCCGGTACATATAGATTTTTCCTTGGATAGATTGGCTGAATTATATGTTTCTGAGATTGTCAGATTGCATGTTGAATTTGCTTCTAATAATAGTTATCAGTTTAGTATCAAAATGACACTGTATGAAGCTCTGTATGGTCGCAAATATAGAACTCCATTGTATTGGATAGAACTCAGTAAGAAAAATTTACAGGGAGTTGACTTAGCCCGTGAAACTGAAGAAAAGGTGAAACTAATTCAGGACAGTTTGAAAGCAGCCTCTGATCGTCAAAAGTCCTATGCTAATCTTAAACGAAAAGAAATAGAATTTAGGTTGGTGACAAGGTATTCTTGAAAGTATCACCTTGGAAGAAAGTTCTCCAGTTTGGTCGTAAAGGAAAATTGAGTCCACGGTTCATTGGGCCATATGAAATCACAGAAAGAATTGGACCTATTGTATATTGTTAGCCTTACCACCTGAACTTGATCGAATTCATAATGTTTTTCATGTGTCTATGTTACGATGGTATCGATCGGATCCTTCACATATTATTTCTCCAACAGAAGTTGAGATTCAATCTGATATGACTTACAGTGAAGAACCAATCAAAATCCTGGCACATGAAACCAAGGAGTTAAGGAATAAAAATGTGGCATTAGTAAAAGTTCTTTGGCAATGATATGGTATTGAAGAAGCTACTTGGGAATTGAAGGATACCATGAGAAAGCAATATCCAAATCTCTTTACTGGTAAAATTTTCGAGGACGAAAATCCTTAAAGGGGGAGAGTTGTAACAACCCATTTTCAGTAAATTCGAAACAGTGGTTTCGGGACCACAAATCCGAGCCAAAAAGAAAATTTATTTTAATATTATTGCATGGTTCGTATTATGATAGGAACATTATATGAAAATTCTGATAAGAAAATTTTATCGATTATGTGCTTAATTACGGAAAGGATTAAATTACATAAAATACAAAAGTTGAATTCTAGTAGCTAGAAGGATTAAATAGCTATGGAATTCAAAACTTGAGGTCCTTATATGGTAATTAGACCATTAAAGAAAAGTTAGTAGATTTTTTTATTATTCATCCATGGAAATTTAAAAAAGGGCAATGACTAAATTGGAAATGAGAAAAATTAATGGATGATAAATAACTAATAAGAAATAAAAATCATTTTATATCATCTTCTTCCCCAAACATTTCATGGAAACCCTAGGAAAGAGAAAACAAGCTTTCTTGGCTTAATTGGGTAAGCATTCAAGCCCCATTTTTAGTAATTTTTATATTTTTGAAGTTGGGATAGTCTAATCTATCCATTTTAGGGATTAATTTAAAAAATTAAAGTACAGAAATTTTGTTATGGATGAATATGCTCGAAATTTGAAATTTATGGTAGAATATGAAAGGTTGTTGATAGATAAACAACTATTACAAAGTGAATTTTGCTGAAAACATGATTTAGGGACTAAAGTAAAAAGTTGTAGAAAAATTCTGAATTTTTTGAAATGCATGTGCTGTAAAAGTTATACTAAAATTTTAGTTTGGCCTGGAATAATGATTAAATTGTATGAATTTCATTTTCCGAGCCTAGGGACGAAATTGGAATTTATGAAAAGTTTAGGGGCAAAATGGTAGTTAGGGGCAAAATGGTAGTTTTTCCTAGAGTGTAAATTGAATACAATTGAATATGAATTGTATTAAATTGATGATTAAATTCATTTATATAGATTCGGATAACTCAAATTCGAAGCTAGATCGAGGAAAAGAGAAAGTTTCAGATTAGTAGATTTTCTTATACGAACTATTATCGAGATAAGTTTGTGTAACTTAATTATGCATGTTAATATGTTTCAATTGAATGTTGAATATGATTTGAATGTGGTATATGTTCATGTGATTTATATGAATGTTATAAATACATGAAATGATTACATGATTGGAAATGTATTTAAAATGTTAAGTCCCATTGGAATAATGAAAATCGATGGATACGTATGATTTCCTGTATGTGAATGTGATTCTACCTATGTTGCAGACATGATTTAGCTCAGACTAGTAATCCTGATATAGCCCTCTCGAGCATCCTGATGTATAGTTCCTGCGAGCATCTTTATTCGTAGTGATTTAGCATGTGTTGCGCACTATCACAGCTCTTTGTGAGCATCCTAATATGAACTCTTAAGAGTTTCTTGACATGGCTCGCTTGAACTCCCTGTTACCTTATCCGGTGCTCCCTGATTTTATCTCTTTGGAGATATTTGATAAGCTTTATGAGCTCCCTGAATAAAACTCTTATGAGTTTACTGATTAACCCGGATAAGTGTCCTGTTACATGATTACATGACTCATTTGAGCATCCTGATATATGGCTCAAGAGTGTGCTTCTTGAATAAGTGCCCTACTGGATACCTCTGATTATGAATTGACTAACTATAGATTTGTACACCTTGAGTGTACTACTTGAGTATCCGTTGATATTTCAATAATTCAACGAATAAAACTCTTGACATGAGAAAAATAATGAGATAAATAGAAATATGCCTTGAATGCTTTTGAATTATTTGATAAAGGGTTATGTGATGAGCTCATCTATGCTTATTTGATGAACAAATGTATTATATGACTAACTTGCTTGATTGAGTATATATGTTTAGGTAAACTTTTCAAATTGATGAAAAGAATGTTGTTGTATGCCTAACATTAATAAATATAATTGGTAAGTTTTAATTCCTGTTATACGAACTTTCTAAGCATTAAATGCTTACTAGGTTTTATTTTCTCTGTTTTATAGTGCTTGGAAGCTCGTGAAGGCTGTAAATCGGTTGGAGCATTATCACACTATCCACTAGCTTGTTTTGGTATAATTAGTAAACTCATTTTGGTTCAATGGCATGTATAAGTAACTTGGCCATTGTTGGCATATAAATGTGATTTGTAAACTAGCCATTGGAATGGCTAGTAATGATTTGTTTTGGTATATTTATAAGGTTATATTATGACAAATACCTATGTGTTAAGTATATTAAGTATGGTTGATCAAGTCATGCTTAACATATAAGTTAAACAAGGGTAAGAATATAAACATGAATGCATTTGATAAAATATCATATTAGATGTTAGAATTGACTTGGATTTAATGCTTAAATTAGCTGGTATATACTTGTAAGTTTTGGTGTAGGTTATTGGCAAATTTGGGTGAGAAATAATGCTAGGAAATGGCTTTATTTTGTCCACACGGGTAGGCACACGGACGTGTGTCTTGGCCGTGTGTCACATGGGCATGTGATTTGGCCGTGTGTCCCCTGCATCTTAAATTTGAGAAATAGAATGCTCAGAATTGAGCACACGACCCAGAACATGGGTGTGTGTCTTAATCGTGTGTGCTACACGGCCCAGAACATGGGCATGTCTTTGTTGTGTGAAACCTAGCACACGGGCCGTATGAATTCATACGACAATTATATACTCACATCGGTATTGAATCATGCAATTAACATGAATATGCAAACAAATAAATTGATATTGAATCATAAAAGTACAAACCAAAATCGCAATTACTCGTCAGTGACTATTGCCTTTCCTTTCCCTCTCGACTGCTCGGTGTCGTCTTTAGCTATGTTTTTCAGTTTATTCAATTTAGTCCCTAATGTTACAAAATTAACTAACAAACTTTATTAGCTTTACAATCTAACCCTTTTCATTATCTAAGCTTAATATCTATCAATTTCAAGCCTAATTTATCAATTTCTCAACTATGACAAATTGCTAAAAACTTAAAATTGAACAAATTGATACATGGAAATCAAGCTCCTAAGATCAAGCTCCCAAGATTGAATTTCCATAAAATAAAAGAAAAATGGCCTAAGGAGTTATTTGAATTGGTGTTTGAATGTTTAAAGCTTAAAAATGGTGGATTTTCCTTGTTTCCTGAAGTGGACAATGGAGAAGATGATGAATTATCATCTTTTCTCCACTTACTTTGGTATTTATTCCATGGTTAAATATTAATTAACCTTAATTAATTAATTTTAATTAAGTTATTATTATAATTAATCCACCATTAATTAGTTTAAGTGAAATCAATGTCGAGACCATTTTTAAAATCATGTTTTGGAAAATGGGAATCGACTTAACAAAACAAAAACAGGAGCCGCCACCAATTTTTTTAGGTGTGATTGGATCACCTTTAAAACATTTTGTTTTAAAATCATTAGTTTTGGTCTACGAAATAAAAGAACAGGTTCGGGAGTCGGTTACGTACGAGGAAGGATTAGCACCTTGTAACGCCCAAAAATTGGTACCTATTTAATTATCAAATGTCTTTAAGGTCAGAAATTTAAGAATTTTAAGATACAATCCTCTTTAAAATATTTTGATTTTGAAAGTTGGGGTTCACTTGTATCAAAATATTGACACTAAGTTAGCATTTTGGAAGTCCTTATCTCGAAAACAACAAAACGCCATATCCAGTAAGTTAGGACACAACGCTTTGAAATTTTCAAGGCAGTTGCTCGTATTTTGAAAATGTTTAAAAACTTAGAAGGGTACCTGACTTATTCGAACTCAACGAGAAAAGTTGCAACCCAATAAGTTAGGGCACTACTTTTCTCGAAGCTTCCAAATACCAAGCATTGCCTTTTTATTTTTTGAAAACTTTGGAGTCTCTTTTTAAAACCGATGCATGAAGGAGCATATTAACATAACATACGAGATAACATATAATTCAACATAAAACATAATACATATTTGAAAAGAATAGATTAAAATTCCTAAACACGTAATTCAACATATATTTAAACACAAATGATGTATGATATACAAAATGCATTTGAAAATAAATTACAAAAGTCTAAGATATTACATAACATATAAAATACATAACATAACGATAATATGTTAATTCTAAAATAAAAGTAAATGTTGTATAATAATAAAAACATAAGTTTTTTTTTAAAAAATATGTATAATATAAACAATTGATAAATAGAATGAGCATATAAAATGTGATATTTAATGATAGATTTAAAATATAATACATATAATAAAAAATTATATTTATAAGAATAATACTTATATAAAAATATAAAATATATTGGTTTAGAAAAATAATGTATAAAATATCAAATGTATAAAAGAATTTATATTTATAATAATTATAATATATATAAATATAAGTTTAGAATAATGTGAAATAAGTAATTAATGATGAAATATACGTATTATACAAATTACAATATTATAATATCTTCAAAATGTGTAATAATAGAATATAAATAAAGTAATTATTAACATATAAATAAAAATAAATATATAATATAAGTTAAAACCTTTAATGATAACAATGTATAAAAAAAAAATATATAATAGTATAAAAAATGACATAATATAAAATAATTATAATATATAATATGAAAGTATATATGTAAAAATAATGTATAATATATAAATAATTAATAAAGATATAATGCAAGTAAAAATATATAATAATGTAAAATAATAATAATTAAAAAAATATATAATAAATAATAATAATATGAAATAATATATGGTTAATACAATAGTTTAAAGATATATAAACATTATGTGATAAAAATATACTATAATAAATAATAAGTAATGATATATGTTAAACTATATATTAATATGATAATAGGAAGATATTAAGTAACATAATAAAATATAAGTAAATAATATAAAATATAATACATATGTTCATATTAAAATATAATAGTATATGTATAAAGTTTTAAAATAAATAGGTTATAAGTAGATTAAAAGGAATAAAAGGGACTAAATTGAATGTAAATAAAAAGTCAGAGGCTAATTTAAAAAGAGAATAACTGAGATCAGACCTAATTGAAACGGCCATTGAAACTCTAGGGACTCATCGGGAAATTTTCCCTTGTCCCTAAACGGCATCGTTTTAATCCAAGACTTTAAGCAGTTACTGTAAGGGCTAAATTAAAACTGAAGCAAAATATCAGGGCTAAATCATAAATAAAATAAAACAAAATTTTAAACACAAAAAGGTGGAAGGACCAATTCGGTAATTAACCCAATCCTTAATAAACACGCGGATCTTCCCCGGGTATTCGGGTCAACGCGCGGATCCTAGAGCCTTAAAACGTCGTCGTTTTAAGCTTATCAGACTAAGCTAAAACGGGGTCGTTTCTCTTGGCCTATATAAGCCAAATTTCGACCACAAAAATCATTTTTACATTGGTAAAAAAAACCTAAAACGCTCTACAGAGGGGAAGAGAGGAATCCCCAGCTCTGCCTCCGGCTATAGCGCAGTGCTTGCACGCGCGCCTCAAGCGCCGCCGTACGCGGTGTTCTGAAGGTTCAAAAAACCTTCATCCTTCCACAGGTAACCTCTTTTCTTTTAAGCGTTCCTTTTTTCTTTTTTTTGTTTAAAAAACAAGAACGATTCATATATTCGTAAAAGAAGAAAGAAAATAAAGTATGGAAAATAATCACCTCTTGAAAATATTATCGCAAATGTTTGGTGTACAATGCTTTTATGGTGTGTTTTTTCTCTCTCCCTCTACGTATTAGCCCTCCTTTTACAGATTTGAGAAAAGGCTTTATAGCCTTGTTTTACTGCTTATTTTGGGAAGAAATCTTTCGATTTCTTTCCAAACTCTGTTCTAATCTATTTACTGCAATCTTGCTTTGATTTCTTTCCTTTTCTTGTAGGTGACCGCGAGGATCTCGGTGATTCAAGGGCTGTTGGAGTTGATGGAGGCCTGAAGTCTGGTGGTGTGGTGACGGTGAGGCGCTGATTACGGAGGCAGAGCCTTGAATGGTGGTCTCGGTTCGGGAGCTGGACAGACGCTCCCTGAACCTTCTAGAATCAGTGGCGGCTCGAGGAGAAGGAGAGCTAGGGTTTCTAACCCTATCTGAAAGTCATTTGGGCCCCTACTATTTGGGCCTTCAGGTTTGGGTCTGCTGTAGGTTAAGTTTGGGTTTGTAAGCTATTTAAGTTAAGGTTGTAACTGGTATAGGTATATAGGCTTAACGGGCCTTGGCTGTAAATGGACTGTGGACTGTTAAATAAATAAATATTTATTTTTATTATTTTTGGTTTTAAGGCCCAGGCGAATTTGGGCTATTACAATCAATATTATCATTCACTAACTATAAGAAAATAATGGTTTAATATCCATTTTAGTCCTTTGGATAATTGCTTTTTAGGTTTCTGAGCATTTTCTTAATTAAAACTTAATAACGATTGGGTTTTTACAATTTTAAATATCACTTAATTAATATTAAACTTATTTATGTTAATTAGTTATTATTTTCAATAATGTTACTTTACCTTAATTACATAAAGTAAAACTATATTATATGTTGAATATGTTAAAAATGCTTTAATTATTATTTAAAAAAATTCTATTATAATATTTGAATTGATAAGTTAATATATTTTTAATTATATTTAATAATTTAAATAAAAATATTATTTTAAGTTAATTATTACTTTAAAAAATTAATTAAATATTAAATGCGTAAAATCAAATGTGAGATTAAAAACTAATATTTATTAAATTAAAAAAAACACTATAATATGCATATCATTTAATAGTTGTTTGACCATTATGATGTACAACTTTATTGGAAAGAAAGGAGAGCAAGATGTTGTGGATTTTACAGTTAGAAGGCTGATTATGCTTTGAAGAAGGAAGTTTAAGGCTTCATGGATTGGAAGCATGATTTGGTAATCGTGTTAGAATTTACCATATTTAGAGGGTCAAGTTTCTAAGCTAGTGTGAAAACAGGCATTCGGAAGGAACCCACATGTTTACTGTATCTTCTCTTTGTTTCTCTAACCAAAACAGAAATCCTACTTATTTGGTCGAAACCTACAAATATAGGCTCCAATTTGTATCCACAAGTTTTCATATAAATCCTTCGCTATGTCCTTCTCCCAAGTACTAACAGTTTTATCTTTTTTAAATTTGCATAAAATGTTTCCAATGTCTTCTCATGCTGTCGCATTTCTCTCTAGCTTTTTCTTTGTCTTATCAGCATTAGCTGCTGATGCTTTTAACATCAACAAGATGCTCAGCGCCTACCCGGATTTCACAAACTTCAACAACTTGTTGATTCAAACGGGTATTGCTGGTGAAATCAACAAGAAGCATAGAGTCACTGTTCTTGTTGTTGCCAATTCTAATATGGCTGCAGTCAATGGAGTATCCAAAGATGCAATGAAGGAGGTCTTGGGCGTGCATGTGATACTCGATTATTATGATGAAGCCAAGCTAAAACAATTGCAAACAAAACAAGCAACCATTCTCACAACACTTTACCAAGAAAGCGGTAAAGCCAAAAACCAGCAAGGTTTCTTGAATATGACCAACACGGGCAATACACCAGTGGTTTTTGCATCTGCTGCTCCAGGTTCTAAACTTGATTCTACATTAGTTAAACAAATTACAGCGCAACCTCCTAAGGTTTCAGTACTCCAAGTCAGTAATATTATAAATATAGCCTCGATTTCAAATTCTGCATCTTACCTTCCTGATGCTTCCGCTCCAAAATTGAGGAAGGCACTGGCACCAGCTCCTAGTCGTGCTGAGGCTCCAGCTGTATCACAGATTAGCCCTACCAAGCCACCATCTGCTAATGCTAATGCTAATGCTAATGCTCCTGCTCCTGCCAGTACAAGTTCTGTTGTATCCCTTCCTTCTAGGAATTATCTGGCTTCCACCATCCTTATGATTTTCAGTTGGGCTTGGTTACTGCTTCCAATGGTTTGAGTACAACAAGACGGGAAAGTTTGGGTTCTTTTAATATTTGAATTTTTGGTTTGTAAACCACCCTACTATGGTGAGATGTTCCAGTTATTCAAAATTCTTAAAAATTCAGGCATTTGTTTCTAATTTATTTTTTGATGCAAACTGAAGAAATGAATCCCTGATAACCATCAGCATTCCTGTCAACAAATTAATCTAAATTCAGATAAAAGTAATTAATTGAAACCTTCACTTTAGCCATATATTTGGTGATGGTGATTGGACATTGACTTTGATGCTCTCGGATTTCTGTAACACAAAAGTAAGTTAAGGACATTTGAGTTTATGCTTCGAGATTTTTCTCATGCTTAAAGTCAGTGACGGAACTTTATAATGAAGAAGGTAAGGAAATAAATTTTGTAGAGAAAAAGGAGATCAATGAAAAGATATGACCGGCTGTGAGGGAATACCTATGGTTTTATTGTTGATCTCCTTTTTAGCTTGAGGGTAATCCTTGGTCTAACAAACTTGACTACTAAGTGTACGGTGCCATCTTTTTGACAACTCTTGTATTGACATAATAATTAATATTTTGGTCTAACAATTGTCCTCTTTGGGTCTAGGACGGATTATAAAGTGACAAGGAAAAGGCTAAGACAAGAAAAATCTACCATTAAATAAGTAGACGAAGATGCAAAGAGTGTTTAGAGATTTATTTGCATCCTTTGTAAAAATTATGCTAAAAGTTTTATGTGCAAGAAAGATCGTACCCTTCGAAAGATTTTTTGCTTAACCTATGGTTAGAGTGTTTTGGTGTTTTGAAGGTAAATTGTTAGGTGAGTAGTACCCTTTAAAACTCGCGTGAATGTCTTTATAGGATGTGATAATTTAGTTATGTAAGCATCTTGTAGATGAATGATCAATTAGAGATAGTTTATTTGATATGATTTCATTTTTATAGGAATTTGGCTCTTCAATTATATGACAACAAATATGTGGAAGTCAAATTGTTTTTCTTGGTTGCATGCTTGAGGAATGTGACTAAGGCACTAGTTATTGCCTAAGGTCTCTTCTATGTTGGTGAGAATGTCTTGCAATATCCTTCGAGTTTGTTTCTTTCATGCACAACATTTAGGAATGAGGTTCCCTTTAAATATTTCAATTGATCAGTGACTTTTGTTGTTAATATGAAAATCTATATGTTTAATTCTAAGGGTTAGTGGTTGTAGAGTGGACTAAGAAGTGCATTTTATGTGGATTGCATTTCATTTGTTTTAAAGGGCCAAAGGAGATGTAGTATTTCTTCTAGCTAGGTGCTCATTGTAGCATTTGATTCTCGTGTCGGGTAGATGTTGTATTGTTGAGTAGTTATGCCAAAGGTTCCAAAGGAGGTGTCATGCTTGGGGCGAAGAAGTTGTAGAGTGAAAAAGATGTACTTGCGAGTTCTATGTTGTTATTAGGTATCATTGTTTAATCATTTTGTGATAAGTTTATTTTTCAAGTATGTCTAGTAGTAATGTTCCACGAAGGGAGAAATGCTATAAAAAAATATTGTTGGTGAATTGTCATTTACTCTCTACACATATAAAAAGGGGAAAAGGGACATTTTAGGAAGACTTAGATATTTTTGTTAGTTTAGGTAAAGGGATACCCCTATCAATAGGTTGATAAAAAAATTTCTTGGATTATATTAATATACTTTGTATAATATTCTCATATGGTTTTTGCATGGAAAGAAAAATATAAGTAAATATTGGCTCATTGGTTGTCTAATGTTTAAACTAATACTAAGAGGTATTATATGGTCAGATCGTAATATGGAAAGACAACTTATATTAGTAGATGAACCTAAATATGTCCTTAGTCTAATTAGAAATGAGCAAACTGATTATAAGACTAATATGTTGTCTATCAATTTCAATTGGGGAGATGCCTTATCTTGAGCACCAGAGTGGATGACTCCTAGAAGTTAGAGACATAGATGTGACTAACTAGTCTAATAGTATATCAGACTGGACCCAAAAAGAATAGATCCTAAATCCGTTTATAGATTTATTCACTTGTGATGTTCAAAGTGCAACATACCTTAATCCTAAGTGGAAAACAAACTATATATGTGTGACTTGTATACTTTGATGTAAATAAAAGCTTGAGTTCAAATAGATAAGGAACTGAAATCTGGAGCATTAGGTATTGACCGCTGCCAGATGTGCCAGCATCTGGATTGGAAATACTATAGCAAAAGGATAAATAACAAGCAGCGATGTCCTCAAGTATATGGGTCAAATTGTCATATAGTTTGTTTACAACGAAACACTTGAAAAGTATTTCGAGGACCATACCTAAGGGAGGTTGAATTAAACTAAAATTCATTTTTCTACACTTATTTGGCTAAATAGTAATAACCTAAAATTATAGTAAGCAAAACCAAATTTAAAATAAATGACATAAATTAAATAAAACTAATCTGGCTTAAGATTAGAAGAAATACGGATAAAATTTAGATTTTTTTTAGCATAAGGTAAGAGAATTTAGAATGCCTTAAAAATTATTTTTGATAACAAAGTAACAATAATGAGCTTCCGCCTTAGCTTCACCTTAGGTCCCAAGTTTGAAACCCTTTGTAGACGTTTCAGCTAAAATATTTTATTTTCTAATTTTTACCATATAACAATACCAAATTTTCAAACTAGCCCAACCCAAAAACTCTTTTTTTCAATTTAGTCCTTAATTTAAAATAATTCTAATTCTACATGAATTCCTAAAACCTATTAGGGAAAAAGACTTTTATAAATAGCTAATATTTCAAACCCTAGAATTTATATCAAGTGAAGTTTTCAAGAAAACTCTCAAAATTCTTCCTTTTCTCTATCATTACCAAATCAATTTTCAAGCAAAAAAATTCAAGGTTTTCAAATCGTTCCTCTCCTCCAAATAAATCGTCAATCTCCTCATCCAAATTAAGGTTTTTGTGGCTACAAAATCAGGTATGCGATCTAAACATAAATTTTTATATATAATTGATTGAAAGGCCAATAAGTAAAGTAGTTTGTAGGCGAGCCCCTTGCATGTGCAAGCCCCTTATGTGAACCCCCTAATGTGAACCTATATGCAAAATCTTATAGGAATGAATATGCGAACCCTTAGAATATTTATGCGTGCCCTAGAAGGAAGTTACATGCGAACCCTACCTGTTAGGATATGCGAACCCTATCTACTATTACATACAAACCCTAATTGTTTTACATGCGAACCATATCTACTATGATATGCGAACCCTATATGTATACACGAACTTTGTATATGTATTTATGTGAACCCCACGAGTAATAATATGCAAAACCCATGTGATTAAATGTGTGAACCATAACATGAATTAGCACATGAACCCTAAACATGCGAACCCATATGTGCGAACCCATATGTATGAACCCTATATGTGCAAACCTTATATGTGCGAACCCCTATGTGTGAACCCTATATGTTAATTACAACTAAAAAGAAATTGAAACTAAAACTAAAACCTAACTAAAAATAGAAATCTTAAAGTTTGAATGCTCCAATTGAATCCCCCTATTAGGTTTTAAGAGCCAATATTTATAGTGTTTGTGTTCGATGACCAAATTAGGTCAATTACGAGTTTTATAATGTGTTAATTATGATTGTGCGGACAAAAAACACCCTCAACAGTCAAATGGGCCTCGTCATACCAGTGTCACAACACCCTATAGTAGTTGGTATCGCGACATTAAAGGTTGTATGCTCTTCCTTTGAGCTCGAAGTTGGATGTTGTGACATCGATGGCAATATGCTCCCTCTTTGGCTCTAATTTTTCGTAATTTGATATGTCAAATTAGGCTCTCCATTACACTTAAGAAGCTTATTCTCGAGTAATTTAGGTGTCTTTTCTTTTCTTTTGTTAATTTTTAGCTTTGTCGTTAATAAATTGTTTTTGCTAGTTTTATGCCATTTTTTAGACCCAAATTAGCCAAACGCTTTAAGGGGATTAGCGATCTAATTGAGTGGTGTTAGAAGTCAAGGATGGCCTAAAATTGAAAAAATCACCTCTAATAGGGGGTATCGCGATACCGAGCCATGGAGGTCATGATACCCTTGACAGTGCTAAAATGAAGAGAATTATGGCCAACTCAAGTGATATCGTGATACCGAGACCTCTCAAGACTCCAAAGCTCGAGACTGCCTAAGATATCGCGATACTAGAGCCTAAGTATCACAATATGGCTGCCTAATGAGGATAAAAATTACTATAAGGGTAGTCTTTGTCCAACACTTACCCCAATCAAAATTAGACATCCAGGAGCATTTTAGCCTAAAATATTGGGTTGTAATAAGTTGTTAAAAGACACTTTTGGCTAAGAAGAAAAAAGAGGTTGCTTTTATCTTTTTTCTTTCATCTTTTTAGCTTAGATTTTTAGTTGTCTTCTTCAATCCTTAGTTAGGGTTTAGTTACTTTTCTAGTTTTCATGTTAGTTGGTAGTTAGTTTTTACTATAACCTTGTCTTATTTACATTTTAGTAGTCCAACTTTTCTTGTATTTTGATTTTAATCCTTTATATTATTAAGTTTCATTTCATTTTTGTGGATAAAAATATGATTTTTAGTGTTATTCCTCATCACAATTTTTGCCATTTTTATCTTCCTCAAGTGTCTTCAAGAAAACTAAGCTTTTTTTAACCCTTTTTCTTGTGTTTATTTTGATGAATGCTCTGCTTTTATGTGGGATTATTACTTGTATGAAAATGATAATGAGTAGCTAAATCCATGATGGTTGGTTAACGAAAATGTTAGTTAGTTTTTGGTACAAGGACTAAATAGTAAAAATTAGACTAAATTGAATAAACTTAAAAACTTAGAATTGACACCTCTAAGGGAACATTTAGGTAGGTGAGACCAAAATGAGAGCCTATTGAGCATAAATTCATTTTGCCCGAGTTAGTTTGGTGAGGTCGAGAGATAAATTGAACTAAATCAACTAATTTGGTAAAATGGTGACTGAAAGGTAAAATTAAGCCAATTAGAAGTTTAAGCCTTTTAGATCCCTAAGCCAAATACTAATTAGCAACATGAAAGTCAAACAACCATTGTTTGTCTTTGAATTGTTAATTGTGTAATTTTTTCTATTTTGCAATTTTGTCTTTTTTAGTGTTAACTAGCCAATTAGTATAGTTAACCTTGATCATGATTTATCGTAATATAAGGCTTAGTGAGTAGTTAACTAGACTTCTTTTTGCATGCTTGTCAATTAGGAATCAGTTTTTCCTTGACTTTTTTGGGTTCGATCCTTTGAATACTTGAGTGTTCCATTATAACACTATAAACATTACAACTGACATGTCATACTTGCAGTATATTTTCATATTCTTAGCCTTGATGCACACATGCTGAGGCATAGTCAGGCTCAAAGTTGGATGTCGCAACTTTGGCTTGTGGATATCATAACTTTGTCTCTCGTAACTCACCTATTGGAGTTGTGCTCAAAATTTGGCTAAGTGTTGAGGTTAGTTTCGTTTTTGTGACATTTCCTTTGAATGTTGTAACATCCAGAGCAATCCGTTGACTCATCGAGCTAAAATCTTGTCTTGCACACTTAGTCAACATGTTAGTTCCTCCTTAGGTCTGAATCAGCCTAACAGGTCATAAAACAACACTAAAAGCTTATTTTATTAAACTTGAATGCAAAAATAAGTCTAAAAATGAACTAAAAAGATATAAAAATCACTTGAATATCAGCTCATTAAGTGTTGAAAAGAGCTTAGTTTGTCACAATGAATTTCTGCAGATCAATAGGATCAGACACATTAGCACCATAATAAGCAAAAAGGCATGCGTGAAGTATATGTAAAATGTTCCATTGGAAAGAGAAACCATTGGTTTTCGGAACATGGGATATTGTTAAAGAACATGATAATAGTCGAGTGTTTCTTACAAATCTATTCAAATAAACTGTTGTAAAAAAACACTAAATGTCGATAATGAAAGTATAGAATGATCGCAATGCAAAACAAAGAAAAATAAGAACACACAAATTTTACATGAAACCCTTTTGGGAAAAAACCACGAGCAGAGGAGAAGAAAATTCACTAATGTCTAATCGAATGATACAAGAGGATTTTAGACTACTTCTATTAATAGGTTGAAAAACCTTATTCTAATCAATGTCAAATAGAAAGAGTATAGTAAGGTTGAAACACCTTATTCTAATCAATATCAAATAAATGAAGTGTAGTAAGGTTGAAAAACCTTATTCTAATCAAAATAAAATAAAAGTGTAGTTCTATATGGGTTTTATTTTTATTTTATTTTACCACTATATTTTATTTTAACAAGGATTTAGGTCATTCAATTCTAACAATCTCCACCTTGACACGAATTCTCAATGAGCAAGTTTTTCAACACGAACTTCCAACAAACAAGTTCTCCACCTCTTCCATGAAACCCTTTAAAGCGTATTTTTCAACAATGAACACCAACCAAGTCCAAGCAATGATCAAACTTGGTTATAGGAAGTGACTTAGTCATCATAGTCATCATATCTACAGTATTTTCATAAGTACTAATTTTACTCACAACAATATCTCTACAAGCAATAATATCACGCACAAAATGATACTGAACATTAATGTGCTTTGTTCTCTCATGAAATATTTGATCTTTGGTAAGGAAGATGACACTTTGACTATCAAAAAACACTATAACGATCTGAATGTCTTTACTGAGTTCATCAAAGAGTCCCTTTAACCAAATAGCTTCTTTACAAGCCTCAGTAATCACCACGTACTCAGCTTCAATAGTAGACAAAGTAACTATAGTTTGCAAAGTGGCTTTCCAACTGATTGTGCAACCTCCAATAGTAAAGACATATCTTGTGAGAGATCTTTTTTTATCAAGGTCTCTAGTAAGATCAGAATCAACATACCCAATGAATCCATCTCTAGTTCTTCCAAACTGTAAGCAAACATCAGTAGTACCTCGTAAATATATAAAAATCCACTCAACTCATTTCCAATGTTCTTTACCGAGATTTATCATGTATCTATTAACTACACTAATTGTATATGATAAATTTGGATGTGAGCAAACCATAACATACATGAGAGATCCCACTGCACTAGAATATGAAACATATGACATGTAGTCAATTTCATCATCTAATTATGGAGACGAAGCCGACGAAAGTCTGAAGTGGGTTGCTAATGGAGTACTAACAGGCTTGGCACCTTGTATATTGAACCTGTAAAGAACTTTTTCAATGTAACCTTTCTGACTTAAGTACAATTTACATGTTTTTCTATCTCTGAGAATCTCTATCCTAAGTATCTTCTTTGCTGCTCCCAAATCCTTTATCTCAAATTCTTTACTAAGCTAGGCTTTGACCTTTCTTATCTCTCCTTTATCTTTGACTGCTATCAACATGTCATCAACATAGAGGAGTAGATACACAAAAGAACCATCATTATTTTTCTTAAAATAAACACAACTATCAAAGCTACTTTTTTTGAAATCATTAGTAGTCATAAAAGAATCAAACCTCTTATACCACTACCTTGGTGACTTTTTTAAGCTATAAAGGGACTTTTTTAGCAAGAAAACACAATCCTCCTTTTTTGAGATTGTAAAACCCTCTGGTTGTTGTATGTAAATATCTTTTTTCAAGTTCTCTATGCAAAAACACTATTTTACATCTAACTACTCAAGCTAAAAAACATGCATGGCCACAATACCAAGCAAGGCTCAAATCGAACTTTCCTTCACAACTGGAGAAAACACATTTGTAAAGTCTACACTTGGAATTAGACTGTAACTTTTTGCAACCAACCTTGCTTTTTATATGGGTTCTTTAACTCCTAGAGTCCCTTATTTCTTTTTGAACACTTATTTCCAATGAACGACCTTTTTAACTTTAGGAAGCTTCATTAGATCTCATGTTCTATTCTTATGGAGTGATTTCATCTCTTCTTGCATAAAAATCATCCACTTTCCTAAATTTTTACAACTAACTGCCTCGGAATAAGAAGATGGCTCTTGATTTGCATCTATATCTTTAGCCACATTTAAAGCATAAACAACTAGATCAACCTTGGTATACCTCTTTGAAGGTTTAATTTCTCTTCTAGGTTTGTTCTTAGCAATAGAATATTGTGGTGAAGAAGCAACTCTACACTGAGTTTCTGTACTATCTTGAGGAGTAGACTCTGTTGTAGATCCTAGATCAATCTAAAGCTCCACCTATTTTTGCTGGTCTTTATTGGAAGAGTCTTTAAGAGATAAGTTAGGTAGCATAGCAATTTCATAAAAAAATAACATCTCTACTAGTCACAAATTTTCTATTTTTAGGACACCATAACTTATACCTTTTAACACGAACCTTATTACCAAGAAAAACACATTTAATGGATCTAAGTTCCAATTTCCCATTATCAACATGAGCATATGCAGGACACCCAAATTCTTCAAATCAGAATAATTAGTATGATTACAGGACCATACCTCTTATAGAGTTTTTTTCTCAATGAAAATATATAAAGACCGATTAATAAAAAAATATGCAGTAGAGGCTGCTTCAGCCCAAAACAACTTCAGTAAACAAGTATTCAACAACATACATCAAACCTTTTTCATGATTGTTCTATTCATCTATTCTAAAATGCAATTTTGTTGTAGAGTATGACGAACTATCAAGTGTCTCACGATCCCTTTTGATTTGTACAATTCATCAAACTCATCATAACAAAATTCCAAGCCATTATCTATGCTAAGGTGTTTTATTTCTTTTTTCCTATCTGTTTCTCGGTCATAGTGTAACAGCCCGATTTAGGACATAGTCGAAACAGTGATCTCAGGACCACGAATCTGAAGTTGAGAAAATTATTTTATTATTATGAGGTTATAGTAAGATTTCATTAGTGCATGAAAATTTTGATAAGTTAATTTTGACATTTGAGAGCTCAATTACGAAAAAGGACTAAATCGTATAAAAGGCAAAAGTTGCGTTTTAATACCAAGATGTGTTAAATAGCTAAAGAACTAAAATTAAGGGCTTTTAAAGTGCAATTTGACCCCTAGAAACAAGGTGGCTGGCCATTAGAAGCAAATTTAGTCAAAAAAGTCAATGTTAGGCGACTTAATGACATAATTTTATGATAAAATAATACCTATGAGCTTAGCTATCAATTTCTTTCTTCTCCATGCCTTCTCCCCACTAAAAATATCAGAGAAAGAGGGGTTTTTGAAGCTTTGAAGTTTCAGCAACTTATTACCTCAACAAGTAAGTGATTTCCATGTCCCTAGTTAATAATTTTTGCATTTTTGGGACCCTTGAAGCATGAGCTTCCAAATGAGTGGTCTATTTTGCAAAATGATTAAGAGTTTAGGGTTTTGCCATGAATGAAATTTTAGTGTTTTCTAAGTTTTTATGAAATAGCTATGTTATAAACAACTTTTGTGAAAGGTGTTAGCATGAAAACACCAAAAAGGGCTATTTTGCAAAAGTTGCAAGATAAGTTTTAAGTGTGTGAAATAGAAAGATTTTGAGGTTACTATAAGAGTAAAAAGAGTTCAGATAGGCTTGAGATACAAAGAAATTCGATAAAAATTGAATTTTGATCATACCCAAAAATGTGAATTTTAGATTGTCTAATTGTGCTTAATGACTAAATGAGTGCATTTTGCTATTATAGATCAAAATTTACCGAATCCGAACCTAGATCGAGGGAAAGCCAAGCAAATTGACTAAATCGACTAGCCGAGTACATTTTGTAAACCGAGGTAAGTTGTATGTAAATAATATAACTACATTGTTAATACATGTATTCGAATTGTCATTGAATTGATATAGCATGAATTGCTAGATTGTGAATTGAGAATGTATAGTAATAATTGAGATAGTAGAAAGATCCCATTGGAACCCTAGGAAACAAATCAGATATTTGTACCTTAACATTCGGGTTACTTGTGTGCTAGTGTAAGACATGTCTGGGACATGCATCGGCCACATTATGAGAACCTGTGTAAGACTATGTCTAGGACATGGCATCGGTGTAGAGATGAGTACTAGTGTAAGACATGTCTGGGACATGCATCGGCCTCGATGATGATAGCCAGTGTAAGACGTGTCTAGAACATGCATTGGCTAAGAGTTGTGCTAGTGTAAGACATGTCTGGGACATGCATCAGCACATATATATGAGATCTAGTATAAGACCATGTCTGGGACATGGCATCAGCAACTTACCCCATGTTTGAGGCTTATAGAATATCCGGTAGTATTTCGAAAGGTTTAACTTTAAAGGTTACGAAAGAGATTTAATAAAGAAAGTATAATAATGTTGTGAGTGGTACAGGTACCTATTTGGTATGCATGAGTAATGAGCTCAAATTAGAAAATGTGTCTTGAGTAGACGGTAATGAGTAAGTCAAGTTTATGCTTACTTTTGAGCTATGAGCATGATGACTAATGGTGAAATTGTTGTTGTATATTTGTTTATATGAAACTTACTAAGCTTTATGCTTACTCTATTTCTTTTCCTTTTTTCTTTCAGTGCTGCTTAATTAGCTCAAGGATCCCTTGAAGTCAGAGATATCGATCACACTATCAGCCGAAATACTCGGTATAGATGGATTTATATTTTTGATTATGGCATGTATAGGGCTAGACCTTATTATTTTTGTGTCTTTGTGAATTGGCCAAGTGTGTTGGCTTGAAATTAGTTTCCACATTTTTGCATTAAGCCTTGAACGAGGGTAATATTCATTTTGAGTCTATAATAGATGCATCCTCATGGTTAAATGAATGTCTATCATGCTTGATTTGGTATTGGTTGGTGTTGGCATGAAAATAGGCATGACAGGGTGGCAATGAGGCTTGGTAAATAGCTTCATATTGTCCACACGGATAGCCCCATGGGCGTGTGAGAAGGCTATGTGTCCCCTGCATCTAGAAATTTCAAGTCAGAATGCATGGTATTTATCACACGGGTAGAGACACGGCCGTGTGTCTCAGTCGTGTGGAAGAGCACGGCCTAGTACACGGGCGTGTGCCATGGTCGTGTAACGCTAACGTTAGAAACAAAATACCCAGGTTTTTGCACACGGGCTACACCACGGGCGTGTTGTGACCGTGTGAAAGGACACGGGAAAAGGACATGGGCGTGTGTCCAGGCCGTGTGAAGTCTGTACCTATTTTATGTAAAATTATGGGATTTAAATTGGCCACACGAGTGCGGGACACGGGTGTGTCCCTAGCACACAGGCGTGTGCCCTATACCTACACGGGCGTGTGGAACCTTAAAGCATGAATTTCTCTGAGTTTTTCTTGAGCCTTCAGATTGGTCCCGAACCACCTTGAGGGTATGTTTTGGGCCTCGTAAGCCCTATTAAAGGAAAAATTGAGTATAAAATGAAAAGTTTTCAAATTGAGCAATTTTTTATGGCCCGATTTCCTAAGATTGGTTGAGTTTAAGTTCGGTAGCACCTTAAACCCTATTCTGGCGTTGGATACGGGCAAGGGGTGTTACACGTAGTTTTTCAAGCCTTAAATGCAGAAAACACATCATTTTTTTTCTTCAGGAAGAGCCCAAACATTTCCGGAAAAATCATTAATGATTGTTAGCAGATAATTAGCGCCACCCCTTGAAGGCACTCTAGATGGTCCCCAAAGATCAAAATGAATATAATTTAGCGTTCCTTTCATGTTATGGATTCCTCTGGTGAATCAAACTTTCTTTTGCTTCCCAAAAATGCAGTGCTCACAAAACTTCAGTTTACTAATGCCTTGTTCATCAAGAAGTCCTCTTTTTCTTAATTTCGCCATGCCGTTGTCACTTGTATGCCCTAGACGTATATGCCAAAGTCTAGTAACATCATCATTTGACAAGAAAGAGGAATCGATAGTTACATCACCAGTAATAGTAGAACCTTGCAAAATATATAACTTGGCAAATTTTCTCTACCCCTTCATCACAACGAGGGAACCTTTGCTAATCTTTAAAACCCCACTTTTAATTGTATACTTGTGCCCTTTTGAATCAAGAGTACTCGACGAAATCAAATTCCTCTTCAATTCTAGTACATGTCGTATGCCACTAAGTGTTCTAACGACTCCATCAAACATCTTAATTTTGATCATGCCAACACCTGCCATTTTACGTGAACCATTATTTCCTATCAAAACAACACCTTCAGATACTATTTCATATGTTGTAAACCAATCCCGATTGGGACTCATACGAAAGGTGCAACCAAAATCGAGGATCCACTCCTCGCTCACTTTAGAGTTGTCGGCAGAAGCAACTAGGAGTTCACCATTATTGTATTCTTCTACAACATCAACTTTACCAGATTGTTTTGGTTGTTGTTCCTTTTGATTCGCAGCCTCCCTTTTGATCTTATTCTGCAACTTATAGCACTCAGATTTTTATGCCCTTTCTTCTTGAAAAATTTACAGGTTTTACCTCTGTTTGAAGATCTCGATCTAACATTGGATTTATTGCGAGGATTTCGTTCTTGTGTCTTCCCACGATTATCATCAGTATTTTGTTCTTGTCTCCCACGAACAATAAAACCCTTTTCCTAAGAGTCAGATCCAACAACAAGATTTTTCATCTTGTCATACGAGGTTAAAGAAGCATAGACTTCATCAACTATGAGAGATTCGTGGCTATACAAAATTGTATCTTTAAAGGTTGAATAAGATGGGGGCAACAAAAAAAGTATAATTAACCCTAAATCTTCTTTATCATACTGAACCTCCATGGCTTCTAGGTCTAAGAGAATTTCTTTAAACACATCTAAGTGTTCGTGAATAGACGTACCTTCCTCCATACGATGAGCATAAAGACAATGTTTTAAATGTAACTTGCTAGTTAGGGTTTTCGACATGCATAGCTGCTGCAGTTTTGCCCACAATGCACCAACGGTCTTCTCCTTCATCACGTCATGCAGAATTTCTTTCGACAGATGCAGATGTAATTGCATCAAAGCCTTTAGATCTTTACGCTTCTTCTCTTCCTCTGTTAATTTCGAAGGCATCTTATCTATCCCTAGAAGGGCATCCTCCAAGTCCATTTGCACAAGAACTGCCTGCATCTTTATCTGCCACAACATGAATCTGGTGTTGTGATCCAACAGCGAATGTCATACTTCAGTGTCATCATTACCGTGATCGAGATCAGCAACTCGAAAAGCTCTTGATAGTAGTTTGTAAAAAAAAATTAAACTTCGGTAATGGCAATATGGAATTATCACAAAGCAAAAGAAAGAAAAATAAGAACACATAAATTTAACGTGGAAACCATTTTAGGGAAAAACCATGAGCAGAGGAGAAGAAAATTCACTAATGTCGAATTCAAATAATACAAAATGAGTTTAGACTACTTGTATTTATAGTTTGAAAAACCTTATTCTAATCAACGTAAAATAGAATGAGTCTAGTAAGGTTGAAACACCTTATTCTAATCAATATCAAATAGATGAAGTGTAGTAAGGTTGAAAAACCTTATTCTAATCAAAATAAAATAAAACAAGTTTAGTTCTATATAGATTTTACTTTTATTTTATTTTACCATTGTCTTTTATTTTAACAAGGATTCGGGTCACTCAATTCTAACAACTGTCATTTAGTATTGCAAGCATACGGTTATCTTCAAGTTAAATTAGAATAGATACTCCATCAGAAAATATTTTGAGGATTGAATCCCAAATGAAACTACTTAGTTCAAATCTTTGTTTATAATACTTGTTATTACTAACTTAATGAATTATTGACTTAATTGAATTCAGGATTATTAACAATATCATTCTAATTCACAAAAAGAAATGCAAAGCTATTTAACCTACTTAATTAAAACAAACTCAATTTAAAACTTTCCTTATAGGTATAGAAGTAGTGGTTGATTTGAAGGACCAAAGCTCTTTAACCTACTTAATTAAAAAAAAAGGGCAATTTTTATCATTGAAAAGCTTTTCCAAAGGATAATCTCTACTACACTTGAACTTCCAGCTTTAGTTAAGATTAAGATTAGGAAAAGGAAAATATAAAGCAACTATAATTTGAAAAACCAAATCTGATTACAAAACAAGAAACTACATTTGAAAGTTTTAGAAAAACAAAGAAAACTTTAATTGCAAACTAATTATATAATCTACTTAACTAAGTATTCTCTCTATTTTCTTTCACTTAAGCTCATAAAGATGTATCTATATCTATAATTTTAAGCCTTAGAATGATAGAATTATCTTTGATAAAAATTACAAATTGAGCTTGACCAACGCAACACAAAGGCTCTATCATTATGACGTTGACCTTGTTTCCGTAATTTCCCCTAGGCCTCTGTAGAAATAATAGTCAAGCTAAACAGAAATAACCATTATCATCCTGACACACATGACCCACCATTCAGACTTTCACCTCTGATTGCACATTTTAGCTCTTTCTTATAGTGAACCCAAGCATCAGGAATCTAACTCTAGGGCCGCAACTTCTTCCTCTAAAAGTCGAGACATCAATACCAAATCTGAATTAGCACTAAACACAAATAATACTAAAAATAAGCAAAGTGAACTTAAAAATTTGAAAATAAAAACAATCAATCTTAGACCCCAAAACATGCTAAATTACACTAAGACATAGTAATTAACTTGAAATCATTCTCAAAAAAATTTGAAAGTGATCTAAAATGTATAACAAATATATGTCTATCAACTCCCTACATTTAGCTTTTTTTTTCTTGCCCACAAGCAAAATCATTAGGCACTTCAAAACATACACATGAAACAAAATTACAACCCTTGATACACAAAAATATTTTCTAGCACTAAGAAGTTAAGCATAAAGCACTTCAAGTATAAAAAATTCTAATGTGAATAAAAATTGATTTTATAAATGCTAACAATGGTTTGAATGAAATAGAAATATCTCAAGATATTAAAAAGTGCTATGGTGCTTGCATATTTAGTGCTCGTGTGCTTTATTCATGTTAATCAACCCCACTGAATTAGAAAGGTAACCAATAAAACTACTGAGTTCAAATTTAAAATTTTCATGTGCTTCCTTGTAACACCTCTTATTCAAACCGTTGTTGATCTCAGATAAGATATGCTATGTCTAATGTTAGAAGCATGTTTTGGTATGTACTGTCGCTTATTCCAATTAGTTTTAATATAATAATTTTAATCCTATTTTAGTTTCTTACTATTTTGAATTACATTAATACTTTTACAAATTTCATTCAATATATTTTTTGAATATACCCTGGCTTAAAAACTTCTTGATGGGGGTTTTGTATTGAATATAAACTAGTGCAAATTATCTCTGGGCTGATTAATGATTTGAATACAGGAAGAGTAAATTTTAAGAGAATATATAGCAACATGGTGGTTATCTGTCGTGAAGAGGAGGAAATAATCCATAAAATTGAAGGTTTAGAGGATGGAACATTGAGCAACCTTTTCTCTAAAGTTGAGAGGTGGTCTGAGAAGATCCAAGTGGGCAATAAGATGATGTGGTTGGTGTGTCAAGGGATTCCTCTTCACGTTTGGAATTGTATGATGTTTCAAAACATTGCCCAAAAGTATGGTGAGTTTCTTGGGGTTGATATTGATACGAGATGTTTTAAATCATTTGTAAGGGGTTACGTCCATGTCCTCACCAAATGTTTGACAAGATTGATGAAGTATTGAGGTTTATGAGATTAGAATTCAAGAAGTTGAACCAACAATTTTTAATAACCAATACAATTGTGAGAAGAAAATGAGAGACTTAATTGAAGAAGAGAATGATGGTTCATTATCACTTACTTTATTATTCATCATCATATTCATGTAGATACCTATCAAAGCTTAATTTTTTGTGTTCAAGATTCATTTTCATATATCAAATTTTTAATAATTCCTTCAACTTGAATATATTTTATTTATGTCTTCATTTACTATTTATCTATATATCCTTTCTTATATCATTTCAATTACCTTACTAAAATTATTTCTTTATCATAATAATTATAAATTATCATTTCATCATTAGCCAAACTTATTTTTAACTCATGAAATGCAAAAATATTATTTCTTGAAAACTGGTATTGATACATGTTTATCAAGTATTGGTACTTATTTATTATGGATCAATACTTAACCCATTTATTTTTGTATCAATACATGTTCATTATGGATCACATTTTATGAAGAAAGAGTGAAATGGTTTTTTTTGTTTATAATTAATTTTCTAAGGTTGAAAGGATAGAAAAAAATGACAGCTTGATTTATTGAGGTTCAGGCTAAATAAAGTAAATATCCCCCTTTTTATTTATTTACAGATCCCTCAGAATCTGACTCATCTTTTGCTCCATTGTCTTTGTTTTTGCTTGAATCGCTTCGTTCCCTATTCAATTTTGGACTCTATGGTTCAAATATAAAATCTGGAAACTCAGGCACAAAAATAAGCGGGTCATGAAATATTTTCGTAAAAGCACTTCTCATTGAGTCATCTCGTATTTTTGAATATCTCCAGTAAACTTGTTGCTGCCAGTACTTATGTTGCATTAGGTCCATCAATTTTAACAGCTCATCACGAAGATCTGGGTGAAGCAAATAAGTTCTGAATGTTGAGGTCGCCATGTTAGGTTCGGTCATTGGTTTAGTTGGTTATGCCTTTTCAAGGATTTCAGCTGACTACATTGGTTTGATCTTTGTGGGATTTTCTTCTTCTTCTTTAGGATCCTCGCTCGATTCAACTCGTTGCTGCAGAACAAAATCTCTAGTTACTCGATAGAGGTCCCAATCTGTGATAGTGCCTTGGCTATAATTTGTTTTCTTCATGTTTGAAAGAATTTTAGCTTTTAAGCACAAAATTGTTATCGTAAAGGGAAAGTATGCTGGTCCAGAACGTCTAGCGGCACAATTCCGAATTTCCCTTTGATGTTTTCAAAATCAGGTAAGTCAAAGAATTTATTAGTAGTGTTTGGGTTTATTGGTACCTTGATTCCTCGAACAGAAACTACTGCTTGTCCACTTGAGGTTAAATTTGCATAAATTTCACGAACTATCTCTTCATATGCACTAGGACTTTTCCCACAGAACACTTCCCAATATAAAGCTTCAGCAGTTTTTCTAATGCTCACCATGAAATTAGTTTAATTTCTTTCTTTCAATGTAAAGTTTTTTTCTGGGAGCATTTGTTAATTTTTGAAAATGCTATCGTATCTCACTTTGGCTCCTTCACAGTGGAATTTATTTTGTGATTCTTCAACTTGGACAAAGTTACGAGTACTTTTGTGAGGCATGATTGACCTCAACATAAGATGGAAACAAATATTTTCTCAAAAATTCAATTTTCATAAAATAATTCAATAAATTGAAACATCAAATCATTAAATTAAATTTAAATTTTAAGAGAAAATTTTCTTATCACCTTTGTATAGAAATTAAGAACTCAATAAATAAATAAAATGCGAAGCTAAAGATGTTGATTTAAGATTTGTTGGAGGGTAATTTGTTGGTATATTTGATGGTTACAACAAGGTAGTGGCGTGGTGCAAAGGAAACAAGCACGCGAGCAACTTGTATGCATGAGCTGGGGGTGCGCGAGGGCTAGGGGCAGCAGTGATGTGTGAGGGCTAGAGTAGCAACAACACACAAGGGCCAGGATGTCTGACCAGTAGGGCATAAGCAGCGGCTGGTGCAAGATCACCAAGGAGCGCGAAAAAAGGCTGTGCTGATGCATGCGCGGCTAGGTACTAGAGTGCTTGGTGCATCGTCTACTAGTGGTGGCAATTGAAGTTTACGGCACTGGGGAGTTTTAGAGGATGGAGGGTGCTAGGGCCAATGGTGGAGAAGGTATGGAAGATGATGGTTTTGTGGATGATGTGCATGAGGGAGAAGGGTGGTGGTTTTTAAAGTGACAAAATGAAAAAGTTCGACTCAATCTCTTTGAAAAAATAATAATAAATTAAATTTTTTTTAAAAATAAAAAATCTTAAATAAAATATTAAATAATTCTAATCCTATGCAAAGTTTATAACAATTAATATACATTATATAAAATATAATTATATATTACTTATTACCATCTTATTTATTAAAAAGGAATTAGAAATCTATATTTTAGATTTTTTAAAATATTTACAAAAAGAGACAACTAATTTTAATATTTATAAAAAGAATAGTTAATTTTTGTAAACAATTCAATTAAGACCCTGGACTTAAAGATAGTTTGAAATTTAAGCTGCAAAATAAAACTCCAATAAACATTGACCCTTTTATTTGAAAAATTAAAAATTTATTTTGTCACTTAGGAAATATTTTCTTAGAAGATTGTGTTAAAATCAATTCCTAGGAAATATTGGAGGGGTCACAAGTGGTCTGGCTTAAGTTCCAATCTCCTAGACAGAATTTTTTTTTAACATACTAATCCAGAAAATATAGCCTAAGTCATTTATTTAGAAGAGAAATAAAATTTGAAGTATCTGATAAAATGAACGAGGTTTTATCCCGCTCGATTTTATCCCCCAGTAATGTTTCAAGTGCTGAGTGCTAACTTTGAAATTACCTCCCTTACCGTGAAGTTCAACAACCCCGTACGGGAAGACTTGATGAATAGTGAATGGACCGAACCAACATGATTTTAACTTACCTGGAAAGAACCTTAATCTGGAATTGAATAACAAGACTTGCTGACCTACTTTAAATTCCCGAACTCGAATGTGCTTATCATGCCATCTTTTTAGTCTCTCCTTGAATAGTTTAGCATTTTCATATAAGGACCTTTGGAACTCTTCTAACTCGTTAAGTTGAAGCATTTGTTTCTCTTTAGCAAGTTTGAGATCTAAGATGAGCTGTTGTAAAGCCCAGAAAGCTTTATGTTCTATAACATCCTAAAATATGGCCTAGTTGGAATAGTGGTTCCGGGACCACAAATCCGACATCAAAATATTTATTTTATGATTATTATGAGGTCTAGAATATGAAAATATGCATGTTATAAAGTTTCATGAAGGAATTCTATGAGTAAGGTGTCTAATTGGAAAATAAGGACGAAATTGAATAAATTTCAAACCTTGGATTCTAGAAGCAATTTGTATGAAATTGCTTTAGATTATAAACTAGAATTTCGTGGAGAGAAATTTGCCCAATTTCTAAGTTTTTGGACAAAAATGGGCTTGTATGGATGAAATCTTAAAAAAAGGGCTTTAGGGCATTTTGGTCATTTGGCAATTTAATGAAATAAAATGGGAAAAAGAAGGCAAAAATCAGCCATTCTTCTTCCTTTTCCAGCCGAAACTCTCAAGTCTCCCTATCTAGGGTTTTCAACATTTTCAAGCTCAATAGTAAGTGTTCCCAGGCCCCGTTTTTAATGTTCTTCGTGTTTTTAAAATCCCGGTAGCTTACGCTTTCTATTTATACCCATATTTCATGCTAGGGTTCATGTTTAGAGATTTACCCATGCATGAGTTACTTGTATTTTGATGGTTTATTGAGGAATATGGAAGTTGGATGTGTGTTAAACATCTTTTCCTAGGTGATTTTCATGAAAAACCCCTAAAAGGACCTTTTTGCAAAAGGTATAAAATGTGAGGTAGAAATGTGAAATAATGGAAAAATGTGGGCTTCCATAAGAGGAAAGAACATTCAGCTAGGCTTGGGTTGTAATATCCCGAATTAGGGCCTAATCGGAATAGTGGTTTCGTGACCACAAATCCGAGATAGAAATAATTATTTTATAATTATTTTGAGGTTTATGATATGATTGCATGATTGTGTGAAAATTTTGTGAAGAAATTCTATGCATAAAATGCTTAATTTGAAGTTAGGGGCTAAATCGAATAAGTTACAAAACTTGCATTCTAGAAGTTTTTAGTATGAAATTGCTTTGGAATATTAATTAGGAGGTCTTAAATAGCAATTTGACCAATTTCTAAAATTTTGGACAAAAATAGGCTTGTACATGAAAATTTTTAAAGAAAGGCATTAAGGGCATTTTGGTCATTTAGGGGTAAAATGAATTAAAATACAAAATTAAAAGCCAATTTTGCTCATCTTCAACCCCATGGCCGAATATAGCAAGGAGGAACCATGGCTAGGGTTTTTCAAGCTTCCAAGCTCGATTGTAAGTCCATTCTAGCCCCGTTTTTCAAGTTCTTTACGTTTTTGAAATCCCGGTAGCTCGATTTAGCTTATGTTAGCAATGATTTAACCTAGGGTTTATATTTGGAAAAATACCCATAGGTGAAATTTGTGTATTTTGATGTTTTATGATAGAATATGATGTTTTAAATTATGTTAGACAACTTGTACTACTCGATTTTAAGCAAAAACGAGAAAAAGGGCTTAATCGGTAAAAATACCTAATAGTAGTCACAAGTACATGTTAGAGTGAGAATTTGATGTTGCCATAGAAGGAAAAGTGATCAGCATGTTGTAAAACATAAGAATAAGGAATAAAGTTTAATCTTGAGCCTAGGGAAAAAATGTAAATATGCAAAAGTTTAGGGGTAAAATTGTAATTTTGTCAAAATTTGAATTAAGGGTTAATTTGATAATGTGAGTATTAAATAAGTTAAATGTGTTATTTTAGATCAAGAAAGACGTGGAATCGACCCCAATCGAGGAAAAGAAAAGATTGTGGACTAAATTGCAAAATCTTTGTATTTTGGTACCAACGTAAGTTCATGTGTAAATAATGTAGCATAATTGTTATTTTTAAGTCATTGATGTCAACTATGTGATATGCTGATTTTTTTTATCATGAAATATATGCTTTGTGGTTATTTTCAAACAAAATGCAAATCATGTGTGCTACTTGCTAAATATAATTATTACCGAGTATTGATTTCGGCACTCTACGGAAGACGGCAAGGATATGTATTCGAGGAAAATCCCGTTTGAACCTTAGGAATAGATTAGAATACAAGTGACATGTCACTAGGATGGTTGAGCATCCGAACTCGTTGAGTTGAGTCCGAGTTCACTTATGGATGCGAATGTCCGAACTCGTTGAGTTGAGTCCGAGTTCATGAGATGTAACTAGGCATCCGAGCTCGTTGAGTTGAGTCCGAGTTCACTTATGGATGCGAATGCCCGAGCTCGTTGAGTTGAGTCCGAGTTCGCTTATGGGCGGGTTACATGATTGCTTGATTGCATATGTGGCACTTAGGTGCAAGTTATCCAAGTATCCGAATTATATTCCGATGTGTTCAACGGGTAAAGTTCTACTCAAATGGAGGAATACTTGAGATGAAAAGAGACGTATTGGTAAGTGATGTGAAATGGATACTTCGGACAGGTATGTACTTAACCCTCGGGTTGAGTATTGATACAATAACGATAAGGTAGTAAAATGATGAATGATGATTAGTTGTTTGGTATGATTGCTTTGTTATGTTACTTATTATTTGCATATGAACTTACTAAGCATTTATGCTTACTCCCTCTTTCTTACTCATTGTAGTTTTGGACTAGCCAGCTCAGGAGTCGGGATTGGTCGGAAACTCAGTCACACTATCCGGAAGAACTTTTTGGTAAAATGGCTTGTAAATTCAAGTATGGCATGTATAGCAAAATACTTATTATGTGTAAATGATCTTATGGTATGGTGATGAAATGGTTGAGGAAGTGCTTGATAATGATAAATTATGGAAATGGTTAGTTTAGAATATGTTTGATGTTATGGAAAGTTAATAAGTTACCTAGTTCATGAAAATTCATAAAAAGGATGAAATTTGCCATAAACAGAATATTACAGCAACACTGACGTGAGTTTGAAAATTTACTAAAAATCATAGAAATTGAATTTGGTGATGGATTAAATATCAAATTTAAGCTTATTATGTCTAGTTTCACATGAAACAAACTAAACTGGTAAAAGAATTATATGTTAGAAGATATTTGAATTTTAGTGAAACAGGGTCAGAGCAGTTTCTGAATCCCCTGTTCCAACTTTAGAAATTCACCATAAATTTTACAGATATAATTAGGTGACTTATTTTATATCCTCAGAATCCTTATTTAGTCTAGTTTCAGGAGAAATAAATCTCATATTCATATGAATTTTATACAGAAAGAAAAGTGGTTCGTAGTAAACAGAGGTCAGACCAGTCAAGCCCTGAAACAGGGGTAACTTTAACTAATAAACTGTACTAATTGGCCCAACCAAAAATTCTAGAAAAAAAATTAGTAGATAGGTATATGAGTCTAGATTCAGGGAAAATTTATGGATCTTGATTTCGAGTTTCGTAACTCGAGATATGATTTTTCTTGTGACAGTGACGCAAGTAGCTAAAAAGCTGTGAATGTAGAAACAAATAATTCAAAGTTCTAAAAATGTTAAATTAAGCTTAGTAACACCTCATACTCGACTCCGGCGACGGTCTCGGGCGTGGGGGCGTTACATGGGTAATGTAGAAATTGCATGTATTTCATTATACGAGCCTAGGGACTAAATCGTAAAGATGTGAAAGGTTAAGGGCAAAACGGTTATTTGGATCGGGGGTGAAATTTAGACTTGAAAAGTATAATGTGAGTTGTTAATGATTTATGTTTATTGTTATAGACCCCGAGGAACAAATTTCGGAGGTCGATCGAGGAAAACGAAAGGTTTTAGAATAACCGAAACACGATACCGAGACAAGTACCAAGTAAGTTCGGATAACTTAAAGTAGACTAATAATATGCCTAATTGCATGATTTATGAATGTATGATAATTGCATTTGACGATGGCATGGAAATACATGAAATGTATCTTTAATAATGACATGTTAATAAATGTCCCGGTTGAGGTTAAAAAGGAAGTTCATTGGATAAACCATGATTTACATGTTACTTGAGTCCTGCATGTGTTGCAGAAGGGTTTAGCCCAGACGAGTAATCTGTTGAACTCAAATATAAAAAGGATCTAGCCCGGACGGGTGTTCCTTGAGTGATCGAGCCTCTTGAAGAATATGTGTGCATTGTGGATTTAGCCCAGACAGGTAATCTGATTAGGGTTTGAATTTAGCCTGGACTGGTAATTCAGATTCGAGCTCATTAAGGGTGTTTGTCGCTATAAGGGATTTAGCCTGAACTGGTAATCCTACCGTAAAATGTGAGGTTCGCGGGAGTACATACCTCAAATGATCATTCTCATGAATTGACGGTAAATGGATAATCCATCGGGATTTCCTAGAAACTTAACAGGATTAATATGATGTATGTAGATGAAATGATGAATGATGAGCTCATCTAAGACAAATTTCATGGTGCATTATTATTGTGGCTAACTTGTTGATTGAGTGCATGTGATAGGGAAACCATTTCATTCTTGTTGGTTTAATTGCTTCATATGGTTGTATGTTAATTACTTGGTAAGTTTACTTTCCAGTTATTTGGGCTTACTAAGCATGTAAATGCTTACCCCTTTATCTTTCCTTGTCTTACAAAGCTCGAGGACTCGTAAAGGTTGGAAGACGGTTGGAGAGTCGACACACTATCAACTAGTCCAGCTTTGGTATAAAAACACTTTTTTTGGTTCAATGGCATTTATAGGGCTTTTGATTTATTTTGTTATATGTGACATTTGATTCGCCAAAATGTAGGCATGTAAAGATATACCTATCTTTTTGTATATGGGCATGGGAATTGGCTTATTAAGTAGGCTATGATCTACAAATTTATACATGCTTATGTTTGTAGGGGATGGCTTGACCATAATTGGCAATGAGTTGTAATAATGAGCCAATTTTAAAAGTGTTAACGAGACATGGAAATCCTTAAAACTAAGGAAATAACCTAGCATGTGTTAAACCGATGATACGAGGTTTACATGCAATGAGGTTTATTAAGGTTATTTGTAAGTGTACAACCATGTCTTGCTTTGTATTTTGGTAACCATTAAGTATAAGTGATGTAGAGGGTGACAAAGGCTTGGAAAATAGCCTAATAAGGTCCACACGGGTAGACACACAGGCGTGTGTATAGGCCGTGTGTGACACATGAATCGCCCCTATGGGCGTATGGTATGGTTGTGCGGTATGGCCGTGCATCCCCTGCACCTAAAATTTTAAGTCAGTTTCGAGCATGGGCTAGACACACGGGCATGTGTTTTGGCCGTGTGCCCTTGAATGCATGTTGATGTCATAAAGAGAATGCTTGAGTTTTTGGACACAGGCGTGTTTAGGCCGTGTGAAGGACACAGTCCAGGGACACGGGCGTGTGCTTGGCCGTGTGAAAACCCCTATACGTTCGAAATGAAAAAAAAATAATTTTCATAAATTCAACATGGGTAGGGGACACAGGCGTGTCCCAAAGCACACGGGCGTGTGCATTGCCTCCACACAGGCGTGTGAGGCTTTACCTAGGAAAATTTTTATGAACTTTCGTAAGTTCTCGGTTTAGTCCCGGATCATTCTCAATGTATGTTTAGGGCCTCGTAGGCCCATAATAAGGACATTATGATGCAATTTGATCTATTTTATAATGAAATGAAATTTTATAACCCGTATTTCCTGAAAATGTTCAAGTTCATGTCTGGTGACGCCTTGTATCCGGTCCCGTTCTCGGGTACGGGTAAGGGGTGTTACATGTTCTAACTCCAATGGCAAATGATAGGCTTTCCCCAATACCAACTGATAGGGAGACATCCCTAAATGTGTCTTGTATGTTGTCCTGTAGGCCCATAAAATGTCATCTAGTCTTATGGACCAATCTCGTAGGTTTGGACAAACTACCTTCTCAAGTATACATTTTATCTCTTTATTCGCCAATTCAGTTTGTCCATTCATCTGCGGATGGTAGCTGTCGCAACCTTATGCTCCACTCCATGTCTATCGAGCAACCATTTCAACCATTTGTTCACAAAATGGGACCTATCATCACTGATGATAGCCCTAGGAGTTCTAAACCTTGTGAACACTTATTTCTGCAAAAACTTTATCACAACCTTGGCATCGTTCGTCGGATATACATCAGCCACAATCCACTTAGATACGTAGTCTACTGTTACCAATATATACTTGTGACCAAAAGAATGAGGGAATGGACCAAGAAAGTCAATACCCCAAATATCGAATAATTCTACCTCAATAATGTTTGTTCGAGGCATCTCATTTCTGTTGGTGATTTTTACAACCCTCTAGCATCGATCACAACTCTTTACGTAGGCACACACATCTTTGAATAGTGTTGGCCAGAAGAATCCGTCTTGCAGTACTTGGGCCGCAGTATGTGTACCTCTGAAGTGTCTTCCACTCAGATCTATGTAACAATGATATAAAATCTCATGCACCTCATTTCTTTCTATGCACCTTCTGATCATTTGATCTCCACACTTTTTGAATAAATATGGCTCTTCTTAAAAATAGTATTTTACATCGTGAAGAAAATTTTTCTTTTGTTGATACGTCTTATCAATTGGCATCAAACCACAACCTAAATAGTTAACAACATCAGCAAACCAATGGGTGTTATGGACATGATTTACCTTAAGTATGTGCTCATCTGGAAATGTCTCCTGGATGGGTAAAAGAGATGAAGTTCCTTCTTATAGCTCCAATTTGGATAAGTGATATGCTACTTGGTTTTCTACCCTTTTTTCGATCTTGAATTTCTAGATTGAATTCTTAGAGTAGAAGTACCCATCAGATCAATTTTAGCTTGGCATCTTTCTTGGCAAGTAATTATTTAATTATTGAATGGTCCGTATAGACAGTCATTTTGGTACATACAAGATAAGACTGAAACTTGCCAAAACTGAAAGCAATAGCAAGTAACTAGTTTTTTATTACTGTATAATTCAGTTGAGCTTCCGTCAGAGTCTTATTTACGAAGTAGATGGGATGAAAAACTTTTTTCCTTCGTTGGCCCATCACAGCTCCTATAATGAAGTCACTTGCGTCACACATTAACTCAAATGGAAAATCTCAATCTGGTGTGACAATAATTGGTGCCAAAAGTAACTGATTCTTTAGAACATTAAACACTTTTAAGCATTATTCATCATATTTGAATATCATGTCCTTCTCCAATAATTTTCATAAGGGTTTAGTAATTTTGGAGAAGTCTTTGATGAATCTTCGATAAAAACCGGCATGTCCTAAAAAAAGATCCTAACACCTTTTACAGATGTTGGAGGTGGAAGTTTCTCAATAAAAACTACAATTTCTTTATCTACCTCAATTCCTTGTCTCATTATTTGGTGCCCTAAAACAATACATTCTCGTACCATGAAATGACACTTTTTTCCAATTGAGTACAAGGTTTGTTTCTTTGCACCACCTTAGTACCGTGGCTAGATTGGTTAAGCAATCATCATAAGTGTCTCTCAACACTGAAAAATCATCAATAAAGACTTTCAAATACTTTTCAACCATGTCAGTGAAAATAGCTATCATACATCTTTAAAATGTACTAGGTGCATTACATAAACAAAATGGCATGCGACTAAATGCAAATGTACCGTATGGGCATGTGAATATTGTTTTGTGTTGATCCTATAGTGCTACTGTGATCTGATTGTACCCTGAGTAACCATCAAGAAAATAGTAGTAGTCTAGCCCCGCAAGTCTATCCAGTATCTGGTCTAAGAATGGCAAAGGAAAATGATCTTTCCTAGTCGCCTTGTTCAACTTTCGACAATCTATGCAAATTCTCTATCCCATAACCATTTTGGTCGATATTAATTCATTATTTTCATTCTCAACGACTATAATACCTCCTTTCTTTGGCACACACTGGACTAAACTTAACCATGAATTATCTGAGATGGGATAAATTATACCTGCATCTAACCATTTTATGATCTTTTTCTTTACAACGTCCTTCATAATGGGGTTCAGTCTTCATTGTCCATCAATCATCCCTTTCTCACCATCTTTTAGAATGATTTTATGCATGCAAATGGATGAGCTAATACCACAAATATCGGCTATGGTCTATCCAATAGCCTTCTTGAATTGTTTCAACATTGAAATAAGTTTCTCTTCTTGCTCTTCAGTTAACTTTGTTGAAACAATCACAGGTAAATTCGAAGCGTTACCTATATAAACATATTTTAAGTGCATGGAAAGTACCTTAAGTTCTAATTTAGGTGGCTCCTCAATTGATGCTTTCGGTTGAACATAATCTCTACTTTCTAATTCCAAAGATTCAAAATGGGATTATGGATTAAATCCCTTCTAGTTAGCTTCTAGCAAAGCTAAGTTTTCCTCCCCTTCTTCATCATTTGGAGGGTCTAACATCAAAACTTGTTCCAATGGGTCCTCAACAGAGTTGTGTTCCCATTCTACAGCTAAATCCTCTAACTCAGATATTGCAAAATAACCATCAACTATGTCAAGGAATCACACAGACTTAAAAACATTAAAAGTTACCTGATCGTCCTGAACACACATAGCAAGCTCTCCCTTTTGCACATCAATAAGGGTCCTTCCAGTTGTTAGGAAAGTCCGTCCTAGGATGATTGGTACCTCTTTATCTGCTTCAAAGTCTAAAATAAAAAAGGTCAGCGGGAAAAATAAATTTGTCTACACTTACCAATACATCCTCGATTTTTCCTTCTAAATGTGCTAAAGATCGATCTGCTAACTGAAGTGTAACCGTAGTTGGTCTAACTTTACCTATCCCTCATTTTCTAAATATGGACATGGGCATCAAGTTAATGTTTGCACCCAAATCACATAATGTCTTACCATAATAAGTTGCTCCAATGTTGCAAGGTATGGTAAAACATCCAGGGTCTTTCATCTTTAAGGGTAGTTTATTTTGAAGGTATACTCTACATTCCTTCGCCAAGGTTACCATATCAAATTCTCTAGTCTTTGTTTCTTGAATAGGATATCCTTCATTTGATATAATTTGGCAGCTGCTCAAGAGCTTCTACCAATGGAATGTTGGTATGAAGTTGCTTGAGTACGTCTACTAATTTCTTAAACTGGACTTCCTACTTCTAGTTCTAAAGCCTTTGAGGGTAGGGTGGTGGAGGATTCTTAACTTGAATTGGCTAATTTTTATTTTGTGGCAATTTTGCATCTAGCAAAGTTGTTAGTTTATCAGAATTAACTGGTTTAGAAGTTACCTTATTGGGTTTTACGGATTTTGATTCTGGTGAAGCTGAAATTTCAACACTTGGTTGAATTTCCACTTTATCTCTAGCATCAGCTTGCTCTTCTTCAACTTCAACAATGTTGGGCTCTATCGTCTTTCCAATCCTTAGTCTCAATGCTTTACAATGCTCTTCCTCAAATTTCTTAGGTTTTTTGTATCACTAGGTAAAGCACTTTGTGGTCTATCCCTAAGTTTAGTTACAAGTTAGCCCATTTGGTTTTCCAGGTTTTTCAATGTGGCTACTTGGCTTTGGATTAAGACATCATTTTTCATTATGTATGCCTTCAACAAATTTTATAAGACGTTGAAAGGTTCAACTTGAGGTTGTTTCTAAACTTGTTGGGTAAATACAGGTGGCTAGATCGGTCTACGTTGTGCATAAGTGTTACTGGGTCTAGCCCCTTGGTTACTTCAAGAGAAATTAGGGTGGTTTTGCCAAGATGGATTATAAAAATTAGATTGCAATCCTTGCATTCCTTGGTTCTAATTCTGGTTACTCATGTAATACATGAATTCTTGGTTTGATGGGCAGTCTTCAAATAAGAGCCCTTCCTCCACAATAAACACAAGCTACATTTTCGAATTGATTCGATGGCTGAGCGGCAAAATTATTAAACCTATTAGTAGTAAAGTTTTTAAGCATTGAGGATATCGAGGATACCTAAGATGCAAGTGAAGTGAGAGTGTCCACATCATGTACTCTAGCGACTCATCTTCTTGACACTACTCGATTGGTTTGCCATTGATAATTGTTGTTGTCAATCCTCTCAATGATTTCATAAGACTCGTTATAAGACTTAGAGAGGAGAGCACCATTAGTAGAAGTGTCCACTACCATCCTCATGTGAGCATTGAAACCATTATAGAACGTCTCTAATTGTATGCAATGAGGGATTCTGTGATGAAGGAATCTTCGCAATAGTTCTTTAAACCTTCCAATGAATCGTCATCCATCTATTGGAAGGTAGTGATCTTGTTCCTCAACTAAGCATTCTTGCTAGGTGGGAAGTACTTCATAAGGAATCGTTCTACTAACTCTTGCCATGTGGTAATGGAATTTGGTGGCAATGAGTTCAACCAAGCTTGAGCTCTGTCCTTTAGTAAATATGGTAACAACTTCAATCATTGTGCATCTTCGGGTACTCTGTCTAATTTGAAAGAATCGCTCACCTTCATAAACAATCTTAAGTTAAGGTGAGGATTTTCGGTAGGCATTCCACTAAATTGGCCCTGTAACACCCCTAACTTGTGTCCGTCGTCGAAACAGGGTTACAGAGCATTACTAGTATTTTCAGAACATTTACAGATAATTCATGTCAATTACTATTCATTTTCTGAGATTAATCATAATGTCCCTTAAATGGACCCTCGAGGCCCAATATGAATATTAGAATTGATTCAGAACTAAATCGGGAACTCAGAAAATTTTTCGTGAAATTTTAATTTTTTTCTTAAATGCAGGGCACACACGTCCGTGTGGTTAGGGGACACGCCCGTGTGACCCTAAGACATGCCCGTGTGACCCTAAGACACGCCCGTGCTGCAGGCCGTATTCGACCCCATGTAACTCTCTGACTTGTACCACACTGCCAATAACACGTCCGTGTCCTAAGCCGTGTGGTAAATTTAATTTTCCAAAATTAAGTGCAGATTTCACACGGCGAAGACACATACTTGTGTTCTGGGTCGTGTAGCACACACGGCTGAGACACACACCCGTGTGCTCAATTCTGAGCATTTTGTTTCTCAAATTTCAAATGCAGGGGACACACAGCCTAACTACATGCCCATGTACCAGGCCATGTGTCACACACAGTCAAGACACACGCCCGTGTGTCTACCCGTGTGGACAAAATAAAGTCATTTCCTAGCTTTATTTCTCACCTAAACTTTGCCAATAACCTACACCAAAATTTACATTCTTATACCAACCAATCCAAGCATTATAACCGAGCTAATTTTAACATCTAACATGGTATATCATTACATGCATATATATTTATAATTTTATTTTTAATAAGTATATTCATTTAGCATAACTCAATCAATCCATAATATATACTCATGATATTGCCATAGAATAACCTTAATAGATATACCAAAACATAACCATCACTAGCCATTCCAATGGCTAGATTACAAACAACATTTATAAGCCAACAATGGCCAAGTTACCTATACATGCCATTATACTAAAATGAGTTTACTATTTATACCAAAACAAGCTAGTGGATAGTGCGATGATGCTCCAATCGATCTCCAACCTTCGTGAGCTTCCGAGCACTATAAAACATAAAAAATAAAACCTAGTAAGCATTATATGCTTAGTAAGTTTGTATAATAGAAATTAAACTTATCAATCTCATTTATTAAATTTAAGCATACAGTAACATGTTTTCCATCAACTTGGAAAAGTACCTAAACACATGTACTCAATCAAACAAGTTAGTTACATAAGTCTCATGTATATCAAATAAGCTTAGATGAGCTCATCATGAAACACTTCATCAGGAAATTCCGAATCATTCAAGACATAAATCTTTTTACCTTATCATTTCCTCATGTTAAGAATTTTGTCTGTTGAATTATTGAATTATCGATGGATACTCAAATAGTACACTCAAGGTGTACATATCCGTAAACCGTCAATTCTTAATCGGGGGTACTCATTAGGGAACATACTCAGGGAGCACACTCTCGAGCCACATGACAATATGCTCAAACAAGCCATGTAATCATGTAACAGGACACTTATCCAGGTATAAGAGTTTTTACACAGGGAGCTCATAGAGCTAATCAGATATCTCCGAAGATATAATATCAGGGAACACCGGATAAGGTAGTAGAGAGTTCAAGTGAGCTTAACAGAATGCTCATGAAGAGCTATGTTTGTGTCTGCATTAAATGCAGGATCACAACCGATCGCATCTCAGGACGCTCACAAAGAGCTGCGGTAGTGCGCAACACATGCTAAATCACTATCGATCAGGATGCTCGCATGAACTATTTATTAGAATGCTCGAGAGGGTTATATCAGGATTACTCGTCTGAGCTAAATCCTATCTGCAACATATGCAGGATCACTTCCAATGTGAGAAAATCACATATATCCATCGAAATTCAATATTAAAATAGAATGTAACATTTTCGGGATTCATTTCAGCATATGTGTAACAGCCCAATTTAGGGCCTAGTTGGAATAGTGGTCTCGGGACCACAATTCTGGAGTCAAATAAATTATTTCATTATTATGTAGATGTTATAACATGTTTTTATGAGTGCTTGAAAATTTTGGTCAAGTAATTTTAACGTTTGTGAACCCAATTGCGAAAAAGGACTAAATCGCATAAAGTGCAAAGGTCTTACCAAATTGCCATGTATCATAAATTGGGGGTTTTTTAAAAGTGAAATTAGGCCATTAAATAGGTTATGGCCGGCCATGAGACAAGGAAATCAAGAAAGTCAAATATTAGGTGAAGTTGGTGGCTTATTTTAACCAAAAAGAAATAAAATAAAAGAAAGATGATATCATCCTATTTCCCCGTTTCTTCTCCACTAATTTTTCAGCCATTGAAGGGGGTTTTAAAGCTTAAAAAAATTTCATCTATTTAGTTGACTCACAAGTAAGTGATTTTAATGGCTTTTCTTGAATATTTTTGTACTTTTAAGACCCTTGAAGCATAAACTTTCAAATGAGGGTAATATTTTACAAAATGATGAAGAGTTTAGGGTTTTTCCATGAAAATATTTATGACGTTTTCTGAGTTTTTATGGAAGAAAATAAGTCTTGGGTGTGTTATAAACAACTTTTGTGAAAGGTGTTAGAATGAAGACACCTAAAAAGACCATTTTGCATAAGTTGTAGAATAAATGACAAATGTGTGAAATAGTGGGAATTTGGGGTTACTATAAGAGAAAAAGGGGTGTGGCTAGACTTAAGATGCAAAGAAATTCGATAAAAATCGATTTTTAGGCCTAGAGGTAAAATGGTCATTGGTCAAAGTCTTGGGGCAAAATGGTCATTTTACCAAATATGTGAATTGTCGATTGCTTAATTTTATTTAGTGTCTAAATAAGTACATTTTTTTATTATAGATCGAAAATTACTGAATCCGAACCTAGACAGGGGGAAAGCGAAGCAAATCGACTAAACCGTCTAGTCGCTACATTTTGTAACCCGAGGTAAGTTGTATGTAAATAATATAACTATATCGCTAATGTACATGTTGAATTGTATTTGAATTAATATAGCATGAATTTTTTTATTGTGAAATTGAGAAAGTATGATGATAATAGAGATAGTAGAGTTCCTGTTCGAACCTAGGAAATATATCGGATATTCATGCCAAGACATATGGGTTACTGTAGGCTAGTGTAAGACATGTCTGGGACATGCATCAGCCACATTATAAGAGCCAATGTAAAACCATGTCTAGAACATGGCATCAGCATCGAGCTGAGTGCTAGTGTAAGACATGTCTGGGACATGCATCAGCCTTGAGACGTAAGTCAGTGTAAGACATGTCTGGGACATGCATCGGCTACGAGATATAGTCAGTGTAAGACTACGTCTGGGACATGGCTTCGACTTGAGATATGAGCCAACGTAAGACCTTGTCTGGGACATGGCATCGGCACCTTACCCACGTTTGAGGCTTAATGAATATCTGGTAGTGTTCTAAATGGTTCAACGGTGAGTATTATGATTTTAAGTTAATAAGCAAGGTATAACTGTGTTGTGAGTGGTACAGATACCTATTTGAAAATGTATGAGATGTGGATATATGCTATGAGATTTATATGGATAGTGATGAGTAAGTTATGCTTATGCCTACTTTTGAGTTATGAGCATGTTGATGAATGGTAAAATTGTTGTTGTATATTTATTTATATGCAACTTACTAAGCTTTATGCTTACTCCCTTCCTTTCATTTTTCTTATAGTGCGGCCTATCTAGCTCAAGGATCAATGGATGTCAGAGATATCAATCACACTATCAATCGAAGTATTCGGTATAGTTTGATTTATATTTTCGAATATGGCATGTATAGAGAATTAGATTTGTGTTTTGTGTTATTATTAATTTGGTCAAATGTGTTGGCTTGGGATAAATCCCTCATTTGGTATTAAGCCTTGAATGATGGCTAATATTCATTTTGATTTATATGCAAGGATGTTATCTTCATAGATGAGTAAAATGTACAAATGGAATGTTGTCTATTGTGGCTGATTTTATTGCATATAATAGTCATGTTTTGCGTGTGGATGCTATTGTGTAGGTTGTATAAGTAAGGGTGGCAAAGAGGCTTGGTAAATAGCCTTATTTTTGTCCACATGAGTAGACACACGGGCGTGTGTCTAGGCCATGTGTGACACACGGCCAGCCCCATGGGCGTGCTGTCTAGCCGTGTGACCCCTGCACATAAAAATTTCAAGTCAGTATGCATGGTAGTAAACACACGGGCAGAGACATAGCCGTGCGGCTCAGCCGTGTGAGGGACACGTCCTAGCACACGGGCGTGTGCCTTGGCCGTGTGACATATTTGGGTAGCTGACGTCAGAAACAGAGTGTCCAGGTTTTTGCACATGGGCTAAGACACGGGCGTGTCATGGCCGTATGAAGGACACGGGCCAAAGACACGGGCGTGTGCCAGGCCGTGTGAAAACCCCTGTCAGTGTGAACTTAGAATTAATTCCACACGGGTAAGGGACACGGGTGAGTCCCTGTATTTCCTAGGCCGTGTGAGCCACATGGGCCAACAGCACGACCATATCGAAATGGTCACACGAGCGTGTTTCCCCTCTTACACGGGCGTGTGCCCATGTGTCAAGTGTCATTTTTCTAAGGTTGGTTAAGGAACCCGAGTTGGACCCGAATGATTTTTGATGTGTGTTTTGGGCCTCGTAGGCCCATATTAAGGATGTGTTGATAAATTTGAGACAGTTTTAAATTGTCCAAGTTCTGGAGACTCAGAAATGATTGCAAATACGAGTTTAAGTTAGGTAACACCTTGTATCCCATCCCGGCATAAGATACGAGTATGGGGTGTTACAATATGTATATTTCATGCATTTATAATATTCTTATAATTCATACAAGCACATATCATATTCAATCCAAATACAACATTCAATTCAAACATAATAACATTTATAAGTAAGTTACACGAACTTACCTCGATAATAGTTCGTAAAAGAAAATCTACTAATCTGAAAACTTTTTTTTCGATCTAGCTTCGAATTTGAGTTATTCGGATCTATATAAATGAATTAAATCATCAATTTATCATATTTCATATTCAATTGGACTCAATTTACATTCTAGACAAAATTACCATTTTGCCCCTAAACTTTCCATAAATTCCAATTTCATCCCTATACTCGAAAAATGAAATTAATGAAATTTATTCCTTATTCCAAGCCTAACCGAAATTTTAGGATAAAATTTACAGCACATGTATTCTATAAAATTCAAAACTTTTCTTCAATTTTCACAACTTTACAATTTAGTCCCTAAATCACAATTTCAACAAAATTCACTTTGTAAAAGTTGTTTATCTATCAACAACCTTTCATTTTCTACCATAAATTTCAAATTTTTAGCATATTCATCCATAGAAAATTTTATATACTTTGATAACTTTCAAATTAATCCTTAAAATAGATAGATTAGACTATCCCAGTTTTAAAAATATAAAAATTACTAAAAACGAGACTTGAATACTTACCAATTTAAGACAAGAAAGCTTGTTTTCTCTTTCCTAGGATTTTCATGTATATTTTGAGGAAGATGATGAAAAATAAGATGACATTATCTATTTAATTTAATTATCATCTTTTAATTTTGTCACTTTCCAATTTAGTCCTTAACATTTTCTAATTTTTCCATGGATGAATCATAAAAAATATCTACTAACTTTTCTTTAATGGTATAATTATCATATAAGGACCTCAAGTTTTGAATTCCATAGCTATTTGATCCTTTTAGCTACTAGAATCCAACTTTTGTGTTTTATGCAATTTGGTCCTTTCCATAATTAAGTACATAATTGATAAAATTTTATTATCAAAATTTTCATATGATATTCCTATCAAAATGCAAACCATGGAAAAATATAAAAATAAATTTTCTTTTCGGCTCGAATTTGTGGTCCCGAAATCACTATTCCGATTTCACTGAAAATGGATTGTTACAAGCCCACTATCTGAAGCATCTGGAACATGATTGGCTTCAACTTGAATTATTGTGCCTTGATTTCGGGTATCCTAATACCTGGATTAAGCTCATGAAACACTAGCATGACATACTGTCTTAGAGCTCTATCTCTATCATCAGCAATAAGGATAGGATTTTGAGCATGATTGGCTCCATTTCCTTGATTTGGATTTTCAAAGTTCATCTCTTCCGTCCTTCTTTGATTTGCTTATCTTTTTCTTTGTCGAAAAGTCCTTTCAATCTCAGGGTCTATGGGGAGTAAGTCGATAATTCTATCAATACTCATAAACACCTGAAACAATCATAGAAAATATGATTAAATTAAAATTAAACAGAAAATAAACCAAAATGCAAAATTAACAATTTTACAAATAGTATCTTTTAAAACAATCCCTGGTAACGATGCTAAAAACTTGGAATGACGAAAATGTGAACCGAGGCCTCCATGAAAAATTGAATGCTGCTATTCCAAGGTGGAAGAAAGCTCTTTTTCAAGAGGGAAATCGGTAAGGGAAATGGGAAAAAGGAAGGGAATGGAAGAGAGAAAGGTAAGTGAAAGAGAGAGATGTGTGTAAGTGAATGATGTTTTGAATGAGAAGGGAAGAGGGGTATTTCTAGGTGTGAATGGCTACTCAAAATAGAAAATAAATTTCATCTATTCACTCTCCATTGGCCGGCCACACATGGTGCAAAGTTTGAATGTTTCAACTTTACTATATTTAGCTTGGGGCAACAAGATAAAGGCATAGAAAGTGGAGGGGTTTGAATAGCATTTAGGAAAGATCAAGGGTTTTTTTGCAAGCATAAAAATAGAAAAAAAATCAGCTGATTGGATCATCTATAGGGATGGTTTTGGGCTTCCAATTTGCTTCGTGGGTCAGTCTGCTATACTTAGCATATTAGGCCACTTTCTCCTTCAAGCTTTATATTAATTTTAAACCCAATTAATTTTGGATAAAAATTAAATATAAAGTAAATAAAATAATCATCATTTGGACTGTTCTTGGTTGGAAAAATATTCAATCTTGTTCTTGGTGCACTTGATGCAAAAATTACCCCAACATTTTAAGCCTTTCGAGGTGTCTGCCGAGCCAGTTTTCACCTTTTGTGCAAAATTGTCGAAAATAAACCAAATTTGTGAAAATTTATTATAAAAATAATTAAAATTCAATATGCTAATAATTTAAGTGGAAATTAATTATTTTATAATTAAAGTATGAATTTAGACAAAATTTTCTACAAAACTGCAAGAATTAGAGCTCAAAATGTGATAAAACAGTCTATATTTTTGTGTTTCCATGACCGTGTGTGGCACATGGCCATGTGTCGCACATGGCCTTGTGACAGGTCGTGTCCTAGCCCGTGTGCTCCTAAAATTGCTTCCAAAATAAGGCAAAACAACACCAGTTCTCTAAGTACCAAGCCAAAACCAAATCATCCATAAACATGCTTTCAAACACATATAATCAAGCCTAAAACATACCAAAACATTCAACCTAAGTGCCTAATCAATATGCCATCATTTGGCACCATAATTCATACACCAAATTAATTCAAATTCAATGCTACAAGTTCACACCCTAAACATAAATCAAACACGTCAATTTAACCATTCCATTCACATTCCATTCCACCATATCCTATTTACTTTCAAAAGGCATAAACAAAATGACCAAAACCACACATACATAGACATTTACAAGCCAAAAATCAAAGTCATATATATACAAGTAAGTTAGTAGTGAGTTCAATCCACATCATATTAGCAAAATAGCATAAAAGCTCCTGATACATGTCATTTATAACCATCACCAAAATAACCAAAATATCTACCAAAATGATGGACTGATAGTGTGTTTGTGCTATGACTAGGTTCTAACCGTTCCAGCTTTCCAATGATCTACAAAAACAAAAGAGAAAAAACAATTAACATAAGCAACTAATGCTTAGAAATCTCGTATAAATCTTAAATGTAAACTTACCAATTAGGCTCAATTTATATAATTCATGCATATTTTTATTGGCATGCTCATGAGATTATTCATTTCCTAATTACAACGCCAATCTCACAAGTTACTGAGTTTAATAATGAAACATAAATTCTATACATTTCATGAAACATATATTTGGAACATATCTATATACATTACATTTTTCACACCTCCAATATGTAACATTCATATATTTCAAGCATTTATACAACCATTTTCATTTCATTCATTAAGGTTACATAACATATCATGTAATTTCAATTATTTGATCAAGCTTTTATTACCCGTTGAACCAAATGAAACAACGTCGGATACACGGGAACCATGCTCACACAAAGTGCGCTTGTATCTGTAATTGTAACATCAATTGTAATGCTCACACGAGCTGTGGTTTAGGATGTTAAGCTACATGATGCTACTCACATAAGCTGTGGAGAATCCATAACAAATGCAAGACCTCAGCCAGCGGTAGGACATCTAAGACCAACACCCGAGACTATATAACCCCTAATGACATGTCATTTGTATCCTATGTATTCACTAGGTTCAAACAGGACACATTATATACTCAAATCCTTTATTGTCATTCCATTATATCTTGTCAAATATACATCTATGAAACTCGTATTTCAAACGTAATCATCAATTTGATTAAGATTATAATTAAATTCAAGTCACTAGTTAACAATTATCAATCAACTAAAACTATATAAAGCACAACATTAATTGATGGTCGCTAAACTAACTAAAAATTCGACTAAGGCAAGCGCACCTATCGAACAATAGTATAGTTATGGTGAGACCGAAAATATCATATCCACAGGGTCTAAAAGTACTAGTAATTACTATTTTTTTATTATCTAGCCTAAGAATTAAAGGGATGTTTTTAAACTAAGATTAACTATCTAATTAACTAAGAATACGACAGAGGTAAAAGTTGGAAAATACTATTAGAAAACCGATGGAGAAGACAATACCCAAGGAAGAATCCACCTAGACTTCACTTATTACTTCTAAATTAGATGATTTATTCATTTGACTTAATCCATAGAAATCATTGATTTATGTTAATATCTCTCTCGAGACTAAAAGCAACTGACTCTAGGTTGATTAATTGAAATCTCTTTCTAATTAAAACCTCTATTGTCGCATTAACTTGATGTTTGGATTCCCTTATTAGATTTGACTCTAATCCGGCAGATTTACGTCGTACTATGTCTAGGATTGCATTTAACTCCGCTTAATTATGGAAGATCTACTCTTAAACAGGGACTTTTGCTCCACTAAATAAGCACATCAAAACCTAAATTAATATCATGAAATATTAAAACAAGGATTAAAACTCATAATTAAGAATAAGAACAAGTATTTATCATATAATTTAAATAGTAATAAGATCTGTCTTAGGTTTCATCTCCCTTAGGTATTTGGGGAGTTTAGTTCATAACGATGGAGGAAAACATCTCAAAATTGGGAAAACAACAAAACATAAAGAAACCCAAAGAACTTATCAAGAAATTGAATGGAGATCTTCAGTCTTGAAGTAGATCCTACTTCCGAGCTGATTTCGATGGCTGTCTTCGAGTATTCTCTTCCTTCTACTCTCTATGTTCCCTTAGATCCTCTCCTTCTGTGTTTAAATAGCCTTTGGAATGCCCAAAATAGCCCAAAATTAGCCTTTTTCGAGTAGAATTAAAATAGGTCTCGACAGGGACACGGCCGTGTGGCACGCCCGTGTGATGGTGCTCAGGCCGTGTGCAATTCTGATATGGTTTTAAGTCGACATGGTCATGACACACGGGCGTGTGGTCTGCCCGTGTGTCTCACACGGGCGTGTGGATTACCCGTGTAGAAGTGTCTAGGCCATGTGCAGCATTGAAATAAACCTATTTTGTCCATTTTTGGCCTTTTTCTTGCACTTTTTGCTTTCTTATACTCATCTGGATATAAAACATGAAATTAAAGGATTAGGATTATCAAATTCACTAAATCTTATGATAAATCATCCAAAAATATGTCAAGCATGGGATTAAAATATGTTATTTTTGAAGTTTATCATTAATCAACAATTCAACCAAAATAATAATTAACCAACTTAATCAATATACGTACTTACCTATATAAAAACGATTACTAACACAAACCGATGACTACTCTACTACTTTGGCTTTTTCGCGATTTGAGTCCAATTTATTCGTTTATTGATCTAGATAATATTTTTTATTCAATTAAACAATTCAAACAACTTAACTAATGATTATAAACTGATAAACCTTATCAAAGTAAATTTAAAAAATTACCCTTATCATTTTAACATTTATACAATTTAATCCCTAAGCTCGAAACTTACAAATTAACCACAATTAACCAAATTCCAAGCTAGCCGAATTTCTTAAAGTTCCTAGTCAACCCATATTAATCATCATTTCAAAATATTTCCATGGAGTTTTACTATTTTAACAAATAAATCCTTAAACATTAAAATTACTAAAAATCACTTAACAAAATACCTATATTTAGCTATCAAGTTCATGAATTTTTCAAATAAGTTCATAAAAATATATAAATCATTCAAGTTAAGTCCTTAAAATTTTAATAGTTTCACAAATTAAACCCCGGGGCTAGCTAGATTAAGCTAAAACGATCTCAAAAACATAAAATTTACTAAAAATGAATAAAAATTACATACCATGCAAGATGGAATTAACCTAGCCGAATAAAGCTTCTTCAATGTTGTTTTTCTCCCTTAAAAATTTGGTAGCGACTTTGGAAGATGAGAACTTCTTTTTAGTTTATTTTGTTTTAGTTTTATTTATCTAATTACCATTTTACCCTTAGAAATTTAATTAACAAATAACAAAACATTGTCCATAAATGTCCAGTATCTATATATATGGTTTATTTACCTTTTAATTCTATAATTTTACATTTCTATAGTCAATTGACACTTTAACTAGTAGATACTAACTTTTGCAGGTTTTACGATTGAGTCCTTTTTACTTAATTAACTATTTAAAAATTTCTTAACCAAATTTTAATATGAATCTAATAAACACTCGTAAATATTAAATAGATAATATTTACTGCCTCACTTATCGGAATTGTGGTCCCAAAACTACTATTTTTGACACAATTGAAAATGGACTGTTACAAAAATCATTGTCGAGTTTGTCTTTGCTCAACAGATGACCCTTCACATTCTTTAATGAAAGATTATCTCTGCCATAAATCAGGGTTTCCCTTTATTCATGCAAAATGTGTACAACCGTTGTTTCAGCATTAATCGGTTAGCCAAAAACTTTGTCGCATAAAGGGTTTCTAACCTTTTCCATAAGGTGAATTTCGTTTTCTCCATCAAAACCTCCTACAACACATTATTTGTTAGACCTAATTGAATCGTGGATAGAGCCTTTTTATCTAACCTATCACATTATGATTTATCCATGTTTGTAGACTTCTTCTCTATAAGGACCTTTTCAAGATCTCCTTGAACCAAAATTGCCATTATCTAAACTTGCCATAGATTGAAATTTGTGATACTATCAAACTTATCAATATCAAACTTTGTTGCTATCATCTCTGAACGGATTGATTGCGGTAATCAAACTAGCTCTTGATATTGGTTTATTGGGGATAAAACTAATTAAGCAACGAACAAGTAAAATAACAGAGAAATTGAAAAGATCAAACACAAATATTTTACATGGAAAAATCCCTCCGAAGTAGATAAAAAACCATGGGAAAAGATAATTTCACTAAAATGGAAAAAAAGAATAGTACAAAAGATGGAGATAAAACTAAACCATGGAATAAGAACCCTCAAAACGTAAATACAAAATTATCTAAAAGCTTGTAAATGTTGATACTTAAATGTGTAATGAGTTTTTTTTAGGGTGGAAAATGGCCTATTTATAGGATGAATTTGTAGGTCAAATAATATTAAAACAACCTACACTAATCAAAGTTTAAGTGGTAAACTAAAAACAGAGTTTAATTGGGAGAAGAAAAGCAGAAAAATAAGAGGCATAACTCCACACACTTCCATAAACTATTTTGAATTTCAGTAAATAATAATTGTAGGTAGCAACATGCACTAGGGATCAAAGGGGGTTCGACCCTTCACCCTTCTCAAAAGTTCATTTAGCTACTAAATTTAATGGGGATTGATACCATGTTTCGACGTTCGATCATTTATATATGGAAATGCCAAAAATCAGCTAAAAATGAATTTAAAAAAATTAAATTATTTTAGCTCAACTAAAAAAATTCTTAAATATAAATCAAATCATTTGAAGTGAAGTATTAATGTATGAAATATAAAAATCAAGTAATGAATAAAATGTTATGGCAATTCTACGAGACAATGTTAAGAGGATTGATGCTGTTGAATGGGAAGGTTGGAATTACTTGGATTATATCTTAATAACATAATAATGTCATGGCAAAATCTTGACCAAATTACTGCTCAGAATATAACTATTGCATTTTGCTTCTTTCGAGAGCTAAAATTAAAGCTATCATTTTAAGTCTTTGTACATCTACAAGTCTCAAGAACAATACCTAAAAATATTCTTCCTCACTCTATACATATCACAATTCTATGTCTAGAGTGCTATGAGTATTCACTCGAGTACTCGCTTGTACCATTAGATCACGATCCAACTTATTTAACATTTTCAGAATTAAATCAAGTCTAAGGATATACCATGCATTCATCTATGTCTAGAGCTTGCATGCATATGTTTAAAAATAATCCAAACTGAATAAAATAGTAGATCTACTCAAAACATCACCACGATCATCAAATATATCAAGATAGATCTAGTAATTCCAACCCAAATGAAATTAGCTCATAGGGTGGGATTTAACATCCAAAATCAGAATAACATTCAACATCATCATTAACAGTTTAGAAATCACAAAAATTAATTAACATAATGAAGGTAGAGTTAGAGGAAGCTTTCGCCACTCCAGCTTTCACTTTGACACTGTTGAATCGTGCAAGACCCAAGGCTACTTGCTCATCCCTTTCCTTGCGTCTCTACTCTCCTCTTAAGATGCCTACCCTCTCCCTTTTCTCTACAATTTTTCATGAGTTTTTCTGGAGAGAAAACTACTCTCCAATTCCCCATCCAAAATCCTTGTGTCTTCTTTCTTTTCTCTTTCCTCTTTTATAGGGTATGTCCCCCTCTCTCAACATACACTTTTCTCCCTATTTTTTAAGTAGATTTATCTGGTACATATCCAGCTGGCTGAGAGTGAAGAGGACTGAGTACTGTGTTAGCATTTTCCTGGAATTGCCATGGCATTTGTGTTGGCAATCCATCCAAACTTTTGTCATGGCAATATTTCACTTCCTTCATTCTCTTCCTCTTTTTTTCTCCTTTTCTTCATCCTTTCTGAACCTGTTGCATACAACAACCAATTCCCTTCTTCCCAACAATAAAAGTAACATGAAATGACATTTGAGGCACAATCCAAGCGTTATCATGCAATGTTTTAAAAATAACCTAAAAACGCAAATATATCTACTTAAGTACAAGCATTTAATCAAGCTTAGAGGTTCAAAATATAACTCTTTTCAAGAGTTATCATTAAGCAATGAACAAGTAAAATAACGAAGAAATTGAAAAGATTAAACACAAATATTTTACGTGAAAAAACCTTCCGAAGAGGATAAAAAACCACGGGCAAATATAATTTCACTAAAACAGCAAAAATGAAGAGTACAAAAGACGGAAATAAAACTAAACTCCGAAACCCTAAATAAGAATCCTCAAAACGTAAATACAAAATTCTCTGAAAGCTTGTAAAAGCTAATACTTAAATGTGTAACGAGTTATATTTTTAGGGTGGAAAATGACCTGTTTATAGGCTAAATTTGTGGGTTAAATAATATTAAAATAACCTCCACTAATCAGAGTTTAAGTGGTAAACTAAAAATAGAGTTTAACTGGGAGAAAAAAATAGAAAAATACGAGACATAACTCCATACACTTCCATCAACTATTTTGAATTTCAGTAAATAATAATTGTAGGTAGCAACAAGCACTAAGGATCAAAGGGGGTTCGACACCTCACTCTTCTCAAAAGTTCATTTAGCTTCTAAATTTCATGAGGATTGATACCATGTTTGGGGGTTCGATCATTTATATATAGAAATGCCTAAAATGAACTAAAATTGAGTTTAAAAAATTAAATTATTTTAGCTCAATTAAAAAAATTCTTAAATATAAATCAAATCATTTTAAAGAAGTGCTTTTGTATTTATTTTGAACTATAAAATATTTTATGATTTTTTCAATAATATTTTATCAAAATCAATTAGAAATAAATATTAATAGTAAATGTTGTTATATCAAAAGTTTAGTAAATTAAAATTAACAATAATTTGCATACAATGTTGTGCATTACATTGTAACACCTTCATGGCTCATTTGGTTACAAGTGTAGTAACATTAAGAATTAGTAACATTAAGAAAAAATTATTTATTGCATAAGTATTATAATAGTTAGGCATACAATAAAGAATAGTTAATACAAATTTAAACTTAAAATTAGAATAATACGTAAAAACTCTTTTAAAATAAGACTTCTTTAAAATAAGTAATTTTTTTTTTTTTTGGTTCTCTTTACTAAAAGTAAACCATTGAGATTGACTAAATATTACCAATTGAATTAGTTTATTATTAACTCCTATACTAAAATATGCATAAAATAATACTCCAACCAAATATAACATCAATGGTATTTTGTTAAATTTTTTATATATAAATGTTATAGTGTAAAACTAGCTTATTCTTATATTTTTTCATAATATTATAAGATATCTATTTGTTTAATCCTCTATATTTCATAGTTTATATTCATATATGGGGTGCATATAAAATTTTGATTAAAGCTAAAAAGTTTGATTTTTCTTTTTAATAAAAAACTGATTCTTGAATATATAAAAAAATGGATTTTTTTTAGATTATCAACTTAAAATAAAGTTTCTTTTATTTATTTAAAAAAAAAACTAATTTTACCACTCTAATTAAAATAATTATAAAATAATTATAGAAACTCTCGTTAAAATTTTCATTTTTTTCTTTCAAATCGTTGACCCTCGGACCTTTTCTCTCAAACCATTAAAGCTATCCGTGGAATCCTTCAGCTTCTTCCTCAACCAGTTGACCACCGACGTCCTCGTCCGATCTGAAGATGCCACCACTCATTTGGCAGTGGATACTGACGACAACGACGATGATTTTTGGCCTTTCTTTGACTTAGAATTTGCAGTTCCTGATGAGGATCAAATAAAGGAAAACGAAGAAGATAATGTTGAAGATAAAGAAAGTGGGGCCTCAACAATTCACTATCTCATTGTTGAAATCAGCTGCTAAAATTGGAGTTTTTTTTTTTTTTTGGTTAAGGTTGAAGAAGAGAAGCTCAGCTCAAATGAAAAAACAGAGCCGCCAAAAATCAAAGAAGGAAGCGACGGTAACAAGAAGTACAACAAGAACAGGTTTTTACAGTGAAGTTTAAGGTGGAAGAGGTTCCAATAATGTTTCTGTTTTCCAAAGACAACAGCAAGTCACAAAAACAGCAAAGCTCCGATGATTCTATTTCCGATGAAAAGAGATTCTCCAAAGATGTAATGCAACAATACTTAAAGCAAGTCAAGCCTCTTTACGTTAAGGTTTCGAGAAGGTATGGTGAGAAGTTAAGGTTTTCAGGACATATAAACCCACCGTCCACGGCGGCTAAAGAATCGGTTGGGGAGAATCAGGTGAACGTGAAAAGCACCAAGCGTGTGGATGTTCCAGCAGGACTAAGTGTTTCTTTTTTTAAAAAAAAGAAAGGCCCGAAGGCCACAACCTCAAATTAAATTGCATCAGAAATTACACTGTTATGGATATCACTAGGATAATCCATCTCAAAAGATAAATTACAACAATTAGAAAGAGACCAAGTACAAAGAGAATCGGCCAATTTATTACAACCGCGATCCACCAAATTGACGTCGGCTTTAGAGAAAGAATCAAGCATCTTGCGGGCTTCCTTGATATGGTGACCAAGAATCGTGAAATCCCCGTGTTTGCAAAAGCGATTGACAATGCTAGCATAGTCCGTTTCGAAAATAACTTTATTAGAACTGAGCAAATAAGCAAGTCAAAAACCTTCGATAAGGGCATCCAATTCCGGCCATTCGGAGTTAACCACCCTGTTAATGAAAACCGCTTTACTACTTAAAACAAAGCCATCAAAATCACTCGCAATAATGCCCAAGCTCGTACCATTAGTATTCATGGACGCATCAACATTCACTTTAGTAACACCCTCCGACGGTTTTTTCCATTTACAACTTCTAGGGACCCAAGGTAAGATCGGCTGAAAAGAGAAGTTATGAATCCAGAAGTCATCATTGAGCTTGCGGGCTCTATCCCAAATCACCCCCGCATCCTCGTCCTTGCCTCTAAAAATAACATTGTTTCTGTTGTTCCAAATGTTCCACAGAGTAGAAATTAAGTCTTCGAAGGCTTTTTTGTCCAAGATACGCACAGAGTCTTCAATCCAATCAATGCAAAACTCATATTGATTAATCAGTAATCTATTGTCAAAGCCGCCCGCAATAAGGACATCCCAGGCTTTAGGGCAATCTCTTAAAGCATGAAGCATCATTTCATCCCCACCTCTACACCTCGAGCAAACCGGTTTGACATGGCGTTTAATAGCCAAGATCTTAACATTAGTGGGAAGCAAATCGTGACCAATGCGCCAAGCAAAAACATGGATTTTAAGGAGGACTTTAATCTTCCAAATTAATTACCAAAAGAATCAATGTGGTCCGAACCTAATACTTTTAAGTAACAACCAAGAGTAGGTCAATTTGGTCGTGTAAAAGTCATGGATATGATGAAACCAAACCATTCTATCATTCGACCCATGAGGTAAGATCGGGATATCACAAATACGACTAGCCAAAGAGTCCCCTTATAGCTCGCGAACGTGACTGACATCCCAACCACCATGGTGTGGTAACCAAAGATCACAGAGTTGCACCTCTAGAAAAGTGTCATTCAAGAGTTGTAAAGCATACCATCGAGACCCTCAAAGCCCTATTTGTCCTTATCAAGCCGAACACTACAGCCATCCCCCAATTGCTAACCAAAACCCTTATCAAGAGCTCTAGCCACCATCGAAATGCTAGACCAAGTAAAGGAAGGTTTGTTGACCTTTTTGGGAAGAAAGAGATAACCATCAGGGAAGTATTTCAAGCTCAGAACTTGATAGCACAAAGTATCCTTCTGCGAGATGAGCCTTGTAACACCCTCATACCTGACCTGATCATCTAGTCAAGGCATCAGGATATCACATTTGTTGCCGAAGCAACTATTGAAAATTTCAGATCAATTTATCATATTATTTAATTAATGTAGATCATTAACTCATTTTAATAATAATTGAATTTACGATAGAACTAATAATCAGTTAAAGGAGCTCATTAAAATATCCACAATTGATCAAAGGCCAAACTGTAAAGTTCATTAAAATTTATGAACTGTCGTCGCGACATTGAGGTTTTCACGTCGTGACATAGAGAACTTGTCATCATGATGTCGTCTTCATTTTCTTACAAGTTCCACATTTTATTTTTATTTATTTATTTTTTATATATCATTACCTAAATATATATATATTCAAATGTCATAACCGCCATTCATTTTACATATCATCCACTTACATCTATTTCTAATATCAAGTCCTCATAAAAACATGATATTCAATCAAAGATAACAAAGTATATAAAATTAACACAAATATTAAAGTTTTACAAATAAGACCGTTGGAGGACTTGCACTTTCAAAGGTAGTTTACCAATTTTACGTATATTTCATATTTATTTCTAAATCGTACCAAACAATTTAATTCTTCATAAATTTTAACAAAGAATTCAATATCACATCAATTAACAATTATTCACTTGTTATTTTATCAATTCGTTTAAACATGCTCACATGTATTAATCATTCCATCACTTACAACCATTTCGAAACATTTCAAATTCATCTACTATATATATATATATATATATATATATTCATATTTTTTTCCTCCTCCTCCTCCTCTCCATTTCACATCCTTTATGTATATATTTGTTAGAATCTTTAACTTTCAGTATATAACATGCTTATCTGTAACATTATCTATAATTCCACTATATACTTATGTGTTCATATCAAATATGTCCACTTGAATCATAGTCACTAAATTATTTATATCTTGAGCTAAAAAATTTGAAATTAAGATCCGCTTGATATTTCTGAAACTAGACTCAAATATATAAAAAAATAATTTAGAATTTATGACTTAGCCAATAAGTACAGTAAATTCTTCAATTTTTTTCCTGTTCTGCTGTTTGACAGCTTCGACCTTTCTTTACTAAAAATTAATTATCTCTTATTACGGGGTTTGGATGATGTTTCCGTTTATTTCTCTTGAAAATATACTAATTAATAATTTAAAAATATAAATTTAAAACCCTAATTTTTTTTTACAATTTTTTATGATTTTCCAAAGTCAGAACAGGGAACCCAAATCCACTTCGACCTTGTTTCACGAAAATTAATATATCTTAAACTATAAAATCCCGTTTCTTTCACCATTCCTTCCATATAAAACTAGACTCAATAATATTTAATTAAATATTTAATTCAATCTCTAACTAAATTTATATAATTTTTGGTGAATTTTCAAAGTTAAGTCACTGCTGCTGTCCAAACAGTTTTAATGAAAAAAATATTTTCTTTTCCATGGTTCTTTACATTATCTTTCATTCATTCACACATAATTGTCATACTTTTGATAACTATACAATTTAGACACTTATGTTTATGTGTAGGTTACATATTCATTTCTTAAACTTAGTACTTTTCACCATACAGATCACATTCTCTCTTACCAATTTAGTGTTTTAAGTCTTTATTCTTCATTAAATACTTTCTATTTCTAGTATTTAGATTAAATACATGTTTCATACATCTCACTCAAAACATCTTTAACTCAATCTATTGAAATACAAGTAGGTTTAGTATGAAACTTACCTCATTTTTCAAGAATTTCTTTATTTCTTTTGCATGTCCATACATATCTCATCTTCACCACTTTCCTTCCTTTTTCTTCTTATTTTCTCCACTTTCATCTACTATTTTATTGCTTCTAAATTGATGAACGTATTCTCTAGAATCTCTACTTCATCTTCTCTCTTTAATATTTAAGGAAATTTTCAAAAATTTTAGGTAAAAAGGTAGGTTTTCATGGCAAAGGACTAAATTGTAAAGAAAAGAAAACTTCTTTTCTCATCATTTCACTCACATTGGAAGGATGTCCATTTCCTTCATCCTTCCCCTCTTTTTATACTACCATTTTTCTAAATAAAATAATAATAAATATCTAAGCAAAATATTAATAAAATAATATTTAACTAATTAATTAATTAAAAAATTACCAAAATATCATCAACATCATCATTACATTCTAGAACTTTCCCTCCTGCTAATTGACCATTTTGCCCTTTATGATCTTTCAAAATTCCATCCTTGAATCATCAGTTAATTTGGTAAACTTGTTATTTAGTCCCTCACAATTCTTCACCTATTCAATTTGGTCCCTATATGCCAATTCCGTATCTTAGTAAATTGGATTATTTTCACTTTTGGTCTTTTAACTTTCTCATTTTTACACTTCAATCCACTAAATTTTGAATATTTACACTCGAGCCAAAAACTTTCCACATATTTATGATTTAGCCTTTACTTTAAATCAATATACTAAAACATACTTCTTAATCATCATCATCGTCGTCGTCGTCGTCGTCATCATCGTTGTCGTCATCACCGTCGTCATCATCATCATCATCATTATTATTATTATTATTTTAATATTCCTCAATAGATCTCTTTTATCCGCTTTATATCATTTTCTCATTTTATCGAAAAATCATTTATACATTATTCAATTTATTACTACTTTTATTATATATCAATTGTAGGGATGTTACATTTATGCTTATGCCATAGAACTTTTTTCATATTTGCAATTTAGTCCCTTCCTTAATATATCATGTCATGCTTCTTGATTTAACTCTCTTTTGATATATTGTAACTTTCATTTTCTTTGATCTTATACCTTATTTCGCTTATACTTTATTTCATATTATTTACGACCAAGGGGGTTTTGAGGATGTTACAAGCCTCCAAACTTGTCGATCGATCAAAGTTAGGTTAAAGAGCCGCAGATCTCTAAAATTGATTCTTATCATGCCCTTAGAAAGGCAAAGGTTATCCAACGTGAGTATGGCCTGACCACGACCCTTCTCCTTGCTTGCCCACCACTATCGACGGGTTTTCGAGGTCATCTCCTCCATCGTTCCCCTAAGAGCAAGAAAAATAGACATAACATAAGTAGGTAGTGATTGTAAGATAGATTTGATAAAAATCTCTTTACCACCATAGGAAAGTAAACGTTTAGACCAACTATTAATCTTGTTAGAAAAGCGATCAAGGATATGCTTAAAAGCCCCCATCTTTTACTTGCCAATAAACAAAAGGAGCCCAAGGTAATGATCCAGATTCTCAACCACTCGCATCCCAAGCATGTCACCAAAAATTTGCTTCTGATTCCCTGGGGATTTGGGGCTAAACCACACCATGGATTTAGAAAGGTCAATTTTTTGCCCGGAAACACGCTCAAATTATCTAAAAATATTAACAGTAGTGTCGACTTCCTTGTTCTTATTCTTGACAAAGAGCAACATGTCATCAGCAAAAAACAAGTGATTAATCCTAGGGACATTCTGACTCCCCCTAATACCACGAATGTTCCCGCAAGCTTGAGCATCACAAAGCAAACGAGATAAAGCCTCCATCCAAAAAAGGAAAAGATAAGGCGAAAGAGGTCCCCTTAACGGAGGCCACGCTCTGGGGATAATCTCCTCGGATAAAGTCATATTACACTTGATAACATATTTAACCGAATGGACACAATGCATAATCAATTCTACCCAACCATCCGCAAAACCCATCCGTAGCATAACATTTTCAAGGAAGTCTCACTCTACCTGTAACACCCCTAACCCATAACCGACATCAGATTAGGGTTACGAGGCATTACCAGACAGACAGAACATCTCAGACCAATTCAGAATCACAGATATTATTTAATATCATTTCATAAGCAATTATCTCATAAGATGATCTACTAGACCTAAAACATACGTTTAAGAACGGTTAGAGCTAAACCGAACACATTCATAAAATTCAAAACATAGAAAATTTTTCAATTCTATTGAGGTCACACGCCTGTGCTTCCAGTCCGTGTGCCTTACACGGGCATCAGACACACCCATGTGAATCAGTCGTGCCAAAACAGAGCATGCATACTGACTTTTTCACACGGCCAATATGCACACCCGTGTACTATGGCCGTGTGATACTTAGCTAGCTACTGACTTTAGCCCACGACCATATGACACGTCCGTGTCAAGGCCGTGTGATTTTTAGATGAATACTATTTTTCTTACATGGCCACAAGACAATCCCGTGTCCCCTGACCGTGTGGCACAATGCAGGCTTGGTTTAAGCCAATTTGCCATTTCTCTTTAGGTCAAACCTACAAGCAATGATATACAACATTCATACCAAAATTTCCAACCAATTCCATGTTTAAGAATGACCAAAACACATTAAAACTTAGCACATTACAAACATACACCAAAACCATACACAACTTATCATTTGTTAGCTAACTCTCATAGCAAATATATACATATCAAAACTTATAAACATAATCCTTCTAGCCTATACATGCCATACATTAAAATATATACACTTTCAAAAGTACCAAAATGAGATTGATAGTGTGGTGATGATCCTCGACTATCCCTGAGCCTTCAGTAGCTACGATATCTATAAAACAATGCAAATACACATAAACTAAGCTTTCAAAAGTTTAGTAAGCTCGTACTCAAGTCATTCATAATATATGAAACATAATATAACAACATATATGTATTTGCATAATTTCAATCCATAAATCTATATCAACTCAATGAAATTCATATACATAGCATCATCTACCACTTAGGTATTATACATACCTGAAAATTCCCGTACTTATACACTTTCATACTCACCTCTTGTGAATGTTATAAGACTTTCCATAACTTATTCGTATTTTAGACATCTGCACACTTAGTGCTATATGGTTAGCCCAAAATAAATATATTTTTGCACACTTAGTGCCATCTCAAATAACCGAGACTAAGTCGGTATCGCACACTTAGTGCCTCAAATAGCCGAAGCTAATTTAAATCGCACACTTAGTGCCAAAATAGTTTAAATCGCACACTTAGTGCCAAAACTTTCGATTTATCATCATATTATCCAATTTAATTATATACAAACCATGTATAATTAGGGCATCACAGCTTACTTAACATCATATTTTAAGTACGAACTTACCTCGTACTCGAAGTTGTCGACTCAAACATTTATTCTATAATCTTTGACTTCCCTCGATCCATAATCACACATTTAGGGCAATTTGCAAACTAGCCCTCATGTTTTCACATCTCGACACTTTAGTCCCTCTTTCACAAAATCACAAAATACACATAATTTGTTTGTACACAAGCTTAGCCGAATTTTCATGGCTCTCATACAAGTCCACACATTTCATTTATTTCACATTTTAGTACTTCAAAATAACATTTTCACAAATTAGCTCAATTTACTCTATTTCATCAAAATTCAAAGACAAAACTTACAAATCATCTATCAAGCCTTTATAATTTATCCAAAAACATCACAAAGCTCATGATATCAATAATGGAATTTCATGAAATCTTCAAGAAAAACAGAAATTTAGACATGGGCTTTGAAGAACACGAAGCAGCGATCACAAAAACGTAAAAATTATCAAAAACGGACAAAAATCCATACCTTAATCAAGGATCAAAGTGCCAAAACCTAGCTTGTTCTTTTTCTCTCTTTTTCTTTTGTATTTTCGGCAAGGATGTGCATGAGTAAACAAATTTTCATGCATTTGTTTTATTTAATAACATATATTACCTAATTACCTAACCATCCTTTAAAAATTTATCTATTTACTATATTGTCAAACCATGTCTCCCACTATCATATAATGGTCTTATTGACATGCAAGGGCCTCAAATTTAACAAACCATAGCACTTGGGCACTTTAGCAACTAGTAGGCAACTTTTACAACTTATGCGATTTGGTCCTTTTTGCAAATCGAGCACAGAAACATACAAATTAAATTATAGAAATCTAGCAGATATAAATTCACATATCACAGGCACAGAAAAATAATATTAAAATATTTTTTAGACTCGGATTTGTGGTCCCGAAACTACTATTCTGATTAGGGTCAAAATCGGACTGTTACACTACCTTGTCATAGGCTTTACTTATGTCAAAATTGATCACCAAACCCTTATTAGGCCCATTTTTGGAACTCTATAAGTAATGCACAAGCTCATGAGAAATCAAGACATTATCATGAATCATACAACCCAAGACATACACGCTCTGATTAGGGATAATGCAAGAGTGAAGGACTGTCTTGAGTCTGTTGGCTAAAACTTTAGCAATGATTTTGAAAATGACCATAGAGAGGCTGATGGGTCGAAAGTTAGCCATGTCCCTAGGATCCTTAATTTTAGGAATAAGCATAACCACCGTGTCGTTGATCTCCTCAATATTTTTCTTTCCCTCTAAGACATCATGATAGAACTGGAGAACATCCTTACCAACCACATCCCAATTTTTCAGAAGAAGAGACCGGAGAGACCATCGATACCAAGGGCCTTACGGGGGTTCATTTGAGCGAAAGCGTCCATAATTTTCTTATTAGTAAAATAGCCCAATAGGCCTCATTCCTTTATGAAGAGATACACTTTCTAACATGACTCATAACCCTCTCGTCATTTAGCCTCAGGCTTAAACAAGTCATTAAAATAATTCTAAGCCACCTTACTAATGTTTGTCGTCCCCTTGACCCAATTGTCATCCATATCAGAAATACCTTCGATCTTATTCTTCTTAAATCTGTCTGTCGCACAAACATGAAAAAATCGAGATTTTTTCCCCCTCATTAAGCCTAGCAATACTAGATCTCTAAGCCCAATAAGATTCTTCATCAGAATAAAGGCAACCCAACTCTAAATGACTGGTTCTGAGCAACTTAGCATTCGACATCACATTAGGCTCGTCAATGAGTTTATCAATCCTCTTAATCAGACGACGCATATGACTCTTCAACCTATTGAACCGAGCATGATGCTAAGGACCAAGACTCGAACAGATTTTATCAAGGCACTCAATGAAATTACAATTATTTTTGTTAACATCCCAAACTCTTCTGACAAGATTTTTAGTGTCTCTATCTTTAGCCCAACAAGTCTCGAATTTAAAGAGCAACCTGGAGTCCTTAAAATCATTATTAGGCTTACGACCTACTGAATCAAGGAGAATAGTGTCGTGATCCGAACAACTTTGTCTCACAACCTTAGTAGAAAGGAAATGCATTTTCTCCACCCCGAAGTCGAGACCATGAATCTATCCAAATGCTATTTGACAAAATCAAATCCATCCCTATTGTTGGACCACGTAAATCAAACTTTATCTGTTTTAATATCAATCAACGCCAGCCCGTCAAGCACTTTTCCAAACTCTTCCATACCAACCTTCTCCCCATAATTCAAAATGGCATTAAAGTCCCCCCACGATGATCCAATCATCATGAATCAAACTGCCCACTCTTCTCAATAATTCTCATGACTGCTCGGGATTATTTAGGTCAGAAAAACCATAAAAACCCATGAAACGGAAACAATCCATCCCCTCCATAGAAACCAAAGAATCAATATAGTGGTTAGAGAAATTGTTTATAATAACCTTGGTCTAATTTTTCCAAAAGAGAGCCAAACCCTCTCGGCACCCCTCAGCGTCAACCATAAAACTAGGGGTGAGCAAAATTCGATTCGACTCAAAAAAATAAAAAAAATCGAATTTCGAGTTAAACGAATCGAGTTATTCGAGTTAATCGAGTTATTCGAGTCAACTCGAATTTTTTTTTTGAATTTCAAGTTTGAATCGAGTTGAGTTTTTGAATTCGAATAACTCGAATAATTCAAATATCAAACTATAATATTTTACATTTTTACCCCAAACTCCCAAACGTTTTTATTTTTCCCTCAAAACTTTTACTCCTTCTCACTTTTCCCCCCAAAACTTTTACTCTCCTCCTATCCCAACCCCCAATCTACCCAAAATCCATTTCCCACCAAAATTTTACTCTCCAATTTACTTTTCCTCAAAATTTTACTCCCAAAAACCCTTAAAACTTTTTATTTTCCCCTTAAATTTTTACTCCTTCCCACTTTCCCCCCAAAACTTTTACTTTCTTCCCATCCCACCCCCCATCTATCCCAAACCCATCCCCCCTATTTTTTTTTTAATAATTTCCATCCAAAATTTTACTCTCCCTATTTACTTTCCCTCAAACTTTTACTCTCCGAAACTTTTTATTTTCCCTCTAAACTTTTACTTTTCACTCTTTACTCCCAAATAAAAAATCAAAATTATCCAAAAAAAAATCTCTAAACATAAATAGTAATAATTTGATTTATATTTACTATTTATATTATTAAATTAAATTTCACATTTTATATTATTTATATTATTGAATTGTTTGGTCATATTGAATATTTATATTAAAATTGAATTATTAATGATGCCATAAAATATTCATGTTAAAATTTTATATTGGTATCAATTTAACATTTTATCTTTAAAATAACTTTTATTAAAAAATCAAAATTTTCCATTTAATATATTTTTTAATTCCAAAATACATAGTGACAAGAATATGAAGATAATTGAAACAACTAAGCAAGTAAAGAAGCTAATCCGTATATAAAATATTAATAAGGTGATACAAGGTAATAAAAAAATTGATTACGGTGGACAAATTTTATTACGATGGGTGACAGTGGTTACAAGGACCCAAAATTATTTTTTAAAATTTAACTCAAACAAATATATTCGATTTGATTCGGTTCGAATTCTATCTCACTCGACACGATTCGAGAAAATTTCAAATCAAATTAGGATGATAAAATATGATTCGTCAACTCGATTAACTCGAAATTTTTTCATTCGATTCAATTGAACGCTCACCCCTACATAAAACACCCATTCATGTTGCATTTTATTCTAACATGCTCCACCTCACAAGCCTTAGCTTTAGTCTCGCTCAAGAAGATAATAAAGAATCTGAAAGCTATCGTAAAGAACGCTACAAAGGACTTTTAATAACAAAGAGTTGTTTCAAATCACGAACTGTCACAAGGTTTCTAAGCCCACGATAGTTCCAACAAAGAATTTTCATGGTTCTGGGCGAGGCTGATTGCCGGCCACCGCCTTGAATGGTGAAGCACCATCTGAGAGTTTCCTCCTTACCATACGAACTAGACTCTCCAAATTTCCCTCGCCATTACACCCCTTAATTTTCTTGCGCTTACTCCTTATACGATTCCCTCCTTTGGGAACCCCCCTTGGTCTTCTATCATTTAACGAGCTAGAATCCGAAACCTCTTCACCCACCCTTAGCTTACCTTTCCCTTTTTCAACCTCATTTTCTTCCTCCCCAATCTATTCCCGCTACTTATCATCCATCTTACTAGCGACATCATTCCTTAAAATTTCGACTCCATTTGGCCAAATACCTCCGTAGCTGTTTGACCGTTCTAATTTTACCAGAGCCAATCCCCAAATTTGAGTTTTAATTCATCCGATTCCACCTGAGACTGACATTGCTTAGTCTCGTGTCCAATGTAGCCATATTTGTAGCAAAAAATGGGTTTCGTATTTGACTGTGCACAAGAGTTCTGTCCCATCTTACCCTACCATTTTAACCACACGTCGAAGAGGTTTTTAAATATTGATTTTGACTCTGATTCTTATGTATTCCATCCAACAACCGTCCTTCTCCCTCTAATCGATAGCCATTAATTCACCTAAGACACCACCAAGATCAACCACCACTTGCCGATCCAATAGTTCAAAAGGAATATTGTAGATTCAAATCCAAAAAGGGGTCAAATGGAAATCATAATCCGTCATTGCTTTTCCCTTAACAAAAGGAAGCATAGAGAACAGGCACTGATCAAAAAGCCAATGGGACATATTGAAAATTCTGGTTCTATCCTCCAAGCTACCGAACTTAACAAGGAAGTGGCCCTCCAGCATCAAGACGAAAGTAACTGGCTTTTTAGTAAACCAAATCTATTTTAACACCATATACATGGCTTGCCTGTTAATCTTTTTCGTTGATATAAGTAGGGGTGAGGAAAATTTGATTCTATTCGAAAAACTTGATAAAATTTTTAAATTTTGAATTAAATAGTTCGATTTATTTGAGTTAATCATTTTATTTGAATCAACTCGAATAAAAAATTAAGTTTTTCAGTTTAACTCGAATATGAATTACAGAATTTAAGTTATCTAAAAATTCGAATAAAAAAAGGCAAAAGTTAAATAATTTTGTACTTCGTTTACTAGTTAAACGCAACATTGAGTATAAATAATAAGATTCGTTAACTCGACTTGACTTAAGTCGAAATTTTTTTACTCGATTCAATCCAATTCGACAAAAATTCAAATTGAATTTAATTGCTAAAATAGGATTTATCGACTCGACTAACTCGATATTTTTTGACTCGATTCGACTCTATCAAATACCCACCCCTAGACATAACCCCACCAACAGCCCATGCTTCGTGTCCATTAAATTCCAGGGACGACTTATTCAACCCAACCACATGAGTAGCCTCTTCCTCCGAGAATGTTAATTTAGCGAACAGCTTATTAATATCTTCAGCGATCAAACCCCTGAAAACAGCACTCAAGCAACCAGACAACCAAACACCCAGCCAACAAGCGAAAAACTAAAACCACCCAAGAACCAAGAAAAGCTGACACCCCAAGAGGAAACAAACGGCCCTCAAAACAAAGCTCTGTTACGAATAAGCCACCACCTTAGAAACGAAAGCAACAAACACGAAAACAAAAGAAAAAAATGGATACCGCAGGCACTTGACCAATAACCAAGGAAAATAAGTCGTAAGACAAGCCAAAATTCAAAAGACCCAGATCAAATACAAAAAGCAATATCAAGAAAGATGGAAAAATAATAATAACCAAAAAAAACAAAGCGATAAAGAAGAAGAACAATAATCCAATTCAAACAGTCCATTTACAACCTAGAAAAGGAAAACTATGAAAGAACCTAAGGTAAACATCAGAAATATTAAGAAGAAACACATATATTGAATTCTCAAAAGCCTCCTTCTTTAAGGAATACAGAAGGTATTTATAGAAGATTACTACTGACTATCCTCTCTCATTAGCGTAACTATTATTTGCACCAGACTAACAACTCATAACCAACTAACTACTCTAACATGCATCCATCGTCTCAATCGGTAAGACCCGAAGAAACTGTTGAAATCGAGTAAAAACTATATGCGAAAGAGGCTTGGTGAGAATATCAGCTACTTCATCACAGGCAGGCACTTCACCAACAACAATAGTACCAGCAGCAACCTTCTCACGAACAAAAAATAGATCAAGTTCCACATGCTTGAACTTGGAGTGAAGAACAGGATTGGCAACAACCGCAATGGCACTTGAACTATCACACCAGATAGTAGGAGTATCAATAGACGAGACTTGTAACTCTTGAAGCAAAGAAAGCAACCAAGTGAAGTCACTAGTAGCCGCAGCAAGACTCTGATATTCCGCCTCAATCGTAGAGCGAGAGACAACGTGCTACTTTTTGGAGCACCACGAGACTGGTGAATGACCAAAATATACACAGTAACCAGACGTAGACCGGCGATCATCGAAATATAACCCCCAGTTAGCATTAGCATACCCCACAAGCGACAATCAAGTAGAAGGATGAAACACAACACCATAATCAAGAGTACCACATAAATATCGCAATATGCGTTTCAAAGTAACCATATAAAGAGTAGTGGGGCTGTGCATAAATTGACAAATACGGTTAACAGCATATGTAATATCAGGACGGGTAACGACAACATACTGCAAGGCCCCAGCAAGACTCCGATATTCAGTCGGATCACTCAGCAGATCGCCATCACTTTTGGACAACCGAGGTGAACTAATCATAGGAGTATGAACTGGTTTTGCATTAGAAAGTGAGCTACGAGCAAGAAGATCACGAAAATATTTCTTCTGACATAAGTGAAGACACCCAGTAGACGAGCGGGTAACCTCAAGCCCAAGAAAGTAATGCAAATCACCCATATCTTTGAGAGCAAACTCAGCATTCAACTAAGCAACAAACCTAGCTATAACAGCTAAGTCATTACCAGTTATGATTATATCATCAACATATACCAGAATATATAACACGACCTCAGTTGTAATTCGAATGAAAAGAGAGGCATCAGACTTAGAGGCGATAAACCCAATAGACACCAGAAACTGCTTGAGTTTATCGAACCAAGCCTTAGGAGCTTGGCGAAGCCCATACAAAGCCTTCTTCAGCCGACACACAAGTGGCTACCCAACCGAATCAAACTGAACAAATTCGGGCGGCTGATGCATGAACACCTCATTATCTAACTCTCCATTGAGAAAAGCATTATTCACATCGACCTGACGAAGAGGCCATCGCCTCGACACCGCAATAGACAAAATAACACAAATAGTAGCCGATTTAACCACAGGGCTAAAAGTTTCTGTAAAATCACAACCTACTACTTGCGAACACCCTTTAGCAACCAACCGAGCCTTCTGGCAACTAATAGACCCATCAGGGTTCCTCTTAATCTTGAATAACCATTTACACCCTATCACTTTTCGTCCAAGAGGAGAAGACACAAGTTCCCAGGTCAAATTAGCCATGAGTGCATCAAATTCGGCTTGAGCAGCAACTTTTCAATCTGGGTGAGCAAAAGCCTCATCAATAAAACTTGGCTCAAAATCAACAGCTTCAGCGGTCAATGCCTTTGGTTTGAAAATACCTGTTTTTGACCGTGTAACCATAGCATGTGTATTTTTCGAAGAAGCACACGGCACTTGAACCGGTATCAAACGCTCAGAGGAGAGCAGAGGAGCAGATTCACTGTCTCGAAAATCTCCTGAAACATCAGTGCCAGGCGAAGCGGTCACATCTGCTGGTGACATGCAAGTTTCAGACGAAGAATCATCCCCAGAGTTAACAGCAGCACATGCAGAATCAGAGACATGAAAGGGTGTGGAAGCAACATGTATAGGAGGAGTCTGTGGATTTAGTGAACTAGAGGGAAAAACTTGAACAACAGGAACATACGTAGCAGATTGCCGAGAAGGATCACCACTATCTGATACCGGAGACAAAAATAAAAACCGATGCTCATCAAAAACAACATGACGAGAAACAATGACCCGCCCGTCTGGTGTAAGACAAAAATAACCCTTATGTTGAGAGCTGTAACCTAAAAACGTACATGGTTGAGATCGAAAATCCAGTTTATGACCGACGAATGGGCGCAGATATGGAAAACAACAGCAGCCAAAAACTCTAAGGTGACTATATTGTGGAATATACCCATATAACTTTTGATACGGTGACTGACCTTGAAGGACAGAAGTGGGCAGTCTATTTATAAGGTGAACAGCGCTACTAAAAGCAGAACCCCAGTGTTTCATAGAAAGATTTACCTGAGCAAGCAACGTGAGCCTCGTTTCCACTATATGCCGATGCTTCCGTTCAGCGACCCCATTTTGCTCAGAAGTATGAGGGCACGAGAGGCGATGAATAATCCCTTGTTCAGCAAGAACAGAAGCAAAAGCACAAAACTCTCCTCCCCAGTCGCTTTGAAACTTCTTAATATGCTTCCCAAACTGAGTAGCTATCAAGTTCTGAAACTGACAAAAACAATCTATGGCTTGAGATTTCCGTTTAATCAAGTAGATCCAAGCAAATCGACTACTCATGTCCACAAAAGAAACATAGCACAAATTCCCTTCACATGCCACAGAGGCAGGACCCCACAAGTCAGAAACGACTAACTCAAACAATTCCACATACTCAGTACTCGAACTAGGAAACGGAAGTTTATGGGACTTGCCCTTCTGACATGCAACACAAATATTAGAAAGATTCTTTTTATTAGACACAATTCCACATTTATTTAAAACATCGTTAACAATCCTAGCTGACGGATGACCTAGTCGATTATGCCATAGTGTGAAGTCATCAGGAATCAACTGAGAAGCTTGAAAATCAACATTATGAACCTGAGCCACCTTAGTTGACGACTCGGGTGATGCAACGGAGAAGTGATACAGTCCATCACGAACTTGGCCCCGTAACAAGATTTCCTGCGTCTGGATATCCTTTATGACACAGTAAGACGGGTGAAATTCAAAGAACACACTGTTGTCCTTAGTAAACTGAGACACAGACAACAGGTTCTTGCGTATACTTGGCACACACAACACATTAGTCAACCGTAACAACTTTGAATTTGTAGAAATAACGGTATCACCAACAGACAAAATTTTAGTAGGAAATCCATTCCCCATTAAAAGTTCAGATGTACCTGAATAAGGAGTAGTAGTATTTAAATCTGCAGCGTTCTGGCAAACATGATGCGACGCTCCAGAATCGGGATACCAGGACAAAGACCCAACTTGTGTAGGCACATGACTCGAGTCGAATTGAGACGAGTCCGAAAAGTCAGAGGCACAAAAATCTGTAATACGAGGCAAACCAATATTCTGAGAATTATCAACATAAAAAACTCGAGCACGTGGTTTGGTATGCCACGGAGCCTCAAGTGGAGTAGTCGGAACACCCACAAAATTCGCTACAGGTGAACTAGGAGACTGTTGGGACACGTACTGAGTACCATGAGTCAGCCCATTTTGCTGATCGATTGGGCCAAGCATGTGACCTGTCACATTCTGCCTAGGAGCAGCAGTATAAAACTGGGCTTCTTGACCCATAATAGGCCTGCTAGGATGATCATAGGGCCCAGGCGCTGACATACGGGGTGCATGATATGCACCAATCGGTCCAGCTGACAGACCAGCCCAATTGGGCTGTGGATAATCACGCACAGCAGGTGGGTTCTGCCATACCCACTGCCCACCTTCAGTACGTGGCATTGACTGATAACCATGCGCACGGACGGCTTCACCACCGGCCATAACAGCCGCATCAGAACCACCATAATCTCTGTCAAATCTATAGTAGCACAGCTGTGCAACATGTCCCAGACGATTACAGATCTGGCACTGAACTCTCGTCCGAAAACCACAAAAGCCACAAGCTCCAGCCGACAATCTCCCACCACGCACACCTCGCGATTCAAAATCGGCAGGAGTTTCGACGACATGCGCAACCATAGGAACATCATGTACGACCCTCGTTTGCCGACTCTAAAACGCCATTAAAACATCCACTAGCTTTTGAAACGTCAAGGACTCCGACGAGATCGAAACTAACATGAAAACCGAATCAAACTCAGGAGGAAGACCACCGAAGAGAACCTCCACTTTCTCTGCCTCAGAAACATCAGATCCCGAAGCCTCAAGCAGCGCACAAAGAGTTTTAATCTTCGAAAGATACTCTTTGACTGTGGATCCACCTTTCTGAACGACATGAAGATCATGCCGAATCTGAGCAACTTTCTCAACAGAAGACGCTGCAAACAAATGACTGGCAGCACTCCAGATATCACATGCAGTTTTAGTGGAAATAAAGTAAGAGAGAAGAGAGGAATTAACTGTGGATAGAAGCCACGATGCAAGCAACCTATCCTGCTGCGTGAACAGAACCGCATCTGGATTCGGTGCAAGAGTACCGTCGGTCATCGTCACAACCTTCAGCGGAACAGGGATGGAGCCATCCAAGAAACCTTGAAGATCATAGCCTTCAACAATTAGTCGAATCTGAAATTGCCATTGAACGAAGTTCGTTTCGTCGAGCTTAACAGTGTCATGACGCGAGAAACTATGGACCAGCCGAGAGTTGGAGAAAGAAGCATGAGCAGCAACACCAGTCGGAGATTCAACATTCGGATCCATGCAGACGAAGCGAAACCAACCACCAAGATCTAGGCGACTGATACCATGAAAGAACCTAAGGTAAACATCAGAAATATTAAGAAGAAACACATATATTGAATTCTCAAAAGCCTCCTTCTTTAAGGAATACAGAAGGTATTTATAGAAGATTACTACTGACTATCCTCTCTCATTAGCGTAACTACTATTTGCACCAGACTAACAACTCATAACAAACTAACTACTCTAACAAACTAAAACCGAAAGAAAAAAAATAAAACAGGAGCACCTTCGCCTTCAAACTTGGGACAACACCAAACTGGAACTTACAGCAGAAGACGCAAGTTTCAGGAGAAACTCCATGCCCAGGCACGTAACAAGCTCCGATCAGGAAGATACTCCAGTGCGAACCAAACCAAGAAGGAAAAACGAAAGAGATCGAAGCAAGGACATATTCGTCTTCAGAATTACCCCAATGAACAGCCACCCATAAAAGCAGAACCCAAACAGAGAAAATTCGGAAACAAAATATCAAGAAAGAAATAAGCATAAAAATGAATCAGGATAAAAAGGAATCAAAAAATAAGGGTAAAAGAACAAAGTAAAACAAAAGGAGATGCGAGAAGATTCTACCTAAATTGTAGAGAAAAAACAGAAAACGAATATTAAAATACTACAGTAACAGATCATTAACAATTGGACTACTTAAAGAAACGTGAAAAATATCGAGGATTGAAAGAAATGCATGGAACATGCGTAAAGAAAGATACGTAAAACCATGCAGAAAATAAAGAAACAAGCATGCAAAACAATAAAAGAGAGAAAAGGACAAAAATCACCGCTTAATGTTGTCACCGCCTAAAAGCAGGAGTCGAAACTTGGCAAACCAGGCACCCTTTCCATGTATAAAGCGACTAGAATCACCGAAAATGGGAAAGAGCAGCACCCCACCACCGCAAAAACACAAAAACGCAGGGAAATCCGAAGAAGACCACGGACCCCTACCTCACCGTCCAATTGTCTATAAAAGAACAAAGACGGACCAAAAACCGAAAAATGAAACAAGAACGAAAATCGCTAAAATCTTGGAGAAAATTCAACTCGCGCTACCATTCGCCTCCTTCAGCAGGACTAAATGTCTTTTGTAAGCATTTGGGAAACAGTAGAGCAGCTTCCTCGGTCGTAGCGACCACTACTCCTTCAGCGGCAGCGTTTCCCTCAAGCCTTCTTCGGACCAGACGAGGACGTCGGTGGTCAATAGATTGAGGAAGAAGCTGATGGATTTCATGGAAAATTTTAATAGTTTAAGAGAAAAAGTCATTATGTGCACTAAGACTGTTTTCGGTTTAAGCTTTATTTTAAAATAACTTTTCTATCACCACAATACAATTATTATAGTGATTCGAAACTTCAAAAGCATGATGATAGGGGATTATATACGAGGGACTAGTTTAGACGTTTAAAATTAGTGAGTATTATATGATATATATATTTATGATAAACCAATAATAATATTTTAATTTTTTTTAGTGAAATTAAATGCATTTGCTCCCTTTTAAAATCACAATCACATTATATCATTTAATAGTTCTAATATTAATTTTTATACAATATATATGTTTTAACGGAACTAAGAAAACTGTTGGTTATAATAGTAAATCATATTGTATTTTTAAAATGAAGATGTGGGTTTGAACTTTGTAAATGAGACTATTAGAAGGGGCAGTCACGACCTTCGAAAAGATTCGTCTCTATAAGCCACAAAACAAACATGAAAGTTACCTTAATTAAAATAAATGTAAACTACACTGGTAGTCTCTCAACTATTAGTAAGTTTCTTTCATGATCAATCAACTATTCGGTTTTCTCTTTTTTGATCACCTATCATTCAATGACCAATAAAAGATTGACATGGTAGCTTTTAAAATAGGTATAATAATAAATCTAACTCTTAACATTTATACATTGTGTCAATTTAATCTTGATTCTAAAAAATTGGCCCTCAATCTTTACACATTGTGTAATTTAATCCTTTTCCAGTTTTGTTTTGTTGGAGCGTGGGGATAAAAATAAACTTATAAAAAATTAACGAAGGCTTCAAAGCATATATCAATGTCACTTTCTTTAAGATTCTATTCGCCCTCACCTATATTGTGATGTGCGAATGAGTTATTGACAAATAAACCTTGAGTATACAATGAAACCCAATGATTGCCTACGTTTTTCACTGATGGAAATAGTCCACTGAGCATTGAGCAGAGCATAATAATGATATCAATTTCTATAAAGAATTTTTGTAATAATTCTTTATAGAACAATCTAGAAATATAAAATATGGTGGGAGAATAGAAAGAAACTTTGTTTCTATTTTTTTGGGTATGTCATAAAAATGAAATTTCACTCCTATTTATAGAAGGTCTTATGTCTCATCATAGGGACATAAACTACCTAAATGGATAGTCATATCTTTAGCAATAAACATTATTATTCAATAGATATCTACTTGAATAATAATGACTATTTATTAATAATCAAGTGACATAACTTTTGAATTCAAGAGACATAACTCATCACATAGTGACAACTTTTGGTTAATAACTAAGTGAAATAACTTTTGGTTATTTATAACTTTTTATTTGCAATAATTGAAACGTTATATATATTTTAAAAATGTTCCAACATGTTTTTATTTGTGATCCTTTCTAACATTATTCATAGGTTTGATTCAATGTAAAAAATGAACAGCAATAAGAAATAAAGCAATAAGAAATAAAACGATCCAAATTTTGAAAAATAGTCAATTCTAGTGTTTAAAAATGAAAAATCGCTTGGTTCAATACAACTATAAGTCTAACAACTTAAACAAAATTAATTTTTTTTTTAATTTTGATTTGCTTCATTAATGACCGTCAACTCAAGCTAACAAAAATAAATTAATTATCATTGAGAAATCAAGTTCTTAGTCATTTGATGTATAAGAAAAACAATGTATTTGAGTATTGTCTAGTTTAATAATAAACGATTTTTTAAAAATATTTTTTTCTTTTTTTATAATTTACATATTGTGTATTAAATTATATTTTTATGTAAAAAAAATAAATTCAGATCATATGTAAACATTGATGGTTAAATTTTAAAAGATTAGGACTGAATTGACACGTACAAAAATTGAAAGTTAAATTTATTATTATGTAATTTTTAAAAATTGTCATGTAATATGTTATTAAAAAAATTTAAAAAATTAAATAATTATTTTATAGTAAAAAATAGCATATAAGTAGTTGGGTCAGCAGTGTAATAATAATAATAATAATAATAATAATAATAATAATAATAATAATAATAATAATAATAATAATAATAAGCTTCAACTATATTAAAGAATCGTCACCTAATAGGAGTGCTTAGAATTTACTAAATTTAGATTGTGAGGTATCAAACATGGTGGGGAGACTGGCATTTGGGCATTACCAACTGAAAAGAACCCAAATGACAGTGTTTGCTATCTTTGTTTGTTTGACCAAAACCGAAATCCCACTTTTCGGGCGAAATAAACTGAAACCTTGAAATATAGACTTCCAACTTGAATCCACATGTATTTATATAAATCCATAGTTGCATCCTTGTCTGAAGTACTAACAACCAACTTGGAATTCCTTAATTACATAAAGAGTCTCCCATGTCTTCCCCAATTGTTGCACTCTTCCTTACCTTTTTCCTTCTCTTATCAGCTGCCGATGCATTTAACATCACTAAGATCCTTGGCTCCTTCTCAGATTACAGCACCTTCAACGACTTGCTGACTCAAACTGGTGTTGCGAGTGAGATCAACGACAAAAAAAGCGTCACTGTTCTTGTTGTTTCCAATTCTCAGATTTCAGGACTTTCTAGCCAACCGAAGGATACAATAAAAAAGATGTTGAGCATTCATGTGGTACTGGATTATTACGATAAAGCCAAGGTGGACAAGGTGCCATCTAAACCGTTGACTCTCACCACACTTTACCAGCAAAGTGGGAAAGCCCAAAACCAGCAAGGTTTCTTGACTATGACACGTGTGGGGAAACAAGTGTCATTTGGATCTGCTGCTCCGGGTTCTAGCCATGATTCTATCTTTGTTAAACAAGTTACGACTCAACCCTATGATATTTCAGTACTGGAAATCAGCAATGTTATAAATGTAGCCATAACTTCTTCCCCATCTTACGCTCCTAATGCTTCTCCTCCCAGGAAGGCCTTAGCACCTGGTCCCAACAAGTCCCCACTTGCATCCCCACCTAAAACTACCCGAAGCGACATACCAGCTGCTGATGCTCCTTCTACAACCACCGACTCTGATGCTCCTGATAATACTTCTGCTGCTTCTATAGCTTCTGCCTCTGCCATCCTTGTCATTTTCGCTTCGGCTTGCTTCATGCTTACCATGATTTGAGTAGATGAATTTTTGCTTAGCACTCACCCCACTATGATGGGATGTTCCCAAGTTTTCAAATGCTTATGAAATCAGACTTTTCTTTCTACTTTTTCTTTTGGTTGAAAAAAGAATGCTTCATAATCATCAACTCCAAAAGTTAGTCAAGTTTGGGAATGCTTCATAATCATCAACTCCAAAAGTTAGTCAAGTTTGGGTAAATTTAATCAATTACAATCTAACCAGAACAAGAAATGGCTTAATTGCCGAATCTTGAGAAAAACCAAAACCTCGGATTAACTTCAGCAAGTGGGTCATTGTTTTAACCTGAAATTGGGTTCTCCTTAACAGAACTTAGCATTACAAGAATAATGATATTAACTGGAATATATATATATATATATAGAGAGAGAGAGAGAGAGAGAAACAAAAACAAATATAAAAAAAAATTTGGAAAATATTAAACCTTATGAAGAGAAACATGCTTAGTAAAATTCGTTAAGCTAGAAATTTATTCGATTTCCAATTTGCATAAAGAGAAATATGGACTGTAGTAACCATTTTTTCGAAAAAAAGGGAATCGACTTAGATTTTGAAAATGAAAACGAATAGAGGAGTCGACACCAATCCTTTTTGATGAGGTGTGATCTGGTTATCTCAAATTAATCATTTTAATAAAAGTTAAGATTTACTAAAACGATAATTTTTGGTCTACGAAAATCAGAAAATGAGTTCGGGAGTCGGTTACGCACGAGGAAGGATTAGCACCCTCGATACGCCCAAAAATTGGTACCTAGTTGATTAATTAGTGTCTTAGTGTCGAAAATTTGAAAACTTGAAAGAATTTAAAATACGATCCCTCTTTGTATTAATGCTGATTTAAAAATGATCGAATAAATTAAAACGGATGTTAAGACTCTCTCATCTCGAAGTAATAAAATGTCACGCCCGGTAAGTTAGGACACGTCATCTCGAACTTTGAGAATGAGCTTGCCTTTATTTAAAATTCATGTATTTTAACTTTTTTTAAAAAGGATGTTCAGTTATTTAGGGTAAACAAGAAAAGTCGAAACCCAGTAAGTTAGGGTACGTTTTCTCGAATTTCTTAATACCGAATATTGCCTTTATTTGCAAAAGTTCTTATCTCGAGATAACAAGATATCCTATTCAATAAGTTAGGGCACAACACCTCGTATCTTCGAGAGTAAGCATTTATTTCAAAACTCATATTGTGATTTTTAAAAGAATATTCCGTTATTTAGGTAAAATGAGAAGAATCGAAACCCAGTAAGTTAGGGCACGATTTTCTCGAAATTCCAAACACGGAGTATCGCTTTTTATGAAAAAATTGTTTTCTTCAGGGCAAGGTTAATATAACATAAGTTGCAATAAAATGAGATAATAAAGAATGCATAAATAAATTCAAATTTCGATATTGACAGTATAATGAATAAACATAGAAGCAAATGTGAATCATAATAATAAGAGCTGAAATAAAATAAATGAAGAAACAAATAAAAATAGAAAAGGAAATAATAATTAAGCTAAAATATTTGAAATTTAAAAAAGGAACTAGCAATAAATAAACAATCATTATGTAAAACTAAAAACGATAGTATAGCAATAATAATATTAATAGTAATAATAATGATATAAATAATAATATTAAAATAAAATAATAAGCAACAATAGTGAAAACAATAAGTATAATAATAAATATAATGATATATAAAAATAATAGTTTATAAAAATTTTATGTATATATACATGTATAATGAAGTATATACAAATATTAATAATAAGTATAATAGAGGTAAAAATAATTATAACATGTGCATGATATGATATTAAGAAATATAATATAGTATTAAGAATGTATACATAGTATATGTGCTAGGAACAAAAATAACAGTTAATAATGCTACATAAATAGATATAGTAATAGTAGATATATAATATAGTTATTAAAAATATATATGTAAGGTAATATGAAAAATAAAAAAAGTATATATAATATAGTACTAAAGATATATACATAACATATAGAAAAACACAATATTTAAAGGATATATATATATATATATATATATATATATATGATACACATATATTTAGAGATGATAATAATATTAGAAAACAACTATTAATGATATTACATAAGTATATATACATATATATTAAAAATAAATACATGATAATATTAAAAGTATGTACATAAAATAGGATAAAAACATATAACTAATAATACTAACGATATATACATAATATATATAAAAGCGTATACGATACACATATATATTAGAAATGATAATAACGTAAAAAAACAATTATTAATAATATTACATAAATATATATATTAAAAGATATATACATATGTAATGAAACATATACTAGTATTAATAACAAATATAATAAGAGTAAAAATAGATATAATAATAATAATATGTATATAACGTGGTATTAAAGATGTGTATAATAAATATGTATACATATATTTATTAGGAATAATAATAATATTGAAAAATAACTATAAATATATACATAAAATATATATAAGTATTAATTGAAACTAAAAAAATAATTCTAATAATAGTAAAAATATATTGATAATAATAATAATAACGATAATGGTAAATATAATAACAAATAATATAAAAAAGGTAAAAGTAATGTATAAACTAAATTAAATCTAAAAAAGGGACTAAATTCGAAACAAAAATGAAGTTTTGGGGCAAATTCAAAAATAAAAGTCAGAGAATGGACCCATTCGAAAGGCGCGAAGGACATGGGGGATTAAAAAGGAAATTTTCCCATTATCCAAAACGCTGTGCTTCACATGGGACCAAAACGAAACAAATATGAAACTTTAAGGGCGAAATTAAAAGGAAAGAAAGGGGAATGGGACCACATTGAAATCGGCTTCAAAAGCGGAGGGACTGAGGGTGCAAATAGACCCTCAGTCCAAAAACACGCGGATCCTAGGTGTGCGGGTCGGGTCGTAATTCGGGTTGGCCAAAACGACGTCATTTTGGTGCCTGAGAGGCCTGCCCAAAACAGCGTCGTTTTGGAGGCCTATTTAAACCATTTTTTTTTTAAATTTCATTTCAACTCTTTCTTTCCAAAAAAAAAACAAAAAACTCTCTCTAGCTCTCTCAACCCTTCCCCTCCTCCGGTCATCGGGTTGTCGCCGGACCATCAGTGGCGCCACCGGCCACGGTGGTGGGGCATTTGCCGTCGTCGCGGTGGTCGGAGAAGCCCAAAAGTCCCCCTTTTCGAGCCCGTTACACGTAGATCAAAGATTCGAGGCCAAAACCCCAAAAAACTCGACCAAATTCCGGTGAAGCAACAAAGAAACACTCGGTTTCTTTTCCTTTTTTGGCGTGGCCTTCACCGACGGTGAGCGAATCGACCGATTTAGGTGAGTCCTTCCTTCTCCTTTTTTATTTTCATATTTAAACGAGAAAGAAAGACTTGAAAGTAGAAAAATGAACAAAAATAGAGAACGAGAATCACCTCTATTTCTATATTTTTTCTTATTCCGAAAATGAAAGAAAAATCCCCCTCTTTTTTGGATTTAAAATTCCCCTCTTTAGTTTACAAGAGATCGGCTTTTATAGCCCTTTTTGCATTACATTTTTGCACTGGTATTGTCCTCTTGTTTTTATTTTCGTTACTGTTCTTTGCTCATTTCCTGCTTTCTTATTTGCTTGTTTGCAGGTGACAGCGAAGGTGATGGGACGGGTGGTTGAAAAGTGTCAGACGGCAGAAGGATGGGCATGCTGGTACGGCGGCTGAACTTGGGGAGCTAGGGTTTGTTGGCTGAAATGTTTTAGGATTAGTTGGGCTAGGGTTTATTTTACGGGCCCGGGCAAAAATGGGCTGGTACATGGACAAATAAAAGTGAAAATATAAAATTTTGGAGCATGTTTTATAAACCAGTTTACTAAAAAAAAAAAAAAACAGCAGTTGATTTCCTACTTTATTTTTGGAAATGGGCCACTTTAAACTATATTTACCAAAATACGTCGAAAAACTAAAAATGCGTCCACGTAGGCTCGTTTTAAGGGAAAATTTTAGAAAATCGTGTCTCTGGGGGAGCGCTTTTGCCATGTCAGCATAAAATGCGTCGACATGGACGTGCTTTGCTGACATGGCAAAAGCGCTCTTCCAGGGATGCGCTTTAGCTTGTGTTTTTTCTAGTGTGGGTTATTTGCATGTTTAGGGTTTAGATGTTTAGGGTTTTAGGATTAGGATTTTTGTTAAAATAAATTAGGGTTTTATATGTTTAAGGTTTAGAATTTTGGAGAAAATAAATTAGGGTTTAAGGATTTTAAAAATCAAATTGGGGTTTATGATTTTTTTAAAAATAAATTAAATTATGATTTGTTATTTATAAAAAATAAATTAGGGTTTATGGATTTTGAAAAATAAATTTGGGTTTAGGGTTTTTGTAAGTCTTAAGGATGAGTTCTGAAAAAATTATTTTGATGAGATTGGTTTTTTTTTTGTTCAGTCAGCAAAAGTACTAAAAAAAGCTCCCAGCTGGACGCTATTTTTTTACAATAGTTTCTGAAAAAATAATTTTAAGAAGATGGTTCTAAAAAATAGAGTAAAAAACGCTTCAAGCAGGATGCACTGTCAGCAAAAGTAGTGAAAAAAGCTCCTACCTAGACTCTCGTTTTCTATAGTAGTTTCTGGAAAGATAATTTTTAGAACATGATTATGAAAAAATAGGACAAAAAACGCTTCAAGCAGGATGCACTTTCAGTAAAAGTATTGAAAAAAGCTCCCACATGAACGTTATTTTTCTATAGTAGTTTTTGAAAATATAATTTTGAGAAGATGGTTTAGAAAAAATAGTGTAAAAAATGCTTCAAGCAGGATGCACTGTCAGCAAAAATATTGAAAAAAATCTCTCACCTGGACGCTCTTTATTTACAGTAGTTTCTGAAAAATAATTTTAAAAAGATGGTTCTGAAAAAATAGTGTCAAAAACGATTCAAGCAAGATGCACTGTCAGCAAAATTATTGAAAAAGCTCCAAGCTAGATGCTCTTTTTCCATAGTATTTTCTGAAAAAATAATTCTGAGAAGATGGTTTTGAAAAATAGTGTAAAAAACACTTCAAACAGGATGCACTATCAGCAAAAGTACTAAAAAAAGCTCCCACCTGGACGCTCTTTTTCTACAGTACATCCTGCTTGACCTTAGGCTATAAATGAGTCAAATTTCATTCTCATGTTGCATAAGTTACAACAAGAGAAATTAGAGAAGTTCAAAAGAATAGAAATTGAAAAAGTTCAGAAGAATATAAATTGAAGAAGTTAATAAGGTATAGGTTGGTTTATCATATTAATATTTATACGAATCATTATATTTTTGCATAATATTTTTTGTTTTAATTTGAATTTCTTTCAACAAATCATTTAGTTGAAAATGAGTGAACGTATTAGTGCTATTATTTACTATAACGGTGAGGTCCGTGACACCGAGAATGACATTATTTTTTATCAGAGAACACAACGCGAATGGTTTTTAACTAGAACATAGATTTGACAGAACTTCGTAAAAGAATTAGGTGCAAAATCTTTGGAACAACGCCAATGAGAGTTTCATCTATTAAGTATCGATTTTGTACTTTGGTTGATCCGGTGACATATGACTCATTTGATATCAAAGGTGCTCGTAGCTTGAAGGCGATAGTGCAGACTCATCTCACTAGTGGATCACCTTATCTTGAGTTATATGTATAATTTTTATCTCCAAATGAAGCACTTGTGACTTCAACATCTACTACTGTTCGAGAGGAATACACGACCCCTGCCCTACACTCCGTTAGTGGGAGGCAAAACACGGAAGCATCCGTGTTTGGTGGTAGTATGGAATATACGACCCCTACACAACACTCCATTAGTAGATGGGACATGCACCTCGGTGGGTCGATGTTCGATGCTAGAAATACGTACTGGGGAATGACATCAACTTCTAGTGGTTGACAATCCACATCTGATTGGGGACGTTATGAAACATCTACAAGAAGGGATGATGTACTCCCTACGACGTCCACCAGCGAGGGGACCTCGTACGTTACAGATGATTGTGGGTCAGATGATGAGTCCGATATGGATCCACCTCGAGAGCCCGGCCCCAATGGTGCAGAAGTTGCATTATTTTCTAAATCGGAGCCTGTTCTAACCGAACTTGAAGATAGTGAAGGGGGTTCAGATGAAGAAGAAGAAGATCTGCGATTCATGACGTACTCGCCTCCAACCCACATGCATAATGTTGATTTATCGGTAGATAATGTGTTGGAGTTTCCAGATCTACCACACAGAAGGCGTGACCATACAAGTTCATCGTTAGATTCGGGTGAATTGGAAGTTGGTAAGGAGTTTTTCAGTAAGGATAGTTTTCTTGGTGCATTAAAACAATATAGCATCATGAACGGGGTTAACTATCACGTGGCTAAATCTAAATTCGAGAAGTTTGAGGCCAAATGTACAATGCGAGACGGTACATGTTCATGGAAAATCATGGCTTTAATTAAGAAAATAACTGGGTTATGGGAGATAAAGAAGTTCAAATGTCCACATATGTGTGTTACCGGTATAATATCACTAGGGGTATAGGGTTTTTGAATATTACTGTTATTATTTAATATTGCATTATTTAACGTACTCATAGGTTGACAAGTGTTTCACAAGATCATCCTAAGATGGACATAGATATGATAGCAGACATAATATTACCAATGGTGAAGGCAGATCCCAAGACTTCTATATCGGTCTTAATTGCCAATATTTGTAGCCAATTCAAGTACACACCTTCTTACCGTAAGGCTTGGATAGCTAAGCGGAAATCGTTGGATAAGATGTATAGTGGATAAGACACCTCATATAATGAGGTGTGCCAGTTGTGTCAGGTGCTGGAAAGGTACGTCCCAGGTTGCGTAACAGACCTTGAAACAGGCCTTGCGTACTACAACGACCGCTTGCTCCATGGATGCCAAGTGTTCAAGCATCTGTTCTGGAGCTTTAAGCAATGCCAAGATTCATTTGTGTACTGCAAGTCATTGGTACAAATTGACGGTACCTTTATGTATGGTAGATATACCCATCGACTATTGCTAGTTGTGGCACATAATGGTGGTGGGAGAATCCTTCCAATTGCGTTTGCAATAACACCGGGGGAGTTAGGTGACGACTGAGATTTCTTTCTTTCTAGGTTGAGGAGGCATGTCAACCATCAACCTAATATTTGTGTTATATCAGATCAGAGCACTGGAATACTAGCCGCAATTAAGCGACAGGGAAGCCTATGGGATCGCACACACCATTGGTGTTGTTTAAGGCATATTGCGTCCAACTACTATAGCAATATCGGTCTACCATTGAACAACGACAAGTGATCAACATGGGTATTTAATCGCCACTAATATTATTTCGTTTGTAATATTCAATTTGTTCTGAATGGAAAAGTAGTATGTAATTATCACTATCCACTTATATTGACAAGGTACGAGATCAATAAGGACCGTTTTCATGAGATGTTGGCGATTTTGCAGTCAATTAACAATCAAGGCGTAAACTACCTTTCGATTGGTGGACACAAGCATACGACAACGACCTACGATATGGTTGAATGCATAAATTCTATTCCAAAAGGAACACGTCATTTGCCGATAACCTCTGTTGTGTGAGAGACATACTTTAGTTTGGCGACACTATTTCCAAAGCGAGCAACGAGTTATAAAGGCCAAATATAGGGAGGCCCAGTATGTTGTTCTCTAACATATACTCATGTATTGATTTTGACATCCTTATGTCAATGACAACACTGTCATCAATCAACTACACATTAGTCTCAATGCATTATTATTGTCTAAACCCACAATAATACTTGACTGAAGACTTTTTAAGAATCATATTATTCTTAGGATTTTATTATTAATCAATTTATTTACACATGAAAAAAAATTGAAATAACAATAGCAATGTCTTATATTAACAAATAAGGTAAAATGAGTGTGTTATTACAATCATCTTATGATTCGTCCTTGAGCATACTCTAATAATGATGACTTTGAATGAACAAATTGAAAAGCTCAAGGGAAAACTAGTTGTTTGTAAAGCTACCATGAGTAAAAGGGTTTTGGGTGTGACAATGAATTGTAAGATGGATGACCCAAAATTGAAAAGGTTTAAGGGGGCAAGGTCCATAAAAGATGTGAATAATTTCTTATTAAAATGTCATTTTTGAACATGATAGTAGAAAGTTAAAAATTAGTTAAAATATATAATACTTAAACAATTGAATATAATGATACATGAAGTATATATTTTAAACACTTTTTAAGTAATTAACATAAATTATTTGTAAAATCAATGATACATTAAATATATTTAAATAATTTAATATTTCAAAGCATTTTTGACTCTAACCAATAATTTTTAAAATCGAAATTATCTTTTATCAATAAGTGTAGTGTTGTTGACCAACTTTTAAAGGTTTTATTAATATAAACAATAACTTAATTATAAAAAAATAAAATATTTTCTACTTCAGTAAATTTTTTTGAAGTTAGTAAAAATAGTGGAGAAAAAAATATACCTTCATGTCCAAGAGTTTTCAGTAATATATTTAAAATACAAATATTTCATTATTTTTTATCTGACGTGGAGTTTATACTACAGGTGGAAAAAAAAAAAAAAAACTCTTTTAGGTGTAGATGTAGTAGAAGAAAATGAGAAAAGGATTTTGATAGTGATCAGATATTTCCTTAATTAGTAGGTCCCTCCTCTTCTCTCTCTCGCTCGCTCCTTATATATTTATTTTTATATATCTTTTGAAACTACGATTGATCTCTCAAGGAAGAAATTGAAGAATTCCGTAGATGTCTTCAGAGAAGGTGCATGTGGAGCACTGTAAAGGCGTCAATGGCCTCGATAAGGTCATCTTAAGGGAGATTCGCCGTTGCTCTGCTGAGGTTTTCGCTTTCTTTCTCTTTCTCCCTACTCTCTTTTGCCTCTTATTCTCCTTTTCTTTTTCCATCAATATATAATTGTTGTTTTTGTTCGGAATCTTCATTCTGTGTTAAAATGTTAACTGCATTACCGTTTCTTTGAGGCGTTTTGCGTGATCTGTTCAGTTTTTTTTATTGTATTTATCGATTTGCATAATGAATGATGATTGAATCGTGCTACCGTTTTGCTTAATATATCATGTGATGATTCCTTAAGTTTGCATTCAATTTAGGTTACGAAGATTTCATTTTTCGTCGTCGTCTTAAATGTAGAGTGTGCTTAATATTATAAACCAGAGAAGAAAGATAGCAGGAGAATGCATGCTAAAATATATGAATCAATTGGAGGAAATAGTACGAAAGATTATTGTCAAACCAAATTTAAGGTGCAGTTTTAAGCATATGATTACTTGTTCCGTTTTCTTTTTCTTGGTGAAAATTTTCCTTCTGAAACATCATTGTTGAGATGATGGGAGAAATTTTTGTTTACGAGAACAAAAAGAGTGTTTAGAGGATAAGTACTCCTAAGGTTCTTTGGCTCACTAATTAGTTGAATATGTTTTAAAGTGGGAAGAGTTTATACCGTGTATATAAGATGTTTTGGAAATATGTATATGTTTATATATAAGATGCTTTAGAATATTTTTCCTTTTCCTTGTTAGTATATACCGGCTTCTGCATGTGCTATTTTGTTTGTAACATTGCTATTCTATGCACTGACAAGGGAGTTCAAATGTCCAGAAGCTAGTTAATATGCTTACCGCGCTACTATTGCTAGATAAATAATGAAGTCAACGTTAGATTATTAAGTTCATATTTGTAGTTCAATGTACACTTGATAGTCAAGTAAATGTTGTGGACTTTTCGAGCTCCAACACTAGTTTATAGATAATAATCCATTTTACTTCCCGCAAATCATTGGAACTTTCCTTTTTTTTTTTTTTTTTTTGCAGAGAATAAGTACTAGTCTGAACATGAATCGCTTTTTTCTGAATATGTGCAGTTTTGCTGATTTTCTTTTTTCTTATATTAAACATGCCTAAAAGTGGAATTAGTGTTCTTGAAGCTCTATTTCATGAACTTAGGAAGCCATGAATGCTGCACAATGTAATTTCTTGTGCACTCTTTCCTCTTCCTCTTCTGTTATTTTCTTTTTAATCCAAAAAACTTAACATACACTTGGGAAACAAGCAAATTTTCTTGTATTCATTCTACTTTCTTTTCTTTTAAACAGGTATATTTGTATGGAGGTCAAGTCACTTCTTGGAAGAATGCACATGGTGAAGAGCTCCTTTTTGTTAGTAGTAAGGTATATGTATTAGAAGTGTTCTTGTGAGAAGCAGTTCAGCTTAAGAATTTAAATGAATTAAAGCTATCTATTTCTCCTGCTATTAACGATCTGTCTTTCATAGTTAGAGATGGTCAGAATGCTGTTATCATTTTCTCCCAGTTAGCCAATTATATGCTAGTAATGATCCCATCTATTGTGCAGTGTGGTGATGAATTACTTGGATGTTATAGCATTTTCTTAGTTGTTTGACCAACACTTATTGCTACTTCTAGGTGACGAGGTTAGCGCTCAGAAAGCACTTTTGAAATAAATGAGATCTCGTACAGTTTCAGGAGAGTGTCAAAATAATCGTCACTTGCACTTACTTTCTGATACAAACGAGGCTTTTAAATTTTCTTAAAGTTCCTAAAATATTTCTAAATGATACAATTGATGCATATTAAGTTTTATACAAGAAGAAAATTAGCAATTTTTATGGGTCTACTTAATTTTATGACTACCCTTCCAGTTAATGTGTGCTTTCTGCAGGCTTCTTTTAGACCTCCTAGGGCTATTCGTGGAGGTATACCAATCTGTTTCCCTCAAGTATGTGATTCAATACTTTTATCTGTTTCTCTTTGCAATTTCTATATATTTGTTTCTGAATTCAAGTATTTTCTGTATACAGTTAAAAAGTACCGGTTCTCTTGAGCAATATGGATTTGCAAGGAATCGAATTTGGAGCATTGATCCTGATCCCCCACCATCTCCATCTGATATTTCTCACAAGGCCTTTGTTGACTTAATCCTCACGCACTCTGAAGAAGATATGAAGATCTGGCCTCACAGGTGCGCTATTAAGAATTTTGATTATTTAACACAGCTCTCAAATTGAAATTGGAATCTTTGGAACAAATTTGTTAAACTAGTATGATATAACTGTCAAACTGTTTTCTGAACCAGATTATAGTGCTTCTCTTTTCCTCTATAAATTTTTAGTTTTCACTGTAAAAAGAATTCTCAAACTTATGGCAGTAGGATGTGTGTTGTTTTGGAGCTAACTCGTAACTTTTTTTAAAACCAATCTTAAATGTGCTTTAGTATTGTGTTAGATGTGGATCTATGATTGACCGATTACATTTATTGTCACCTGTCTGTGTATATGTACATTTAGGGCATTACCTATGCGTATGAGATTCTTACTGAAGTTTTATCATTTGATTTAGTGATATGCAATTATGTGCAGGTATGAGTGCCGGTTAAGGGTAGCTCTGGGACCTACAGGTGATTTAATGTTGACATCTCGCATCAGAAATACAAACACTGATGGAAAGTCATTTACGTTTAGATTTGCCTATCAGACCTATTTTTTCGTCACTGATATCAGGTTGAATATATTTATCTTTCCTATCTTGTGGTTTTAGTCATGAGAATCTCTGCATTTAAGCATGCATTGTAATTTTAGCAGCTGTGGAACTTTTGTGGTTAACAATGATGCATACTGTTTTCTTAGGTCTTGAAAGCAGTGTGAGATGCAATCTGCAGTGAACATTTGTTGATGAACTTATCCTATACCTCATGGGGAGGATCTAGGACTGTGAAAAACAGTAGTATAAATATTAGATCAAAGTTGTGCTTAGAACACTAGTAGCTTACACATGATTTATAGCCATGCCTGCTACAGTCTTCTACAAGCTAGATGTATGAATTTTCTTTATTTTTTCATTAGATGTCATAAATATCATTGCAACAGATTTTGATTTTAAATTGAAATGTTGTATAGCAAAATTAAGTTATGATTTGAAGCGAGTTCTATTCGTTGCACCTTTTGATAACATGTTCACATTAGAGGTGGAATGAAAACTTATTTTTTTAGTGGAAAAAGTAGAAACTCTGTTCTAGATGTTATTGTGATACAGAACTAGGACATACTCATTTTGTGTATTACAATTCTTTTCTATTCACTTTTATTTAGTGAAGTACGAGTAGAAGGACTAGAGACATTGGATTATTTGGATAACTTGAAGAACGGAGAGCGGTTCACAGAACAAGAGGATGCAATAACATTTGAATCAGAAGTAAGTGTCAACTATTATAAGCAAGCGTATGCCTTCCCTATCTTTTTAATTCTAATTGTTTATATTTATGGTTTTATGTCTACTGTCTTGTTGATGAAAAAGGTGGATAAAGTATACCTCAGTACACCAACAAAAATTGCCATCCTGGACCATGAAAGGAAACGAACATTTGAATTGCGAAAGTATGGACTTCCAGATGCTGGTGAGTATATAATCTCTATACACTATTACACTAACACATTAATTTAGAGCCATCTAGTTAGGTTATGAAGGAAAGTGTACTATAGTTAGAGATAAAACTATTTAATCTCTTGTCCATGCTTCATCTTGGAAGTTATATCAGTTGACATTTTTTTATTTTTTATTTTTGGAGCAATTAAATATAACATACGTAGGGTGATCTACTCAGTTTTATGTTTTACCAAAAATCTATTTATTACTTTATTTCCAATTTACAGTATTGTTTTCAATGACATCCTTCCCTTCCAACAACTCGACCTATATTAAGAATTCCCTTTGAAAAATAGTTCTGTTCTTTCAGTCTGTCTAGAGGCAAGGTTTCTCTAAATGGTATGTGGAGGAAAATTCGACCTGAAATGTATATAACGAGGGACAACTAGTTATCCCTTGCATCACAGTCGGGGGGCTTCAAAAATCGAGTCATGTGCGATGTTAATATAAAATTGTCATCTAGTTCTGTACTTATTCAAGAAAGCTTTCATTTGATGCCTTCTTGAGCTATAGTCATATGTCTGCCATACAAATGAAGGTTTGAAGCCTTATATTTTTTCCATTTGTAGCTCTATACTTGAACTATAATACTGTATTTATTACAAACGACACAGCCTGCATTCGTTTTAGTTGTAATAAATAGATGAGCTATGCAACTTAATGATTCATTTTACATAATCAGGTAAGCATGTATGTAAATCATGGTTAGATGTGTAAGTTAATGATTGATTTTCAGTGGTGTGGAATCCGTGGGATAAGAAAGCAAAGGCAATGGCGGATTTTGGTGATAATGAGTACATGCATATGCTGTGTGTAGAGGCTGCTTGTGTGGAGGAGCCCATTACCTTGAAACCTGGGGAAGAGTGGAAAGGAAGGCAGGAGATTTCAGCTGTTCCTTCCAGTTACTGTAGTGAACAACTCGACCCTCGAAGGCTACTTCTTAGTGGTTGAATACATTACTCGCCCTTTTCTGCGGCATCTCTTGTACAGTTTAAAGACCGCAATCCGGTTTTCGCAGCCAATTACCCAAGCATTTAACTCCAAATTCTCTTGTGCCAAGGGTTTCATATGAAAGGTATGGTAATTTTGCAAATTCTGCTTCTCTGGGTGTTTCATTACTATCCTCTTATTTGATTCATTTAGGGTTTTTAGTTGCTAGTAAATATTTCTTTATTGCATATGGAAGTCCATTTTCTTATGTAATACTAAAATTGTAGAAGCGATTCATATAAAATCCTTCGCTTCTATTTGTGAGATTATAGAAGAACTTGGTATTTCGATGGAATCCATATCTTTGCTTTGCTGGGCAGTTGCCCTTTTCAGATATATGGTAGTACGGTTGTAAACTCCACTGCAATGTTTCTAATATAGTGAGTTCTTCCAAGTATATTCAATACTTTTCTTAGTGACTTAGAGAAGAATACTACAAATATATTTACAAAATGGACAAGGATCCACGAGAGATAACTTAAGATTATTTCCCCTCATTTCATAATACTTATTAATTATATAAAAAATATATGAAAAAGTAGAAAACCACTTAACTTTACAACCGAATAAATGAATACGTTCCCTTAAAATATAATATGAATACAATATCCTGTGATGTGGGATCAATAAAAGAACTAGAAAAGTTTCTAGGCACGTATCTGCAAAAAAACACGCGTAAACTCATGCCTCTTTTAGAGATTCTCCTGGCTTTAATTTCAAACCAGAACCAACAATTTTAGCTCTCTTTGGAATAATGAAGGAGGAACTTTACATGACCCTAATCTGATCTCTAAGCCAATCTCCGTTACTACACACGTATCTCACATGTCAAAACTCAAAGCGTCCTGTTTATTTTGCTTATGGTTAATCAGTTAGGGTTAACGTTACAGTTGACCCCTAAACTTTCGTCTAATGTCTAATTTGGTACCTTTAAGAGGAAAATACCCAATATGGTACTTGTACTATTCTATCATGTACCAACGTACCTTAAAGTAAACCTATTCATGAGTCGGGTCATACATTGACAAATTTTTTTGTTTTCAGCCCGAAAAATGAGCTTAAATTTTTTCCCAAGCTCGATGCGGATAAAAATGTTAAAACTCAAGCCTGAATCAACCCACCCATATTAAATTTTTTTTAAATTTTTAAATATATATAATACATTGAAAATATTAAAAAAATTAAAATAAATATTTTTCAACAAATTGAAATTAAATTTTAAAAAACTTTATACTTAAATAATACTAAAATAGTAGCAAAATTAATAATAAAATAAAAGTTATACAATATCTAGACAATAACAACAAAATAGTAACATCATAATAGTGAAATGTCAACAAAATAGTGAGAAAACAACATATTTTTTCTTTTTGCAAATTCGGATCAGGCTAAGCTTGGATCTAAAAAAACTTTACCTGAGGCCTGATTTGTTTTCTAAATAAGTTTTTTTTTTTTGCCTAAACTCATTTTTCGGCCCAATATTTTTATCCAAATCCTTCCGTTTTTTGAGCAAATTTATGGATCAAATGGCTCAATCCATAAATAGATCTATCCCAAATTCTTAACATAGTTTAATTTACACATTGAGTTGGCAACATTACATAAATGAATACTATGTGTCATATACAATTTGTTTTGGGTTTTAAATATAATTTTTACATGATTAAATTTAATAATTTTCTTTTGTTTTACTTTTTTTTAAGAAACAAACAAAAATTGAAAACAAATAAAACTTATTTGTCGAAAACTTAAGGGAAAAAATTTGTAATCAAAATCCAAAACCAATTATATAACATCTCTCATTCATTTATTCGTTGTTGTCGAGTCTGTGTGTAAATTAAACAATGTTAAAGTTTTGAGGTACATTGAACATCATATAGGTACGATATTAGATTTTTTTTTTTGTATAAATACTACATTGCACATTGAATGAAAGTTTAAGGACAATTCTAACATTAACCCATTAGTTTGCTATAATTCCCATTTTCCTTTCGAGTGAACATATAGATTGTTTTAGATCAAATTATGATTTTGATCTCTAATGTTTAAATTCAAGATTTAATATATATACTTTAATTCTATATAATTTGGTTCCTATACATGATATCATAGTTAGTCGAAATAATTCTGTACCATTAATTATTTCAGTTAAAATGTTAATTATGAAATTTTTTTATTAAAAATACTCATTTCAACTTCATGCATAAATATATAACTTTTGTATTAGAAAGGTGTTTTAAAGATAAATTCATGTCATCATTTTAAATCGGAATAGTTAAGGATTTTAGTTGTTTGGGCTAACTAATGCCAGCGTAAAAATAGAGGAACAAATTATGTCAAATTAAAATGTAAAGACTAAATTTCAAACATGAGCATAGTAAAGAGATCAAGACTGCAATTTTACTATTATCTTATAGTAAACATAATATGGTTCCTATATATTTATCATGTTATTAATTAACTCAAATATTTAACATCATTAATTTTTTTATTAAAATATTATGTGGTTATACATAATTGAATCTTTACTAGTCTTAGACAATGTCAATTTGCTTTCTATTTCTATTAGGTTTGTTTTTTTTTTTTTTTTTACGTTATAAAACAATGATCACATTTAAATTTTAGTTCTTAGACTATGCTTAAAAATAATATTAAATCTATTATTTAAAATTTTAACATAATTTAGTTTCTTCACTTTATAATGTCATTAGTTAGTCTGGATAGTTATTAAGTATTTCAATCAAAATGGTAATGTTAATTTTTCTTAAGAACACTATTTCAATAGAAAAATTATATTATCATGACGAGTTCAAATGAGTGTTTTTAAGAAAAATCCTAATTAGCATTTTCAACGTTATTGATTTTTTTGATAAAATTTCAAATTCTCACTCTAAAAAATTTAATAGAAGAAATTTAATGGTGGTAACTACTGGACCTGAATTTTTAAATATGAAAAATAGAAGGATTAAATTTTTAAAAATTAAAGTGGGAGAACTAAATTATAAATGTACGAAGTAAATATTGACTTAAAGCATATTATAACTTTCAATTTTGTATTCTATAATTTAACACAAACAAATAATCAACCCAATGCATAAGTGTAGGTTAGAATCATACTAATAGAAATATACAATTTAATGATCCCTTCAAATTAATTATAAATTTATTTGATTAATATATATGTGTACATATTTATGTCTTTTTTTGTTAGCTTTTAAAATATATTATGTATTCTTTTAATATTCTTTATCTCTATTTTATTGTTTATGTTTGGGGTTCATAATTGTCCTTTTTAATAACGTTGTCTTTAAGGTTTGAACATATGTTTTTTTCTTCGAAATGCAACGTGCCTTTACCATTGCACTAAACACTTATTGCTAATATTTTATATATTTTTTAATTATATTTAATAATAATTACTCATTAATTAAATGTAAGAACTTTTTTACTAAATAATAAAAATAATTAAAAAATGCAAGTATTACTATGATACAAGATGCATTAACCATGCCTAATCTTAGCATGCAAAATTACTAAGAGTAAAGACTAATATGTAGTGTTATTCGAATTGGATCGGTTGGCTGAATTAGTTAAATTGAGAATTAGTCGGGATATTAGTTTAGAGAGTGCTTTTGAGCTGGTTAGACCAGGGACCAATACGAACTATTTGGACAGATTAAAAACCGATTGAATCAAAATTTTTTATTTTTTTATTTTTTATTGAATTTTAATAATTTTTTAATTGAATCGGTTGGATTGATTGAATCGGTGGAACTGGAGAACTGGTGGCCTCATCGATTAGACTACCAATCCGGTTTATAAAACATGTCTAATGGTCCCCCAATTTTGTAATTATTAATTTTCGATTTGAGCCAATAGCCTCTTGATTTAGTGACAAGAGTACTATGTTGTGAGGTATGAGACATGAATCTCTAATAATTTCACCCCACCCCAAATTATTAAAAAAGAAAAGAAAAGAATGTTTTATATGAAGATCTGTCATTAACTATCTTGATCTTGCTTATTCCTAAACTTGTGTCCTAAACTTGTGTCGTGTTGTAATTATATTTATTTTTAATATTTTTTTAAAAACAAATTGATAGTGAGAATGGGTTAACACAAATTTAAATCTATACCAAATAAGTGCCTGACTGTTCCATTTAACTGTATATATATAATTTACTAATAAAATATAAATTTATGTTGGAACAATGTATTAAATATAAACACTATTACATTATAATACTTTAACTAGACGAAAAGGATTCAATAAGGTCACATTTTTTTTAGTATTATTGCTTTAAGCATAATAGAAAACCAGACTTTACGGAGGTTCATATGACCATTCTAAAGAGATGGTGGCCAAAAACTGAAGATTCCGAATCCTGGATTATGGCAAATTGGACCTCTATATGAAAGAGAAGGACCTACTAGTGTCACGGGCCAAAGTTCTAAGCTCGTGACCATAGCACAAGATGTGTCCCATGGAGGTCGATCGATTAGATGGGGATCATTTAGCCTACGTGAACTGGCCCGATTACATGAATTGTTGTAGAAGCCTGTCAGATTAAAGCCTAGGTGGCCCAATAGCGAAGATATGGCAACTTAAGCTATTTTGGGTAACTAATCTTAAAAGATAGAGGGAATCATATCTTGTAAAGATTAGATTAGATTTGATAAGGCATATCTTGTAAATCCTTTAAATCATAGGATATCGTTAATCTCGTCCGTCAATGTAAATGTATCTTGACCGTCGGTTCTGGGGGAGCTCAACTATAAATAGAGAGCCTCCCCCTCATTTGTAAACCATCCATTGTATGTTGAATTCTTGAGAGTAATAGAATTCTTGGGCATTTACTCAAACACCTTATGTGCATTCTTTCTTTGGCTTTCCTTTGCTTATTTGTTGCTTCTTTTGGCACAATCGCTTCCGCTATTCAATTTGGTGCCTTAGAGGAGTTCTTGAGGAATCCTCATTTTTGAGAGTAAAGGCTGACTTAGGCGAGTTTGGACGAGCAAATCGCCTAGGGCCACACGGATTGCGAGACGAAAGGTCTAGCCCCGTGACAAGTGGTATCAGAGCCATTGGTTCGAAGGCGCTGTTGGGATGTCGAAAGAAGTTGTTGATCAGAATGAGCTATGCAAACCCGTGGGAGGGTTAGAAAAGTAAGTCGCTCGAGGGACATGTTGTCAGCTTTGGAGGATCGAGTTGTTAATCTCGAAGAGTCTGTAGGGAATATGAAGGAGACGCTTGAGTTGGTCGAGGGACGCACAGATGGGTTTGACTCAATGGAAGAGCAACTCAGAGATTTTGTGTTAGATTCTCTCGGTGCCAATGTGGAAAAGCTGAATGAATTAGTCAACTCCACTACGAAAAAACTGGTAAAGAGGGATGAAAATCTCGAGGACATGATGTTAGCCATGAAGAAAGAAATTGAAGAGCTTAAGGGGTAGCTCACGATTTTCAAAGCTGCTTTGAGTAATGGGATGTTGTCTTCAAAGCCGAAGCAACAAGCAATGGATGTTCCCAAACTGGAGAAGTTCAAAGGTGCAAGGTCTGCAAGAGACGTGGGCAACTTCTTGTGGGAAATGGAGTAATACTTTCGAGCGTTGGGCATCGAGGATGATGCAATTAAGGTAAACACTGTTTCAATCTATTTTACTGATGTGGCTCTCTTATAGTGGCGTCGTAGGTCCACGGATGAAAAACGTGGAGGGAACACAATTGGGACTTGGAAGGAGTTTCAAAGAGAGTTGAAGAAACAGTTTTACCCACAGTATGCCGAGAAGGAGGCTCGGGTTAAGTTGCGCTGTCTTACGCAACAAGACACTATTCGGGAGTATGTTCGGGGATTTAGTGAGTTGATGCTTCAAATCTCTAACTTGAGCGAGAAAGAAGCATTCTATTAGTTCGAGGATGGGTTAAAGCCGTGGGCAAAGAAAGAGTTGCGTAGGCAAGGTATCACCGAACTTACTGTAGCCATCGCTGAAGCAGAGTCCTTTGTTGAACTTGGTCTAACAAAAGACAAGTTTGAATCGTCTCAGCCCAATGGAAAGGGCAATGGTGAGAGAAACCATGAGGAAGATGAAGAGGGACATAGCGATGATGGCCGCAGTACTGATAGCACAAGTGGCAATGAGAAACCACGAGATGCGAAGTGGGGAACTGATAGCACAAGTGGCAATGAGAGACCATGAGATACGAAGCAAAGATCCAACAACCCAAAGGACAAGGGGAAGAGAATAAAATGCTTTCTTTGTCAAGGACCACACATGTTGCGAAAATGTCCGAAGAGATCGATGATGTTGGCTATCCAAACGAAAATTGAGCCGAAAGAAGAGGCGAAGCCTATGGAGGGAAGAACATCGAGGGTCAGTTTGATGGTTCTTATTCCTAACAAAAGGAATAATAGAGAGGGGTTGATGTTTGTGAACATCAACATTGCGGGTCAGAAGCGGAGTGCTTTTATTGATACGAGAGCCTCGGACTTGTTCATATCAGAAAAGGCTGCCAAAAAGCTTGGTCTATCGATTAGGAAATCGAATAAGAAGATCAAGACAGTAAATTCGGAGGAGGCCCCAACAGTGGGAGTAGCTCGTAATGTGGAGCTACAAATCGGCAAATGGAAAGGCAAGGAAGACTTTGAGGTAATCCAATTAGATGATTACGATTATGTACTTGTTTTAAAATTCCTTGACAGGATTCAGACAGTTTTGTTTCCATGGGCTGATGAAATCCATATTGTCACAGGTCCGTCATCAAAGATTGTTGTGCCAGTGCATCGGGATATGAAGGTTGAGACCAAGGTGTTGTTGTCTATCCAACTAGTCGTAGATGTTTCGTATGGGAGAAACGTTAACTCGACAGAACGGAAGACTACAGAAGCCACTTCGAAAAATTTAGTGGGGCGTGAGTCTGATATGAGGCCTGTGGAGTTGACTGTGGAGACGCCACCTTTGGGGAAGGTGGATTGTGCATCGAATTTCGAGAGAAAAGAAGCGATGCAAAAACAGTCGAAGCAAGTAAATGCCATGAGTAAGGTACATTGCAAACACTCTGATAGTGTTTTGATTTCTGACTTGTTGGCTTGGCAAGATCGTAGGGGCCCTTTCAAAGTTCATAAGCAAGAAGGCTGAGGGACTGTGGGCGGAACGAAGCCAAGAGGTAAGAATCGAGGGGATTCCAATGAGACCAAGTCAGTATTGGGACAAGTTAAAGTGGAGACTTCTTGCTAACTAGATGTACCAACGAGTACAACAGTTCAAGTTAAGAGGCGACGGCAGTCGAGGCAAAGGTTCCGAAGAAAATGACAACCCGATTGCAAGGCAAGTCGGGAAGAGGCCAAGGCAACGAGAGAGTTCCAAGGCAAATCAAGCCAGTTTCATTCGGAAGTCGCAACGAGGGCGTTGCGAGAATGGGTGAGGGAGAATGTCAAGGGCCAAAGTTTTAAAACCATGAACATAGCACAAGATGTGTCCCATGGAGGTCGATCGATTAGATAGGGATCATTTAGCCCACGTGAACTGGCCCAATTACATGAATTGTTGGAGAAGCCTTTCAGATTGAAGCCTGGGTGGCCCAATAGCGAAGATATGGCAACTTAAGCTATTTTGGGTAACTAATCTTAAAAGATAGAGGGAATCATATCTTGTAAATATTAGATTAGATTTGATAAGGCATATCTTGTAAATCCCTTAAATCATGGGATATCGTTAATCTCGTCCGTCGATGTAAATGTATCTTGACCGTCGGTTCTGGAGGAGCTCAACCATAAATAGAGAGCCTCCCCCTCATTTGTAAACCATCCATTGTATGTTGAATTCTTAAGAGTAATAAAATTCTTGGGCATTTACTCAAACACCTTGTGTGCATTCTTTCTTTGGCTTTCCTTTGCTTATTTGTTGCTTCTTTTGGCACAATCGCTTCCGCTATTCAATTTGGTGCCTTAGAGGAGTTCTTGAGGAATCCTCATTTTTGAGAGTAAAGGCTGACTTAGGCAAGTTTGGACGAGTGAATCGCCTAGGGCCGTACGGATTGCGAGACGAAAGGTCTAGCCCCGTGACACTAGAAAGTTACATTTAACCTTAATAGCAACATACAAAGATATAATTAATTATACCAACTCCATCAACACCATGCTTAATGTCGACTTGGTGAAAAAGCAAGAGTGTGGCCATAAAATTTCTCTCATTTCCCTCAAAACCCAATGGGATTACTCCAATCAGGTCAAAAACACAAAAAGGAAACTAGGGGTTGATGTTCCACATTGTAAGCCCCGTAGAACCAAACAAGATTAGCATAATTGATGAAGTTGTAGCCTATAATAAATGGAGAATATTAAATTAATTGCAAGATGGTGATGATGAGTTTTTTGCTAGTCATCATCTTGAATGTACCAGCAAAAGAGCATAGAGGCACAACGGCACAAGATGTAGAGTCGAGCACGTTCTTGCTTAACCGAGAAAGCACACTTGGTGGAGAAACCATGCCCCTTCCGTTTTGCACAGTCCTTGGCTCGCCTCTTGTATTGCTGGGATTGAAACTCAGCCATGGGTTAGAGAAAAGTATTTGCTTAAACTCGTTAGAAAAAGAAAAGGAAAATAAAAAGAGAAAAAAAGAAGCTCAATGTAGAGCTTTAAGCCGTGAGGGTTAAGGGTAAATGTATCTATACAATTACAATCCCAAAATCCAAGAAAGGTTAACTGGAATATGAAGGAAGCAAGTGAACATGATCAGGTTCAGAAACTGAGGGATTTGCATTTCCATGGAAGATGGTGCATAGTTTTCCATACAAAGGTGACTTAACGTGGCCTTTGCTTTTATTACTTATTCAATGTAACTCCCTTATTTTAAACAAGCAAAGGACTATGAGACTTTCTCATCTCTAATAATCTTTTTTGGGTTTTCCTCTTTTGAAAGATAATCTTTATTGGTTTTAAAGAATGAAATTTAATCAAATAATTATTAAGTAACATGGCATGGAGGAATGGCAAAGTTGAGCATTTAAACAACTCATAGTTTAATAAAATTAGTTTATCCAATCACCTTAAAAGAAAAAATATCTAACACCACTAAAATTTAAATCTCAATATCTAGAATTCCTAGTGATGAGTTAACTGTGTTGAAACAAGGGGTAATTTGCAAAACATAAATTATGGTCAAAATAATGCTTGGAATTGTGGTTACAGTTTCAGCCACCAAACTAAAAGTGCGTAAAAGATAAAAGTTGAACACAAAGATTGTTTACATAGTTTGATTTTGGTTTATGTTCGCAGGGCATTACCTAGAGCAATGATCCACTATCTTTCTCATAGTACAATCAATGATTTTAGTCCTAACATAATATAACTCTCAGAAATTTAGTGACCTACCATTCTATAAAAATTAGATCATTTTCCCACTAAGCTTCCCCCTCGAAAGCTTTGTTTTGGAACTCAAGAGACTCTCTTGATTGTTTACAAAAATAATGCACATATAAAAACGTTCCTAGCTGGAATGGATTTGTGCTCTATCAAGCTTTCAATCTTTCAGTTAGTATCAATTCACTTTAAACTAGGTAAAACCTAAGTTTTGTTTACATAAGAGTTATAATCTAATAACTTCTCTATAAATAAGGCTAAAACTAAGAATAAAATACTACTTCTATAAGTTTTTCAATTTAATCCAATGCCTTCAAAGATAGAAAGTGACTTTACTTGTAACGACCCGAAAGTCAGTGGTGTTAGAAACGATGGTTTCAAAACCTCATTTCCAATATTTGATTCTGTAAATATTAAATAATAATATTTACAAGGTTAGTATAAAATTTAATTAAAGTTTGGTCCTTTAATTTTTTCAAATTAATAGTTAGTTAAGATACAATGACTAAATTGTAAAAACAATAAAAGTTAATCATTATAAATTTTTAATTAATTGAAGGAAAAATGAGCGATTGGTCCAATAGACTATAGCCAAACTGTGGTGGATGTTTGGTTTATTCCACTAAACTTGTTAATTATATTTAAGTTAGTTATTATAGTTAATTAGACCAATTATTGATTAATTAATAGTTAATCTTAATATAAATGTAAAAATAAAATGAAAATGAAACATATCTTCTTCCACTCGTCTTCTTCACTGAAGAAAGAGAGAAGGAATAGGTTTTTGATGTTTTCAACTTTGATCTCTTAATTGGTAAGTAATTTCAAGTCTATTTCTTATAATTTTTAAGTTTTTGAGACCTCGGGAGCTTGATTTAGCTAGACCGTGTATCAATTTGCAAAATTGTTAAGTTTTCAAAAGTTTTCATTAATTAATACTTGATGACATCGGTACTAAATTGTTATATTTTAAGCTTAGAAGTGAAAATGACTAGTTTGTAAAGTAAAATTGCTAGTTTTTTTTATTATAGGGACTAAAGTGTGTAAATTTCAAAATTGATGTTAAATTTCTATAAATATAGATAATAAAGAGATTTAGATGGATGAAATTGAGATAGGTTTTGAAATCTAAGTCAAATTTGAAAGTTATGACCATTTCAGTTTTAGGGACTAAATTGAATCAAATGAAAAAATTTAGGGAACATTCAAAAGATGAAATTGAATTGACATATGCATATAATATGATGATATAAGGTATTTGGAATTGATAAATTGAAATGAATTATTGTATAGATCGAGAATTAAACTAAACCGAGGATAACCATGGAAAAGATAAAATTTTCAATTAGTCCTGGCGATTCAACTTGTTTGATGATTTGATCAGGTAAGTTCATAGGGTGTAGTTAAATGTAATTTTAATGTGTATATATAATTATGAAATATTTTTGTGTGTAATTGTAATTTGAACTATTTACGATTTGGTACAAAATGTGAGATATGGATTAAATTGCAAAGAAATTATTATATGTGTTAAATGTGTTTGAATGAATGTATTAGAGGATATGATACGATTGAGATGCTAATAGAGTTATTTGCATGCTTGTACGGGTTCAACACTTCTGTACTCTCTAATTGGCACTTTGGTGCTCTTTGTTATATGATGTAGTTATATGATAAACTTACATTATTGTTGTGAAATGTTATGACAGGCAGATTGTATCAAGTTAATTAGTTTGATACGTTTAATTACAAATCGAGGTAACATATAAACTTTCTAAGCATTTGAAATGCTTACCTAGTTGTTTTCCCTTTTTCTGTAGATTGTTGGTTTGCAGAATGCGTCAACCGGATCACATCGAAGCTCACACTATCCTGCTATCGACTCAGTAGACTTTTGTTCATTTTAATCTCGGTTATGTGTCATGTACATAGGTGTTATATATATGAGTTTTCTTGAAAATGATAGTTTGGTTTGAATAAGGTTAGACTGATAAGTTGATGTAAAATTGTGGAACGGCTGCATTGGATAATTTTTGCAAATGGTTAAGTACATGAATTGGAATGGTTTTGGTTAGTTTCTATGTAGGTATAAGTGTGCTTTTAAGTACCATTTGAGAGTGTTAATGTCTTGGCATGAAAGAGGTGCAAAAATACAAGTTTTTGACATTTTTGGCTTAGAGGTATTGATACCTTAAAAAGGGATACCAATACATTGGCGATCTTTCTTAAAATTTTAAACATCGAACATAAAAATGGTATTGATACATAGATAATGTATCAATACCTTGCCAAAGGTATCAATACTTTATGCCTGGTGTCGATACTTATGTTTTTTGTAATAGCCCGATTTAGACCCTATTCGGAATGGTGGTTTTGGGACCACGAATCAGAGTAAAAAATTATTTAAAAATTATTTTCTGTGTTTATTATGTGTGAATTTATGTGTGTGAAAATTTCATTCGAAAATTTTATCGTTTGAGTGCCCGATTTAATAAAATGGCTTAATTGCGTAAAATGAAAATTGATGGTTTAATTTGTAAGGGCTGAATTGTTGTTGCCTTTAAAAATGGAGGTATTTATAATGCAATATTACCATGATAGCATAAGGTGGATGGTTATAACCATGAATTATAATAGTTTAAAATTTTAATATAAAGGTTATATATGTAAAATGATTAATAAGTTATAATAATATAAAACATAAAATCAAAACCTAAGTGTTCGTCTTCTTGGTTTGACCGAATAACAAAAATAAAGAAATAAAAATAAAGCTTTTAAGGGTTCGGCCAAAGACTAGCTTGATTAAAGTATGTAACTAGCTCGGTTTTTGATAATTTTTACGTTTTTGAGATCGTTGCAGTGTGATGTACAAAGCCCATGCTTGAATTTATGATTTTGATGAATATTTTGAGTTATTCCATTGATGAATAATTGAGCTTTGTGATGTTGGATGATGAATTATGAAAGATGTGTTTTGGATTAATATGTTTTGTATTGGAATTTTTGATGATTTTGAGTAATTAGGGCTAAATTGCAAAACTAATAAATTGAGGGACTAAAATGTGAAAGAAATGAAATGTATGGACTTGTATGAGTATGGGTAACATTCGGCCTAAGCATGGTGTGTGCAAATTTTGCATGTTTTGTGTTTTGTGCAATTTTGGACTAAGTTGTAAAAAGTGTAAAATGTTAGGGGAAAAATGGTAATTTTCCCATTTATGTGTTTTTGGACTAAATTGAATGAAATTATGTTTTAATGAGTTTAATTTGAATATGTTTAGATCAAGAACCAAAGAAATTGGATTTGGATTGGGGAAAAACCAAAGTTGTTGAATAGTCGTCTCGTTCCGATTATCGTTGTCCGAGGTAAGTTTATAAGCAAATAAATACTGTTAATTTTGAATATATGTGAATTTAAAATGCTGAATTAAATTTTATGAGCTTATATATATGATGGCCGAATGTGTATATGCTTGGGAACTATGTTTACGAATTCGATTCGACCGAGTTACGATGTCCAAAAGCCTCGTATGAACCTTAGGAATAGCTAGGATATATATGTCATGACATAGGAAATCTGATATGTGTTCTCATGTAAGACCACATTTAAGGCGTTGGCATCGATATGTGTTCTCGAGTAATACCCTGTCTGGGATAGTGGCATCGATATGTGATTACATGTAAGACCACATCTGGGACATTGGCATTGTACTATATGTGTGATTATTCGATTATCCTATTCAATTTTGAATGGTTCAACAGGAAATGATAAGTTATGATCAAATGTGTAAAACGAGCTAAAATTATCAGGTATGTGATAGTTGATTACCTATTTGAAAATAAGGTAAGTTGGTTATTTGATATGTGATGCAAATTATACAAGACACTAATGTAAATATATGTGTAATTGTGTAGTATATTCAGCCACATGCCATGTATAAGTATGTGATATTAAAGTTTGATTCATGAGTATATGCATATGAGTTTATATATATTCGATTATATAATGATATTATGGCTTTTAAATTGAATGATACTTTGATAATAGATATATGTATATTTGACCAAGATAAAGTTTATATATGAAAGTATATGTTGTATAAGAAATTGTAAGCTTGAAATTAAATCTGATTACGATAGCATAAATTGGTTTGGTTAAATTGAGTTGTTTATTTGCTTATGACTTACTAAGCTGTGATAGCTTACTGTGTATGTATGTTTCCTACTGTTTTATAGATTTTGGAGACTAGTTACGGGCTCAGGGATCGCCAGCGAAGTCTATGACACTATCATCTGTTTATCGGTATTTTTAAAGGCTAAATTTCGAACCTATGGCATGTATTGGCTATACTACTTTTCGAATATATTTGAAGTTGTGTATATAATATGCCATGTGAAAATGGCTTATTATTTTGTTGTGTTGGATTTTATATCTTGATCAAAATATGAATATGTTTGGTTTCGATGCTTAGGTTATGCTTTCTTATGTGTTTTAGTATCAAGATAAATTCAATTGTGATATATAGATTAAGTGAAGTTGCTAATAATATATATATGTGATTGATCAATAAATTCGGCTATGATATTAAATATAGGTAAAAGATGTAAGTTGATTGAAACTTGGCATTTGAGTTTGAATCCAATTGTGGTTATGCTTGGTTTTGGTTTTGGGTGATTCGGTTATGACTTGTATATAAGTGAATATAGATGAAATTCGTTTGATAGGCTTGTTAAAGCGTGGATTTATGATTTGGTATTTTAGTGAATTCGGTATTGGTATATAGAAGAAATTGAAATGAATCATATTAGTAATTCAAATATGATTCAACACACACACACACATATATATATATAGGTATATGATGTATTGGTTTAATAATTATACATTAGTTGAGATATATTTGTAATATGTTTGACATGACATAAATATTAGTTATATGTATATTTATGTACTTAACCGAACATGTGATCATTGAATTAGTTTTGAATATGACCTTTGTTACATTGCATAATAAGTAATATTAGCATGTTTAGATTTGGTTTTAGTATGTTAAAGTGTTAGACAAATAGTTGCTATGTATTATGCATATATATATTTATGATGCATTGATGAGAAAGGAAAACTATATTTGATATACTAGTTTAGTTCTTTGAAATGTTTAGACATGTAAAATGTTTGAATAAAGTTGAAAGTGGACAATTGTTAAGGCATAAGTATTAAGCATATTTGTATTCGGCTAAAGCTTTAGAAATTGACCATATGAATAGTAACTTATGTTTTTATTAAAAAAGATGGTTTAATGCAAGTTTAGTATGTGGTTTCGTTAATTGTGCTTTAATTATTAAGTATATGTTATATGACGTCTTTGTGTATTAATGGAATAGCAAATAAGTAAGCTTGGTTTAGTCAAAAATTATAGTAAGGTTGCATGTATATTTGGTCTTGAATAATGAGTAATGAGTTATTCAATTTCTATGCTTATATTCAGCCAGTTGATAACGATTTATGGTTGTATGTTTATTGATTTACGTGTAACCTGTAATGTTTTGGTTTGGTTTAGTATACGTTCATATGTGGTGAATAAAATGATTAATTCCTATGTGTATCCATGAATGTCCGGAAGTTGTGTCTCGTTCGGCAATATCTCGTAACCCCATTTCGGAGACGGATACGGGTTAAGGGTGTTACATTTGATTGGTATCAGAGCTACGGTTTAGTCGATTCTAAGACTAACGTAGCGCGTGTGAGTCTAGCTATGCATGCCATATTTTATACTGTGACAGTGTGATGATTTCTGACATTTGAAAATGTATTTTCGTATAGTAAATGGATCCCTATCGAGCCGTAGCTGATGATGTCGAGAGTATAGCGCTTGCTTCCGCGCAAGGGACAGCGTCGGTTGATTCTCGACCAACTTCGAGTAACCAAGAGGGAGAGGCTAAATAAGCCTTTTACCAAATGATGAATGATTGTTTTACTCAGTATATTGAGACAAATCTGGCTACACAACAACCTCCACCCCGACTAATCCTCCTCTGATACCTATTATACCTCAAGTGATTGATCCGTTGAGATCACATAAGTCCCCTGTTGATAAAATCAGAAAACATGAGGCTGAGGAATTTAGAGCCATTGATGATGATGATGCTGAGCGAACTGAATTCTGGCTCTATAATACTATCCGCGTGTTTGATGAGCTATCTTGTACACCTGATGAGTGTTTAAAATGTGCTATATCCTTGCTACGAGACACCGCATATCACTAGTGGAATATACTAGTATCGGTGGTTTCGAAAGAACGGGTGACCTGGAACTTCTTCCAGACTGAATTCCGTAAGAAATACATTAGTCAAAGATTCATCGATCAAAAACACAAAGAATTTCTTGAGTTAAAACAGGGTCGCATGACTGTGACAGAATATGAGCGAAAATTTGTAAGACTCAACAAATATGCCCGTGAATGTGTATCGAATGAAGCTATATTGTGTAAAAGATTCGAAGATGGGTTAAATGAAGACATTAAACTGCTAGTTGGCATTCTGGAAATAAAAGAGTTCGTAGTACTGGTTGAGCGAGCATGCAAGGCCGAAGAGCTTGGGAAAGAGAAAAGAAAAGCTGACTTTGAAGCTAGAGATTCACGTAAGAGACCATCGAGTAAGTCATTTCAGTCGACATCAAAGAGATTCTGGGATGATTTTAGCCATTTAAAGGTTACTGTGGGTTATTCTAGACGTGATCGGAATAGACCACCCGTGAGTTCAAAAGCTACCTCAGTAGCTAGTGTTGGTAACGTCAGATTAAATCAACCGGAGTGAACACATTGTGGTAAACGACATCTCGGTAGTTATAAATTGTTTGATCGAGCCTGTTTTAAATGTGGATTGATGGCCATTTGTGAATGCCCTGAGTTAGCTGAGCAAAACACAATACAGAATACAAGACCGAGTAACATGTTAGCTTGAGGTAGACCACCCAGAAATACGGGTAATGTGAGTAGTAGTTAGAGAGGAACTAAAGCCACATCAGTTCGATCTGAGGCTCATGCACCTGTCAGAGCTTATGCCATTCGCGCTCGCGAGGAGGCTTCATCCCTAGATGCTATTACTGGTACATTCATTCTCTATAATACTAGTGTAATTGCATTGATTAATCCTAGTTCGACTCATTTTTATGTGTGTGAGACCTTAGTATTCAGTAAGACTTTGCCTGTTAAGTCTACTAAGTTTGTGATTAGAGTATCGAACCCCTTGGGCTGGTGTGTTCTGGTTGACAAAGTGTGTAAGAATTGTCCTTTAATGATTCAAGATTCGTGTTTTCTGGTTGATTTGATGTTGTTGCCATTTGACGAGTTCGATATAATTCTAGGTAGGGGCTGGTTGACTTTGCATGATGCTGTCGTAAACTGCAAAAGAAAGACTATTGATTTACGGTGCCAGAATGATGAGATTATTTGAAATGAATCTAATGATTTGAATGGTTTACCGGCAGTGATATCTTCAATGTTAGCTTAGAAGTATATGAGAAAGGGTTGTGAAGCTTACTTTGCGTATGTGCTTGATAGTAAAGTGACCGAAAGAAAGATTGAATCAATACTAGTTGTGTGCGAGTATCTGGATGTGTTTCATGAAGAATTGTCGGGTTTGCCACCTACCTGAGAAGTAGAGTTTGGTATTGAGTTAGTATCAGTAACGACTCTGATATCGATAATTCTGTACAAAATGGAACCTACTGAATTAAAAGAATTAAAAGCTCAGTTGCAAGAGTTGACAGATAGAGGTTTCGCGCGACCGATTTTCTCTCCTTGGGGTGCACTAGTTTTATTTGTGAGAAAGAAAAACGGAACTATGAGAATGTGTATCGACTATAGACAGCTCAATAAGGTGACTATAAAGAATAAATATCTGTTACCATGGATTGATGACCTGTTTGATCAGTTAAAAGGGGCTACAGTGTTTTCAAAAATAGATTTGAGATCAGGTTACTATTAGTTGTGAGTTAAAGACTCCAATGTGCCGAAAACTGCTTTCTGAACGAGGTATGGACACTATGAGTTTCTGGTTATGCCTTTCGGACTTACTAATGCACCTGTTGTTTTCATGGATTTGATGAACCGGATATTGAGACAGTATTTAGATGGGTTTGTGGTTGTCTTTATAGATGACATTTTGATCTATTCCCTGGATGAAACTGAACATGTCAAACATCTGAGACTTGTGTTACAGACTTTACGAGATAAAAAGTTGTACGTGAAGTTCAGTAAATGTGAGTTCTGTTTACGTGAAGTCAGTTTTCTGGGACATGTTGTATCAGCATCGGGTATTCGGGTTGATCTGAGTAAGATTTCAGCTATACTCGATTGGAAACTTCCGAGAAATGTTTTCAAAGTCTGAAGTTTTTTGGGACTTACTGGTTACTATAGACGGTTCGTGAAAGGTTTCTCTATGATTGCAACCCTGATGACGAAGCTATTACAGAAAGATGTTAAGTTCAAGGGGTCAGAAAAGTGCTAGAAAAGTTTTGATCAGCTGAAAGCCCTTTTGACCGAAGCTCCAATACTAGTTCAGCCAGAATCGGGTAAAGAAATTTTTATTTATAGTGATGAATCTTTGAATGGTTTGGGTTGTATTTTGATGCAGGAAGGCAAAGTTATAGCTTTTGCCCCAAGACAGTTAAAGCCGCACGAAAAGAACTATCTGACACACGACCTAGAATTGGCAGCTATTGTATTTGCATTTAAAATTTGGTGCCACTATCTATGCGGTGAGAAATGTCACGTTTATTCTGATCACAAAAGCTTAAAATACTTGATGACTCAGAAAGATCTGAATCTACGACAGCGAAGATGGTTAGATTTGTTAAAAGATTACGAGCTTGTAATTGACTACCATCTGGGAAAGGCTAATGTTGTTGCTGATAGTCTAAGCTAAAAATCACTGTTTGCTTTGCGCGCCATGAATGCACATATGGCTATGTCTGATGATGGTTTGATTATAGATGAGCTAAAAGCAAGACCATTAAATATTCAACAGATTTGTGTTGCTCAAAAAGTTGATAATGATTTGTTAGCAAAGCGGGGCTAATGTGATTCGAATGTTGATTTAGAGTTTCAAGTTGATGCTGAGGGTTGTCAGAGGTTCAGAAATAGAATATGTGTTCTGAGAAATCCAGAGTTGATTCAGATGATTTTGAATGAAGCTCATAATAGTCGACTATCTGTTCATTTGGGTAGTACGAAAATGTATAATGATCTGAAACAGCTTTATTGGTGGCATGGTATGAAACAAGACATTTCTGACTTTGTTTTGAAATGTTTAGTCTGTCAGCAAGTAAAAGACGAGCATCAGGTACCTTCTGGATTGCTTCAGCCAATCATGATACCTGAGTGGAAATGGGACGGGGTCACGGTGGATTTTGTATCCGGTTTACCGTTGACACCAGGCAAGAAAGATGCAATCTAGGTTATTGTGGATAGATTGACTAAATCGGCTCATTTTGTTTCGGTTCGCACAGATTACTCGCTTGATAAGCTAGCTGAATTGTATGTTTCTCAAATTGCAAGATTGCACGAAGTACCTATTTCTATTGTTTTGGATAGAGATCCGAGGTTTACATCGCAATTTTGGAAGAAAATGCAAGATGCACTAGGTACAAAATTACATTTCAACACTGCTTTCCATCCGTAAACAGATGGTCAGTCCGAACGAATCATTCAGATACTTGAGGATATGTTGAGATGTTGCATTCTTGAGTTTGAAGGTATGTGGGAATGATACTTACCTCTGATTGAATTTGCGTACAATAATAGCTTTCAATCGAGTATCAAAATGGCACCTTACGAGGCTTTATACGAGTGTAAATGTCGTACACCATTGTATTGGACTGAGCTCAGTGAAAATAAGTTACAAGGAGTCGATTTGATCAAAGAGACCGAACAGAAAGTAAAACTGATCCGCGAAAGTCTGAAATCAGCGTCAGATCGTCAGAAATCATATGCAGACTTAAAACGAAAAGATATAGAATTTTAGATCGGGGAAAAAGTGTTTTTAAAAGTCCAGCTATGGAAGAAAATTCTCAGATTCGGTTGTAAAGGCAAATTGAGTTCGAGATTTATTGGACCGTATGAGATTATTGAGCGTATCGGGCTGTTACGTATAGACTACTGTTGCCACATGAGTTAGAAAAGATTCATAATGAATTCCATGTATTGATGCTTCGTAGGTATCGATCTGATCCCTCACATGTGATTAATCCGTCAGAGATTGAGATTAAGTCTGATATGACATATGAGGAAGAACCGATTCGTATTCTGGCTTGCGAAGTTAAAGAATTGCGAAATAAGAAAATTCCATTAGTGAAAGTACTGTGGCATAAACACGGAGTTGAAGAGGCAACACGGGAGCCAGAAGATGTAATGAAAGAACGTTATCTGAACCTATTCATCGGTAAGATTTTTGGGGGCGAAAATACCTAAGGGGGGAGAGTTGTAACAGCCCGATTTAGACCCTATTCAGAACGGTGGTTTTGGGACCACGAATCCGAGTTATAAAAATATTTAAAAATTATTTTCTGTGTTTATTATGTGTGAATTTATGTGTGTGAAAATTTCATTCGAAAATTTTATCGTTTGAGTGCTCGATTTAATAAAAGGGCTTAATCGTGTAAAATGAAAATTTGATGGTTTAATTTGTAAGGGCCGAATTGTTGTTGTCTTTAAAAATGGAGGTATTTATAATGCAATATTACCATGATAGCATAAGGTGGATGGTTATAACCATGAATTATAATAGTTTAAAATTTTAATATAAAGGTTATATATGTAAAATGATTAATAAGTTATAATAATATAAAACATAAAATCAAAACCCAAGTGTTCATCTTCTTGGTTTGACCGAATAACAAAAATAAAGAAAGAAAAATAAAGCTTTTAAGGGTTCGGCCAAAGACCAGCTTGATTAAGGTATGTAACTAGCTCGGTTTTTGATAATTTTTACGTTTTTGAGATCGTTGCAGTGTAATGTACAAAGCCCATGCTTGAATTTATGATTTTGATGAATATTTTGAGTTATTCCATTGATGTATAATTGAGATTTGTGATGTTAGATGATGAATTGTGAAAGATATGTTTTGGATTAATATGTTTTGTATTGGAATTTTTGATGATTTTGATTAATTAGGGCTAAATTGCAAAAATAATAAATTGAGGGACTAAAAAGTGAAATAAATGAAATGTATGGACTTGTATGATCATGGGTAACATTCGGCCTAAGCATGGTGTGTACAAATTTTGCATGTTTTGTGTTTTGTGCAATTTTGGACTAAATTGTAAAAAGTGTAAAATGTTAAGGACAAAATGGTGATTTTCCCATTTATGTGTTTTTTGGACTAAATTGAATGAAATTATGTTTGAATGAGTTTAATTTGAATATGTTTAGATCAAGAACCAAAGAAATCAGATTTGGATCGGGGAAAAACCAAAGTTGTTGAATAGTCACCTCGTTCCGATTATCATTGTCCGAGGTAAGTTTATAAGCAAATACATGCTGTTAATTTTGAATACATGTGAATTTAAAATGCTGAATTAAATTTTATGAGCTTATATATATGATGGCCGAATGTGTATATGCTTGGGAACTATGTTTACGAATTTGATTCGATCGAGTTACGACGTCTGGAAGCCCTATATGAACCTTAGGAATAGCTAGGGTATATTTCATGATAGGATTTCTGATATGTGTTCTCGTGTAAGACCACGTTTGGGACGTTGGCATCGATATGTGTTGTCGAGTAAGACCGTGTCTGGGATAATGGCATCGATATGTGATTACATGTAAGACCACATCTGGGACGTTGGCATTGTACGATATGTGTGATTATTCGATTATCCTATTCAATTCCGAATGGTTCAACGGGCAATGATAAGTTGTGATTGAATGTGGAAAACGAGCTAAAATGATCAGGTATGTGATAGTTGATTACCTATTTGAAAATAAGGTAAGTTGGTTATTTGATATGTGATGCAAATTATACATGATACTAATGAAAATATATGTGTAATGGTGTAGTATATTCGGTCACATGCCATGTATGTGATATTAATGTTTGATTCATGAGTATATGCATATGAGTTTAAATATATTCGACTATATAATGATGTTATGGCTTTGAAATTGAATGATACTTTGATAATAGATATATGTATATTCGGCCAAGATAAAGTTTATATATGAAAGTATATGTTGTATAAGAAATTGTAAGCTTGAAATTAAATGTGATTATGATAGCATAAATTGGTTTGGTTAAATTGAGTTGTTTATGTCATTGAGTTGTTTATTTGCTTATGACTTACTAAGCTGTGATAGCTTACTATGTATGTATGTTTTCTACTGTTTTATAGATTTTGGAGACTAGTTTTGGGCTCAGGGATCGCCAGCGAAGTCTATCACACTATCGTCTGTTTATCGGTATTTTTAAAAGCTAAATTTCGAACCTATGGCATATATAGGCTATACTACTTTTCGAATATATTTGAAGTTGTGTATATAATATGCCATGTGAAAATGGCTTATTATTTTGTTGTGTTGGATTTTATGTCTTGATCAAAATATGAATATGTTTGGTTTCGATGTTTAGGTTATGCTTCCTTATGTGTTTTAGTATCAAGATAAATTCGATTGTGATATATAGATTAAGTGAAGTTGCTAATAATATATATATGTGATTGATCAATAAATTCGGCTATGATATTAAATATAGGTAAAAGATGTAAGTTGATTGAAACTTGGCATTTGAGTTTGAATCCAATTGTGGTTATGCTTGGTTTTGGTTTTGGGTGATTCGGTTATGACTTGTATATAAGTGAATATAGGTGAAATTGGTTTGATAGGCTTGTTAAAGCGTGGATTTATGATTTGGTATTTTAGTAAATTCAGTATTGGTATATAGAAGAAATTGAAATGAATCATATTAGTAATTCAAATATGATTCGACACACACACACACACACATATATATATATATAGGTATATGATATATTGGTTTAATAATTATACATTCGTTGAGATATATTTGTCATATGTTTGACATGACATAAAATTTAGTTATATGTATATTTATGTACTTAACTGAATATGTGATCATTGAATTAGTTTTGAATATGACCTTTGTTATATTGCATAATAAGTAATATTACCATGTTTAGATTCGGTTTTGGTATGTTAAAGTGTTAGACAAATAGTTGCTATGTATTATGCATATATATATTTATGATGCATTGATGTGAAAGGCAAACTATGTTTGAGATACTGGTTTAGTTCTTTGAAATGTTTAAACGTGTAAAATGCTTGAATAAAATTGAAAGTGGACAATTGTTAAGGCATAAGTATTAAGCATATTTGTATTCG